>OX393561.1:39631662-39656130 GCA_947652115.1 Blastomussa wellsi
TAGTTCGTTCTCATTGATTTATAAGTTGTAACATCCTTTGCCGCATGGGCGGAACTTTTCCTGCCAGTCTCCAAATTAAACCAGTACGCTTTGTACAAAAGCCCGTCTATCGAAACGCTAGCGTGGGTTGCCGCTGAGGAGTTAACATTGAGTGTGAAAGGGTGATCTACATTGTGAAAGAAGGCGCTCATGATCGATGCTTGACCGTCCAGTTTTCGTTCGATGTGATCAATAACAAGAAGGACGCTTGGAGTCAACATAATCAAGCAACGATACACGCTTAGCAAGCCTAATTCTTCTCGATACCACTGACTCATTTCTCCACTAATAAAAACCATGTCTTCTTCACTAGACGCAGAGATAACGTCCCCTTTGGCCGTCCACGCTGCCATTGTCTTAAAATTAAACCATTTATTGCATTCTCCTATCTGCCCCTCGAAAGGCGTGAAGCATTCTGAATTTTGCGACGGCCCAAATACTAGAGCATTATTGAGCCACGTGTATTTGGGGCCGTAAAATGTTTCGGTAATGAAGGGCACCCCGTTTGGGGCGAAAACAAACGATCCTTGATCCGGGTGTTCGTGTCCTGGGTTAAAATTCTTCCAACCTTTTGACCATGAACGAAAGCCTTTTCTTCTCCTTACAACAGCGTTTACCGCTCGCCCGTGAAGAACACCGCACTTCAAGGAAAGAAATGTTCCCCTCTCACCTCGGCGGTTTCGCAAGTTGTTGTTGTATGAACCATCCACACCACCCCCGTAGGTTACAACTCCCCAGTCACTGAACACATGCAGTCGCGGCAAACTTGGATTGGGTAGAGCTCTCTCTACGATACTTGCATTGTAAAAAAGAAACTCTGTGTGAAGCATACAATTTTGCTGGGACCGCGCTTGTGCAAGCGGCGAGTGTAGGAGTTTATGTTCTCTGATCCGTCCAGCAAGCCAGTTTCCCAAACCATTCCTCAGCACGTAGTTATCGAGAAAAACGAGCTGGCTTTCTGGGCCGTAGAACCAATTCCGGTTGGAGTCACCAATACCCACAGTTTCTCTGAAGCCTGCAAACACTGTGTAGTACAGAAACCAAAAGTGTTCTTTCAGCCAGTTGTTGCGGGTGAAATCAACGCGAAAGTGACGTAGCGCAAGGAACACATATTGAGTCAGTGAACGCGTCGTGTACGTACCATAAGCCACCCCTTCATCAATTGAACCATCCACAACATAGTTGAACAGCTCCAAGTTTCTGCTGAGCATGAGATGGGCACGTGAAATCCATTTCTCCCCCTCAAGCTCCTTATTACGGACGACAATCAAAGCGCCGGTAAAAATTGCCATGTAGTTTGTAGCCACGTGATTTTGCAAGTACGAATTTCCCCACCAAAGTTTTTTATCATACGACCTTTCATACAGTTCCCTTGTCACGCTTGTGATCTTCTCCAAGAAGCGTATTCTCTGAGAATTGTTTAAATGCGGGTACAAAAAGTCGAATGCGGTCGCCATACCAGTTAAAGAGTGCGCAACAGGGACATCGTCGTGTAGTGAAGCGCTGACTCGCCAGTTCGGAAGATTTTCAAGCCGCTCCATAAACAAGACCGCTAGCTCTCGCGCCGCGATGTCTTCAGGGTTTAAAACACAGTAGAATGCTACCGCAGTGAGATCGTTGCCGTAACGTTCGTTCCAAGCGTTGGAAAACGTTTTCCAATCTATGGGCGGTAAATAGTGTTCTGGACTCTGTTTCATCTGTTGAGTCGCTAAAGATATCCGTCGTGCAATTTCAGCGTGTGTTGACCGCGCACGTTCGTGGAGAGTACGAATGTCCTTGTTGTTGAAAAACAGGAAAGGATGGAGTTTTTCATTGTTTGATGCATTCCGCGAAGTCACTGCAGTAGCCGACAGAGTGAGAATAGTCATAAAAATTAATTCTGAAAACGACATCGCGACACGAGCTACACTAAACTAAGACAAAACATATGAACTATCGGTAAAGGATTACGTTACAGCATTCCTGTGGTTTTACCGGCGAATTATTTTGTTTTGCTGTCTGTCAAAACCTGTCAAACTCCTCCCTGTTTTGCGATGGTAAACGGCAACAAGGGGGCGCTCAAATATCCGGGAAAACAGTTTTCTCTCCCACTTTCCCGTCCTATTTTTTTCGCTCGCCGTTTTGCTTCGCGCCGCATCCCTCCCGAACGCCTAGAACAGGTTTGGAAAACAAGCGAATCGTGGGCGAGGGGAATTGTTTTTGCAGAAACCTGTCAGTGTTCAGTGTAACTTCGAGGAGGAAAGAGCAATTTTAAAATTTTCGTTTGATGTTGTTTTGTTTCTCGCGGAAATGCAAGATCAAGTACAGGGCAGATGAAAACCACGCCAGACATAATTAAATTTTAGAAAATTTGATCGATTGGCTTTCATAACTACAGGGGAATGGATCAGAAGGTGTCACGGCCGGTTTAAATCCTAGATTAAATGCTTACACGACACCGAATGCCGCGATCACCGACAACTTAGCCTGTTCCAGCCGGCTCTCAGATTTTGGGGCACGCGAAGAAAAGATACGCGAGCGAAGCGAGCGGTAGAGTTATTAACAAAGAGGTGGGGTCTACGCTCTTCCGTTCGCTTCGCTAGCGTATCTTTTCTTCGCGTGCCCAACTATCTGAGAGCCTGAAACAGGCTACCGGCAACTGTGAGCTGTGCATACATACGATGTACATACATATAACTCTATTTATATTTGGTATTAGAACAAATTAGAAAAAAGGCCGTTCTCGGACAATCGGCTCGTCCTAGTGGTCAATTAAATTTCGCGCTCTGCAAAGCAAATTAAAAGAGAGGCTGCTCGCATTCTAGTCAAAACCTTATTCCAGAATGGAAGCCCGGGGGGATACTCCCATTTATGGGCTATATAGGTATGTGCCTCGGGATAGGGTATCGATCCTTGAATAGGCCATAGGGTATCATTTTTGCCCCTTTTGGAATTGTTCCTGATGTGATCCTTAGATAGGGTATCGTAAATTGCAGCACGTAAACGACACGTGAAACGAAAAAGAAAGGGTCTATTTCAACGTTACAGGAACGAAATTGAAGGTTGACCCGTTCATACCTAATTATTAGTTTTCGTTTTTTTCTATGAATAGGGTGTCATTTTTCGAGTTTGGTCCTTGAATAGGAGTGATCAAATTCCGTTTATACACCTATCCGAAATTTAATGTAGTAATTCGTATTTGAAATTGTTCCTTAATGCGTGTACCCGAGTGCCAATTGGTGGTTTTCACGTCACGCAAGTATCACGCAAGTTTCACGCACGCAAGAAATAAAATCGCTTACCATTCAATAAATTGAGTCAAGAAATTGAAATATCGTAGAATAATAATAAATAATCAATGTGCCAAAGTTTCGGGGAAGTACGATATTCCGGACTCGAGTTATTCGGCAAAGTGTATCACCGAAAATTATAGTGTTTAGTATGGAGAAGCCATGTTGGAGCCCCTCTGAGGGACTCCAACATGGCGGCATCATCTGGAGAAACATCTGGAGCTTACTTTGGCTCTCTCAAAACGTTTCCTTTCGTTGTTAAAGTTGAAAAAATTCGCATAAACACTTCCCTCAACATATCCGGCTACTTAGAACTCGAAAACATAAGGCGAATCGATATTTTTCCCCGCTTTACAGAGACAATGCCGATGTCACGCATTGTGAAAAATCTGAACTTCAAACTGTTCTATTTTCAAAACAAAGCCCTCTACCGAGCTGAAAACAGGCAGCAGATATATGTTTAAAAACGACTTTTACCTGATGAAGTTGAAAACTCAAAAGTTTTAATTTTAGTTTTCTCTGACGTCACGTGAAAACCAAGAATTCATTTTTCTTTGAATTTGAAAAATGAAAAATGAAAATTTTAGTTCATTTTCATTTTTCATTGTTGTTGAAAATTAGAACGACTTTAGCAACCCATCTTTCAAAATTCAGTTTTCTTTTTTTCATAAAAATAAAAATTTAACTGATTCATTTTTCATTTTTTTTAATTATAAAAGTCATTGACAGACTTAGACAGGCTTTTGTGGTTGAGGCGCGTTTAGTTTACCTTCAAAGCTTCGCCCTAACGAACATAACGAGCCGATCAAGTGAAAGCAGTGAAAATTGAATTCGTGAAAATTTTCCATTTTGAATTTTTTCTTGAAAATTGAAAAATGAATTCGTTAAATTTTCATTTTCATTTTTTTCCAAAAATATGACAAAAGAAATCCAAAACTTTTAATTTTCATTTTTTTTATGAAAAAGAGAAACATGAATTTTGAAAGTTGGATTGCTAAAGTCGTTTTTCATTTTCAACAACATTGAAAAATGACAATGAACTAAAAGTTTCATTTTTCATTTTTCAAATTCTAAGAAAAAAAGAAATGGCACTCGGGTACAGGCATTTTCCTTGCCCTGAAAGATTTGGCGACGACAATTTCCGACGAAGGGCTAACGCTCGAAACGTCAGCTCTCGAATCTCTTTACGGTGGCCAATTCAGGGTGCGTTCCTTTGGCCGGATCATCCCAAAGGAACGCACCCTCACATTATCAACCCTGTTGATAAAACCAAATTATATAATTGTAGAAAACAGTGGGAGAACCAATCGGATTCACGGATTTCCAATAGAACACAGCGTTGCCGGAGGTTTCATTTTTTTGGTATCTATTTTGCTGTGGAAAGTAAAATGTTGGTTGGAAATTGAAGGAAAGAAAGGAAAACGAGAAGACGGCCCTTGATTGGTCGCCATCTTGTGGCGTGACGAAAAACTATACCATCAGGCAATGCGCTGGGCTCCTTGGCAGTTCTAAACAAAAACACGGTGAACGGCAGTGTGAGAATAAACGAAGTGAGCATTGACGCGTTTTCTTTGCCCGAGAATAACATGTAAATACCCTATCTGGGTGCTGCAAGGGCAGCTTAAGCTCTCTAGTGATTCAAGACGCGATAAAATATTATGGGAGCTAAGCAGTCTAGCCACAATGGGCGAACAAACACACGAAATGTCGGCAACGGAGCCGGGGTTGCCACCGCCGGTTTACCAGAGGGTTCAAGGGTTGTTGCGCTGGATCCGAGAATAAGAACTCGTTCGTTGAACAATGTTGGACAATCGTTATCCATTCCTGGCCATTCGGCCTCGTTTCAGGGGTCCGATTTGTCGTCTTCACCAGAAGATAACTCGCCTTCTCCGCGAGGACTTGCGATGCAGGGAGCACATTCATTGCCGTCTCATCTGTTCGCTACGTACACTACATTTTTAAACGGTAGGGGAATTTGTTTACTTTTTCTTTGGTATTGACAAGTATCTGGGGAAAGACGATAATCGTTCAATACTTTGCGTGAAAATGTACTGTTCGCTTTGAGTTTAAGCTTAATCTTTTTGCTTTCGTGTGTTTTTGAATTAGAGCGACGGTGTTTTCTAATTAAATTTTCTTTGCAGGGGTGAAATGTCCCGTCTGTTCGAAAGTTGTTTTGACCGACGATATTGAGCTTCATTTGGTAATTTGCCTGACCAAACCTCGTATTTCGTATAACGGTAAGATTTTAATGATTTCTGCTATGTTTGGCTTTAAGTGTATTAAGGATTGCGTTCATGAAGTTAACCAGAGTTCAGATCAGCTTGAAGTCTGACAAACTCGAGCTCTGGGCACTTCAAAATTATAATTTTGAGGGTTAGTCGGAAGTATGATTCAGATTAAATGGTTATTTTTCATTAAGTCTTGAACAATTGTGTGAATTTTCAGCAACAAACTGGCAAATTTCCGTAACTCAGTTTTAATTCCTAAATTTTGTTCTGACCTGGAAATTTCAACTGTTTTCTGATCAGCATTTTGGCTCAGGGAATTCATGATCGATTCTTTAACACGGGAATTCGTAACGACTTTACCTCACTTGCACTTTTCCACATGGAACGTTTCACCTTGTTTGATTAGTTGTGTCAAAACTGTGTTTATAAAATCGTGAGATAAACCTATAACCATCAAACAGAAATGCATCGTTTTAACATAAAAGATGTTTATTTAAAATAAAAAAATCGTCCATAAATTACCCACATTCTAGGGATCACACAAATTACGATATACTGATGATGCAAGGAGAAGATTTGTTTCCTTCGGTCGATTTTAATTTTCATTCCACTTTTTTCTTACAACGAGACATGAGATGTGTTCCGCTGATGGTGATTTACATATTTTTCTGACCAATGAAAATATAGTGATTCCACGATGTTGCTAAATGACCGTATAATTTTGTATGTTCCGGTCGGTTGTGACTGTGAAAGTGTTGTTCAGCTGTCATGGGTGTAAGTGTTCAACTTGATGGTAATAAACCGCCATATGTGGTGCTAATCCGGTGAATCAACAGTGAAGACTTTTTTCCAATTTGTCAATGCCTTGCAAGCTAAGTCATATATTTGTATGCATGGTTAGACAGTGTTGTGTGGTTTAAATTTTATCTTTGGTTTTTCAAATTTTCTGAAACCAGCTAATTTTTTTCTTTTGCTTAAGATTATAAAAATCCAAATGAGACGAATAAAAATCAAACTGGTTTGAAACATTTGAAAGCAAACATAAATTCAAACCACAACAAATACATGGGCTGTGCACTGACAAATAGCTATGTGACCAAACATATATTTTCTTTGAATTTTGTGGAATATGTTTGATGTTTGCTTTTCTCCATCAAACTGAAATCAATGCATTTTGTCATCTGGCATTCTTTGCATGAAATGTTGGACTAGTGCCCCCACCCCACCCCCACCTTCATTTTTACGACTGAATTTGATAAAATTCAGGAGCCCTAAATCACTCGCTTGGTCGTTCGTTTCTTCTGTCGATCAGTCTTAAACTTTTGAACCCAATGGGCATAAGTCTACTGCTGACAAATTGGACTGACAATACTGTACTTGAGTTGTATTCTAGAGGAGCTCGAGAATCTCAAAAGGGACAAAGTTATGTTTGCCTTCCATTTTGACATTTTGACATGTAAAGCTGTAGATTAGTGGACAATCAATTGATCTTATTTTTGTAAACAGGGAGTGAAGAAACAAAGTATTGCTCATGTTAATGCTTACAAGAAAATAAGAAGCTTTTTCCATACACAAATTCTTTCAGATTTCTCAGATTTATACCATGAACATACATTTCAGCTGAATCTGTCTGTTTCGTATTATATAACTTAAATAGTTTATAATTATTTTAAAAATCCATTACTTTTACTCTTCAACTCTTCTACTTTCCAGCGCATGACAAACGCAAAGCATTTATTTGCACCCCCAAAAGAAAAAAAGAAACACCAAGAAAAATTAAAGAGGAAAGAAAAAAAAATCATATCAACATCCCACCAAGCATCGAACCCGCAAACTTCCCTCCTCAAGTTCAGAAACATTCCACTGTGCAAACCAGATGTAGACAAAATATGCGAAGGTAACAGGCCCCCAGTGAGCCAAACAGCCTGGGGAGAAGGAAAATGTGCAGGAGCCTATGGACTCTCGTTTGATGCCGCCAATCCATTCTGACGTCATAACTACAATAGACCTACACCCCTTCTGAATTAGCCGTGGAACAAATGATGCACAGTATTTTAGAATGCTATAAAGTAGTCAGAATTTGGTAGAAAGGAAAAATGAAAGGTGTAATGCGTTTCGAACTAGTGCAAAGGTTTATTGAAGTGAAAAAAGTATTTTTGGTTAGGGCTCATTACTCATTACTTGAGCTCATTACATTGCGTGAAGCAAGATAATTAGGTGCTTGCTTAATAATGGTGTACAGCACAATCATCGTAATTCATCCACTTGAGAGGTAGGTTGTGATCGCTGCAGCTCAAATCCAAGACTGTGAATAGTCTGGTTTTGTTTTTGAAATCCTCTGTGAAACTGAAAAGTTAAAATTATGCAGGAAGTTTTTCGCAGTGAGCCGCTCAATCGCCTCTCGAGTTTGTTACTTCCCAAATTTTTTTCCATTCGCATCGCACCCAAGGAAGAGAAAGCTGAATTAGATTTATCTTTATCATTTGAACTGTGTGTTTTTACTGTAGTGTAAGGTCTTTTTGTGTTTTTGTTTTGTTTTGTTTTCCAATCTGAACATGTTGTCATTCGTTAAGAAAGCGGACTTGACATTATTTTCACATGAGACTGTAGCAAAAAGGACAGTTTCTTGACAGCTACGCTACCTGTTAACTAACGCTTGGGTCAGGCGATCTAACAGTTACTACATTTTCCTCAACGGTTACCAAACGGTTCTAACGGTTTGAATTTAACGTTTAACGGGTAGGCTAACGCCTGTAACGTTTTAGAGATAGCTTTTTAACGGACGTCTAACAGATGCTTAACGCCAATGCCCGTTTAACGGAAAAGCGTTAACATACGTTTTCCCGTGCAAGGTCACAATTTACACGGATTTGACAGGTGATTTGAAGACGGTCATACCAATATTGGGCTTGAACTTTTGGCTTGGTCATGCTTTTTAATTTATCAAGATTTTGCCGTAAAGTGAATGTTGGAGATCAGTGTTCCCCTGTTCTTTTATACAGTGATTTGTTCAATTCATAGGCGTGAGTTTCTGGTCGCAAATTGACATAAGCCAAATGTGAAGCATGTCACTAATAAAAGTACATTTCTTAGTTTTAATATTGAGCTCCCCAAATATCAAGTGAATCTTCAGCATTTTAAATTCAGGCGACAGTGAGATTCCGGTTTAACTCTCTCAGTTTATATTTTGGTAAAAAAATGATGTGGAAATCTGATTTCAAACTTTCTAAAAGAAAAATTTATTGAAAATACCGTATCTCAAACTAAACTCAATTCTAACTCAAATTCAGCCTAAACACAACTCAAACTTTTAACTTGGTATATAGCCAATCCCATTAATTTATTAAGTTTCATTGGATTGTTGTTTGATTTGTCCCGCTTTCTCTGTTTAGAGGATGTGTTGAAACAGGAAAATGGAGAGTGTGTTATATGTCTGGAAGACTTATGTATAGGTACGAAGTATTCTTGGAACCACAAAATATGTATAGTTAAAAGCTTATTAATTTAATTTATTTAGCATTAAGGCTTAAATTATGTCTGCAAGCCCAACTGAAACTACCAGTATAGTGATCATTAAAGTGATCTTTAACAACTATTTTTGCACATGACGATGTTCAACGCAACATTGCAATCAGTTTAACACACAGATTGTGGACTAAGGACCGGGTCGGAGTGAACTCTCCAGTTTTTGTGTTCTGCAGACGGGAAGTCGGCAGATGGGAATGGAGTGTGTGTCACAATAGAGCACTTGCAACCAATCAAAGCTAAGAACAGGCACAATCGGAACAAAACAATGTGTTGCTACACTGTAGCTTACTGCACTATCTTGTGTAACATCGCCTTTGTAGTCACTGCTGAGTACTGTAGGGTTTTAGCCAGAAGGGAGTCTGGAAATCCTGTTGATTCCTACATGTACATACATTTGATGTCACAATCTCTGTCTACGGTTGCCCTTCCTTCCTGGTAATTTATTTTTCTTCATCATTAATTATACAATGTAACTAAAAAGTTATGTTCCTCTAATAAGTGCATCCACATTGCTCTCTTCAGTGGTTGAAAGAGCTTTATCGTGTATAACCAAATGTGATTATTGAAAGCATACATTGATCTGAAGGTATAACAAGTTAATTTATTTTTCATTTTTCCACAGGTGATAAAATAGCAAGGTTACCATGTTTGTGCATATACCATAAGAGGTACCCACTTCTTGGTTACAAATTGTTTCTTGTAAACAAAAGTAGACGTAGGAAAATCTTGTACATTTACAATAATATTTCGTTTAACTTTTGTAAAATCCCGGGAGGCGCAGTGGCCTAATGGTTAGTGCGCTGGACGCCGGATCAGACGGTCCGGGTTCGAGCCTCTAGCCAGGGCACTGCGTTGTGTTCCTGGGCAAGACACTTTACTCTCACACTGCGTCTCTTCACCCAGGTGTATAAATGGGTACCGGCAAATGTGATGTGCACTGTTATTCTGATTTCTTGTGGTCATTCTTTGAAGCTATAACTTCAATTATTATAACATGGCTAGCACAGCCGCATAATCAACTTCAGTACATACACAAGTGTGCGTAATAATCCAATAAAGCATGCTGATAGCGTGGGCAAATCGCTTTGCCATATTTTTTTCTGGTGCGTACTTTTTGATGTACAACTCTCACGCTTCCCCCCTTTTGTACTCTCCAAACTTCCCATGAGCGCCATAACTCGATCGTGCACACATTTTCACTATTTTTTTGACAGCAGTTTAGAATTTGCAAAAGGTAGGCAATATTGTTGATGTACATTGTGGGTGGTTTGGGTTCGAGCCCTGGCCAGGGCACTGTGTTGTGTGCTTGGGCAAGACACTGTCACTGGCAGTGCCTTTTTCACCCAGGTGTATAAATGGGTTCCAGCAAATTTAATGCTGGGGTCAACCCTGCGCTGGAGTAGCATCCCATCCAGGGGGAGGGGGGGGGGGGGTTAGAAATTTACTTTTATACAGTCTAGAAACTGGTATAAGCACTGGCCTAGGGCGTTAGCTACAAAGTTAGTGGCCAAAAAATGTGTTTTTTACACTTTGTGGTAAGAATTCTAATGTAACTAGTATTCTTTTCAAGTGGAGTCATTTTGTCAATAAAATTCCTACAAATGATGTTATAAAGCACTTTAATTACTCCCCATTTGGTTTTCAATCTGGTGACTAATTTGGCGACTAAAATGTACCACGTTGCCAAATGGCAACTAAAGGCTCTTTTCATTCCGAGCCCTGCCAGATGGGCTACTAAGCTTGTAAGCAGACTTTACCCTTTTTCATTGTCATGCAGTTTGATATTGTAAAGAATTAAAAAAAATGTTATGTTTGTCTTGTTTTCAGTTGTATTGACAATTGGTTCCAGGTGAACAGATCCTGTCCAGAGCATCCAACAAATTAGAAATAGGTAATAATCATAATTTTAATTATTAATCATAATTAATGTGATGAAAAGGTTGAACCTGAGGTTAGCCCTATTGAGGGAATTAAATATAATTATGTATTGCAGTGACAGCGTGATAAAATGTATGCAAATCTAATTATTTCACACTACATAGTATGAAATTGTTTAATTGCATGTATCTGCATCTATGCCTCATTAACATGAGCCCTTCAGGGGTTTCAATACAAGCCTGCAGCTGCCGGAGTTCCACCGGCTACTTGACTATTATTCCACCAGCTACTCTGGTCATAGCAATCAGCTTGTGACCAAAAACCTCACTTATAACAGCTGCCTACTCTTCCAGTTAATGACACCTTCTTCAAAACATTTTGAAATCCCTGGCCCTTCTCTTGATATTCTAAGGAGAAAATAGATCTTTGTCACCCTTTGGAATGCAAGAAAGCAATCATTCATTATCTCTTGCAGGTCTTGCACCCAACTCAAGAATTTAGATAATTTAAAAGTTTTATTCTAAATAAAGAAGCCGATTTAATCTGGAGACTCAACACAGCAAGACAGTCAGAGCCAATTGAACAAAGGAAGCCTCATTGTCTGAAGACTTCACTCCCAGAGCAAGAGACAAGGAACAAAACAGCAGTTACAACTTAGTTATCGGAGCCGTGAGAGCCATGCACGCAAGCGTGCACAAATTTCAGCGGGATTAGTGCACGCTGCTGGTGCAAGCTAATTGCTTCACCAGAAAGCTCTTTTGTTATGTAAGTTTTGGCGCGGGTTTTTGATTTACAATGTACATTTCCACCTGCAATGTTGGAAAACAATTGATTCATGCTTTCAACGGTGTGCTATTACTTATCCTGCTTGGCGAGTTTGGAAATCACTCAAGAAGCTAAGGGTTTCTCGTGGTCATAAAATTAATTTTCCTCACGTAACTCTTATTTTTCTTCAGTGCTCTCCAATTGTTCCACATGGACCATAACTCGATGGTGTGTGCTAAAACATTAACCAATTCTTACCTAAAAATTATCTGGAGAATCAGTGCAGCTGATTGCCATGTAATAGTGTCAATACTAGGGTAGAGGCACCCAGAGGTTCGTTATTAAGTTTGCTAAACCGTTAAGTAAATAGCTAGCTTTAAAGCTACAAAGCTATAGAGTTACTTATATAAGTAAAATTGGTCATTTCCAGAATTCAGTTTTTCCATCTTCTGTGTAAATTTTGATCTGGTCCTAATGTGGACTCCACAGGGCAGCATTTATGTGGCATTTATGTTTGTCTGGGAGGGGATAATAAATTTCACAAATTTATGTAAAAGCCGCAGAGGGATGCCAAACTTTGGGTATGTGCTTATTTGGCAAGAGTGTGTTCAATCTACTATTTCCTATTATATCATCTTTGCACAATGTTTCAGTAACAAAGTAATCAATAATCAATAATTTAAGTTCAGTTATTGTAATTAACTATTCGGCCTGAAGCTTTAGTGCAGAGCGCATTATAAATGTTTGCTTTGTTGATGTAGGTGGCTACATTTTACTAAACAGGTAAATGTTTATATTGTCTCAAAGGCTTTTGCAAGTTTTGCCTTTGTTACCAGTTAAGCACATTGTATTTTTTTAACTAAGCAAAATTCTCTAAAATGTTTATTTATCTGCAAAATTATTTTCTGTGCTTTTCAGTAAATGTCATATTCTGGGATGATCTGAATTTAATTGAGATTAATTTATAGTAAGCAGCTGAATAACATTTCTATTTAACAGGTTGATTCTTTCCCAGCATCAGCCTTGGTCAAAGAAGGGTTTTGTTAGTAATGTTTTGGCCATTATTGTCATTAGTCTTCTTTCAATAAAGACAAATATAGCAGGAATTTTTTTACTAGCATTGTAATATTTGTGGCAGTCTTGCCTTACTTTTAGCAGACGTGGAATTCTTTGGCTTAGGTAGTTGCCTGCAAACTCCGATGTATTTCCGGCTGTCACTTGTCTCCGCCGAAGAGAAGAGACAGCCGGAAATACACCTGCACTCGAGGGTTACTTGGGTAGCTGAATAATGATAAATTTTCATGTAGATATTAATATATTTTAATAATAATGCTTTAGATGTAAAATAGTTATTTTGTGAAATGATGGGATCAGAACAATTGATCAAGTAAACAAACCTCTTGAGGCCAACCATAGTCTTGAATGTTTTAAAAAGGAAATGTCGAGGTATTTCAAATGGTACATTGCTGTCTGTGCCTTCCACAGACAGCAATATCAATGTTTTCAACACATTTTCAAGCCATAATTTTAATTTCCATCCATGTATAAGGATATTGACAATTAATTGGCCTTTTGTTGTACAATTCCTTTTGGTTCGTTATTTCATGGCTGCCTCTGTAAAATGCATTAGTATCACCCAACTAGTGGACTAATGAAAAACCTGCATTTTAATTGGCTTGGGTCGCAATCGAGCGTGACTCTTTCTTTTGTTTTATTCCCAAATAAATATTAATTCAACTTGCATTTGCTAACTTTATTATTGCCTTTTCTGTCCGACTAGTTGGGTGATACTAAAACAATTAGACCCTTTGCTCTCGAGGGCCACGGGTCAATAGGCCATTCGGCTTTGCCTCGTGGGCTATTGACCCGTAGCCCCTTGCGGGACTAATTGTTACATTTTAATAGCCAAAGAAAAAATAACCAGACACTCAACACAGGCTATTGTGTTACAGGCTTTGTCTATTATTAAAATTGTATTAATTTAATTAATTACATTATTTTTGTAGTTAAAGAAAAAATATGTTTTGTTTACAAGGCTTTGAGATAGGAATTAGGCATCATTCTAAACATTTTGTCTCTTCAAGAAGGTTGAAAACAAGTTCTGTGACATACAAGAATTGGCAGCTAGCATTGCTGATACTTTGGCCTTTGTTGGTAACCTGGGTGCTTGTGGGTTTCCCTGTCTTTTTATAGCCCTGCAAACAGTCTATGTTCACCTTCTAGTCCTTTCAAGGCCATGTTCCAAGAGCAGGACTTGCTCCTGGACGCGATGTGTGCAAGGCACTTGAAGGAACTTTGTCACTATATCCTGCATGCATCTGCCCCTGCAGTGGTTACAAGATTCCTAGACTGCAGTGGGTATTATTAATGGGAAAAGGACAAAATGATGATGATGATGACATATTTAAGGAACCCCAATATAGTTCTAATCTCAGTATTGTGTAAAGTAGATAATTTTTTGTGAATATTTACTTGTATATATGTAGCGACCCTCAATTTGTTGTTTACTAGCCAAATTATAGTTGAACTTTCCTTGGATTGCTTTTTCAGTCATTTCCTAACAGCTATCTTGAACTCCTTGCTTTCTCTGGTGATTTTTCGTTTCCATGAAGAGTTCGAGATAGCGAGGATTTAACTGTTTAGCAAGATTCAATAAACAAAACAAAACATGGAAGAGTTGCTGATAGCAGCGGCTCATTCGTGTTTAGGCGGTCTTAATTCAAACCTGTGAAATTTAAGTATGATATCAAGTATTTGAACAAATAAATTGCTTTGGTTAGTACAGTGAAAGTTATTTTATTCCAATGCATATACAGTGAGGTTTATAATTTTTTTTGGAACTGAGGTGTGAAGTCTTCTGTATGCATATAATTAGGGGATAGATACAGACATAACTTTGCCTAGTTCCTAGGCCTCGATTTTTCGTCGCGGTCAATCCGTTTTGGGTCACGGTCACCTAAATGAGTACTGACGTCATACTATACCGTGAAGGCCTGGGGGAAAAGCCGTACAGGAACTGGGAAAGACATAACCATTTCAACTCTTACGACTGATATTTCCGAGTATAAATCAACAAAATAATAATAAAAACAAGATTCAATATTAAAAAGAGGACATGGGATACACATCACTGCAAGATATGAGCGGAAATTAAAAGAAAGGAGAGAGAAAAGACCAAACAAATGTTGGAGAGAGAACACGCGTGCACACAACACACACCATGAGTTAAAAAACAATTTTTGTGGAGAAGTTTTTCAGCATTCTTGGAGCATTTGTGTCCAAAGGCTTCAGGGGAAAAAAGAGAGGGAGGCGGCCCATCCCCTTAAAATTAGAACCTGGTAACATTTCGAATATGGGTAATCTGAAAGAAATATAATCATGCTATTTTTAAGATACAACTTGCATGTTTCCATTACAAATCATTCGCGTTTCAAGCAGTGTAAACTGTTTTGCTGTGTTTGGAGGGTGTTTGGGAGGAAATTGTTTTTCTCAGAGGATAAGTAAAAAATTGAAGATTTAATGAAAATTTTAAATTTAAAAAATAGTATATGGACACCAAAACAGTCCCCTACTATCATGGCAGGGGAGCTCTTGCGTGGGCTCAACTGTTTGCTTCCCCCCCCCCCAATTTTTTTCTTTTCTTTCTCAATTTTTTTCTACCCTTCTTAAACCTGCTAAAAATTCATTCAAATTCAGGTGCACCCACGCCTTAACCTGTTAGTAACAAAAACTGCTCGGAAATGTTAAATTTTTGGATTTCTTTTTATAGGAGTGAGCCCGTGAATCACTCGAGGTCATAGGTTGGACACCTGTTGGAAGAACTCGAAAAACATCATAGCTCTGTCTCTTCCCAGTCCCTTTTTTGAGAAACTAGTACGACAACAAGGGTCCTCCCCATGACTTCCCGCGCCGGTCTCTTTTCTCTCATCAGAGAGGACTGTGGACGACTTGTCTCACTCTAACAAAATCTCTTGACACCAAAGTTAATTAAAGCTCATTAACAAGTGCACTATTAATACTCCCATTAAAAATAACATTTTCTCTTCTCGTTACTCTGATTTACATACCGTCAGTATTAAATTATCTTTTCATATAGTTAAAAAAGTAAATATTTAGGATTTACAAACTAGTTCCTTTGTCAAGCGTTATTAAAACACCAACAAGGTATATTGGGTCCTGGTGAAGTGAGCAGTTTCAAAATGGATTCTATTCCTTTCCTCCATGTAGTATTTGTGTGCAAAATACTAGCATCTCAAACAATTGCTTGGGGTGAAAACTCTCTGTCTCGTACCTTAATAACTCGCTGAAAGGTTTCATCTTCAAAAAATTCCACTCGATCCCTAGTTTCGTTTCTTGTGGCTTGCAGTGTCAAAGAAACCCTCGATGCGTTTCAAACAATTTTCGAAAGGTTCCAAGTTTCGACGGAACTATTAAAGGAGTTTGTGACTTGAATGAAATAGGATTATTGATGTCCATCCACTGGAATACAACAAAGAATCAGTTTGTACTCAGTTTTACGACACAAAGGTAAGAAAATGCGGTCAGACAGCTTCTGTGTCAGTACTTTGGGGTGTAAACGAACTTTCAGTGTACGTTCAGGCCAGAGGACACTGAAAATACTGAAAGAAGTCGAAATCACCGGTTTTGAAACCATTAAACGAAGTGTAAAGCTGCTGGCTAGATAGACTTTTAATTTTGGTATGGGTTTAATGCTCTCAATTTTTTTTGTCAGAATTAATTTCAAGTTAGCCGGAAATTAAAGTCTTGCCAGTATCAGCATGTGTTAAAGTTCAAGTTGATATTACAGTTTTTTTTTTCCACATATTTTATTGCCATTTTGAAAATAAAAAAAGTGTTTACAAGGCTCTCAGTATACTCTATTTACATTTGTGAGCTATTGTTAATTATAAATTACATTTATATTTGTAAACAATTACTATAATTATATTTATGAACTATTATTTGTTAAATATAAGTACCATTTATATAATAACCACTTAGCCTGAAATTTTTTCTGTGTATTATTTTTAACAGCAATGTATTTCTCAGTTCTATATTTAACGTCTACTTGTTTTAAAAAAACTTCACATTCTGGAATCTTATCTTGTTTTCGACTTTGCCATATATGCAATTTTGCAAGAGTTATAAGATAATTCAATAACTCACATTTTTCTAATTTACCAATATAAACATCTTGTAACGTGAATTTTTCCCTTTTACCTGAAAGTACAAACCAGAAGTTTTCAAAGTTTTCCCAAAAAAGAAGAGTAAAAGGACATTCGTAAAATAAATGATAGATGGTTTCTGTTTCCACTTTGCAGAACGTACAGGTATCATGTAGAACATAACCCATCTTAACTAGTCGCTTATTAGTAAAAACGATATCGTCTAACAGTTTTAACTGAAAGCTTCTGATAAAGGTTTCCGATGAAACCAACAGCAAGTTAAAAATAAAAAAAAAATAAAAAAAAAGTTGATATTACAGTTTAAAGCTTGAGAAAACTAAAAGTAAATATTTATACCCGATCATAAAAATCATAGGAGTCAATAAAAGGTGACAGAAATGGTATTAACGCAATCAAAATACACAACGTATATTTGTATTCCTTTTTTCATAAGAAACTGAACAGCCTGCATGATCTGAAAATTGTTTGTATTCAGGACTTTCGATGTTAATTGAGTGGATGAGCCTTTATCTTTTCAGGGTCGTAGCTGCTGCAAGGTCTTCGGTCCCCCACCCCCGAAAACAACCTCACCTCCAGCTGGTGGGAACGAAGGGGAACTGAGAACGAAGTTGCTCTGAGAAAATTTTGAATTCTAGAAGCTCTGAACACTGTTTTCAGCATTTGCGTGAGCGATTTCTTCAGAAAAGGCAATATTGTTCAACTGGGGAATATTTTCCCATCTGAAAAAATAGGCAAATATTTTACTTCGAAGGGCGGGGAGCGGTTGCTCAATTCTTCCGAGCCAGAGGCTCATCTACAAAGCTTTCTAAGTTGCGCTAAGACCACACCACAATACCGGGAACTCCGTATTTCGTTTTTTTTTCTCATTTTGCAGGGTAGAATCAGCCTCGTCTTGCCTCTAGCTAGCTACGGCTCTAAAATTATTATTACTTGATTTTGCACACACCGACAGGGAAGTTAGATTTTACAAGGATACTGAGAAGAACATTTATCCACATAGCATACAGATTACACGTCATCGGTAAAAAAATCTGTTTTCACAATGTATCTGGAGAAACAATAAAAACAACGTTGAGAAAGAAGTTGTTAAAATCATTGATAGTATTGTGTACTTTCCATTGGACCTAAACATCAGGAAATTTTAGCACAGCAACGAATGGTAAAGAAATGTCCTGGGAAAGTCTCAGGAAAAACTGAAAAGTGGTGAATTTCCCCAATGCGGACAGACAGACAGACAGATCCAAACATATTTACAACTGTTGATATATTTGAATTAGGATCCAGCCTCCAAAGTGAGTTGCAATGTATAAACATTTATGATCGTGTCTCACGTGGACTGGAAACTAGCGAGTTCACGAATTTGATTGGCTAAAATTGATATTGACCGCGGTCTAGATTTTCCCATCTAGATCGGTTGCATTTTGGGGTCAGAAAGTTACAAACAAAACAGGAACATATTGTCCCCTTTTTCTCCAAAAAATACTTAATAGAAAATTGAAAAAGCTTGACACATAGATGTAAGGGCAATTCTCAAAGGAGATGTTTTAAAAATTTTTACAAACAAAAAAAATCGAATATTCTAACCCTTTCTGAAATACCTCTTAAAAATTTATCCAAATTTTAAAGTATATCGCCGTTTTAATTACTTTTGCTCAAACTGAAATATGGCTAGCTTGATAAGACCGCTCCCCTGTAAGTCCGTTAATCCTACGTTAATCAAAAAGGTCTAGAATTTGTTCCTGGTGCTTAGCAGAGCTATTACAGTGCTTCTATTGTCATCACCTACAAAAGTTAATTGATAAAGTGGTATGACAATAGCAGCTCTTATCTCTCGTAGACATTAACCACTGCGCAGTGTATCCTTGTAAGAACGGTGGATCATGCTGGAATCTTGCTCACAGTCACACGTGCAGCTGTACCGCGGGATATACCTGGAGGAAGTGCGACCAAGGCACGTGATTATAAATTTACATTATGACAATAGAGTTGATGTTCGCTCGTGTAAACATGCTTTTAGCCCGACTTAGGTTCATTTGAGCCCGAGCCGCAGGCGACGGCTAAAAATGAGCTCTGGATTCAAAGGGCTTCTGCCGTAACATGTTTTGATGGCGCGAACATCTCCGGAAGAACAAGCTACCACGGTTTTGAAAACATTTTATTAACATTAGAGTGTTTATATACGTTTTCTTTCCACAGTTTTAGTTGCATCTTTTAAATTATCCAACTTTAGAAAGAAGGAAAACGCGGCTTAGGACCGTTTCTATGGAAACGGTCCGTATGGTAAGAAAGAACCAATCAGAACGCTCGGTTTTCTCTTGCCATCTAATAATGCAGAATAATGCCCACGATATAATACCAAGGCAGCGGTTTAAATTTATGGCAACAACAACTCCTTAATATTGGCGCGAAATTTGAGCGTTAATTTGTAATTTCACATATAAAATTATAAAATTGCCATGGCAACGTTTGGCGCGGAATTTCTTGATATAATAAACAAGTCAAAAATCCACTATTGTGAGCGTAATTTGTCACCTATGATATTAAAAAGTAATGAACTCGTGTACTCGTGAAATTAGGAAATAATTTCAAGTGCGTTTGTCACCATTGTATTACCCACACATATTATACGTTGATGATTTTGACCAGGCCGGAGCCCCTTGAGAAGCTAATGCACAGAACATTAATTAAACAGTTTTTGAATGTTATTATGCATGGAAATAATTGTTTTCTTCCGTTAGCTTGTCCAGTCTCACTGGGTATGGAAAGCGGTGCAATTCTTGACTCGCAGATCAGTGTCTCATCACTTTGGAGTCATAATGCATCTCATCAGGCCAGATTACACTTCAAAGCAGCTGAAGGGAATGGTGATAGCTGGGCAGCTCTGTATAATGACAAGAATCAGTGGCTGCAGGTGGATCTTCAACAAACGACAAGAGTGACAGGTATTGCGACGCAGGGGAGGAATGGACGCCACCAGTGGGTCACAGAATGCAAGCTACAGTATGGTCAACATGGACACACCTTCTCGTTTTACAAGAGAAATGGAGATAAGTCAGACACGGTACGATTACGGCGTTGCGTTATCAAATATATTGCCCCGTGAATGTTGAAAGTTGAGGAGGAAATATAGAGAGAAGTTAAAATTAAGTATGACAAGCCAGCCAATCAGAACTTGAAAGACGCACGTGTGGCACATACATATTAAATCTGTTCCAAGCGCGGGAAGGATGCCGCGTAGGCCAACTTTAGCCTACATGCAGCCGTCTCTCACTTCCTTATGCGGAGGAAAACGAAGACGGCTATCACGGGCTGTACGCAGGCTACTACAGCTTGAAACCAGACTGGCGGAGAAGGCAACACCTTCACTCTGATTGGTTGGAAAGCACTATTAAGAAGTAATCAGATTGAACAAAAAACGGCTCAGTCGTGGCATCAGAGAAACTTTTATTGATATGAATGCTTAGCCTGTTCCAGACTCTCGAATAGTCGAGGGCGAACGAAGAAAGCTGGAGAGCGAGGAAAAAACAAGGGGGAGGTTAAGCGCCTTAGTTCCCCCCTCGTTTTCACGGTCCCTCGCTCACCTTTCGATCGCCCGCTTCTTCGCCGCCACAGACTATTCGAGAGCCCGGACCGGCTAATGAACGCTTGGCAAAAGACGGCTTTGAAAAAGGAGACCCTCCCACAAGGGGTTGTATTTTGATAGCCATAACACCAATCGTTTACAATTCTAAAAACTTGGAGTGAAAATAGTCCTTGCAACAAGACACATAAAGAGACTCAGATATCTTTTACGATGTTTACCGGTTCGATATAAAACCGCTAGACTGTGAGTTAAAGTTTAGTTTGCAGATGTATATAACCCATGATTTTCCAGTTCATTCAGATTTTCCGAGGAAATCTGGAAATACTCACTGTATCTACAGATTTTGTACTTCCCCGCAGCTTTTTCTAGGAAACACAGACACGGATTCAGTTGTTTATCACGACCTAAACCCAACCATTGAAGCTTGCTACTTTCGAGTTCGTCCGATGAAATGGAACAAGCACATCTGTATGAGAATGGAGCTATATACTTGTGAGTAGAGCATACGCCACTCAAAGGATAATAAATTGAACGAGGAAATCTAAACACGCCATTAAAAGCTGTTAAAAGGTGCATCCTTCGAGATTTTCTCTTTGTTCAAAGCTACCGTTGCTTCAGTTAGCGAGGGTGCCTTGCGACTTGTAACCTGAGGCATACGGAGAGAGGAAATCCGGAGAACCCGGATAAAAATCCTCAGTGTAAGGAAGATGACGAACCTCAAACTCAACCCACATATGACACCAGGTCCAGAAATCGAACCCGCGCCACATTGGTGGAGCTCGAGGCGAGTACTCTCAGCAGTCTAGCGAAGCGAATGCGTATTTTAATGGGAATACTAGCAGGAGAGGATAAATACTTCTATGCCGGAAAAGTTACTTTATCTGTTTATAGCGATCCTGTTCTTAGATGTACAAATAGACGAATGCCAAGCATTCAATCACAATTTAAGCTCCTTGCTTTAATAATGAATGTATTTTTCTTGTCACAGGTTGCCCGACAGTCATAGGATCGAAGGAGAAGCTTAACGCCTTCGCAAGCCACTCCATGAGAAGACTGTGTATCAGTCTTTCTTTTCCGAAAGCTCTCCCTTGGGAGATGTGTGTGTGTGTTGGGGGGAGGAAGGGTTGACACAAAGGCACATTCTCCCCACTCCATCATTTTTTAAAATGCTCCGAAGCAGTGCAACCATACTCCAAGCACCTGCTGTACGCACTCCTAGAGGGACAGTGGAAGAAACCAGGTTAAAAAAACAGCGGGCGGCATGGATAAAAGAGGACTGACTGGAAAATTCTCTCTTGTTCTTCCAGATGTCACTTGAGCATTAATAAGTAACGTTTTTAAAAGCAGTAACTTCGAACTTGCGGGGTGTGTATTTATAGATATTGTTGTATCGAATCTAATCTGGAGTGAAGCGAATAATTATTGGTGAACCGTTAAATTGTTTTCTCTCGTTACGTACTTCTTAAATTTGATTGCACGCCTATTAGATCGCCTAAAAGATCTGATTTTGTATCTGTTGGGATATAGCCCCTGAGTGCATCAATAAATTTTGGTCTTGGAGTACACAACTTTATGTTTACGTTTGAAATTGAATATAAACTTCAAAGTTTGTATTAAGCTTTTTTTATCTATTATTGTCATAACATTTGTTTTTAACAGCGCATGTTAACAGGCCACCCTGACAAGCTCTCGAGTATTGTTTGTTATGGACAGGAAAATGGTATCCAAAACAAAATTTATTGGACCAAAACACATAAAAATTAAAGTTAATATTGAAGCATTCGTAGTCTTCGTGCACAGAGACTGATTCACAAATTCAAAATGGGGTCTATTCCGTTCCTCTTTGTAGTATTTGTATGCAAATTCCTAACATCTCAAACCATTGCTTGGGATGAAAACTCCCTGTCTCGTCCTGTATTAACTCGAAATCATCGCCGGCTTAAAGGTTTCACCTTCCACATATTTCACTCGGCTAGCCTGATATACTGTGGCTTGCAGTGTCAAAGAAACCCTCGATGCGTTTCAACAAATTTCAGCAAAGTTTCTAGTTTGAACGAAACAAAAGGAATTTGCGAGTTGAACGAAAGGGGAGCAATGTTGCCATTCGAGGAAAAAGAACTGGAACGCGATGGAAACTCAGTTTATACTCAGTTTTACGACGTGAAGGTAAGTTAAATCCTGTTTTTGTTAATTTTCAGGTTGGAGACTGTTTAGTTCACGTGTTCCTTTTTTCTGAAATCTTTAGTTTAATGATTTGTTTTGTTGTTAACGTAGACTTACTAAATGAACTTTTCAATACGGCACCCTAAACAGAGACTACCTGATATTAAGTTCCCAAGATTGTTATCCAGTTTAAAGTTGGTAAAGACATTCCGTTGTGATAGCAGTTTGTCGTGAAAGTTTTAAAAATGAAGAGAATGTGAGTTCTGACTGTTTAAAAATCGTCTTAGCCACGGTGACCCACGGTGGCCGAATATTCCGGATCGAACGGTCCGAGTTCGAGCCTCGGCCGGGGCACTCATTCGTTACCGTGTTCTTTGGAAGACAGTACTTTACACACTTTACTTTCACAGTTGCTCTCTCCACGAAAATGTATAAATGGGTACCGGCGAATTTAATGCTGGGGTATAACCCTAAGATCCAGAAGGGATTCAGGGTCTAAAACACTAGGCATAAGCCCATCGAGCCTCTCAGCACCTTGATCTAAAAAACACTTGACGAATCCTCCTTTTATTTTTCTGCAGCACGATTGTCAGCTGACGGGCTGCTTGAATGCAGGCTCATGTATATTCATTAAAGAGTCGAAAGCCTTCAATTGTAAATGCCAGGAGGGCGTGTGCGGTAAATACTGCGGAAGTAAGCTGTTACTATCTTTACTGTCTTAACTGAAGTCAGTGAGATTGTTTTATGTTCTATTACCTCTAAATTTCCACCTTCACAATTTTGCTTTCCATTTTGCTAAAATTGTGTTATCGGTGGCTCATGGCTTCCTTTGCTGACGATAACCACCTCAAGGAATCATGACGTCATGCATATGTGCGCTGTACGTTCTTTCGGAGTGTCGTCTCGAGCTGTTCCACGGGATATATACGAGGGCAGCCAATGCCAGGCAAGCATGTGATTATATTTTTCTAATTAAGAGGAAAAGTTGACGGGCAACTGAATAAAACAGCCCGGTGATCTGAATGAAAAGTCAGAATTTTAAGTGATCAACAACAACAATTTTATTCATTCAAAAGTTAACTACACAAACAAGTAGATAAAGAAAAAAATAAAATATTAAACACCATTTCATTAAATAGTGTGTTTTCTATAAGAGAAGTTTCCTCCTTTTTTCACTCAGGGCATTCAACACCTCTTGGTATGGAGAGCGGTGCCATTATTGACTCGTGGATAAACGCCTCATCAGAGGATAGTCCCGTTTATCGAGCCGAGCTGGCCAGGTTGCACATTAAGACATCCGCATACGGTGCTGCTGGTTGGGCTGCTCGGGACAAGGACATTAACCAGTGGCTGCAGGTGGACCTTCAACAAAAGACAAGGGTGACACGCATAGCGACGCAGGGGAGGGGCGATTACAACCAGTGGGTAAAACGTTACAAGCTTCAGTATGGCGACGATGGACAGTCCTTCGCGTATTACAGGAAGAGTGGAGATCAGTCAGATACGGTACGGTGAAAATTGTCTAGAAATTAACCGATTTGTGCAAGATTTCTAAATCAAGGAATGCCGCATTGAGCATATACAAACTTCATAAGCTAGTTAACTTTTAATTATTTATAGACGTTGTAGATTTTTAGCGGCGGATACAATTGCGTGAAATTAAAGGGCACTGGAGGGACATGCTATCTTCTTAAAATACTTAGGCCTTCTCAATTCTTTCCAAAAATACCCCAGCAAATGAAGCCAGGGTGTGAAGGTGAGCCTTGTGAACATTAATCGGAGAGTTCAACAATCTGGAGAAGGAGCAAGGATGGCACAGTTGGTTAGTG
>OX393561.1:39656330-39811330 GCA_947652115.1 Blastomussa wellsi
TTTTCAAGAAAGATATCTCCTTCATCCGAAAGGACGCGCAAAAGAAATATCTGGACTCTCTCACAAAGTTTCACTACAGGCGAATAGAAACATTTACTGTCAAACTGAGAAAACTTGAGCAGCTAGAATCACGAAGAAAAACAACTGATGAAAAACTCATTAAGAACAGGCCACTATCAGCAAAAGAACATGCTGACAGAATCGAACAAATCCAGAAGAAAATGTCAAAACTCAATGAAGAGATGAAGCTATTAGAGAAAGAACAAAATAAAAGAGTTGAACCTTATTGTAAAGTGTTATCTGTGTCTGCTAATGCCCCTAAAACAAGAAAGGGAAGGGCAAAAATAATCTCTACTAAGAAACGCAGAGAAAGAAAACGAAAATTGCAGCACGATATCGCAAAGAAAACAACGGAATCAAAGAAAAAACACATAAGGAACCTCTCAGATTACAATCTAACACGCGACCAAATCAACCTTCTTTCAAGGGGGCTCAAATATATCCCTACACCCGTGACAAACGAAAGTCAGATAAGAAAAGAACTATTAAAGGACTTCGCAACTTTTGCTAGGCGAATGCGCCTACAATTTATCTTTCACGGTCAAGATAAAGAACCTCATCCCTTCCACGTGAAATCAAACTGGGAGCCGCCCATTCAACCGTCGGTCGCACTTGAAACATATTTAGAAGAGGTCAAAATTCAACTAGGCGAGATACAAATATCTAAGCCCAAAAACAACCTGCCTACCAATGAACGTCTAGCCACCAAAGAGCTGAAAGAAAACCCTAACATTAACATCAAAAAGGCAGACAAAGGCACATCCACTGTCATTATGAATAAAAAAGACAAAATACACGAGGGGCAAATACAACTAGATGTTAGAGAAAACTACAAAGCCCTTTCATCACCCATGGTGTCCGAAACTTATCATAGAGTCACGCAACTCATAAAAGCACTACACCATGACAACCATATTGACACAATGACAGAGAAATGGCTATTACTCACGCAAAATCCGCCACGAATTCCGATTTTCTACACTCTTACAAAGATTCACAAACCAAATCCAGTTGGAAGACCAATAATCTCGGGCTGTGAAGGCCCGACAGAGCGAATATCATCTTTTCTAGACTATCTCCTTCAGCCTATAGCCAAAGCTCAAAAATCGTATCTTAAAGATACAACAGATTTTATTAACTTCATAGAAAAAACGAAGGTCGAAAAAAATGCAATCCTAATCTCTATGGATGTGACAAGCTTATATACCAACATTCCGCAGGAGGAAGGAATAGCCAATGTATGCAATGAATACGAAACATTCCACAAAAACAGTCCTCCTATACCAACTCACTACATTAGAGAAATGCTTGAACTCATCCTGAAGGAAAACTCTTTCGAATTCAATGGGAGACACTACTTACAGACTCATGGCACTGCTATGGGGACACGAGTTGCTGTAGCATTTGCCAATATTTTCATGAGCGTAATAGAAACAGAGATCATTCGCCATAGCTCTAATAAACCACTAGTCTGGAAAAGATATATTGATGATATATTTTCCCTATGGAATATAGACAAAAGAGACATAGACTTGTTCTTAGAACTAGCTAACAATTACCATCCGACCATAAAGTTTACGGCTGAGATTTCAGACATAGAGACAACTTTTCTGGATACATGTGTTTACAAGGGCGAAAGATTCAAGAAAGAATCTATTCTTGACGTGCGTACGCATTTCAAGCCAACCGAAACATTCCAATACACAGAATTCACATCCTGCCACCCTCCAGGAGTCTGGAAGGGCTTCATTAAAGGCGAAGCCTTAAGACTTCTCAGAACTAATTCTTCAGAGAAAACTTTTGAAGAAAACATAAGACAATTCAAACAAAGATTACGAGCGAGAGGTTATCCAGATAACCTTTCAGAGAGAATTCTGTCAGGAGTTATATTTAGCGAAAGAACGTTGGCTCTACAAAATAAACAAAAGACGCACAAAAGCATTCTACCTTTCGTAACAGAATATCGTCCTTCTGTGCCTAATCTTAAGAACATTCTAATGAAAAAGTGGCACCTAATAGAGAATCAACCGGTGCTCAAAGAAATATTCAAAGACCCTCCCATCCTTTCACACAGAAAAGGGAGGTCGTTAAAAGATATACTCGTTAGAGCAAAAATTTGAAGGTCATCAATAACAAATCTCGACCAATGGGAGTCGTGTTTGGCCTGTCTTTTTATTTGACATCGATACACTGGGACAGCCGACCATCTGCAGTGTTCAAACTGGTCCCAATATTGTACCTGGATGGTCCTCTCCACCTTTCCAAGTACCCTGGATGTTACCTATGCACCAGTACCTTGTACCACCCTGTTTTGTTCCTTTGGTGTACCCAAACTATTTGCAGATGATACACACCTGATGCCTCCAGAGTTATTGACTGTTTAAGACTCTTAACGACGTTGTTGTTGAACTGATAATTATTGTATTAATTGTAGAATTACTAGTCTTTTTATGTGCTGCAGTGCCTATTCACGGGCAAATAAGTAGTATAGTTCTTCAAGAACTTTGACTGTGCCATTTTCAAGTGATGAGTGGACAAGTATACATTTTGATTTGTATTGTTGTTAAGTTGCTAACATTGGGCCTGATCAACCCATATGATGCAAGGAACACAAGCAATGAGAGTGAGAATATTGTGATGTGGCATGTTTTTATAGGGAGTCCAGAACTCCAGTGAACACTGTACTAGCAAATGTCCCGGAGGACATTTTCAAAAGTCGGGGAGTGTGTGACGTGTCTGTGTTACGCAATATGTGCGGGAACCTGGGAACGAGGCTGCGACCTCGTGGTAATTTTTGGTGAAGTAGTTCGGTCGAGCCGTTTCATGTTTACTAATATTCTCCAGCAAAATAAAGGACGTTTACAAGTTGAACTATCATTTATTTGACTGGCAACACGTGCTCCAAAATGAATACATCTTTTAGTAGGCAGATTTTCTCCTAGCATATGAAAATTCGTTGAACCTCGAGAAAAAACGATGCATTTATGAAGTTTTTGTTTTCAATTAGCATCTGTTGTTTTTCTATCTCACTCAGGCTTTCGTCGCAAACACAGACAGCGATACAGTTGTTTATAATCAGCTAGTGGACCCGATCATCGAAGCTCGCTACATTCGCGTCCGTCCAACGGAATGGCATAATCATATATCCATGAGAATAGAGCTTTACACTTGCTAGGGTAAGGCCATTCTCGTCTCCAGATCCTCTTGTCCCTCTTAGGGACAAATGAGGGTGATGGTAAATTTCAGCTCGATAAATTATACATGAAAGACGAGTTTATCAACATGACACGAGCGTGGGAGATAAACACGTCTTTCATGTATAATTTACCGAGCTGAAAATTTACCATCACCCTCATTTGCCACAACTCATGATGAAATCGACATTGCTGGACCTAGCAGTATGCGGGACGCATGTCACATAAGAACTCAGTAAAAATGACCTAGCTCTCCAGTAGGTCTCGTAGCTCAGTGAATAGAACGCCCGCCCGGTGTTCGGGAGGTCATGGGTTCGATTCCTGTCGGGGACTCAGAATTTTTCTTTGTCCCACGCTCGTGTCATGTTGATAAACTCGTCTTTCATGTGTGATGTTTCATATTGCCATGACAATCGCATAATTAGATGCATGTTTGGTATAGACTTTTAGACTCAATTTATTTTTCCCAGTCTTATTCAGCAAAATAGTACAATTCTTGTATTTTTACATGTCATTAGCATTTTTGCTTGATTTCGCATCGATTTCCGTTATTTTCTGACTTTTTTAATTTAAGGAAACAGTGCAAATCCATGATGGCGGCTCTGCGCGTGTCCGTTTCGTAAACGAAAAAAGAAAAAAGAAAAACTGCCCGTCAATGACCAGAATCGAACCTGGAACCTGACTTTCTTAGTCTATTTTACTTATAGTGTTGCCCTACCCAGCAAATAAAGCTAACCGCAAGCAAACAGTTAAGCATTTGGTAAGTGTCTATTGGTCTATCACCAAATTACAAATTACCCTGCAGTGGGTAGAGTTCCAGCCAACTACTAGTTGAGTTTTACCTGAGCCTCGTGAGACAACAACAACAACAACGTTTATTACATGCACTACTAGTTACAGTGAAAAGTTTGTCCACCCAAACGGCTAATCGAGTTGGGTGGAGCAAAGATAGAATAGTTAATTAATATATTTACAATGACAAAGATTACAGTAGAATACAGATTGAGATTCTGGTTAATTGATTGCTGATAATCTTAAGATTCAATAATATTAGGCGAAAAGGTTTACTCTAGATGGAAGGATATCACAAATATCAATTAGTTAAGATTCCTTCGAATGAAGGAACAGAGGAATAACAGTGGTAAGGAATTCATTAAATGCATTTTAAGTGATCAATTGAACTAGGATTATCCTTTAATTTTTAAGACCAATATCATTTGGCAAAATGCTTTATTCTATGAATAATTTCGCACGTTTCTAGATAAGAGTCTTCCGAATTGAAAATATGGAAAAGTAGACTTGTTATTTTCCTAGTGAAGTCTCGTTCTTTCTAAGATTTCTTAGCGCTAAAGGATTCCATTGATCCAGCTCGTGAGAAAGTAATTTTGTAACACGAGCGTACATTTCAAAGATAGAGCTGAATGTCGAATGTAGTTCGCAATTTTTTTGGTTCGGCGTGATCACGCCGGTTTCTAATCTAGTCAAAGTAAAACCAAAACAAGTCGTGACTGGCGTGCCTACGTTTTCCCGCGCTTTGGCTTTGCACCGGCTACATATATTAGCTTCCAGTTTTTGGTTGGTTCACTGAACCGTTTGCAGGGGCGGATCCAGAAAATTCAGAAAGAGGCGGGGACGCTATTTATCCGGCAACGAGAAGTTTGTTTTAAATACGCACTGGGTTAGTCCTTTACGTTAAACAAGGCTACAAGGAAGCCGAGACGCGAGTCTCGTATTTGGAGTGTTTTTGTGCAAGATTCACTTTGAAATAGTTCGTTTTTAGCCGCATTTATAAAATAATCGAGATACTACGCGCGCTCATTGGTTGATAGGTGTGTTTAGATGAGAGTATGTAAACACGGTTGTGACGTTTTAGTTTCGTGCGTATTTTTTAAGTAAATATTTAAGCAATAAAGAACTTTTTTCGTGTTTACATAGCATCATCAAAACACCCGGGGGTTTGGGAGAATTCTCTAAAGTCGCGAGTTTGCATATTAACTGTCTCGAATTCTTCCAACCCCCCTTGTGTTTACATGAGGCTATGTGAACGCGGCGCAAATTCTCTATTAGCCTATATATGGGGGGAAATCCCCTCGGATCGAGAGTGGAGGGATCAAACTCGTTCTTATGATGCCTTACTTAGTCTCCTCACTTAATTAGAACAAGCAACGTTGCATAAGCATAGGCACAAGAAAGAAGAACAACTTTGTTTTCTTTTGCTTATGCTAATGCCAGTGAGAAAAATGGGACATGACTACATAACTACAGACTTATACGACAAGGCTGTACAAACACTGAGAACAAGCGTTATTTGACTAGACTGCGAGTAGTCTCTATTTTGCTCCAAAATCCGTAACGAAAGCGAAAATTTGCGAGTGTTATTTTCGAGGGGCGAGCGAGTGAACTCCATCTGGCGCCCACGAAACTCGCGGCTCGCGGATTTGCCGCTCGCCCCTCGAAAATAGCACTCGGAAATTTTCGCTTTCGTTACGGATTTGGAGCAAAATAGACACTGCTCGCAGTCTATTATTTGACCAATTTATACCTTGATATGAAATATCAAGTAAGATATATCTGATACCAGTTTTCCACACGCTCTTTTGCAGTCAATAACTATAAAAAGGATGTTATAACTGTCCGCTTAGAAAATAAATTGAACAAAGTTTAAATATGGAATAAATATTTGAGTTACAATGCAAGCAAGTCTGTCGATTTTATTTAAGGTGAACGAAGTTTCGGTGCAAGCCATCTAATAATCTGTTACGTTATACGTTCGTTGAATAATTCGTCAGGCCAATGAACTGCCGTCGTATATTTTAAAAATGCTTGTCCTTCCTCGACGGAAAACTCTAACGCTCCGCCAACCGACGCAGGGCTAACGTCGTTTGAAACGTCACCTTTTCGCCAGTTTTACACCTGACAGAGGTTGATTTAACTTGATCAACTTTAATTTAAAAGACAATTTTAAGAAAGTTCTTATTGTTTTACTTGAAAGCGTTTATTTGCATTTCTTTCACGTAGCAGCTTAAAAAGTAAAGGGATGGAGATAGTTCTCACTTCTTTTCATATTTCCCTCATCGGAGATTGGAAGAAGAAAAAACAACCTCTCACTTTCTCGGAGGAGAAAAGGCCCTACTAAACAACTACTTTGTAAGGCCAAGTTTAGCGAGAATCTCTTGTACAAGACCTTTAACAGCGACTCCTTCGGCGCTGGACGAGTTCGTTTGATTCGAAAGTCCTTGTAGAACATCAATAAAACCGTCCCAACTGTTTTCTTCCAAGTCATTATGCTGTGAATTCGATGAAATTAGCCTCTTGATGATTCGAAGAAGCTGTTTCTGTTTTTTTATGTCAGAGGCGCGCAACGCCTCCGCGAAGCACTCCATGTTATCCGTACTCAAGGTGTCCTGGTAAATCCCTCCAAATAGTTCAACCATGAGGTACAAGCACTTGCAAGCGCTGTCGCTGACATCCGGGTCTTCGTGACAAAGGTAGTTGATAAGCACACCAGTCATGTCGACCAGCGGTTTACTCTCAACAAGAAGCTTCTCAGCCAATTGTGTTTGAGTCTCGCTTTCAGGCCCTACCTCAGTTTTCGTCTGCAGGGCTTTGCGGACTTCTCTGGAGACGAACTTCAATGTATTGTTTAAAGAATCAAGAAGAGGAAGCAACACGGCCGCCGAAGCGTCATTTCCGGGTAAATTTTCGTCGTTTTGAATTGAAGCAATGTCTACGAACAACGACACGAGGCTGTCAATCAAACCCTGATCGTACAGCGAGGTCACGTCAACATCTTTAGCGGACACCAAACAGTCCAATAACCCGACCATGCTCAATACCATTCCCCTGTCGACTCGGTCAGCGCTGGACTGGAGGATCTGGGACACAGTGAGCAGAAGCTTTTGATTGACGACTGTGTGGATAATGTCAGGGCTACGCTCCAGGAACGACAACAACAACTTCAAACCATAGGCCGGCAAAGGATCCTGGTCTTGAAGGATAAGATGATACTGGGGCAGCAAGTGATCAGTAATGACCTGTCACCAAATAACAAACAATAAAACATCAATTACTGTCAAAACAAGAGGTCAAGTTATATGTTGGGCATTTTAGTGCGTGGAATCACTGCTTATGGTCAAGAATTTCGTGATGTAAATCAATATACCGTACTTAACAATACAGCTCCTACATTAATGTTTATTTAGTAAGAAATATATCAAACACGGGGAAGAGAGTGTTTCAACACATTTCCAAACACCGAGGAGAGTTGAAAATACGACGCACAGCGGAGTAGTTTTGACGAACTTCGAGGTGTTTGGAAATGTGATGAAACACTGTCTCTCGTGTTCGATATATCCTCTTAATCGAAACTAAAACTACGGAGAAAACGAAGAAATAAAAACGTAAAAATCCGTGGTAATTAAGATCACATTCCCAAACCATGGTTACGGTTCTGACTTCCTTTGATGAATTAGTGCTGTGTAGCACACTATCAAGAGAAGAAAGAAAGACTGGTTTGTTAATAAATCACATCGCAGAGAACTGAGACACTAAAATGACTACGGCCTATTTCCTAGAGCAGAAATATCGCTAGTTTGTATATACCACACAAGTGAATAGCGATTTTCGCGCGCTCTGATTGGTTAACTCGGAGGTGATTAGCCAGTCCTATTCACTTCTGAGCTGCCGAAGAGAAACAAAATGGCTCCGCGGTAACTGAAGGGGAAAATTATTTCCATAAACGAGAAGGCTGTTCGCAAAAATAAACAATGACAACAAAGTTTGGTTTAAAAGGAATTTAATGTTATTTAATATTTCCAACCTCATATTCTTAGGCGAAAATCATTTACAATGCCATGAAATTTTAACCTAAACCGATGCCGGGAAATCTGATGTTTTTCACATCAAGACGAATTTCAATTTAATTTAACAGATGAAAATTAAGCAAGCGCCTCCATAAGGCCTATTTTCCCGCCAGAATCAAATGAGGCGGCAATTTTTTTTTAATAAGAAATTGCTTACTGCTATTTCGGACATCTATTAAAAAATTTCATCACAAAAGCCTTTTCCATGATCCGTGTCCCTTCTCTTACAGAAGCAAACATAATCCTCTTCAATCATTTAAAATCTCTCAGCAAATGAGGCGACATAGCTTCCACAGCCAATTGGCAAGAGAAAAATCCAATGAAATCCAACACTCACAACACAACGGCCAGCGTCGTGTTCGCGGCCTGATTCCTCCGCTCCAGGCGAGACATTTCACGGCCAGCACGTCAAGTTCACCGTCAATCTCTCAGGTAGCAGTGCCCAGCGAAAAAATTAAAGTGCACCTAACCCCAAAATATGTTTTCGCTAGAATAAACCTTTGCACCAATTTGAAACGCATTGCACCTTTTTACCACATTCTAACTATTTATAGCATTCAAAAGTTACGATAAACTGTGCATCATTTGTTTCACGACCGAGTCAGAAGGGGCGTGGGTCTATTCCTGATTTGACGTTACAAACTGATTTGCATGCATGTTTACAAAGACTTGATGCCATGCAAATCATTTTGTGACGTCAAATCAGGAATAGACCCACACCCCTTCCGACTCGGTCGTGGAACAAATGATGCACAGTTTTTCATAACGTTTGAATGCTAAAAATAGCCAGAATTTGGTAAAAAGGAGAAACGAAAGGTGCAATGCGTTTCAGTTAACTGCACTTGTTGTTTCAAGACAGAGCGTCAGATCCAAAATAATGTAGATCATGCAACGCCTTTACCGCTTGCTTCTTTTCGCTTCGTTTGCTTGTGAACGCGGATGAGCATCACCTGGTTGGGCGAAAAGTTCAAACCATTTTTCGAAATGAAGTGATGTTCTGGTCCGCGTGTTATTCAACTTGTGTGGTATCTACTAAAGTGTCTCAGAGTCGGTGAAAGTGGCGGATATTACTTAGCCACTTCGGTGAATAATTGTTAATTATTTGTACTGATTTCGTGCATTATAATAATGAACTTTATAATTATTTAATATAATTACTTTTCTTCACTTTTCTCTCAGATAGACTGAGAGAGAGTGTGTGTGTGACCCACGAACGTCTGAGAATCAGATACAGTGGAACCCCGCCTTACGGTCAATTTTTTCGGTCCGGCAAAACGCCCATAAATTTTCTTATAGGAAAACCCTGTTAATGCGGCCACCCCTTTATAATTTTACCCCGTTAATACGGTCACTCGAACCAAATAAGCATTTGCAATTGTCCAAACAAAACAAATCAGTACTTGAGAAACAATATTTAACGTAATAAATGTGACATGATGTTAAGTCAAAGACGTCGGTGCCTTTGTTTTTGAGAAGGATACGTACAGCCAAGTCCGCTCTTGTTTCGATTTCGATTTCGAGTTCCCTTGAGCCTCTATTTCAAAGCGAGTCTAAGTGCGAAAGTTTTGTGATGGTAATTAGTTTTGCTTTCCATATTTTCATTACAAAGACTTTGCACTTAGACTCGACTTGAAATAGAGGCACAAGCGAACTCGGAAATGGCCTATTGAAAAATTGGGTCACGTGTTTAAAGAACCTACAGCTGATTAGAAGTGTAAATGTATCTGCCAGCTCCAGTCATGAAATTTGACCCTTCCCCGTCAGTACGGCCAAATTTTATGACCTGTTGGTGACCATGTTAACGGGGTTCCACTGTAATGAAATTTACGGAAAAACCTCTTGATTTAGGACAAAACTCTCCCGAGAAACATGATGGAAAAGCAACAAAAAGTTAGGAGAATTTAGCGGTTGAACAGGATACCTCGTTCAATTTTCTTGTACTTGCCAAGACATCTTTGACATTACTGGAAGAACTGTACACATTCTGATCATCGAAATACAGCGACGCAACATCAGCAAACATTCTGAAGTTCAATACTCTTGTATCTCCGCTAGAACTGCTCATCAGCGCTGCCAGGTGAGGCAGAATGTGTTGCATGACAACATCGTGATACTCTAGGAGTATTGGAGGATGTTGCGTGATTGCTTCAGCAATGGACAATGCCACGTTGACGAGATCTTCCGCGGCGTTTGGCCCAGCTGCTGAGCCAATACTTGTGCTGCCAGAATCAATGGAGCTCACATGTGACAAAAGCTGGCCGATATTGACTAGGAATTCTTCATCTATTACTTGAGTTCGAAAAGCGTGACTTGTGACGAGGTGAAGAATGATGGAGAGAAGTGGCAGGTGAATTCTTAACTGCTTGGCCTGTCCTGCTGAGGGATGCTTCCGCCCTTGCACCGCATCTAAGGACGCCAATACATCCGACAGTATGCCGGGCATAGCATCCACAATGGCAGACACGCAGAGATTCTGACATTGCATGAGATAGTTTCGATTATCTGGGTTCTCTCCTTTAACAGGGGTGCCACGCTTCAGCTGCCGCTCAATATACATGACAAGCCTTGATTGACAGCACAAGAGAAGAGCCTCTGGGCTTGACTGTATCATTGTCAGTACCAAGAGAAATGCTTTACCGCGAATCACCATCGAGGGGCTTTCAAACAGGTGAAGACCTTTGGTAACCAAATCTCGTTCTTGAACAAGCCTTCGCATCTGAGGTCTTGAGGATAATAGCACGACAAACATCGTCACCAAGCCTTGTTGGATCTTTGGCACACTACTGGACAAGGCTGAGCTCACCGCCTTGAAACCTGCCTTCTCGATCACATGTTGAAAAACAGTTGGAGAGTGGCTCGTCAGGCGACTGAGCGCTGAAATCGCTGTAACTTTCTGAGCATCAACGGTGCAGTGAGTGAATAGATTCCAGAGAAGCTGCAGTAAAAAATAAACAACTTTTAAATTAGACTCAAGAGAAATCTGGAATGACTCATGTAGTAATTCAAACAGAGAAGAACAGGGGAGGAACTAGAGAGGCAGCATGATAGATTGCTGTAGGGAAAGTCTGCATACGAGCCTATTGGCCCGATGAGCTTATCCAGGTTTCTGTAGCATGAAGCAACAGAGGGTATTTCTACTCACCCCTGGATGGAATGCTAGTTTATCACTGGGTTACTACGCCACTCAATTTCTATGCCTCTTTTGAGATTCGGCTCATGGACTATAACCCCCAACAATAAATTCGCCAGTACCCATTTATACACCTGGGTGAAGAGAGGCACTGTGAGAGAACAGTTTCTTGCCCAAGAACACAGTACAGTGCCCCGACCAAGGCTCATGTTCAGCTTCTTGCCAGCTCGGATTTTTAATGCACATTTACTGTAATATTTACTTTGTCTGTTTACTGCACTTTTCAAAAACATGCAAACTCTGAAGTTCAAAACCAAACCGACAATTGCGTTTTTTGCTGCCGTCAATCATAATTATAGTGACAGCCAATGAAGCTTCAAAATCAGAAACAAACAAAATGGATTGAAGTCTACCAATCACAACTGACAGATGTGACCTATTTCCTGAGAGGTTCACTTAATGATTGACGGCAGCGAAAAAAGTAAATGCTGACATTAGCAGAGTTTGCATTCTACATGTTAGAGGCATGCCTGTAAATCTAGCTACTGTAGCTCAAATCGTAGTAGCCGGTATTCTGACCTGAGCTGTATCATTGGTTGCAAACTTGGCACAATGCCTGGCATGAGTAGATGCCACGTTCTCAATGGTTTTTGCAGCAAAGTGTTGCACTACAATGTCTTCTCCTTCATGAAGACATCTGGTGATGATGGTGTACGTAACTCCTAAAACAGACAAACCAAAGTAACCTTCAGTTTGTAGCACACATTTTGTCCACATTTTTTATTTTTATGGCAAAATTGAATTTGAATTCATAATTTATAGAAAGCACAAACATGCAAGTCACATTACCTGGTACATCCCACTGTGGAATTGCACAGCCTAAATTTTCCTCTTGAGTTGCAGCATAAAACAGAAATTCTCCAAGTGCTGGCAAAAGATGCTGCTTGAGCTTAGCATTCCGAAAATTGTCTCTGATCACCTCTGTTAGTATTGTGAACACTTCTGTCATGTTGAAGTCCTCAGAAATCATTGTAGCATTGCCAGCTAAAAGACCGAGTGCATAACCTACAAAATAAGTTAGCCACATGGAGTATTGTGAATCAGAAGGTTGATGGGTAAGTTTACTGAAATACTTTTGCTAGAAGTGAAGAGCTCATTAACCTATTTGGGAACAAAGAGCTGCCTAGCTTTTACACTTAGTTTTAAAATTCAAAAAAGTGAAACTTGGCAGGACTGGCAATCTCTGCCACAGTATTGGTGCGGTACTCATCTGACAGTGATGTCTGCTTTGAGAAAGTTTACAGTCTTGCCACACCCATTGGTCAATAGTGTACATACTTACCAAGCCTTGCTTTGAAATCTGCAGAAAAGCCAGACTTGATCTGACGCAGCACTGCAGATATAAAATCAGAATCAAAGATTACATTTGCAATCTCTCCATCTCGACAGAGTGATGCTAAATAAGATGATGCATGTAATTTACTCCGATGAAGAGCAGCTATAGGGCCAGTGGCTGACTTGTCACTTTGACACAACAAGCTTCTGATGGCATCCAAGTGTTCTTCAAACTTGTCTTCTGGAAGGTCCACAAGCTCTCCTGGTTTCAAAGGCTGACAAGGTAATGCTTTAGAATCCCACTTAGGAAGAGTAAATTTCTTGATTTTTGGATTGTCTGCAATTGGCGTTACTATAAAATCAGATGGGTGATTGGTTAGATCTGCAACGCTCCTGTGACAGCTACTGTTTTCATCCTGTTGCACTACAAGAGCCAAAGATGTGTCTGACTCTAGAACTTCATTTTTACTAGGTCCATTTTGTTTCAGTGCATTCAAGTCCCTTTTGTTAAAAGTTTGATTCCTTTTCAATGGCGTTGTCTTGTTCTTTGGTTTAGAAGCTACGACATCAGGGCTCTTTACATCCTGCTTTGATGCTTTATTACTCTCATGTTGATCCTCTGATTTTACGCGCCTTACCACTGTTTTTGTTTTTCCTAATGATTTATGTTCTCGATCATTTGATACTGAATCAGCAGTATGTGGCCTGCTACTGAAGGTATAAGTTCCTTGCCTGACCATCTGTTCTGGTGGAGGTATCAGCTCATCAATTGCAGTGACCTCATCTTTATTTCCGTTGACAAGCCCACTTGGCAACTGTTCATTTAATTCATCTGTTTGTGATTCTTTCTGATCTTCAGTTTCTTCCACCAAGTTGCTTCCTTCACTGGATCTCAACTGACGCTCCAACTCTCCATTCCAAAATCTATGGACCATCAAACTTTCCCAGTCTAAACGTTGGGCTGGATCCTTCTCCAATAGGCACTGTATGATGTTAACAAGTTCTTGTGACACCCCATTTGTTTCACTGTCTGTTTGCAATCTGAGATGTGGGGAGTTCTCATGAAAAATTTTTGACACAAGTTCTGGAAAGGAATCTGCAACAAACGGTTGTTCTCCGGTAAACATTTGATATAGAACACAACCAAATGACCACAAGTCAGATTCTTTAGAATGAGGGCCCCCACTAAGCACCTCAGGGGCCATGTAATGCGGTGATGGTTTAGGCCGTTTGCCTTTCTCTCTCTCCCCGCCCCTATAATTTTGCTCCTCATCGTCACCATCAGAGTTCTGGTCTTCTTGTAAGTTGTCATAAAAGTCGTCTTCACCTTCTACTCTGGCCAGTGCAAAATCGCTCAACTTCAACACTCCAGCGCCATCAAGCATGATCCTTGATGGTCTCAAGTCACAATAAAGTATTCCAAGCGAGTGAATGTAGAAAAGTGCTTTTCCAATTTCACCTCCAAAACGTCTGACAGTTTCCTCGGGAAGGCGTTTATCCTGTGACAATACAGCGTCTAAACTGTCCCCTGTACATAACTCGACCACCATCCAAATGTGATTTGTTGTTTCATACCACTCGTGAAAACTAACTACGTTTGGATGATCCATTTCATGGGTTAGTCTAACAATATTCCGAAGCTCGAGTCGCTTGCATTTTTCAACACAGTGAATCGCTACAAATTCAATGGTTCCCTTCTTGCGGCCTTTGTAGACAACAGAGTGCTCTCCTCGACCAACCTCGTCGTACAATATATAGTTCTCCATAAGGAAGTTTATCAGCAGTGACTACTTTTTGTGGGTTCGCAGAATAAATTGTTTCAAATTGTAAACAACGGTTCCCTAGGATTGACCGCCATATTTTGAGAAGTCGATGGTAGCAGTGTATTGTGGGAAAGTTTATCTGTCAAATAACACGCCACCCGGTCGGGGGTGGGGGAGACTCGTGAAACAAGCATGGCGGACCTGCGGAGAAATTGTTTTCTGACAATATGAGGCTTTTGTACATGTAACTGTTATGTCTGAATTCTCACAAATTTCTCGCTTGAAGGAAGAAAACCGAAAGGTAAGGACGTGCTATAAGTGCCGAATGGATGATTTTCGCCTTTATTTCTAAGCGATTTTCGAACTTTTCATTTTAGGCTTTGCAGGAGTGCCAACAACGTCTTGTTACGTGGTAAGCAGTACCTTTTAGTTTTGTGTTTGTATCGTGGGCTGGTTTTTATATGTTCATATTTTATGTTTATTAAGGTATTACACGTTATATATTTTCATTCAGTGAGAAATTCAGGCAAGACTATGAAAAGCTCGAAGAGTTATTGCGGACGCTCCCGAACAAAACCTCCCACGAGGTTATGGTAAGCTTATGTTTTAGTCAAGAGGACATAAAAAAGTACAGCAAATTCTTGCAACACTGGGAAGTGTGTTCCACGTTTGAAAGAAACGTAGAACAGCATGTGTTATAACCCCTCCAACTCAGTGTTGTAAATTTTAACATTTATTGTCAACATTGTTAAAACAGACACTGAGAATGTTATCATAACCCATAGCCTCCTACGCAGGCGTTATTAGGGGATTGCGTTACCACTTGTCCCCACTAACGCCTGCTTAGCCGCGACCAACATTCCTTTCCCATTGTCTCTTGCGACACAAACTAACCAATAAGCATTGTCTGTAGGCATTCAAAACGATCGTTATAAAATTTCCCGCGAATCCGTTCTTCGCAGGCACTGTTGGATACAATACTCTCGTGTATTTCGATGGTTGAAACACCAAAATATTATTTATTGACCTAGACGGGAATGATGTCTGTTGACCAGGTTTTTAATTGGCAAGATTTCCGCACAGCCCCATACATTTATTATGCATGCAGTTCTTTGTTTATTGAAAACAATAGCGGAACAATAGAGACCCTTTGGGGCTTACGCTCTTTGTTTGAGTCATTTCTTTGTTCGACTAACTTTTCATTTTTTTTCTAAGTCCAAAATAGTTTTAAACTTAGAAAAATTTAACGAAATTTGTCTTGAATCGCGTGAAAAATAGGTTAAATAAATTTAGACTTAGAAAATTTTTAAAATTTAGCTTCTAAAATACGGAAAATCAAAAGGAAATGTTAAATTTTTGGGCGATTTCACGATGTTTTAAAATTAAATACGCGTGTAGAAATGGTTTAAAATAGTGATTTAGGCCTTGGGGTTAGCTTTCAAATGTTGTTTGGGTCATCAAGTATTTTATTTAATGATACAAAATAAAGAATAAATGTTTTGCTTACCTTTCTCGTTGTATTTGGTCGTTGTTTTCCGTTGTTTTGATTACGTGAGTAGAGAAGACAGGTCTAATTCCTGTACGTATTCGTAGTCGGAGCTCTCAGCGAAATGAATCCATCCACCATCAATCAATCAATCAATCAGTCAGTCAGTCAGCAGATCACGAACGATGCATACAGTAGTACTTTCAACTCTTATGCGTCCTTTCGGACTTCACGAAGATCGGCGATATGCTTGATTATGTTACCAAAAGGATCCTCTCCATAGTGCTTACGCCACAACCACTCCTTTAGGTAGCTTTCGAAGAGATCTTTATTCCCCACCATGTATTTTCAATGCACTGTGTGTGCGCACCTGTGTCTGGGTCTATGAAGTTTAGGCTGTGGTTAACTATGAGGCGACTATAACCCTCGTCATTGAGGCAATCGTAAGCTTTACACATGTCGGTCATCACGCGTTTCCAGGCAATATTTGAGCGTGAATGGTGGAGTATCTTAAGAGAGTATCTTTATCCCTGCTCTCTACGAAATAGTATTATTTCAGGCTTCTCGTGGACAACGCGAGCAGGTTGTGTTCCTTGTACCACTGTATGCACCAGCCGTGTTCTGAGATTATGTAGAACAGCTTGAACAGATTTATGTACGTCAACGACATAACAGTACACAGGAAACGGGAAACGACGAAAAAATTGACGAAGAACGGACGCAACAAGAAAACAGAAGATAACGTAGAAAAATGAAGCAAAATATAGGTTGATAATTTGTGGTTGCACTACTAGTATATTCGAGAAAATGATCGAGAGGGTGAGAAATGCAAACACTTCCTTTTATTTGGCAAGGGAGCCAATGGAAATGTAATATTCTGCATGTTTTCATGCTGGAATTATCAAATAAGAGAATAAAGGATTGTAATGCAAATTTCTCTTTGTCTACAAAAGTAACGAAGAAATAAAATTTAATTTTAAACGTCCATTTTCCAACTGAACCTCGTGGTGTAGTGGTATAGATGATGGACTGGTAATCCGACAACTGTATTTAAGGTAGATGAAGGCCGGGGGTTCGAGGCTTGCTGTGGTAAAAAAAAAAAGAAAAAAGAAGAAATATTCGAGGGGAATCTGGACAGAGAAATTCGGAGTAGAAGAAAAGAAAGTAAGAAGAAGGAAAAGGGAGAAAGGGGAAGTGAAAGAGAGAGCAGAGAAGACCATTTTTATTCAAACTGTAAGTAGCAATTAACGATGTATGTATTCAAATCCTTAGGGGATATCTATTGTTTAAAAAGACAATAAAGCGCATGCATAATTAAGCATTCAGCATGCATAATAAATGTATGGGGCTGTGCGGAAATTTTTCCTTTTAATTTAGTCAAACGCCAATCTTCACGTTTGCTCAATCAAATGGGTTCCAGAAAAAATCCACACCCCCCCCCCCCCCCCAATGGATGAGATTCTGGAAATTCTCATAGGAGGGGGGGTCAAAGACTCTAGAAATTCAGGTGAGAGGCGGGGTTGAACTTGAAAAAGTCTTCTTCAGGGGTCATTTTGACCGATAGTTCAAGTGATTCGAAGGTTAAGTTCAGTGCCATTTCAGCGCTCTCAGACCCTGAAACAGTAGAAATATTTTGTTCATATATTTCTCATCTGGTATAAATAATAATCTAAGTTCCTTTACAGGTCCTTTTATAGCAGAAAATGCGAACAGCAAGTTAGATAATAAAGAACAAATCTGAAGGCGCAAAATGCCTGACACATTTCTACTCGTCCAAGATCCAGCACACCACCGTTGTGTAATTTCTCATTAGCCCTGTTGAAATCATGGTTGTTTGGTGTCGTAATAATAATAAAGAAAAGAAAATCAACTGATTTACTTTCACACTGTGAATGGAGCTGTTTGCACTGCTTTTGTCTTGGCTTCGTTTTCTTCAGCATAAATTTTGCCTTTCCGGTTTACTGACGAAAGTCAAAAGTCTTTTTCTAAATATGGCGGACTAAGAAAGCTGTTCACAACACGAGTCTTTCGGTTTCCTTGCAGTACAGAGTAAAACTACAGGCCCTTGAAGGTAGGAGATGTGAATGAAGTTATCCAGTCTTCAAGTTCTGAAAGAATTTGAACAATAAAGAAGATTAGACTTTTGTTCTTCGAAAGATTTTGATTTTGCTAGATGTTCTCGATCTTCAGTGGACAAGACTGACCTAATGTCTCGAAAAGGAATGACTGTTGGACTCTTTTATCGTATTCTCCACTAATCGTATTTAAGCTTATATTACTTTAGGACCATATTTTGTGTTAAGAAAGATAAAGGGTAACTGATTTTTTGAGCTAATTAAGTAAACACGCGATCACTTTTTCGTATAATTTATTTGCTCCTTTGTTTTTTCGTTCCATGTATAGCAATAGTAAGCTGAAGCTTTAGAAATTAAAAAAGAGTTCGCATCTTCTAGACGTGATTGTGCGTATTTTGTATTGAAATAAATTAAATTTAAGCCTAATATTTTTTCCGGAAATCCAGGCGAGAGGGGGTCTTTTGTCTTGGAAATCCAGACAGGAGGGTGGTCTTGTGCTTCAGGAAATCCAAGTGAGGGGGGGGGGGGGGGGGGTTAAAAATGACCCATCCGTGGGGGTGTGTGGATTTTTTCTGGAATAACCCAATACATAAATTAGTTAACAAATAAAGAAGCCTAAGCCATGTATTACATTGTCATAAAACAACAGGCATTTGAGAACAAGAGGGAAATGTAAAAACACGAGCCGCAGGCGGTTTCTACATTTCTTGAGTGTTCTCAAATGTACGGAGTGTTTTTATATGAGAGTATAATACATGGCTTAGGCTTCTTTATTTGCTTTATGATATAGATTTTATATGCCACATGTAAAAACAACAAAACACACACGAGTGATAAACTGAAGCAATTTAATTTTGTTTCTACTTTCTACCTCTCGGACATAGAAGCTTCCTTGACAATTTCTGCAGCTTGACTCAGAATTTTGTCGGGAAGTTTTTCATAGAAAATGTTCTTTGCCATTTATTGTGAATTTTCACTAGAGCAAAGCTGACAAAAAACAATAAAATACACTTTTCTGTGTTTTATACTCTGATAAAACATGGGTTTTTGACCAATCGGAGCACGCGCAGAATCCTATCTATATTATAATGACATTTATTTTCGAGATGAATACGTCATTTTCCCAATAGTGATGTTTCTCCTTATGTTACCCATTGTTATTAATACACGTATGCCAACCAGAACCTTATTGGCTGTTGAAACAATGACTTTTGTTCAGTGGTTGGAAAATTTGAATATCAAAAGGAATGTTATGTTATTGTTTGTAAACAATAAATATCACTATAGGGATCATTAAATTGTTAATTTTCACTTGTAACATCACACAGGTACCATTTGGTTCAGTGGCTTTCATGCCAGGGAAACTCATTCACACAAATGAGATAATGGTGCTTCTTGGAGACAACTGGTTTGCGGAGCGTTCGGCTAACCAGGCTCTTGAAATAGTGGCAAGACGGAAAAAATGTACTGTCATTAACTTCATGTACATGGTAATGCTTATTGATGATGGAGGCTGAGTTAATGTTGCTAGTATTTGTAAAATTAATAATTTGTCTCAAATGTCTGAGTAATAAAAATATCCTAAGTGAGATGGTGTGTTCTACTCTTGACTACTGTATGTATGTGTATATGTGGCTTCAGTATTTTTATTATTAATTTTTATGTTTATAAAGAGCTGTGCTGCCTGGCAATAGAATTGTCTTGACAGAGCTTGTTGAGTCAAGAAGCTGGCACTTGCATAACATCTGCAGATGTGCTGTTACTGCTTCAGGATGTCCTCCCAGCATTTTTATAACTAAGGTTTCATAGCTTGCAAAAGATCCCATTTGGTCATCTGGGACAACTAGATTTTTCTGCTGTACAAGTTTTCATGCAGTATACCAGATAATGCTTCCACAACTTCTTTTGAGCGTCATTTGTTAATCCATCCAGTAATCTAACTGTAAAATGGTTTCTGTTTTGTGGCTCAGTGATTATTATTTATCAAACAAGGTTTCATGGTTTAATGATGATCATTCTAAAGATTTAACCCAGAGAGCGTTGTGCCCAGTGTTGGTTTGGTCTGATGAACTGAAAACCATGAAACCTCTTTTGACAATGATGTTTGTCTGGTGCAGTGCATGACAAACAAGACTAGTTCATGTTTTCTTTCTTCTACTGATCGTAGTCTCTCTTCTGATGAATTTTGTTTGTTTTTGAAGATCTGGAGAATAACATAGCAGGCATCAATGAAGACTTGAAGGGTTTTGAATCAACATTGAAATTTGCATCAGAGATTCAATCAGTTGCTGAGGTACTCAATAGGCCATTTCCGAGTTCCCTTGAGCCTCTATTTCAAAGCGAGTCTAAGTGCGAAAGCTTTGTGATGGTAATTAGTTTTGCTTTCCATATGAATGGAAACTCATTTTCATTACAAAGACTTTGCACTTAGACTCGCCTTGACAAAGAGGCACAAGCGAACTCGGAAATGGCCTATAGAACTTGCTATTCAAACTTCATTGAGGAGTATGTTGGAGCTTGCAGTATTGGGGAGGTAGCATGGCCAAGTGGTTTAGTGCTCTGGTATTGTAATCTGGAGTCTCTGGTTAAACCCCTCCACCTTGCCACTAGTGGGTTTTTTGTTTCTCGGTTGTCCTGAGTTCAAATCCCTGGTCAAGCTTTGTAAATATCCAAGCAGTAATATAAACCTTTCTATTTTTATTTATTTTTTATTTTACTACTTGCTTAAACACAACATGCCACAAACTAAGAAAAAACCAGTACTAACAAAGTCACTAGCAACGCTTATTATCATGCAACATTACATCTATACAATGTCATGTAATCTGTGAGATGCGTTTTATTTGTATTATTATTTATTGAATAATCCAACTGTTGTCATTCATATAAATTTATAAATTGATACGTAACAGTTGTGGCATTTGAGTTGCACAATTTAATGATGATGACAATTCCATGCTTATCCTGAAACAAAGTGATGAGCTATATGTCTCCCTGAAAATTGTGCAGCACCTTGTTACAAAAACCTGCCTTCCACCTTATACATGTAGTATACCCCTTGTCTTTACAAAATCAAAGCAAGATTTCAACCCCAACAAATACGAAGAAATTAAATAAGTTTTCCTTAATATTTAACCTCTTACTAACCGAGCACGAGGGCCGTACTGGGGAATATTGGCCTGAGGTCATGGCAGTTTGGCCCGAGCACAGCGAGGTCCATACAAAAACGACTGAGGGCCAATATTTAAGTACGGTTAGTAAGTAGTTTACTATATGGCACTTGGTTCATGCATGCTCTTTAAAAACACACTTTTGGTGCCTTGAATTTAGAGGTTTTCCACCATAACGTGTTTTGATGCTGTAAACAACTCAGAAAGAACAAGCTACCATGATTTTGTTTTTTCTTTAATTAAAAAGAGCATTTTTTATAAGTTTTCTTACTGCAGTTCTAGTTCAAAGTTTTCAATTGTCCAACTTTAGAAAACGTGGCTTAGGACCGTTTTATGGAAACAGTCTGTATGGCAAAATTCTGACCAAGAAAGAACCAATCAGAATGCTCGGATTTTCCTTGCCATATAATAATAACAAATTTAAACACATTTTCCCTTTGTTGTGCTCTATATGAGATTTGTTTAAATAGGGGCTGGGTTTAAAATCTTCAGTTTTGTTTTCTCAGTGTCATAGTGTGTACCATTTGTTTTGAGGTATAATTTATAGATCCTTGCTTTTGCATTGGTTATTTTTGTTTCCAGGAAACTTCAGATGTAAAAGAAATCAAAGAAGAACTTTCACCTCAAGAAGAACAAAGGCTTTTGAGTAAATAATTATTATTTTAAAATACTTGGGAACAACCAGTTAAATCTAGTTTCATGGTTTAATGATGATCATTATAACAATTTAGCCCAGAGAGCAATTGTACTTGGTGTTGGTTTGGTCTGATGAACTGAAAATCATGAAATCTTAGTTAAATTTGTATGTAATAATTGTGTAATGTCTTTTGTTTATGACACTAAACTCACTAATAAGATCGATGTTTTCACCCGATAATTTGATTTTCTTTGAAATAAAAATTGCTATGTCCTTAAATTGTAGATCGGGGATCTCGTAAGGCACACCCAAAAGCTGCAATACATGGTGGATCCAAGAAAATTGAAGGGTTCGAGAGTAATTTAAAGGACAGACCAGTAAATAAGGGAAAGGAAACACAACACGCATCCTCTGAAGAGGTGTCTTTGTTTGCAAGATTAGATGAACTGGAAGAGAAGGAAGCTAAAAATGCAGAACTTGATCAGCAATGGCAAGATGATTCAGATAATGAAGGGAGTAAAACTAATGATACAGGATTCACACTTGTCCAATCAGAGAACATAAATCAGGCAAAAAAGAAATTAACATGGGAAACTGTAATTGATCATAAGAAGAATGCTGTTGTGAACTCAAGTGATTCGTCAGGGAGTGAGAATGATGATGATGAGGATGTACAGAGAACGATTTCTGTAAAGTTTAGCTCTACCTCCAATTCATTACATGGACAGGTAAATACATGTACATGTATATGCATTTAGTCTCCGATATTGATTGCTAGTATTTACTGTATTCACCTGCTAGGTAAATTTTAAAAACTGTGGAGGTGTAAGCTTGTGCTAAACCTCTATACAGTGGAATCTGTATTTTTCTTGCCTCCAAGGGAAACAAAAATACTTTTTACACAACCCAACAAAGTGGCAACTATTGTAAACACTTTTTTTGATCACCAGCTTAAAAAACCCGCCATCCAGAAAGTGAAAAATGTTGTATACTTAAGCAAAACACAAAAACACTAAGCTTTTAAAGACTGCTTTCTTGTTTAAAACATATTCCTACTCCTGAACAATCATAAAATTGTCAGCCTCTCCCTAAATTAAGGCATTATTAGCTTACACAAGATTTTAGTTCAAATTATAGGAGTTTTTGTTAATTCTTAGTTTGGTTATACACCCCAACAGCTCATAGGAGTTTTGATTCAGTAGGTTGCATGTCAGTGAAATAATTATTTAATGATCTTTTGACTTGTTTCTCTAAGACATGCCATTAGAGAATCGCAGAAAAAACTGATGTTGCATTAAACATTGTGGGTGCATCATGGAAGCAGATTAGGCATTGACAATAATTATTTTATCATTTTTATTTTTCTTATCCATTCTCGAAGGTTGAAAAGCAGCCTTCTAAAGAACTTGCAGTTGCAAGCCCAGCTGATATTTACTCGCAATTCACACCAAAACAGGAGTTAAAATCTATTCTCAGAAAGCCTTCTGCTGAAGAAAAGGAATTCAGGGATGGAAAACCTACCACAGAACAACTTCCATCCAACAGCACACAGGAAAACCAAGAGGAAGAGGATTTTGATTCTCTAAAGGTGATACCAGTGATATAAATATTTTTTCCAGCAAAAGGAATTGTCTCCAACAATTGTCTCTAACAATACTTATTAGAAAATAAAGAAAGAAAGAAAGTCACCATTTTGATCAAACTGTAGCGAGTTTGGACACCATATTGTAGTACTGCTTGATAACGTGTTGTCAAAACCAAAAAAAAATGGTATTTGTACTGGAAGGCAAAAGTTTGTCCTGACATTCTGTCGGACCACAATTCAGATTTCACTGGTCCTTGGCAGAGTTGTCAGCCATAGACTTTCTCAAAGTCAGTCGCTTCTCGTTTCTGGTTTGGCAGTTGATGCTTGTGCAATTTGCACTCACTTTGTGCTTCGCGGTCTAGGGCGGCCATTGTCCAATGTCCAACTGTTGTTTGGTGTTGTCACATTCACTCAACCCAGCCATGGTACATATTGGTAATTGTCAAATTATCGTGCAACCAAAATTTGAAACTCATCGCACAGTCTTTGCTTGCTGTGAACAAGGAATACCCGCAATTATGTGGTTAGTCTTGTATAGGAGGGGACCTTTGTAGAGGTCAGGGACTACTGTGCGAAGAGGAAATAGATAAGGGAAACATTGCACTTTCATTTGTTAATAATATTATTAGGTTGCTTGGTTTAATGATGATTGATTTCCATGCTTATACTGAGAGCTTCTATTCCAGTTCAAAGCAGACAACATTATTTTCTGAAAACCAAGTAACACCGTCCTGCAACATGCTTTTTCGCTATTGAAATTCTGAGAACCAGATTTTTAAGGCAGTCTCCTACTTGGTTGTGGGCGGTCACGCGTAAACATTTTGTAACTGATCTTGGCTTTACAGAAGAAGGAAATGGCTCAAAACCTATCCACATTCTCTGAGGAGATTGAAAGGAATTTGCAGCACGTCTGTTACCCCCACCCAGTGGCCCTATATTTTCCAACCAGAATTTTCATTTTTTCTGTGTAAATGGTAAGCATCCCTGGACTCTTTGGGAGACACAGTGGTCTAATGGTTAGTGCGATGGACTCTGGATTGGACGGTCCGGATTCGAACCCTGGCTGGGGCACTGTGTTGTGTTCTAAGGCAAGACACTTTACTCTTGCAGTACCTCTCTTCACCCAGGCATATAAATGGGTACTGGAGAAATAATGATGAGGGAGGGGGGGGGGGGGTTTAACCCTGCAATGGACTAGCATCCCATTCCATCGTTTCATGTTAAGGAAACCAGGATAAGCTCTGGCCTGATGGGCCACTAGACTTGAAGGCAGATTTTACCTGTGTCCTTTCTTGAGTAGTGCCTTTATCATATACCTTACCAGGCATTCACAGGGACAATTGTTGAAAAGCCAACTTCACAGAAACGTGGACAAGAGACCTCTCAGGTACATGTAACAACAACAAATTTATTTTTGGAGAAATAGCGGGAATTTACCGGCACAATAAAACATAGCTTCCTGACCAATCAGAGCACACGTAGTAGTTATTTTATTACATTCAATAGAGCGATACTGTTATTGCTATTTATTCCATTCCAAATGCTATAGACACCAATTCCATTGTTATCTTTTCTTTATTTTTGACTGTTTAGCACTAATAATATTGTTGGAGGTTGTTTCATGGCTTAAAGAAAATAGCTCTATTTTTTAACAATTAGATTATGAGCTCAAGATTTCTATGAGGTGATAGTTGATGAGGCCTAATTGTTTTAGCAGAATTCTTAATATATTTACTTCAAATAATGATTTCCAATTTTCTCTATACATATCAAAAGTTGTATTAAAGTTCACGCTTTAGTGAAATTGTGTGTGGAATTATAAGTCTTTTAAAACTTGCAGTTTTGAATGCGCGCTCACGATTTATTTATTAATTTTGAAGTTTTATAAGCCATGTAACAGTAAATGTGCTTCTTTGGTTATTCTCCGAAATTAAATTAACCAGTGTATTTCTAATCCTTCCTCCAAAACTTCACAGAAACAAGCAAATGCCCTCATTTTTCTGATGACCTCCTGCCATTGCACACTAATGGCTGATAGTATACGACCTCTGAGCCAATCAGATTGCAGCATTTTCATTAGTATGCGAGTTGAATTGTACTTAAAATTGTTAACCTATGTTAACACGGGACCGGTTCCAAATGGATGAAGTCCGAAAATCGGACAGGACAGGTCATCTGTTTACACAGGACCTTTCTGGAACCGATCTGGAACAGATCCAAAATTGGACGTCCAGTTTTGGATCCGTCCCAGACCGGTTCTAGGAACATTCCGTGTAATCACCTTGATCGGTTCCAAATGGTTCCATGTAAACAGGAGCCGGTCTGGCTCTGTTCAAAACGGTTCTGGTACAGGCCCATGTAAACATAGCCTTGCAAATCCACTGTACGTTGTCTTTGTTGCCATAAGAGCTATGACCTTCTTTTTTGTTGTAAGGGCAGCCGACCCAAGATCTAAGTGTTTTTTTTATCGTTCAATTTTACACCCTGTAAATTCCCCACGTAAAAGAATTCTGATTTTTTTCTAACAAATCAGAGAATTTTACAAACACACGCAAGCTTAAGTGTTGTTTTTTCTTTTTTTTTTGCAGATGAGTGCATCCCAACCTGGAAAGAAGCTTTCAAGATTCAAGGCTGCAAGACAGAAGACTCAATAAAATATTGTTTACTTTATATTTCTGTGATTTTGTTATTTCAATAGTCATTTGTTAGTCAATTGTACCTAAAGTGCAGTGGACTTCCCTGATTCGCCAATAAGTTCTTGAAACCTGCAGTCATCTCATAGCCCCCTTGTAGTGCTTTTGCAGCCCTCTTGTAGTCCCCTTTGCTGACGTCTTACAGCTTTCTTACAGTCCCTCTTATGGCCCTCTAACAGTCAGTGTGCAGCCCTTTTGCTACCCTATTCTTACAGCCTTGTGATCGGCTTGTAGTCCATTTTCAGTCCTCGCACAGCGCTCTCTCTCTCCTCCGCAGAGTCTCCGGGGAAGGGGAGAAGGGGAGATTTAAAAATCCGGGAGCGCGGGGCACGATGGGAAGGGCGAAGCTCCCGTTTTCGTCCTTCCCAGCCTTCACCGCGAACTCTGAATTCCCTTCTCCCCAGCCTCCACGCGCTTTCTTTTCACCTCTCCCTATTCCCCTTCCCGAAAATGAAAGAGGCCTCTGCGGAGGAGAGAGCAGCGCTCTTGGAATAATTCTTTCACAGCCATGGTGCATTCCTATTAATACAATCATAGTGCATTCTTGTAGCCCTTTCACAGCCATCTTGCAGTGCTTTTGTAGCGCTCATAGAGCCCTTTGATAGCCACACTGCAGCGCTCTTTCATTTTATTTTCAGTCCATTCGTGAGCCACACGCCAAAAAAGAATTGGAGCCAGTGTTGAAATCTTTTTATGTGGAAGCGCGAAAAAAGGATGGACCGTTTTACACCATTTAAAGCCTGAAAACATAATGTACAATAAAACAATTATTAGATTCAGTTTTGTGATAACCGAAATAATCGACTTCGGTTGATCACACTCAATACCTAGCCTCATACGCAGGCGTTATTAGTGGATTGCGTTACCGGTTAAGCAGACGTTAGTGGGGACAAGTGTAACGCAATCCGCTAATAACGCCTGAGTTGGAGACTAGACTCAAAATGGCCGCGTGAGATTAGGGCCCATGATCTCCGAGAGCTTCATTCTAATGATTGACAGCAAGGAACTAATGAAGTCAGTGCATACGTATCACTTGTAAAGAAATGCTACTGTACGTTTTTCTTCTCACTCGCACTCATCAGCACGAGAATCACAATGAAAGGACTAATATTCTGAAGTTTGCAATCAACCATGAAAGGTAGTAATTTTCTTATATCCGTGTACAACTTTTCAGCTCAACAGCGTCCTTCGTTTGGAAACGAGCGCATTTTGAATTCAGAGTTATGGCGGTGCGTGACAAAAAGTTACGATCATGTTTGTCGAAAAACACACCTATCTCGAGGGTTTTAGCCATTTGAGAAGTTAAAGTATTAGGAAAAGCGTTTATATAAATTTTTGTTTGTTTAATACAGGTCCGTACGGGTGATCACTCGCCTAGATAACCAAAGTAATGCCAGATGTTTACACTTTTTCCGACCTGTAAATTTGTGCGTGACATTTCGATGAATATCTGAAGTTTAATGTATTCTTTGTTTATCTCCTATTATATCGTAGTTTCTTGTCTCTGTCCATTGAATGGTTTTCGATGGTCAAGTGAGAGAACGCTCCATAGCTCGTAGTCTCCTACGCAGACGTTATTAGGGGATTGCGTTACACTTGTCCCCACTAACGTCTGCTTAACCGAGGCCAACATTCCTTTCCGCCGCTTCGCCAATCAGATTTTACCTACTAAAATCCGGAAACCCGACCTTCACCTTGACCGCCGCTTAGCCAATCAGATTTTATCAACTAAAATCCCCACGACGCTTCTCCCGCCGCGAGACATGCGATGAGATGAAACCTGCCAGGGATGATTGATTTTACTCCAAGTCAGAGATTTCTCTGGTAAATTCATTTTAGATGAAGGCAAGTTCTGAATTTGCGAAGGGAAACTTATTTACTCCTTAATTTATCAACTGGCTGCGGTAAGTCGTTTGTTATCAAGTTTTGCCTTCAGTGTGTTCGACAGTCCGGCTCATTGATTTTCAGTTTTCATATTTTCCCCACAGCTCCGCAAAAAGACGTACAATCCAGCAACGAATTACTGAAGTTCAGCCAAATGAAAAGCTAGCCTATGGGTCAAAGTTTCCACGTTTCAGACTCTAAACGACTGCGTAGCGATTTTGGTGTTCGGAAAAATATTATTTCAAGTGTGTGCGCCGTCCATTAATCGTCGGTTCAAACCCAATTTTAAGCAAATGGAGGCCTCAAATCAAAGGGCCAATGAACTATCGAAAGGAGAAGTTGAACATATTTTCAAGCCAGCCTTTTAACTCAGCAGCACTGGACGTTTTAAATCGTTCTGTGGGAAGTTTGTCGAAATGAATGATTCAGCGCGGTGAAGTTGTATTCGCCTTGACTGGCTCTTTCAAATCTTACCCTTCGATTTGTTCGCTCGTAAATACCTCGGATGTGGACCTCTTTGATGATTTCTAAATAATTCCGCTTTGCGTTTTCGAGTTGGCGAAGTCCTTTGTAGCATTTTATAGCGTTGAAATAAATATTTCTGATCCACTGTTGTGTTCATGGGAGAGAGATCATCTTTCCCAAAATATTAACCCTTCCAACTTATGACAGAATCAGACTCGCACGCTTACCTCTTGTATTCACAATAAATAATATTTTATTTGGTGTTTCCACCATCGAAATACACCAGAGTATTGTATCCAACAGCGCCGGCATCCCGAAGAACGGATTCGCGGGAAATTTTATGACGATCGTTTTTAAATGCCTCCAGACAATGCTGATTGGTTAGTTTGTCTGACGAGAGACAATGGGAAAGGAATGTTGGTCGCGGTTTATAAGCAGGCGTTAGTGGCGACAAGTGTAACGCAATCGCCAAATAATGCCTGCGTAGGAGGCTACATAGCTCGGTGACCGTAGAAAACCTTTCCCACAATATCGCGTGACAAGCTCTCGTGACAGCATTATCGATCCTGCAACAGACGCCACGACCACAAACTACACATGATCAGTCATGTAGAAGAAGCACTATTTGAAAATATATGTGTGTACCGGCAAGAAACCATGGAGAGCATGTTGGAAAGGTGAAGTTATATTGTAATACTACATATCAGCTCAGATCATTGAGCCGGACGGATTATTTAATATTTACAACCCTTTCGACCCTTGCGATGAAAATTCCTGCTAGCCCAGGTCGGAAAACCATGACCTAGTTCACTGCCAAGTTAGTTTCAGAAAAACGTTCTTATAGGGGGTTTTATGTTCTAAAAGCAGGCATACGCAAAGTAGCTTTTGAACATCGCCGAAAATTGCTGTCTAATTTTCTGGTCGAGTTAACCATGTTACATCTTTCTTAATCATCCAAATTCCACGCCATGGCCAAATCGATTTTCGTAGTGAATATAAAAACTCAAAAGAGTATGTCATCATTCTGAATTACCGAAGTCGTGAATGCTTCATCCAAACAAAGACAACTTACAGGGTCTTCATCGTTTTTTGTCCATGTTAGTTTGCCCTCCGATCCGGCCATGCATTATGTTTCAACTGATTATGAATTCATGGCGTAGTCTGCATGGTTTTATGATTTCTCGGCCACTTTTATTAATATAGGCAAATGCATTTTCCCATGTCATAGACATTGCTCGAATCATTCTGGGTACCTCTTGGCGTAGATGTTCTATCCAACATTTGTTGAAAGAAATAGTCACAGAATTCACTTGACAGGGGCTACCGCGAAGTCGTATACATTGTTTTTTTCTGGTATTGCCTTTATTTGTTTTGTATTGGGTATACTTTACTTTTCTTCATGTTTCAATTGTAGGCATTTGAAATACCCTTGAGTGCTTGTGTATTTGGGCAGGGATTCTTGAGATAGATGTTCACCGATGATGAACGGTTATGCATTCCATTTCAACAAGGTTTGAACAGTGAACAACTCGGTTCAGTGAACAACTCGAACATCTGCTTGCACTTGCTCCGCTTCACTGCATGGTTAAATTCATGAATTCTTTCATTTTTTGCTGAAAATTTATTTCCTGGAAGAGATCATTGTAAGAATTTCATCAATTTAACTTGTTTCTTAAAGGAATGCTAGTTCTAAATCACCAAATAATTTGCGAAAGTGATTTCGTTTGATGATAAGCTAACATTGTTGCTAGGGCGGTTTCAGCGTTGCTAAGCATCATCTTGGCCCCCTGTCTTGGCATCATTAAAATTTTATCGCGTCAATGATTTTGTCTGTGGAACAACAATCGAGATCATTCTGCGCAGCTACAGGAAAATGAAAAGAAAATACAACATTACGAGTCGGTTGTTTCGCTATTGCAATCATATAATAAGATGATTTCATATAATAATCATATCTGTCTTATATCTGATTATATAATAAGAGACGTCCATGTCACTCTAGAGCAAAAATTTATTTTTCAAATCGGCACTCTTAATCCTCACTGTATCAACGAACGCTTTACATTCAATTAATTTATTCCATTGTTTTCACGTTACCAGGCACCAACCAATAGCGAAGCTCTATCTTTCTGTATATAAACAACACACAACCCACAATTCCTTGATTCGCTACGACGAAGGGCTAACGCTCGAAACGTCAGCTCTCGAATCTCTTTACGGTGGCCAATTTACATTTTCAAACCAGTTGATAAAACCAAATTATATTGTTATACTTCCCACCGACGCAGCACCACAGTTTCTTTAGAAACTTACCCCCTCTATGTTAGAGTGACCTGCGGTCGTACCCTCGCTCCATACAAATTAAAGTAAATCATCTCGTCCCTCAAGATATTAATAACTTTTAAATACAAAGCTACCCGATCAACTCAACCCCTGTTTTGTCTAAAAGGAACTCTTAATAACTACTCTGGGTGCCAGACGGTTTTTTTGTACTTTTGTATAACACCAATCAATCCATCAATCACATTGCCCACATCGTTATTTTGTTCAATGGATCCGCTCCTGTGTAACGCACATCGAGCACGTAGTCTAACTAACTGTTAATTATGCAATTTTCCTCTCCAGGGTTTACTTGGAAACCAAGAACAAGGAAGAAAATATTCTTGCCTTAGCGATCGAAATCTCACTAAAATATGGAGACGATCTGTCAGAGAGGAAAGAGCGCGATAAAGCAATTTCTCTGTTTAAAGAGTGCCTGCGGATTTCTCAAAAGCTTGGACGGTCCAAGTTGATAACCTTATGCTTTGGTTCTTTAGGCAGTGCATACCTTTTGTCACGTGATTACCAAAACGCAATTTCCTGTTACGAGCGCGCGTTGCAAGTGATGGTAGAAAATAACAGCGAGGAGTCGCGTGTACTTGTGATGATGAAAGCTTTGGCGGATCTCTATCGCGTCATTGGAGACTATGCAAAAGCTGACAAGTACATGGCGAATCATTCAGTTCTAGCCAAAAAGCTGGGAAGAGAGTTGACTGAGGCTGAAAGCAAACCGCGGTTAAACTACGTTGGCCAGTCTGCACGGGAGTGCTGGAATTCCATCACCGAAGCCGAACAGATGCTGGAAACCGCAAGGAGAACACAGGATAAGAAGTTGGAAGCTGACGCATACAACCTCATGGGTGCCAATTATCGCTTGCTCCGAGAATTTCCTGAAACCATCACCTACTGCCAAAAGTATCTCGAAATGTGTGACAACGCACACGTTGGGGATTTAGACGGGAAAGCATGTGCATACGGGAACTTGGGCTCCTCGTACAGACACCTCGGCGAGATCAAGAAAGCTATGGAGTACTTTGAGAAGCAAAAAGAGGTCTCTAACGTGACCGGAGATAAGCTCAAAGAAGGCTGTGCCTACAACAATTTAGGAATATGTTACATGGATGTGGGAGATTACAAAAAAGCTGTACTTCACTTTGAGTACGCGTTGAATATCGCCCTGGCGACTGGGATGAGAAAAGAGGCGGGCGGTTCCTACTCTAACTTAAGCGGCGCATATTTCAAACTAAAAGAGCTAACGAAAGCTGTTAGCTACTCACAGAAGCACTTAGAGCTGGCCAAAGAAATGGGAGACCGCCGCGCGCAGGCCACTGCGTACTCTGGTCTCGGAAATGCGTACCACGCGTTGGGAGATCTGGATGCCGCGAGATCCGCCTTTCAACATTGCTTTGACCTAGCTAACGAGATTGGAGACAGAACGCTGTTGGCAGTTGTGGAGACCAATCTTGGTCTTGTCTGCAACTCTCAGAAAGATTACAAGTCTTCACTGATCTACCACCAATCGTCTCTTCGCCGCGCCAAGGAAACTGGGAACAAACTCACAGTTTGTAACGCACTGTCTAACAAGGGTGCCTGCCTAATCAAGCTGCGTGATTTCAACGGTGCCATTGCCAGCTTCGAGAACTGTATCAAAGAATGGGAGGATATCAGGTCAAATCTGGGCAACGAGGACAGTCTGAAGGTTTCAATTGCAGATATTCATACTGCTGATTACAAGCTTCTGGCCAGTACCCTTCTTCTTGCGGGAGGCCAACTGGAAGCCGCCATGCTAACCGCGGATCGTGGTCGCGCCATGGCTCTTAAAGATCTTCTGTATCACAAGTTTTCGGTCAAAGGGGAATATGCGAAAATCAAGCAGCAGAGCAGTGAGGCGTCACAAGTCTCCAGGCTTGTTGATAAGCTGCGCGAGGATACCACGCTAACTACGCTATTCTACAGCGTGATTGGTAGGAACGTCTTCACGTGGGTTCTCAATGGTTCACATTTAAATGTCGCTCAATGGCCCGATAACGAGGAGGATTACTGGACAATAATCACGCTTGTTGAGACTGCACTTGCTGAAATCAGGCAAGAAAGCCAAGAACAAACACCAGCAGACGCACCAACAGAAGACAGGTCACTGTCATCTTCAGAGGCAAACAGTTTTGAAGACATCTTTGATGTACATGGCTCGAAAACCTCCATCCAATCAGAACACGTGACCAGCGCGGACAATCCTAGTTTCCAGTCTATCCGAGAAGCCCTTCGCAGCAGAGTTTTGAAACCAATTGACGTTGGGAATCCAGCGTGCTCTTTACGCAAGCTGTATGATATATTAATCAAGCCAGTCGAACATCACATCCAAGGAAACAAATTGTTGATCATTCCTGAAACGTTTCTCTATTCATTGCCTTTTTCCGCTTTAGTGGACGACAATGGCGTGTTCCTTTCTCAAAAGTACAGTATTCAGATATGCACCTCGCTGGAAATCTTGGCCATTATCGCTCAGCGTCCCAAGAGAGAGCCTGTGGGTGGTGCACTTGTGATTGGCAACCCTCTAGTTGGGCATGTCTACAGAGGTGGTCAGGAGATTTGCCCATTTGACCTACCTGGTGCACAGAAAGAAGCAGAAAAAGTGGCATTGTATCTTCACACCACAGCTCTTACACAACTACAGGCCACTAAGTCACGTGTTGTTAATCATCTCGTCAAAGCCAGTGTCATTCACATCGCTGCCCATGGGGACCCTGGTCGAGGAGAGATCTTCCTTGCACCTAACCCAGACCTCGCTCGGCTAAATCGCTTTCCAACCGAGGAAGAATACTTGCTGACATGCGCAGACATTGCTGAACTGCGCCTGCGAGCCAGTCTGGTTGTGCTCAGCTGTTGTCAAAGTGCTCAAGGAGATATCCGGGCCGAAGGAGTCGTGGGGATAGCCCGCTCGTTTCTGGGGGCTGGAGCGAGGTCTGTTGTAGTGACGTTGTGGGCTATTGATGATGACGCAACACTGTCTTTCATGGAATTCTTCTACAATTATTTGTACCAAAACCTGTCAGTGTGCAAAGCATTACAACAAAGCATGATTCTTATGCAAGGTAACAACGAATTGAAGAAAATCTCTAAATGGGCGCCATTTTATGTCATTGGGGAAGATGTGAAGTTCACGGATGAAGATATCACGCAAATCAGAGAGAAAGCGTTCAAATTTTAAAATGGCAACGATAATTATAATTACGCTATATTGTTAATAGCAAGTATGTTTTTCATCATTCTTAATAGTTTATAGGTTTTAATCATTTTTTAATAGCTAGTAGATCGTATTGTTAATAGTTAGTAGGTTTTTAATCATTTTTAATAGTTAGTAGATTGGGTTTCCCCTCGGCTAACTATTAAGACACGATAATAAAGTTTTTGATTGATTGGTTGAAGTCCCAAGTTAGCGGGCTGTGAACATTTAACTTGACATCAACAAGTTTATTGCCTGAATTAATTAACAGGCATCGTATCACGGTCGCTTCATGTTCGCCTGCGTAGCAAGCGTGCGCCTCCAGATCAAAATAGCTCTTCGCTCGCTTGGGAACGCTTGCTACGCAGGCTAGCTTTATGTGTGCAACGTGTTATGTATAATTTACTTTCAAATTGAAGGCAACCTAAAAATAATTGTTTCTAAAGTTGAAAATTACCAAAGAAGTGATAACAAACGGAAAGTAAACGAGGATGTTTACAGTCGAGGAAGATTCACTCGGATTATGAGCGACTACCGTTATAATTGAGAAAGTTTGCAAAATGTTTCAAGAAGCGCCGTACTTTGTATATAATAAGACTCGAACATTTTCATCATGTTTGCGTTACTTTTAAACTGGTTATATATTTTAAGATGTTTTAAAGCAATTCCACGATTTGTGGACTGTTGTTAAAAACGTCTTTAAATAAACAAGACAGCAAAGAAGACGAAGACCCAGTACACAGTGTACATGTGTTGTTTAATTTGTTTATTTATACAAATCTTAGATCAATCAAACACGCAATACCTAACTGATCTAAGAAAGTTTGACATTTGGAGGGCGTCAAGTTTCTCAGAATGCTCGTCAGCTCTTTCTTTACACAAGAACACAAAAACCTTGGCAGACTAAGACTCCTTTCCTTTCACCAGCCAGAATAGACCGGTTTTCCTTTTTCTCGCGTTTGCTTTGGTTTTGCGTTACCCCGCTCTGTGATTTGTCAAAAAATCTCGCCCTACTTTCTCATCCAATTAGAAGTGAAAAAAATCGTGACTAGCTCGTGTAAGTTTACGCGCGCTTTGCTCTGAGTTTTGATTGGTTCAATGGCTTGTCCGTGCCCTTTGTGATTGGCCAGAGTGGTTACTTTGGCTTCACTCAATTGAAAACCGCTCTAATAAAAACTTGTCGAACTATTAGAACGAGTTTCAACTGAGTGTCACAAGACCAAAACCAGTTGAAAGTAATTACTTTGGCCAATCATAATGGACGGATATAACCCAGTGAACCAATCAAAAATCGACGTAATTACACGTAGCCGACACAAAGCGCGGGGAAACGTGCACGCGCGAGTCACAATTGGTTTTGGTTTTACTTTTGATTGGTTGTTAAAGTGGCACGAGGTTTAAACCAAACATTGAGCGTAGTAATGCGAAACAAGTAACTCGCTAATTACTTCCAACAGTCAATTGAAAACCGCTCTTTAGCGATTAGAAAATCGAAAAAAAAAAATCAATAAACTGTTCTACGCCTTTTCACTCGTCTGTTCCTGTTTGCTAAAGTAGATTGTCTCATCGAACTGTTGCACATCATCTGCGAACATATCCTCAGGGAGGGGATTGTTGGGATCGGGGAAGTAAGTGGGGAAAGGTGGGGGGCGCTCGTGCGGCTTGTCTGCATCACAGATCGTTAAAATGCTCCCCTTTTCTCCTGGACAATTCCCTAGAACGTATAGAACATTGTACTTGGTGTTGATGCGGAGAACCTGCAAAAGAGAAATGAAACTTTGTTAAAACAAACAAATGAAAGGGAAAACAATCAAACAATTAACAAAACATCAGAACTTCCTCTTGTCATGACCTTTCCTTCCTGCTTGGCTTAGAATTTAATCAAGAAACAGCAAAACAAAACTAGGCAAACAAACAAGAAAATACAGAATTTGTCCTTTATTTGGCCTGTGCTAAGTGGCCTTTTTGAAAGAAGCAGTCCCTGTACACCGTTTTCAGTCATTTTAGTCAGGTATGAACATGGCTTTCAACGGCACACACTTCTTTCCAGGTCAATTCGTGAACATTCAAAGTGTAATGTAGTACCACTCCTGAAGGGATATCGAATATCAGGCAGAGTTAAAAGCGATTATTAAAGATTGACTGATTGATTGAGTCAGACATCACAAAAAAATTTCAAAATCGTCATTTCCAATCCGTTTTAATCTGTTCCATCCTCAGTCATCCTTGTTGCTTCTTGGTTTAGTATCACTTCTTTGGTGTTTTTCTACTTTAGCAAGCTATTATATTTAGGTTTCCTGCATTTTAAGGGTAATTTAGGCTGTGGAAAAAATGACTCAAAATATCGTGACATAGCTCCTTTAAAGATGATTTCCAGTTTGTATGTTTGTGTGGGTCGCGCATAAAAAAAAATGTTTGCAAGCCAAAATGAAAATGATGGAAAAAAACTTAACGTTTTCTTCATTACTAACTCCAGATATCCTTGCAAAACAAAAAATAAGAGTAGAAGAACCCTACCCCCAACGGTACTCACAAACCGACGTTTCAGCTCAACTAGCACTTCTAAAGAAAATCACCCAAAATGGCGGACTCAAAAACTTCGTGTACGCTATTACCGAAGTGTAATGTATCAATGAATTCAAAACAAAACTGCAAACAAATCCCAAGACCGTGCAACACGGACTGGAATTTAACAAAACACGAACAAAAACAAAACAAAATCAATATTGTTACCTTGACAGCAATTTTTGTGCAATTTTTGTTCCCCATGTGACCAGCCATTTTTTTCCCAGGCCAGATTCTTCCTGGATCCTGACAAGAGAAAATAAAAAATCTCTCAGTTGCTACTATCAGAATCACTGGTAAAACTGTCGTTAGCATGTGGTTCGGGTTTGTGAGTGTCTTGTTAATGATGATGTGATTTTTAACGGTTGCTTCATGGCCATGCATTAAAACATCATTTTCCACAATTTGTATGCACAGTAATTACCCTACTGAGCCGACAGAGGCAGATTTTTAAGGGTACCATGCTCTTGGCTAGTGATTTTGATAGTAACTAAATAAGGTCATAGATTAAGAACGTTTCAATTTTTAAATTGAAGCTTTAAAGGAGCTATGTCACGGTTTGTGCATTTTGAAAAATTTAGCCTAAACATTTCAAATCTGTCATTCGCAATCCATCTCAATCTTCTCCATCCTTAATCGTCCTTGTTCCGTTTTGGTTTAGTATCACTTCTACATTGTTCTATGTTGTTTCTTCCTAAGTAAACTAGTAGTTTTAGGTTTCTTGCATTTTAAGAGTAATTTGGTTCATCAAAAAAATGATTCAAAATATTGTCACGTAGCTCCTTTAAAAAGCTTTTTCAACTGCCATCAATTTTGTTGATTGCTTTCTACAGGTGAAAATATTTTTCTTACCCTCGCCCAATAACGGGTTCTTACTCCCTGAAGCTAAAATCATTTTAGAAGACACTCTGCACGTTCTGTTGGAAATCCATAAATCTGATTGGTTCTCCAATTGTTGTTTATTCACTGTTTCCTTAGTAGAAACTATGTCATGTTGTATTGGAAAATCTATACTTAAATCTGATTGGTTGTCCCATTACTTTCTATTCAGCAGTACAATAGAACATGACTGTGCGTGTGTTGCTCTTTAAAGGGGCAATTTGTCTTGATTTTTGGCTTAAAAGTACATAAAATTGTAGGTATTAGACAGTACCCAATTTAAAGCTTCTACTAAAGCAATTTGCTAGACTTCCTGCCTTCATTTTTTATGAGCAACAGTCAACTTGACTGTGTCTCGTCGACTATTTACTCATAGAAAACTTAAACAGAACATGATGCGCATGTTTTGCTATTGATTTAAATGAAAAGTACTTCTTGCTTTAAATTTTCAAAAATTGAAGGTTTGGATTGCAGTCATTTAGAGTGCCTACTAAACTGATTATATGCCCAAGGTTCCAATGAATGAGTGGTTGACAAGGTGTATTGACTAGCCCTCACTGAAAACTCAGGCTTGTAGTCTCATAAATAATTATTATAATATTAGTTAAATTAATTTAGAAAAAATGGTCTGCATAAAGCCTAGAGGCCCGTACCATCAAGAGTAAAGGGTCTTGCTCAAGAGCACAATGCAGTGACAGAGGCACTGTTGGGTACAATAAACGTTGTTTTTGTTGAATGCTTGTAGTCTCATAAATCATATTTATTGTTTTAGTAATACACACCTGCCCCCCTCCCGTCGCTCCCATTTTTCTGTGTGTTTTTGATTGACCATGTGATGCAGGCTGACCTTTCATCTTCCATCTTTTCATCACACCTTGAAATCCTCTGTCAATTCTACATTGACAACAAAATAGTGCAACATTATTAAAATGTGGAACAGCTAGGCAGGTTGTTGAAAGCCTGATTAAGCTAATCTACAATTAACATGAAGTCTGATTTCAGGTTTATCACACTTCAATGATATTTTCTCTTTCCATTTTCTATTGTCTGATGTCGACTGATCTTAACTGCAAACATGGATTTTTATTTCCCTTTGTTTCAGATTATGATAATCAATAAGGAACGTACAAATTTTGAAACTAAAAACTAAAGATAAATTAAAGCTACAACAGGACAAAACATTGTGCATTATATTTTATCACAAGTCTCTGTCAGTATGCATGTAACACGTAATGAAATGTATTATACTGCAACTGCACAGCATTTTCCATCTTTGCTACTGATTTTGTTTATAAATAATTATTATTTCCTAACCATAAGTCCAGCCTTTGAATTGTGTTTGTGCTGCACACACTCAGTAGGTGGTGGTGGGGGGTGGGGGTTGGGGGATAAAGCTCTTTCAACTACAACCAGTAAAGCAATGTGGAAGAAGCAACTTACGTTACACCTTGAATCTTGACAAATTGGCCTGGATAGAAGTGAGCTGCATACAGAGGTGTTCCTATCAGAACAAAGAACACATATTTCAACTAAAGTCTTGAATGGTTTGCGAATGTTGTATTTAGCTAGAAAACTAACTGACGATCAAGAGACTGTTAAGACAATTTACTATTCACCTGTACAACCTTACTTTGATTATTGTGATGTTGTATAGAGTGACTGCTCCAAAACATGTGCTGACAAATTACAAAAGTTACAAAATAGAGCAGCTCGGATTATTACTAGGGCTGATTACTCTATTAGATCATCAACAGTGCTAAATTCTCTAGAGTGGTCTAACATAGAGCAGCAAGGATTATTACTAGGGCTGATTACTCTATTAGATCATCAGCAGTGTTAAATTCTCTAGAGTGGTCTAACTTAGAGCAGCACGGATTATTACTAGGGCTGATTACTCTATTAGATCATCAGCAGTGCTAAATTCTCTAGAGTGGTCTAACTTAGAGCAGCACGGATTATTACTAGGGCTGATTACTCTATTAGATCATCAGCAGTGCTAAATTCTCTAGAGTGGTCTAACATAGAGCAGCAAGGATTATTACTAGGGCTGATTACTCTATTAGATCATCAGCAGTGCTAAATTCTCTAGAGTGGTCTAACATAGAGCAGCACGGATTATTACTAGGGCTGATTACTCAATTAGATCATCAGCAGTGCTAAATTCTCTAGAGTGGTCTAACTTAGAGCAGCATGGATTATTGCTAGGGCTGATTACTCTATTAGATCATCAGCAGTGTTAAATTCTCTAGAGTGGTCTAACATAGAGCAGCACGGATTATTACTAGGGCTGATTACTCTATTAGATCATCAGCAGTGTTAAATTCTCTAGAGTGGTCTAACTTAGAGCAGCACGGATTATTACTAGGGCTGATTACTCTATTAGATCATCAGCAGTGCTAAATTCTCTAGAGTGGTCTAACTTAGAGCAGCACGGATTATTACTAGGGCTGATTACTCTATTAGATCATCAGCAGTGCTAAATTCTCTAGAGTGGTCTAACATAGAGCAGCAAGGATTATTACTAGGGCTGATTACTCTATTAGATCATCAGCAGTGCTAAATTCTCTAGAGTGGTCTAACATATAGCAGCACGGATTATTACTAGGGCTGATTACTCTATTAGACAAATGAAATACGCGAGATAAGGGATCTTGCAAGCTTTAAACGTGCAATATCCTAGGACACATTTTACATCGCTTGGCCCCTTTTCTACATTGCTTGTTTCGTATTATTATATAGTAAATTATGATTGTTACTAATTATTATTACTTAAATTTCCTGGATATTAAATTTTAGTATATTCTCAGCTCCGACTATTGCATTTCTAGCTTTTTGATTGGCTAAAAAACTCCGACTATGAGCCAATAGTCGGAGTTTTACGTCATATGGAAAATAGTGCGACAAGTTTAAAAATTTTCCGCACGAAGTTTTTAACTTCAGCCCTCTATAATGGCTGACACTGGCAGGTTTCAGGAGCTGTCTCCCACAAAAATTCAAGAGATAACTGACATGGTTTAAGAATTTACTAAAACAATTATTCCATTCGCCCTTGTTGGATATGAAGTGATTATAACCAACTCGTGCTACGCGCTCGTTGGTTACTTTATCACTTCATATCCAACGCGGGGTCATGGAATAATTGTTATATAATATTTTAGCGCTAAGTTATACCTAGCTTATTAGTCCTTTAACATTTATATCTTGTAATTTTTGGAATTTTTAGCATTTATATCTTGTAATTCCTATACGGCATGTCTGAAAACCAGCTTGCTGAGCCATTTACTGTGTTTTAAATAAAGTTGATTGACATTAATTTATCATGGAACCCAGGGGGAGGGGGGTACTCGAAGTATACATGACGGGGGGTCGGACAGAGCTTCATATTGCAAAACCAAAAAAATACACAAGCCTAAAATTTTAGACACAAAGAAATACCTGGCATCAAAATTTCCAACCCAAAAAAATAGGAATGGATATTTTTCTGATCCACTGATTGCAACCCGAAACGAAACTTTCGCTTGGAGATAAGACCCAAAAAATACGCTTATTTTTTTAAGACTTAAAAAAAAATATGTGACAGATCTCTTGACCCAAAAAAATATAGAGCGTGTAAATTTTCAACCCAAAAAAATATGTCAGACCCCCCCCCCACCCCGTCATGTATTCTTCAAGTACCCCCTCTGGGTCATGGAAAGTAAGTTGAGAGGCCAAGCTTCAAGTAGAACTGCAAGCTCCTTATCATTGAAAATTTTTAGTAATGAAATCATAAAAGTCTTTCCCTGCTAACAGAGGCTCTTTTCTTGGTGTTCACTGACAGGAGAAAAGAGACCTCTTCCATGGGTCGAAAATGGCTATACTGAGCATGCTCCGTGGCTTAGCGACCAAGCCATCACGTGATATTCATAGTTCCTTCAGTTTATCGTCATTGTCCTGCTCCATTTTAACAGATTTCAGCTTAAGCCTTTGGCAGGACTCAAACTGGCCAGATATGAGCGCGTTTAACACGAGCATGCCGTGTTTACAATGTGGGCTCAATAAATAAAAGCAGAAATAATGCGCTAGACGCAACTGGCGCAAGTTGCGGTCAGCGAACAACGCAAAGAGCAAATAGAGCCATCCAAGACTGTGGACGGTGGTTAAATCAAAGGCATTTTCAACCCATGGCAGAGGTCTCTTTTCTCCTGTCAGCGAACACCAGGAAAAGAGCCTCTGCTAGCAGTGAATAAGTCTTTAACTAAATGACTGTTTTACAGCCAAGCTAAGAAAACCGTGAACATCAGAAATGTTTATGGAATGTTATTGTGTTACAAAGAAAAAGCCAATCAGTTGTGAGAAAACTAAACCGCAAACAGCAACGGCCATTAGTTTGTGGTTTTGAGGAATGTCCTGCACTTCGCTTTGGTTGGTCACTACACAATTAACATACCTGAAATATTTCAGGTGTTCACGGTTCTCTTAACAAGGCTTAAAATGCTTTTTACCTGGATGAAGAAGGCCATTTTCAGTAACACGAAAACTTCTAACTTTTTGCTTGGGGTTAGATCCAAACCTTTTGAAGTGTCCATATTGAGTCTTTCTTATCTACACGGCATCAAAGAAAACATTACCATACCAAAAAGGATTAATACTTAGGACTGATGCAGTTTGGGGGAACATAAAACAACTCTTCATTACATAAAATTGTTTAATATATGTATTGTGGGCTTACGATAAAGAATACCAGAAATTCAAAGAGGACAGGTCATGATGAGATCTGGAAGGGTGATTAAAATGTTAGTAATTGTGGTTTGTATGCATGGATAATTTAGAGGATTTGTGTGGAAAAAAGCTCCTGCATAATTTTCTGAAGCTGGAACTGTGGAAGCTCAGTTCTTATCATGACCTAAAATGTTCTGAAGACTAGTAGATAACTTTGTGAAACGAGCACAATTTAAGGTCATTCCCCTGAAATAGAACTGACAATAGATTTTCGTTCAAACTTTGCCCATTTGTTGTTCATCGTAAGGGAATTTAAAGTTTGTAATGAAAAAGAGGGGTTCCCATATTCGTTTAGGAGCAGGAGCACCTTGAAAATACCCCATAATTCGTTAAAATATCAGCTTCAGAAATGTTTTCATTTGACTAGTCCATGCCACGTCTTATGGGAGAAGAAAAAAATAGGGAGAAAGAAAAACAAGGGAAAAACTATAGATATACTGTATCGCCTTCAAGGAACAATTTAATATATGTTTCATTATGAAAGCACGCATTTCCAGTCGACCTTGATTCAACTTGTTACGAGTATGCAGTGATCTCGAGGCCACAATATCTGTTCAATAAGTTCACGTTTCCGTCGATTATTTTTCTGCAATGGGAATTTCTTTATATTCCTCTTACAGGAAGAAAGTGATTGCTAGTCTCGGAAAAAGGGTAAAAAAATATAGGTCACCATACTCGTTTACGAGAAAACGACGATTTATCTCCTTCACGAGCAAAGCCGTAAATAAAACGACGCAGTTTTCTTTAGGTGCGCGCGCTGATGACACAATAAATCGTGTGCAGTAAGGATGCGTAATGCAATACAGGGGAATGACCTTAAGCAGAGGTGGACTTTTTTGTGTTTATATATATGGCCTCATCTAAACATGAGGGTGGTTGGGAGAATCCAAGACAGTTACAACTAAATTACTTACAACATTAACAACTTTATTAACATGCCACAATGGAGTATAATGCTGCAAACCCTAGATGCAGTCAATGGTTTGTGTAACTTTTGAGAATTCTCCTAACCCTGGGCCATAGTGTTTAGATGAGATGAAACACACAGAAAAAGTCCTCTACTGCTTTTACAAAAGCGAGAAATTATCAAAAACATCGCAACCATATTTAAATACTCTCACCTAAACAAAACTATCAACCAGTTAAGAGGGTATGTAGTATCTCAGTCATGTTAATTAAAATGAATTTACAATTTTATGGCATGGTCTATTTTATGTTCGACAAATAAATTTTCAGATTTATAAGTGAGCTATGAGAAATCAGTCTGTGTACATGATATCGAAGTTTGAGAGTCCCAGTGGCAAGTGTTTCCTCATTATAAATGCTTATCGCTGGGGCTCTCTAGAATGAAATTTTTAGCAGCTTTACCAAGTCAGCCTCTTGGTTTGGATGTTAGTTCAAAGGTAGAAAAAATGTAACCCCCATGAACGTACAATGGCAAGTTCTAAGATTTTAGATGGGTACAATGGTAGTTAAGTCTCTGCCATATGCATTGCTCCAAATGTGATTACCTTGTACAGTTGTGTTTCTTCCACACCTCCAACTTGCAGTTCAGTTTTATGGTCCCGTCCACCATGTTCTCTGCTGATCCTGGCTTGAATAACTTGACAATCCTTGATCTTTGGAGGGAAATTTTTAACCAATAAAATGTAACTTAGATTCACAAGCTGTCCAGCATGTTTTTTTTGGGGGGGGGGTGGGGGGGGGGGGGGTAAAAAGTTCTGTGTAGTTGAAAATGTCGAAATGCAAACTTGACAATGCCATACTGCCAAAGTGATTTGGTTAAGCACAGAGCATTTGAAAAGCAAAGATGCTCGTTTAGTTGAAACTAAAATAAGTAAAAAATATATATTTACACTCAGAAACTATTTTGTACATGGCTTCACCTACCTACAATTCATTGCAAATGATATACCCCAAAAGTAAACAGATGTTTGACCACAGAAGATTTCACTGTGGTGAGAGCTAAACCTGGCCTCCTGCTGTGACATAATTTTATTGTCTATTTTCTCAGCCATAAATTTTCATGGAAATAGTTGGGTGTGGGGTGGGTACGTAATGCAGTAAATGAGGGGGGGGGGGGGTTGGGGAGAGTATTAAAACACCAATTTTGACTCCATTATATAACTATTATTACCTCAATCAGGGTGACAGGCTTTCTTTTTCCATTTTTCAGCCACAATGCTGTCATACCTAACTGAACTCCAATCAGTCCAACACGTTTAGATTCCGGTGTCCATTGTGCCTCCTGCGGATTAATGGCCACAGGAGTTCTGGAGCGCATTTCGTTTGATTTTTCTAGTTCTTGTTCGACATAGTCCTCTTTAAGAGGCTTTAAAGGTTTCCTGGGACCGTGAAGTAGGTTAGGCTCAGCTTCATACACTTCTAAGAGAGTCCTGACAGAGCTCGAGTCTGCGCTTGTTTCTGCTTCATCTCTCTGCGCTTTAGCGCAATAAAATCGTCTCTGAATTGACAATATTAGTCCACAAGGTTTTGTCTTTAAAGATGAGGCCCTTATTCTGTTGAATGGCAAATACGTATTCGAGATATTCCGCACAGTCCATCTCAAGCAATGGGGACCACAAGAAGCCGCCATGATGGATACGGTACTTCGGCCCCAGGCTTTTTCGTTTTTGAGGGTTAGCGCGACAGTCGGTGCAAGATGGACAGGACTGGACAGGACGGATTTGGGCGAGATTCAGTTTACTCAATTCATGATCCCGTATATTCCAACTGCAGCAAAAAGTCATTTTCGTTTTGGACTGTTTGTTAGACCTTGATGTCCAATTCCTGAAATATACAGCACCTGCTCATTGCTGGATTTTGGCGGAGTAACTTGATATTTGATATTCGTTCGAGAGTTGGCGCCAGGAGGTTCGACGAACGGTTACTAAGCGACCACAGGGATTCACAACAGCAGAAAGTCGCGAAGGCAGCATTCCGTGACTTCGGTGCTATAGTTACTGCATGAATAGTAAAAAAAACGATTATTGTGGGCAAAACTTTGCAAAGAAGATGCCCGTTGTTATAGATAAGGTTTTCCTTCGATATGGAAAGCTCGCCCGGGCAATCGCTGACAGAGGGATCGAATGTCGCGCAGAGAACTGATTCTGGAATCTCGGTAAACTTGTTGCTGTTCAGTGGAAATTTGGTGGAGAAAGCTGTCGAAGCAGCTATGGAAGAAGTTCACTCAAACACTGATAACGAGGTAACTTTCTTTGATTGAATTAGATTGTTTTTATTTTGTGGTATTTGTAGTTCAAAGTACAGACCAATAGAAGTCAAGTTCCTGTAGTTATCACATCAACAGAAGCAGCCATCAGAATCAGAGTGTTGGGCAAACAAGTTTTATTTGCTAAACGGCTAATAAATGCTCTTTAGTTTTCAGAAATAACTAGTAAGAAAATCGCTTTACCTATGTTAGCTGTGATTAAATTTGTACTTCTCGAGTGCTTAGATAACTTACAGGGAAGGCTAATCAGCTGCCCGTATGTCGAAGTGTGAACTTTCAATGAAGCTATATATCGATCATTATATAACTTATAAATGAGTATTAATACCAATTGTGCTATGTTCAGAATTCCGCCAATCGTGCAGTATAAATGATGCTATCTAATTACAAAATTATCTTGAAGATGTTCTACACTTCAACAAAGTTTGGCCCAAAAGTAATTTGTAGTTTATAGAGTATAAAGTGCAATTTAATCTCGACCAAGGTGGACTGAAATATTAAGGATGCAACGAAGAGTTGATTAGCATACCATTGCCCTTTTAATAAGTTAATTTCATTGTTATAAACAGAGCTTTGAATGGGAATTAAATTGGCTGAAATAAATTTTATAATAGCTGATATAAAATTAAGCCTGTGAAGCAAAGTCACTTTAGCCTGAGCTGAATTGATTTAAAAACTGGTGACCTAATTTCATCTCCCGCATATGTAGATTGTACCCTCTGGGTTAGTTACCGGGTACTAGTGGTTTCACCAACGAGTGGTTCTGGTAACAGGCAGTTCACCAACTTAGTCACTCTTTGCTCGCACTTATTGATTTGAGGTAGACTTGAGCTTAATTGTAATAATAAGGTGCTGAGGTTAAAAAGTGTAAATTTTGTAACTGCGTTGATTGTAATAGGTTTGTTGTTTTTGTTGTTTGTTGCATACTGCAGTTGTAATTATTATATATTAAAGTTAGTTCATCAGTGTGAGATGTTAGCTAGGGATGCATTTCTCTGTGGGGGGACAAGAGGGTGTGAAGCCAGGAGAATAGGGGATGGGAGGTGCAAGTTTAACTAGGGGAGGTGGGAGAAGAGGCCAGGGAAGGGGGCTACTCCCTTATATGGGCTACGTGGGGACGTGCTACTGGATAGGGTATGGTTTTTGACCCCTGAGTATACACATGTAATTCAAGTGTGTCTGTTGTTAACAGTACAAAATCCAAAACGTTCATCAGTTTTTATTTAGCCAGACATCAGTCAATATAAGCCCCCTGTCTCTGCCCCCCCCCCCCCTCTATGGATTCACAAGCTAGAGGTAGAAACCAGAAAAATCACAAAATTACATATTTTGCAATAGCAATAAAGCAAAGAGGCTGTAGCTCCCAGAAGTAATGGTACGGGAAGTAGGAATTTTGAACAGTCCCCTCTCCCCCTTGTGCTCCTGTAAGGTGTATTTATACTGCAAAATAATACAAACTGCTACTAGTCACACTTTTACATTACAAATTCTGACTTAAAGTATTGCAACGTCTCCCATCAGGCGATAGCCAAAGGGGGACAACATGGTGGTGAGGACGAAAGCAAATCAACAAATGAGTCTGCTGGATTTGAAGAGCAGGAAAAGATTGAGAGTGACGATGAGTTTGATCAAGTTGATGCTGCCTCTAACCATCCAGTACACATTGCAGAGCAAGAGGGTAGTCATGGCTTTTCTGCCGAAAACAAAAGTCAATCTACTGTTGAAGAACATAAAGAGACAAAAACTGAAGTTCCTAAAATAGAAGTTATAACAACAAGCACACAAAGCAACTCAAGTTCAGAAGAAGATTCAGCTGCCAGGGAAGAGAGAAAGAAAAAGAAATTGAGAAAGAAGAAGCAAACAGAAAGTGCAAATGATGAAGGCAAAGATGAACTCAGAGATGAAGTAGATAAGCTCAAAAAAGAGAATGAAACATTGAAACACACTATTGACGATCTATCAAGAGATAAATCTTCTTTTGAGGAAAATCTTGATGAGGAGAAGAGTAAAATAGAGGTAAGAGAAGGCTACATGTTGTAATTAATTACAGTTGCTGAATCTCCTATGAGAGGACACCACTGGTACCAAGTATCCACTTCCAGGTACAGTGTCCACCTATAGGGGGATGTGAGAAAAAATATTGGGCTATTCAGGAGGCATTAAGAGTCAGTAATATCCACCTAGTGGTTTAAAACCAATTAGAGAAGGAAACATTTGATGTTCTTTGACATCTAAAAGTAGCTTATAATGAAAAGAAAAGTCAGCTGGTACATACAGCTGTACACCAATTTTTCTCTTCTCGTTTTTTCTATTTGTCTGTAATTTTCATCGTAAATTCAGCTTTCTTAGTGACTGTGTTTGTGATTTTGTGATCATGTTTGCGGTAACTGTTATTGATCAACATATTTTGAAGTCCGTGTTCACGGACAAAAGCTTACAAGCAGTTTTCTACCAAATGGAATGAAAGGGGGTGGATGATTATACAACAAGGTAATTAAACAAGTGGTTACCAAATATTTTGTCTGATTTAGTTGAGGAAATCTCTGTATTGTCTTTAACAATTTATTTCGTTTTCAAACCTGTTCCGATCGATCGTTTATCCACAACAGTCATGTTTACAAGAGAAATTGGCTTAAAATTAAGAACATTTGCACAATTTCTGTTCAAGAGTTTATTTTCCAGAGGGTGTAGGGGGTATGCAAAATAGTTTTGGAAATTCCGGAGGGGTGGGGGGTTTATTTTTCTTTGCAAAAATGGAAATTCAGGAGAGGTGGGGGGTCTTACCTGAAGTTCCCTCCGTGGTGGGGGTATGGATATTTTCTGGAATCACGCAATGTCACAGCTGTGTTTACATACTCTTATCTAAACAACCAACCAATGAGAGCGTGCATAGTATCTCAGATATTTTATAAAGAATGATTTCAGTCTGCTTGCTGTATGCATAAGAGTGGAAATTGCCAACATTACAGTTTAGTGTATGTATCTGTTTATAAGGAGGCATCCACTTACAGGAAGTGTTTGGTACACTGTAGCATCACGGAATGATATCACAGTTATCAGAGAAGCTGCTTTAATTAATTTTCAGCTGATAATTTGGTGAAATTTAAATTAATTTAATTTATTTTTTATGTTGAAAGATTTTGTAATAATTTAATTTTTGTTTGTCATCAATAATGCAGACCTTTCAAGTTATGTGCAGGTGCTTGTGAATGTTTTTCTAAATAATTTATTATTTTTATCCTTGAAATTAAACTTAAAAATTCACTTACAACCAACCCTGCAAGTTGGGACCATTTTAGTTGCCATGGCGACCAAAATTTTGGAGCTGGAAACTAAATTGTAACAGAAGTCGCCTGCTGGCGACTAAAATTGAGATTGATCTTTTGAGCTAACTTTAGTGACTACAATTTTTCACTGGCAACCAATCTTAAATAGTCAGTGGCCAAATGGTCACTAAGGAAAAGAAAATAACTTGGAGGGTTGCTTACAACTGTGACAGGTACCATTGACGTCTTTGACAAATCACTATTTAGTGATGAGAATTTGTTGGCCCATCAAGACAATGCTTGTATCCTCTACCTGACCTGTGACTGTCTGACAGGTGCATACAGAACTATGACTTCTGGTGATTAATGTCAGCTGTTTGCCTACATTGCAAGGCTTTCCTGAGTGCAGCTGTAATTATAATACATTAGTTATATGCACATTATAAGCATTTTATGCAGGCTGGTATATTCCCCAGACGTTGAGACATACAGGTGTACTGCGCACTTTCAATGTTCAATTGCAAAATAATATATGAGGAAAAGTGGGTTGTATTTATATGTAGGTTACTGTTAATTTTGATAATTTCATTTAAAATTCAGTCTTCATAAACATTATTATTTTCATCAACTGAAGTAACTTAATGCTTGTAGATTATGCACTTTATTTTGAAACAAGATCTGTATGTATATGTCTCTCTGTGCCTGGTTATATGTAAGGTATTGTTAATTGTTTATCCTGCATGTGGTTAAAGTCAATAAAACATTTCTTTTGAATTTTGTCCTTGACAGTAATTGATTTTCCTTCTTTTGCAGCAACTTACTGATCAACTAAGAAGAGAAAAGGAAGAACTCCGTGAGCAACTTGCAAAGCAATCAAGTGAACTGGAGGATAGCAGAGCCGCTGCAGCCAAAGAGAAAGATGAACTCATTACACAATTACAGCAAGAGATAGGTCAACTTCAAGACCAAATTGCAACATTGACAAAAGGCATGGAGAATGTGAAGAAAGAAAAGGAAGAGGTGTTGTCATCGTCTAGGGAGGCAGCTAAAGATTATGACAACAAGATAACAGAACTAGAGGCTGAGAACCGAAATAAGGATCGACAGTTGGAAGAAACGTCAGAAGATGTGAACAAGTCATTGTCATCTTTGCATGATCAAGAAAAGTTGTCCAATAGTCTGCAGGAGGAGAATGAACTACTGAAGAGTCAGGTTTCTTTGCTTGAAGAAGAAGTGAAAAGCAGCAAGGAAGAGTTAACCAAAGAGCATGAAAGTAAACAAAAGGCATTGCAAGAAAATTCCAAACTACAGGCCAAGCTGACCAATGCTGAAACCCACAGTGCTCACAAGGACAGTGCTGTTGGTAAGCTCAATAGAAAGATTACTGAACTGCAGGAGAAAAACAAATTACTAGAAAAGAAAGGATCAGAAATTGAGCAAACAGTTACACAAGAAGTCCATAGAAAACTACAGGACAGAATCCGTGAACTAGAGGAAAAGGTGATTAAGGTGAATGAGGAAAAGAAGAAGATCAAGGCAGATTACGAGGAGGCTGTTAAAGCTTTAGAAGCTGTTGACAAAGTGGTAAATATTCTATTTTATGCATAAAAATAAACAAAGACTTGATATTATACCGAGATGTGAGTTAAAATGGATAGTTTTGCTGCTCAAAAGGAACAGGATCCTAGAGGGGAGGTCCCTGTAGGGAGCCCTGAAGTTTTTGGGACCCAGACAAAAACAGTAATAGCGGAGCTCCAGTACATGAAGCACACCAGCAGAGCACCATGGGTTGAAATTTTGGAATCCCATCAAGCAGAAAAAAATTGGTAGTCATGTGACTGTATGTGTGTCTCACTCTGTGCATTCGTCCGTCAGCCAGGAGCCAGGATAATTGATGAATAATTTCCATCTTAACCCATGGACTCCTACACGTTGACCTTTGTTCCGCTTCTGACGTCATCAGCTTTGACCAAAATAGGAAACCCATTCTGATTCACCCCAGTTCAGCTGGAGGGAAAGAGCTTTCCAATGATACCCAGATGATATTGATACTGACAATTTCTGTCAAAAACTAGGAGGAAAATTTCCCTCACTTACCCTTGGCTACTCTATGTTAAGTATTTCCCGTCTCATTGATGCTTTCTTGGCAATTCTTGAACTGCAAGCAAGCCCTGTAAAAGGCCAACAAATGCATAGAAAAGATACGAAAAAAGGAGAAAGAAAGAGCGAAAAAAAAGTCAAAAAGCCTAAAGAGATTGGCCACTTTCTCATCCAAATACTGTTTCAAAATAAAATGTTGTTAAATACGATTCTAGTGAAAAACCTGGCACGCGTCTTTATTTTGCAAATGCATTTTGGAGAGATTTGAAGCAGAATTAACCTATAACTGACTAGAAAATGTTCAAAATTTAATGTTTTTCTCCAGAAGTCAATAGGTTAATCAGTGGCAGATCAAAGAAATATAGAAGGGGAGGGTGCACCATGTGCAACCGTGCCCCATACCCACAAAATAACCCGGATTGCACATTCAAGTACTATAATAATTAGAACATTAATTGTTAGTTATCCAAGGAGAAACATGGGGGCTGCACCCCCAGAAGTAGCCTGCGTGCAGCTGTCACCTATTTCCTAAAGCGGAAAAGTGACGTCTGCAAAACGGCGTCGTAGGCATTGTTAGAATCAACCCTGATTGGCTGTCATCGTAAAATACTCAACATAATTATGCGTTGTGTTTTCATTAACATGCAAGAGGAGAAAATTAACCGTAACTCACGAGTAATTTTGTGCAGTTTATTTTGCTTGTTGTGAATCACAACTACAGAAGTCTGGTTCAAGGTAGAGGAGAATTTCAAAGTGACAAAGTCCGCTCTGTACAGTTTGCTGTATACACTCGAGATCCCTGTGTATCAAGATATCGATGCGTTGGAAAGCTACGGAAGTGACCTGCGGGATTATTATGAAAGATCGAAGACAAATTCTTACATGAAAGCGGTTATAAATCTTTCAAGGCTGAGCTGCTATTGAATAAGGAGTTCCAAACACTTGGAATAAACAGGAATCCTCAAAGGGCGAGTACTTTTGGATGAATCACTTTCGTGATCGTGTACTAAAAGTTACTAAAAAAGTTGACAGGCTGCCGTATATAACTCATGCAGTTCCTGGCATTTGTGTCAGATAAAACTCGTTTTCGAGCTATTTCGCTTTGTGTTTTTTTGAATGATTGTTATATTCTGTATAATTGGGGAAACTTCAACTCAAACAGTCTGGTCCGACTCAGTAATTTAGCAAATATTTAGCTGAGGTCACAGGTCTTCACCATTTCTTTAACCATGTGAATTTTTTTTTGACACTTGGTAGATCATGAGCTGTAATTTTCCATATGTTTTGCTACTCACTTTTTGCTAGTACTGTTTCTCTGTTTTATTTCTATTGCTTAAGCTCTCTAAATTGATTCTATTTGATTGAGCAAAAATCTTGAATTAAAGCTATGATTTATGCTAAATTTAATCTCGAACAGCAGGATACTGGAACACGATTAACGACGCTGTTTCGCAGACGTCACTTTTCCGCTTTAGGAAATAGGAGACGGCTGCACCCAGGCTACCCCTGAAGAAGGGGACGCTACATTGCCCTGAGGAAGAAGGCTGCAGCTTCTCACTCACTAAAATAATTAAATCTGCATGTAGAGTATGTTTACTTAATTAATTTTGAAAATACAATTGCTTGATATACCTGTGTACTATAGTACTTGAAAGAACATTTATTTACTAATAAAAACATGTACTAAGTTATCTGACTGTTAATTGAACAGCATATGTGACTAATGTCTGTAGATTCTGACACAGTTTCTTCTTTTTTTATCCACAGTACAGTGTCAGAGAAAATACTCTGGAAAAATACAAGGCAGACTATGAGGAAGCTACTGATAACATTAAAGAAAGTAAGCAAAAATGTTCATGACATTACTGCAGACTCATTGGTACATGAAACCATGTGTTCATTTCTTATTATCATAATAATATTTTATTTCATGTCACACAAGAAGCAAAGGACATCAAAACTGACCTCTTCTTGTTGGTCTTTTTCTTTACAATGCAAATTTTGTATATTAATTGCTTCTAAAGTGTGAGGTGATGAGCCGATGTGCTGTGCAAAGTTAAAAGATGAATTATTGTATTCGTGATCTAGATGAAAAGGAGATTGCTAGACTGAAAAGTGACCTTTCAAAGAATAAAGAGAAGCTAACAAGAGCTCTTGAGTACAAAGCTGACCGAGAAGAACTCAAAGAGCATCTCAGGAAGAGCAAGGAGGCGATTACATTACAGCGAGAGGAAACAGAACAAGTGAGGAAAGACTTGGATGAGGAGCGGCATGGTTTGAAAATGGCACAGTGAGTACAGATCACATACATGTATAGTAAATCCTCTACCAAGCTAACCGGTTGGCATATTTATTTCAGATACTTTCGAAAGGTGTGGGAGGCACAGTGACCTAATGGTTTGTGTGCTGCACTCCAGATCGGACGGCCCAGGTCCAAGCCTTGACTGGGGCACTGCATTGTGTCCTTGGGCAAGACACTAAATACTCTCCTAGTAGCTCTCTCCACCAAGGTGTATATATGGGTACCAACGAAATAGGGCTGGTGATAACCCTGAGATTGACAAATGTGAAGAGTACCTATATATATATCAGGTTACCAGTACACGACACAGAATAGTTCTAACAAAACTGTGACTTAGCAACCACAAATTAGCCATAGAGACAGGACGTTATTCAAGACTGTTCAAGAAACCTGCAGAAAGAATTTGCCCAATCTGTAAGATAGAAATGAAGGACGAATACCATTTTCTAAATATATGCCCTGCTTACTAGGAATGTTCATTATTAGATTATTTGGAAAAAGATTATAGAATAAAAATAAGCAGAATGTCACCTAACAAAATATTCATGTTTCTAATAAACCCCCCTAGCGGAAACGCTAAAATACAAAAGCTAATCATATATTTGAATGCTTTGAAAAAAGGAAAGGGGAAGACAGCAAAAAGAAAATACTCTAGGACTTAATTAATTTATAACTTATTAGCCATATATATTTTTGTTGTTTGTAATTTTTAGTTATTTGGAATCCATAGTCGATATACTATTTATTGTATAAGACTCCAAATAAAACATGTCTGTCTGTCTGTCTTCTAAGGAAACTGTGATAAGCGCTGGCTTGATGGGCCACCAGGCTTGTAATAGGAGTTTAGAGACTGAAGAGAGAGGGGTGGGGTGGCTTATTATAGGGAGGGTGGGTTAATAGACAATTTTTGGTAATGTAAAAAATATTATAAGTATGTAATTTGTAATTGACTTACAATCATTTTAGAGACTTTGAGTACATGCAAGCAAAACATAAACAATCTTGTAAGATGATGCTCAGTGCTACCGTATCTGAATTGTCATAATTATTGCTTTGATCAATTAATGGTTTTCTCAGAGCAAGAGCTCAGGAGAGAGGAAGAAAGATACAGATGCTAAACCTGGAACTCACAGAAGTGAAAGACACTCTACAGGTTTGTTTATTCTGTCAATAATTCATCATAATATATAGATTTAGCCAAGCCTAAAAGCGGAGCTCCATAGTTTTTGCTGATTCTTAACAATTTGAGAAACTGACATGAGATCAAATCTGATCGAAATGACTACTAACATCATTTTAAATGGTAATTTGTTACTTCTACTTGTCGTTCATCATCATCATTGTTATCATCATCGTCATCGTCATCGTCATCATCATCAATTATTCATCATGTCTTCGTGCCAGATGGTGCATAAGGTAGTCACATTCTTAATCCAACATTGTATGTGCCATGCATGGTCTTTGGTCTTCCACTTTCACTTTTTGACCTTCTGGTATTCAGTCAAGTGTCATCAAACAGTTGTTACATAATTATATAAGTTGTACCATCAAAAAACTTGAGGTAGACTGCAAAAATGAATTGGGTTAATTCACATGTTTTCATATTAGATTGCCAGGAATGTTATTGATGAAAAAGAGAACAATATGAAAAGTTTACGGGAAAGTTTGGAGGCTGAGAAAGAACAGAAAGTTAAATTGGAAAAGGTAAGAAATATTTGTATGGCTCATTATAATCGAACACACAAAAAACACTTTTATAAACAAGATGGTAATTTGGATAATTAACCAATCTAAGTGCAAATTTTGCAGCTAAAAGTTAGATTTCCATTTATAGATAAACCAATCTTAGATTGGAATCTGAGCAATCCACCTTAAAGATGGGTCATTCAAATTGGTATCTGAAGCTGGTTAGTAAGGTTTCAGATTTTCATTCCATTTCAGGAACTTGGTCCTGATAGTATCACATGATCAGTCAGCTCGGCACACAACACACAGTCCCATTAATTCCCAGACCACTCCTTGTTATTGTCCTTTTTTGGGATTGGTTGAAAGGAAAGCAACCAAACGGATCCAGAAGAGAATACAGTGTTCAGATAATTACATGTATTGTTGCATTTGCAAATAGGCAAAAGAGGGGAAAGAGGTCTGGGATATAGCTTTACATGTATTATCCGATATATCACATTTATTATATAAACAGCAGTGAAATTACCAGGTGAGGTTTTGCGCAAATACATGATATCTTCACACCTGAAGATAACATGTTATTGTCACATGACTTTTTTGTGAATATATCACCATTGCTATGGTTATGTAATAAATCGCACCTTTGCAGCAAAAGTGAAGGGTTGCCATGAAGCTCTTTGGAGCGTCTCATAGGATTGGCTGGGGAAATTGTATATAAACAATAATAACAATGGACCTAGCCCTAAAACAATAGTCAGAGCTTCGTGGTATCAACACCCAATGAAATTAGAGGTTCCGAAGAGCTTCATGATGTCCAACTGAAAGTGAAAAGGTGAAGTTCATTTGTGTTTATATAATAAATAGAATCTTGCATGGCCGCTTGGAGATAAAAACTTTCACTTCTCATGTTGAAACATATTTCACTCGTTCGCTGCGTTCACTCGTGCAATATCTTCCAACACTCAAAGAGAAATTTAGGATCTCCACCCAGCCATGTAATATCCTCTATTAGCAGGTGACCCTTATTATAAGTAAAACTATTTAATTTTATTAATATTTTCTATTTTTAATTAATAGGAATTGGATATTATGTCACATGTACAGAAAAAACTTCAGTACACAGAAGAGGAAAGACAGAGATTGGAATGTAGACTGAAAAACACAGAACTTGAGCTCAAAGAAACTCAGACCAGTCTTGAACAATCGCACTGCAAAAGAAAAGTGAGTTAATCTAACTAATATGGCAAGCGGCCTGAACAGGAGATAATGTTTGTTTAACAAATAGGTTCCATGTCGTTTGTTGCTGTGCATCTGTTCAGTAATAGATTACTGATGATGTCAAAGAACAAAAAAGTGGCACATGAGGTGATAGCCAAGTGTGTCACTGTTGTTCTTACCACATTTTGACGTCTTCTGTGATCTATTACTGAACAGGAAACATGGAATCTATCTGTTTCATATAATAAATAAACAAAATATAAATGCCATCAGTGCGTGTGTCCTTTAGTAGATCGTTTTCACTGTCAGATAGCAAAAATAAAATAAATCAAACTATGTCTTGCAGGAGATGGAGCAGAATATGGACAATTTGGAAAAAGAAAAGAAGTATCTTAACAGTCAGCTAGAGGAAAAAGGAGTTGAAGTTACAAATTTGAATGGGCACATAAAAGAACAGAATCAAGAACTGGATGAAAAATTAATGGAAATTTTACAGTTGGAAAGTGTGAATGATGATCTAAGAGAACAGCTTGAGGACGTTTGGGCATCATATCACAATGACCGTGAATGGTGGAAGCAGAGGGCTGACAAAGTGTTGGGGTAAGTATCATTCTCTGTTGTGTAATATTGAATTTTCTCTTGACATCAAAATGGCCAATGGACTGAAGTGACAAAGAAGATCCATAGAGCCTTGCCTTGGTGAAACTACTTATTGATGTTTGGATTTTGGAAAATTATGTTCTGTTTGAAAGATATGCGTTTTACTAATAACGAGGAAGCCAGCTAAGTGGTAAAGGTGGGGGACTCCAGGGTGACCTTGACTCGAACTTGACTCGTGCTACGACCAAACCCCCAAGGAGAGCGGCCTCTGGGGACGAGAATAGTAACATCACTGGGCAGTTTTAAATTTGACATTTTCGAAGAGTAGTACCCTAGGGAAATGTAGTGAAAACGGTCTTTTCTCTAGGTTCCGCGGGTTCCGCAGGTTCCGCGGTCTGCAGTTCCTCAGATTAGTCTTACCTGAGAAAAGATAAGAAACTGGAAGGCAATGTCGGATTTGCTGTTTGCCGTTTAAACATCATACATAATCTTGCTATAAGTAATGACAAAGCTATTCTTACAGTAAGTGTAATAATAAAAAAAACTACCAAAGTACCATTAATTCGACTGGAATTTACAAGTGATATATTATTGTCTGTACTGTACACTTTTCTTACAGAAGGCGACCCAAAAGTGCTCCCTCCAGAAGGAAACCAGCCCATGAATTCCCAACGGGTGGAATGAGTCTATCATCTAGACGTCTTATGAACAAGATGGGGGCACCACGTTTAAACCAAAGTTATATAAACAGTAGGCGTAAGGTACAAGCAGGATAGTCTTACAGCATGACGTGCCTAAGTGTTGCCACCTAACAAACGTTTTTGACAAGTTAGCTAATCAGAGAGCACAAATTTCGTGACAACAGCTTTGAACATTGCAAGGAGGCGGGACAGCTCAAACAAATTCGCGTTCTCTGATAGGCTAATTATAACTTGTCAAAAAAGTTTGCTGGGTGGCCACACTTAGGCGCGTCGTGCTGTAAAAGTTCGCACGAAATTGCTTTTCATCCTCATTCAAAACAAAGTACTACAGCAGTGTGTGACAAATGTTAAATGTAGATGTCTTCAAGTATCTGCTAGTTCTGTGTTTGGGCGGACAAGGCATGTGTTTTTGGTTTAAATTTTTATCTTTCATTGTCTCGTATTGATTGTCACTTTATTACGATGATCATAATCTGAAAAGAGAGGAAATTAAAATCAAGCTGGTTTACAATAAGTTTAAACTGTATACATACCAGAAATGCACTTGAAAAGTTATGATACATTTCATACAGCAGCAAAATAAATTGAAGACCTCGAGCACACGGTTTAATTCAGCTTAAATTACATATTGATAGGTTACACGGCAAAGACCTGCCCCTGCTGGTGAAGAACAAGCGCCCAAACTAACAACAAAAGAAAATGAAGATATTGCTGATAGAAGCCCAGGACATACCTCAGCTCCAGAGACTTCGCCTAGACCTCCAAGTACCCCTCCCTCAGGAAAACCAAGACCCAAACGGCCTGTGTCATCATATGGTATCAGATCACACCCTCCACCCATTTGGTCACGTGATGATAGCATGCTAGGGATGGGTTACCATGGCGACATGGCTCCTTTTATGGAGGAGAATGGTGTTAATGGTTATGACGCTGATGATGAGGTCTTCGCCACGTGCGCCGTACACAAAGGAGACAAAGTTATGATACAAAGTAAAATAAGTGGTAAGTTTCAATTAAATACTGCTCTCCCTCCCCCACCCCACCCCCCTCAATCTCGCCAAGAGAAAACCATTCTTAGCCAATCATAGAAGGAGCAGCACAGGGCTACAATAAACTCTCTGTCACAACAATCCTGGTGTGATAGTATGTAATGTGTTATATGTAGGTGTTTTGTTGCTAACTTAACATAAGGGCATTTTTCCCTCCCACCAATCGTATCAACAATCAACGAACATTGAAAATAAATAAACAAAATGCATCAAATTCTACGAATCACAATACACGCTCGACGTAATGGCGCTGTTAAGTGAAGATAATATGCGGCAAAAGAGCAGAGTTTGCTTGTTCTCAAAGGCTACAGCAAGATAATTAATTTAGAAACATTTTTCGAAGTTAGCACTGTCTTGTGTTTCTCCTTTTTTGACAGGAGAAGAGAAGATGAATATTACAGGTCTAGTGAAGTATGTTGGTAAATTCGGCAGTACTGGCGGCGGGAGTACGTTTGTAGGTCTCAAGCTTGATCAACCAGGTAATGATTGCTCTGTGAATCCTACACTGCCCGACACGTATCGTTACAAACAAGCTCCCATTCTCGCATTTCTCACAGCAAATGTTATCTTTACAAGAATGGAAACAAACGGGTATGTGGACGCGTCAAAATTGTTCGCGCGAATTTTGTGCTAATTAAAAAATGTTGTCGTAGCCTCGCTCTTTGCATACTTTGGATTAGCACCTTAGTTCCTGTGTTTTATAAACGGTCATTACGCTTCGTGGAATGACTAATAAAGCTCTCCTCTCAATCCGGTTTATATAATTGCGTGGCTGTGATCTTTATCACATTATGAAAACATATAAATGCAGATTTTATTCCATGTCAGAATGATCTTATCTATTAAATCTTTTCAAAAACATTGCACCCACGTTATTATGTGATGTTTTATTGACCACTAAGCGCTGTGTTTCTAAACTTCTTTCTCCCCCTAATGCACTTGACTTGTTGCCTTTCAGTGGGTAACACCTCTGGACACCTTGGTGGTAAAGATTATTTTCACTGCCCTCCAAACCATGGCAAAGTAGTAAGACTATCAGACGTACATGCTGTTATGAATCCCAGGGTAGGCATTTTTTTGTACTCGTAGTAAACGAACATGGAAGTACCATGAAACCTCCATTAACTTCCACCCCCCCCCCCCTCCCTAGGGAACTTTTCGCAAACCATGACAGCAGCGTCAACAAGAACGTCGCTAAGCAGTGACAAAAGAGGACACATTGTTGCGCATACATTGTTGCTCATGACGATTTGTTGTGCGCGCAAAGGCGGACACATTTGTTGCGGACACAAAATGTTTCTGAATAAAATCAGAAACATTTTTTGTGCCTCGGATACAAAGTTTGTGTCCGCACAATGTTGCGCGGGCGGGCAAATAGGGAAAGATAGACCGTCTATTTTCTTTGTTTTGGTATGGTAAATACGAAGAGAATATAAACGACTATGGACGCAATCATGTCATTTGGGCGTATTCTGGGAAAGTTAACTTTACATGCGCAGCCTTTGAAGCTGTTTCCGGCCTTCCTAGCTCATTTTTTTTCTTTTGCTCCTTGTCCATTGCTGATCACAATCTTCCTTTTCCAGACTCGCAACTATTCTCGGATCCGACCAATGACATTTGACTGACTACCCCTGTTCGTGTGTAAAACCACAGCCTTGAAGATGATGATGATGATGAAGAAAGTGTAACTCAACATAGTCTAAGTGCAAAGCATTCCATGTACTAAAGTACAACCCAGACCAATATATGCCTCAGACCAAGTCGTGACAAGGTTTTCAACAGAGCTTTCTTTATAATGATGCCATGCAAAAGTTTCCCGCGTACGTAAACTCGCAGACCCCATGACGTCACACTATTGTTTTCGTAGAAAGTATTTTACCTTAACCTTAGTTTTACAAAATTGATCGTACCCTTATTTCTTTTTTTAAAAAATGATCGGCTATCGTTAGTAATTTATCACCTAAAGCTAAATAAGGTAACAGTTGTATGTGTATAGCAAATATAACTATTGCTTGTGTTTATCCATGAACCAATATATAATATAGTTGCGGACATATTAAGTGTGTGTATTTTTGTATCATCGTTTAATCAATGACAATTAATTCTGGTACAAGTGTACAGTATTTTTGTAATTCTTGTATAATTTTAAATAAAATAATTATTTGCAGCAGGCTGTTTCAAGTAATAGCTTTGAACAGGGACACGTTCAATGGAGTTGCCGCGAATTTGAAAATGAAGTAAAAACCGACTTTTCAAGCTTAAATATTCATAAAAATAAAACAAAACACGGAGACACCATTTCTTCTTATGTATGAAATTCCACATAAAAGGTGTTCGTGTAAACATGTTCGCAAATAAACCAGATGTTGATCGCAAACAATATGCCGACTTTCTTATTATGGTCTGTATGATCAAAAGTAGATCCAAAACTAAAATGTGTATTTAATAAGCCTTCAGAAAACATTACTTTATTGGCGTTAGCATTGATGGTTTTCCCACAATAAAGTTTACTTACGCAAACTCCAATTATATTTCCGCACTGCATTGCAGTATTGCATTTCCACATGCAAAACTGGCAGGACACTAATTTCTGTTATTGTGAATTTCCAATTGGTGGTTTTCACTGCCACGCTATCAAAAACTAAATTCAAAACAATTCAACTACAGAAGCTTAGAATTTCATACAGTGTAGACGATAAATAAATAAAAAAATCTTCAAGTCTCAGACCTGTGCAGTGTGCCGTTCGCGAGTTACTGGCCGAAACGTTCCACCCAAAATTGTAAAGCTTAGTATGGAGGCGCCATGTTTGTGTCCTTCCGAGGGGCACAAATATGGCCGCTGTGATGCACGCGAAACCATCTCCCAATTGTGCTATAATAGCGGCTTCTTTTGGCTTATGAGCTCTTATACTTACACATAAACACCACTTATCATATCTGAAATGTTCAAACATCTGAAAATCGAAAAGGATAGGCTTTTTCTAAACAAAACAGTTTTGTCATGGCTCTCAGCTTTATGTCACATACGGCCGAGAACTCAAATATTCAAGATGCTCAGTTTTCAAAACGAAGGGTACTATCGAGCTGAAAATTTGCGAAAAGATATATTTTTAGTTGGCGTTACACCTAGTGGCAACGAAAATTTAGCAGGCCTAACGCATTTTGATTTCAGAATTTTATGACGTCACATGAAAACCAAGAATTGGAATAAACAATACTAAAAAATTTAGGGCTTCGTTTTCTGGCCCGTAAGGAGGTATCCTCCCACGCAGACGTCCTTTGGGCTTCGTCATGCGTTCCTGCCCCGCATGTACAGACGTCTGCTGAATCGAACGTACACTTCGTTCACGGCTACGAACCAATTAGTGGCAACTTTCCAGTTTTGGGAGAACGATTCGCAGCATGTGATAGGATAGCTATCATGCAATGAGTCAATACTGATTGTTTTCTTTAATTGTATTAAACGGCGGCCAGTGAACAGAAGTGGGCTGTCGATTCAGCAGACGTCCGTGGGGAAGGAACGCGTGACGAAGCCCAAAGGACGTCGCGATCTGCGTTGGAGGCTAGTTAAGGAGGCGTTCTATCTTGGTTTTCGTATCATTGGGTGACATGGGTAACCATGGGTTGGCAATGTTTGAAGTCACAGGGTCTTAGCCTTGTATTGTTCGTATTTGTTAAAACATTTTTTTTTTGTGCATGGGGATCGTTTTACTACTGGTGGATCGTCGTACCCAGGCGCCTCAAAGCCAAGCGCGCAAGGAACTTGTGAAGGTTTCTTGTAAACGCAAAGGGCCATGGGAAGGCTCAGCGCGCTTCATAAGTCGTTCTCAAGCTTTTGTCCCAAAAGATTAGAGACGGCAGCTGTAAGTGTCTTGCCCAAGAATACAACCCAGTGAAGGCCCGGCCACGATTGAAACCCGAAAGGCTACCGCGATCCTGTTCTTGTTGTTTTTGTAAAATTGTTTTTTAGTCTTGTCTTCACCTCTAGTACTAGGTTAGTCTGGCCAATTCGTTTGCATCAGTTCAAGGCCCCGTTTACACGGGTCCGGACAAATTTTGTTCCGGGACCGCCTGTTTACATCATCCGTGCAAATTCTGTTACAGATTGCAGTGGTGTTTACACGGATCTTGCACACTTAGCCGTTCAAAAATTCGTCCAGTTCCGCCGGTCCAGTGTAAACACAAGGTGGAACCGTGCAAGTTTTTGTCCGTGCAAAAAATTTGTCCGGACCCGTGAAAATGGGGCCTAAGTCCCAACATTTCTAAAGTGAGAGTTTTACCATCGAAGAATGTCACATGCCAGGGGCAACAACTCGGACTTTTAAAATGATTTATTCCCCGGTGCTTTCTTTGAAGGGGAACTTTACTGTGTTTTGGTGTTTCTTCGCGTAGACCTTTTGGCTGGCCATCTGCAGTCCCATGGTATATTAAAACCTGTCACTGTCGACATTTGCTCAGTTGGTAGAGCATCTCACCGGTATTCGCGGAGGTCAAGTGTGTAAGGTTTTTGTTTTGCCTATTTCAAAGGAATACTTCCACAAATGAAAATCACCCCAGTTACGTACTCAACTTATGCAGTTGAGTAAAGCCCAAAAAAATTCTGGCTTGAACGGTAATCTGCAATACAGGTGCAGTGCTCCACCAACTGAGCTATTAAGCAAACTGGGAGCTTGTCAGTTTGTAAGTTCGCAATTACACCCATAGAAGATTTCAGCTTTTTTTTCTTAGCTCCTCAAGGTAACAAGGAGGTGTTTGCGTTCAAAGTGAAATTGTGTGAAAACAGTCAATGCTAACCCCAGTAAAGTATATATTTCCTGAAAGCTTATTGAAACAGAATTTATTTTTGGACTTTGTTTTCATCATCAAGACCATAATAAGCATTCACTTTCACACAAATGAATACATACTGTAGTATTTTATAGTAAAAGAAACAATTTTATTGACTCCTTCAGCACATAACTTATCAAGCAACACATTGTTTTCTTGTCTATCTCAACTTTTCTTCTTGGTATTGGTAATGCAGTTTGGCCACATCTGTTTGAGAGACTTTGATCCAGCCATCCTGCCTCATATGGTACACTGTTTAAAAGAACACAAGAGTTAATTAACTCTTTTATTATTGCTACTACTTTGTCACCTCCATAGTCAGCAAGATGGGGCAGGCTCACCATTGGGTCAAACATACAGGTTACATGAGTTACGGGGAGCGAGTCTGCAAGCAAACCGTCCCAACAGACAGGAGACTGGGATGAGCACTCAAAAAATTGAAAATCAAGTGAAACACTGCGAAGATTGAAGTGATAAATCAGTCAGCTTAGGGACTGCGCTGACCTGGACACTAGTTTTCTCACTTTTAAAAAGGTTCAACATAACCTCAAATCAAAAGTACATGTACATCTCGAAATCCGCTTCAATCTTCCCAGTGTTTCACTCAATTTTCAATCGTTTACTGAAAACCTGTTTTTGAGTGTGCTTTTTGCTCATCTCATCCTATGATATTATATGATCACATTTAGTTAAAACAGCATGGATCGTGATAAAATGTGATATGCAAATTAGCTATGAAATGGTATCTAATGCGCGTGTGCACCAGCTGACTGTGTCCCTTTAAGCATAAACATAAGAAAAAGAAAATGCCTTCTGCTTAAATACTTATGCTACTCCAGTTCACACTATGCTTGCTTATGCTTATACTAATGTTGCGTGTGTGAACCAGCCTTAACAGCTCCGGGAGCTCATGAACTCAGGGATGAAGTTCTGTAGGAGTTGGGTGGATTAACCTTCAACAAATAAAACTCTTTCTAGTTTAACAAACCACTTAATCCTTTTTTTCGTAGGGGGTAGAGGGCAGGAAGGAGGTAGTAAGATGAGGTCAGAGCTTAAATTACCACAATTTCATTCCCAAAGGCTGCGGTATCTTTATGGTCACCATCAAGAATAACAATTAACCTTTGGCTGGTAAATATTTTTTAGACCTGAGAAAGGTCTGTGAGCCATGAACGTTAAAGCTAGCAAGCATTGTTTAAATACCTAATGATACTGTGTGTGTGAGATACTTACAGTTCACAACCCCACCACTGTACGCATCTCTGTGAGTAGCATGGTAAATGGCTCTCTGGCCCAAGTCATAAGCCTCTTCCACACTCATGCCGTACTTGTACCCACTGTCCAAAACACCATAAGCATATGTTGAGCCAGAACCAACAGAGAACATGTCATTGGACAGGCGAGTGCCGTCACTGTCCACGTAGTATAGTCCTGGACCCTGAAAACCAATAAAACAAACATTCATTTTTAACTAGCTTGTAGTGCAGGCATTATTTCAAGGCCTTTTCCACCATTGTGTCACCATCTTGGATTCTCCATGGGTAGAGGGTAGGTGGCTTGATGGGTGTCCTTTATTAGCTTATCATCCCTCCCATGGGGCCACTTTTGACTCGCCCCAGCCCTCTGAGCGCTCATAACTCATCCAAGTTGGCGGCCATAATCACGAACAAAGGAATATTCAGCCCTCACTCAAAATAAATACATCTGCAACCTACTGCTCTGTACATAAACGTGCTGTCAATGCAAAACATTGGCGTTTGCACTGGAAAGCCAAAAAATTGTCCAAACAGAAATTGTGGTCATCCATTGTTCCATGTCCTACTGTTATTTGCCACTCTGCTAATGGGCATTTGGGTGCTACATTCTGGGACTAGAGATCCAGGTTTGAGCCTTGGGATGCCTGTGCTGTGTTCTTGGGCAAGTCACAGCCCCTTTCTTCACCTAAAGAAAACTCTCCAAGGAGAGTTGAGCTTACAGACAAACTTACATTTTACAATACAAAAAGGAAAAAACAAAAAACTGGTCAAGTCACTCACCCTTTTATCCCAGCCACATATCATAGTACCCTGAAAAAGTAAGGACATATTTAATATGCTCTCTATTTTGATGGAAATCATGTCAACATTGTAACTAAAGAGCTGAAACAACTGTTAATAGTAAAAACCAATGTATCAAAATTCCTGTTTCCATACCATGGACAGCCCCATGCCTTTGTAATTGTACACCATGTTGGCAAGAAGCTTGGAAGCAGCGGCCACTGATATTCTTTCCTTGTTTCGTAACTCGTATATCCTGTGGTACACATACAAAAAAGATAAATATTCAAATTGCTTTCTAAACTGAAACTCTTTGCAATTCTATAATAAATGTTTTATACCTCTTGGTAAAAAAGCACTTTTGCAATACTGTTGCTGGATATCTTATTTTGGAGAATTATAAGAGTTGTTAGGCTGATTAAAATTAAAATTTGAACCAATGGAGGTCCAGACAATTTCCATTCATTGTAAAATTTTTGCTAGGAAACAAAGGTTTTTTTAGAAACAAACCTATCAGAATATTTATTGATCCATTTGTGGCTTTCCTGTTGCAGGTGAAGGCACGACTTGTAAGTCACTGTGAAGGTAGCTGAATTTTGCTTTGATGGAATTCATTTGTTCATAACGCCTCAAATGTCTAGACAAACACTATGACACCTTGTTGTCCTTCTGGTCTTTGTCCAGAACAGGGGCTACATTCTGTACAAATTATTAATCTTTATATAAGTGACTGACAAGTTCAATGCTCTTGATTCCACTCAGAACTTAAATAATTAAGAGCAGGAGAAACTAATTCAACTCAAAAAGTGAAACATGAACTTCACAAGCCTGCATTGTTTGGCCAGCAGTCTTTCCCAGAAAGAACAATCAGCAGCTCCACCAGCCATTGTTCCCAGAAGGTACGGGTTGATTTCAATCACTTTCTTTACTGTCTGTGAGGCTATACAAATGCAAAATCACATCAGTCTTTAGAGTGTTCAATATCTAAATTCCCCTTAGAGAAATGCAACTCAAAAGATAAAGGTGATGACAGCATTAGAAAATCACTGTCAGAATTAGACATCAAAAGAAATGGCCAAGATAGATTAGGGCTCGACACTAACGATAGCCAACTAGCCACAGACTAGTAGAAATTTAGTTTTGGTTACTTTGGCTAGCTAGTAAACAAAATGAAATTGGCCAAAGCAGTTTCTGACTTGTAAACACTTCGCTCGGAAACTGAAGATCAGAATTTCATCATGGACATTTCATGCTACCAGACTATGTTCCACAAAAATTGTTTTATTATTGTAACTGACTTCAGAACAATGCACTTACCAACATTATCTGTTCAAAGAAAGTCACTTGCTTTGTGCTTGCAAGTCTTGCTAGGGATCAACTGTTATCCGACCTAGCGAACATTACCAATGCTGGCTAGTAACATCTAAGTTGTCACTAGCCACGAGGCTAGTAAGCTGAAAAGTTAGTGTCGAGCACTGATAGATGGTTATACATCAAGGTAATTTAATAAGTAACTACCAGATATTTTGCCTGTTTGTTGTTGAGGAATTTTTTGCATTTTGTTTTGCATTTCATTTTTTGTCTCGCGTTGTTTTCAGATATGTTCCGATCAATTGGTTACACACTTGTACAATTTGCACAATTTCTGTTCAAAACGTTTTTTTCTCCATGGGGGCAAGGGCCGGGGGTATGCAAAATACTTTTGGAAATTCCAAGAAATAGTGGGTTCGCGATTTGTACTTACCTGGTGGTTGAGACAGTCACCTGGGTGAGCGCTAATTCGCAACCCTGTTGTGACATATTTATTTTTCAGTTTCACTGCTTGAACAATTCAGTCTGATCATGTATCGAATAAGCACAGTATTGTTATGAATTAATGCAGTGCTTATTCGAGGACAGCACTCTTTTTTGCTCTCTCTAATATTTTAGGGGTGGTCATTCATTTTAAGCACATGAACAATCAACTTACCAATATATGGTCCTGCAGTTGCTCTGGAATCCACTGCGACAATGACACCATGTTGGAATTTAAAGGCCATAGTAGTTGTTCCATGGTCAAAATGGATTTTGACATCACCTTCTCCATTGGCAAAAGGTCTCAGAAACTCTACAGGCTAAAAAGGGTGAAATGGAGCTCATGGCCAGACAGCACTGTGTGATTTTGCTCACAATGTTCACATAAAACATACTCACAACATAAAATGCTTGAGCTATTCAAATTTAATTTAAATGGAGCTCATGGGCAGATACCACTGTGTGAGTTTGCTCACAATGTCCACATAAAACATACTCACAACATAAAATGCTCGAGCTATTCAAATTTAAACTTGCTTGTATATGATTGCTGTGTACATTCAAATGAGAACCACATCTTTGAGTGACTATAGCATGTTGCATTTAGCAGTTTGTATAAAGCATGATCAAATTATCTGAACCAGCTCTCAAATAATTCTTGTTTACTTTTCTCTAGGAATCTTAAACATGGAAAATGGCAATGGTATTCAACTAAAATATAGCTTTATTTTAATGCATTTTTTCCATTGTGTTGTAAAAAGTAAACTGAATCGGTTTGAACTGAAACTTATTATTGAATTATTGCATTTGTATCAACACAAGCGAGGGGAATGCAAAAAAGACAATTTTTTATAAGACGTTTCTATGGGTAATAAACCAGTTTTTACAAATCCAGGGCTGAAAATAATTTCCGGCTGCATGACCGGCCAAGTAAGTTTTAGCTTGGTCACACCTCATTTCTGGCCGGACAAGCAAAAATTGTACTCTGCAATTTTCCCCTAGTAGTCTAAAGTTTAGTCTCCTTCACAGCCGTTATTAGGGCCGTCATGCTAATAATGTCTGCGAAGGAGACTATCTAAAGTTAGGTCCCTTGCTAAAAACAACATTGCTGTCGAACAGCAACTCGGACTGCACTGAGGCGCATTCTGATATAGTAAACAACAACACGGAATATTTATTCCCTTGATATGATTGAATGCGACCAGTCAACATGACCGGCAATGCGAAAGTTTGACTGGTCAAAACCTCAATCACGCCGGGCATTGTCCGTTGACTGGCCGTTATTTTAAGCCCTGAAATCTATTTGCATAAGGTAGGTAAGGTAGTCTGCATAGGCCAGAGCTTATCTCGGTTTCTTTAGCATGAAGTGACTAGGAGTATTCCTACTCCTCCCTGGATGGGATGCTAGTCCATCACAGGGTTACCCCCCAGCAGTAAATTCGCCGGTACCCATTTATACACCTGGGTGAAGAGAGGCACACTGAGAGTAAAGTGTCTTGCCCAAGAACACAACGCAGTGTCCGGCCAGGGTTCAAACCTGGACCATCCGATCTGGAGTCCGGCACACTACCCATTAGGCCACCATGCCTCCCATACGGAAAGGATTAAAACTTCAAACACAAGATTTTCAGGGCGGAAAATAACAGTCGGACATCAGACAACAGCCAACCCAAAATTTGACAGTGTGTGATGAAATCCAAACTGTGCTCGACAAAGCCTTTTTTGCCTTGACAGCAAATTATCAAGCAGTACTGTAATATCCCATCTGACCTAACTACATGTATAGCTTTCTCCCAACAAAACGGTGACTTAGTCAGACACATGCCATTTTATGGGAAAAATCTGGATGCTAGAATTCTTTTCTGCATAATAGAAGTGAAACAAAACTTGCTTTCCTACTTGAAGAGTATTTAACAATTATTCCTCGAGCCCGAGGCCATGAGGGCAAGAGGAATAATTGTTTCAGTAAAATCCAACTAGAAAGCACAGAAAGTATAGATTTATCTAATAATGAGCTCAAATACTCGTCCGAAACTTCAGCAAAGCGCAATTCAGCCGCCATTGTTTTGGTTTTCAAAGCTGGCGCTTTCGCTACTAGTGGGCTATAACATATAGCCTGGTAGTAGCTCAACCAATCAGAACGCAGCATTGATAATAGACCACTAGTTGGATTTTACTAAAATATATTATCAACTGATTTGCTCTTGAAATAAACATTAAATGAACCCCAGCAAATGGAAATGTCACAAAAGAAACCTTGCTCACTTTTTCATGGACGAAAAAACAAAAAGATATATCATTACCTTCTAATATTATATTAGTTGTATTATATTAGAAGCTTTTCAAACCGCAAAATTAGTTTCTTAAAATAATTTGGGATAACCTTCACCAGATGACTAAGCAATTTTATACACTGATTAAAGATTTTAGAACTTACATCAGTTCCAGGTGGAACAGCAAATCGACAGTTATTCCAAAAATTTGCTGCTATGTCCTTGGTAAGTTCGTTATCCCTTGAATCCCTCCTTCTTTCTCCGAAAATATCATTCAAAGAGAGACTTCCATAGCTTCGTGCTGCCGCTTGAACCGCCATCTTTAATTACCTTCCCGATACCCCTTGCAATCCTATCAACTAATTGAAAATCATGGGAGGGGTGTGTTGGTTTGAAATCGTTTTCGAGTCAATAGCCAATCATGGTCAGGGTTCCATTCTCTTGTGCCAAATGCCATTTGAAACTCGACCAATCAGATGCCGTGTCTTATCGCTGAAAAAAGATCCATCATGGCGACAGTGAGTTGTTCCACTTCGTGGCCATTCAAGACCATTTTCATAACAGGTTGCAACCGAGGAATTGGTTTAGAACTTGTTGAGCAATTTCTAAGCCTCTCTAGTCCGCCGGAGTACATCTTTGCCACCTGTCGATCGCTGGAGCGTGCATCAGAGCTGAAAACCCTCTCTGAACGCAGCAAGAATCTTTACTTGATGGAAATGGACGTGAACGATTTTGAAAGTTTCAATCAAATTGTATCCGAGGTGGATAGAAAGCTGAAAGGCCGTGGATTGGATCTTTTGATAAACAACGCTGGAATCATGGATAGGTCTAGACTCGATGAAGTCACCGCAGAAGGCATGATTAGTGTTTACAAAACTAACACTGTAGCTCCGCTGATGTTGACCAAAGCGTTCCTGCCTCTTCTTCGCCGTTCAGCGTCTCAAAGGAACAGTGAGGATTCTGCTAAAACCTTCATTGTAAATATGTCTTCTGGAGTTGGCTCGATAGCTGGGAACACGTACAGCACAATGTATCCTTATCGACCGAGCAAAGCGGCGCTCAATATGATCACAAAGTCACTCAGCATTGACCTAGCAAGTGATGGGATAATGACGGTTTCATTACATCCAGGCTGGGTAAAGACAGACTTGGGGGGACAAAATGCTACGCTAACTATTAAAGAATCAGTTGAAGGATTGCTTACGGTCATTGGTTCTTTGGACGAGTCAAAAGGTGGTGGTTTCTTTGACTTCAGTGGAAAGGCTCTACCTTGGTAGAGTGTCCTAGAGTGGAGAGAAGAGAAATTTTTTGAATGATGCACTTGAACATGTAGAAACCACTGCCTTCAGAGGCTGTATCCACTAGAGGTCTCCACCTTGTATTTGTGTATTGACACCATGCCCAAATTATATCATGGGTACTTTAAAAAAATAGCGTGTTGGCACAAAAAAGTTCCCAGTGAGAATCGTACTCGGGCACTGCCTGGGTAGAGTTCTGCCTGTGTGGGTTGACCATATAAACCATAATTCCTGTAGGGTATGCCTATAGGGTATGCAGCATCGTCGAGTGGTTTGAGTATTGGACTTGAAGTCTGTAAGTTACGGGTTCAAGTCCCGTTCTGACCTCCAGCTGGTGTTTTTCTCGGCAGCCCGAGTTCAACTCCTCGGCTACGCTTGTAAGTAGCCAACTGGTCGGTCTATTATTGGCCCTGAAAAGCCCCACTGAGGATGGCTAGTTAAATTATTGTTATTAGTATTGAGTATTGTGGCTCTAATGTGTCATAGCACAAAGTAAAGAGGTGTACTGTGTTTGTCTGTAGATGCAGACAATAAGTTATTGAGGACATTGGTTATATCCAGCTAAGATGTTGTACTGTGCAATAAAACAATGCTCAACATTTTGGTTGTGGTGAACAGACTGTAATGAAATAAACAGTGACTGTTTCAAGCCATTCACTATGGCTCCATGAAAACATTAAATATTTTCAACCAATTGCCTTTCCATGCCATTATTTGGTAAAGAAATAGAAACATTTCTTGTTTCCATTTAGCTACTGGTACTTCACGTTTGTTTCTGTCCTCTGCTCTGTGTCTACACTACTTCCTGTTTTGATCAGCCAGAAGAAACAATACACACTCTGTTGCCTCGCTGAACTGTGAGCTTTATTCCACTTTCTTAGTCAGTGAGCAGTATGGGTGAGTGGGGGGAGGGGGTCAGTTGGTGACCCTGCCTGGGGGTACTCCACGAGCCTTCAGTCCTGAAAAGGATATATAATTTCAAGCAGGTCTGTCTGCCCTAACCAGGGTCTGTAGCCTTCCTAGACAGGTTATTGCTTCAAGACTTTCGACAAGTTTTCAGCAATCCGAAATTGGAAACATTGATCATTAGTTATTTAGCAGGACCAAGACCAAATATTTGCGCTATAATATAAAAAACCTTTTCCTTTGTCCTAAACAACCTCATGTATACAGCCAAAAATAAACTTAATTTTTAAAGTAATAGTTGCAAATACAGCCCAAACAAAAAATATTGTAATGATTGCGTTTTTTCCCCCTGGGAATCTGGACCGAACCACATACTGTAATTAAGGTACTTGTTTGCCTAATTTCCATTTAGTTAATGCTACAAGGGCACTACTTGCAATTATGGCAGTTTGAACACTGTAGGGGCAGATCCAGGAGGGTGATGAGGGTGGCTAGCCACCCCCCATTTTGGCTCCTCGACTCATAAAAGTAAAGAAGAATTCTACCTATTTTGTTCTTTTGTAACAGAGTATTTCTATTTATCCACCTACCCCCTAATGGCTATGAACCCCACCTAATGGCTATGAACTCTTCGGCGTGCCGCCCTCGCGCGCAATCGCGTGCAAAACGCGTAACTGAAAAACATACTTAACAGTTGATCATGCCCTCAAAGAATTTTACAGTTCTTTTGCTTGCATTTTGCGGTTTTTATCAGGTTTATAATGTTTGAAATGTAGCAAGATTCCGAGATATTAAATCTTTGGTAAGAGTTAAATTTTTGAGGGCATGATTGTATATGAACCGGGCTGGCTAGTTTGAGTTTGCCGAGATCTCGGCACGTCTGTTAAATGCAACGAAAATCAACTTTGCGATAACATGACAACCGGGCCAGCCCGGTTAGCTGACAAAGTGCAGCCACCCTCCCCCCTCCCCCCTCCCCCCCACGGCCCGTACGCCTGTGCATTTTTTGGGGGTTTCAGATTTTGGAATGTGTTGACCTGGGTTTTAGTCCCCAGTGGCACCTTGACTCATGTAATCAGGTCTTAAATCTGACATTTCCGGGATCACATGGGTGGAAGCTGGTAAGCATGCACCAGACAAAAATTAAATAATCTTGCATCCTTTGTAGAGTCAGTTTTTCAAATTGATTTTAGTAGGTCATGAACCCAAGATTTGCTTTTAACTGCTTTTACTTCAGTGATGTACAATACATGCCAGATAATTTGCAAATGTTTTACAAAAAAATTGAAGGACACACTATGCTGCAAAGTGGCCCATTTGGTTTTCACTAAAATCTTCGTAGCTCTGGCCTGATTCTCATACAGGGCAACCATTCGCGAAACAGGCTAGATTCGTTTCATATCACTCTGCCCCCCCCACATATTTTAGGGTTGTGAATGGTTTGAACATCAAATGCTTACAGGCAAGAATTTGACAAGGAATAAATTTTGAGTATCAATTTTTCATGAGTATCAGATGAAAAGCCCTAAATATTTTTGCCTCTAGGGACATTTGCCCAGTTTTAAAAGACTGTAATGCTTTGAGAACAGTAACAGATCTCCTAACAGATCATTTACAGAAAAACTACCACAAAATTGATGCTATCATTGGTAAGTGTCAAGAAGCATATTTAATTTTCATTACTTTTTCAGCATTGAAGGTGATGCACTTAAATAATCTAACATTTATAAATGATGTCAACAACAAAATAAACGTCCTTTTATTGTCCTTCATTGCCTCCTTTAATTTTCATGGCTAAAGCACTAAAATTCAATGAGCTTGTGGTAATTGTCAATGTCAAATATGTCACTTCATGGCAGATTCATCTCATTCAAAATGATTGATGTCTGGTTCATCCCAATTACCGTAAGCACGACACATTGCTGTAACTAAATGCAGTACTTATTCAAGGACCGCCTAATTTGGGGGTGGAATTTAATTGGGTGCGGCTTGGGGTGGGGCTCAATCAAGGAAACATAATATGCAAACATATATATGGTACCTCCCACTTTTCGCAGAGTAATTTTGTACTCATTTATTCATCACATGTTACAGAGTCAAACTTGTGTCCTGCAAACAAAACATACTTCAAAATCACATAAAACCAAAACATACCCTGTACATACCATTCTTTAAAAAATGTACATAGCACATTTTATCACCCAGAGGGAAGCAGGGATTACCAGACCAGGACCCAGTTGTTTGAAGGCCGATTAATGCTAACCTGGGGGTAAATTTTAATCCAGGTTTCCTTTTTTTTTTGTTAAAAAGTAGCCTATAATTTTCTCTTTTCTTTTCCGAGCATTCGATCGTCATCGCGAAAAAAGAATTAACATGAGTTTTCTTTTTCATATATCTGAATTCAAATTTCGCACTACCCACTTATCCAGGGTTATCTTAACCTAGCTTTGAACAACCTGACCCAGGGATGTTACATAGAGACCGCAGTATAATTGTATTGCCAACGAACTTTGGGACAGCTACACCACAGGGATACAAACAAACATTGGAGTGGGTTAGCATCTATCGTAGAGCACAGGAATGGAAACAAACTGTCTAAGTGTACAGTTATGTTACATCCGTGTACAGTTAAACAGTTTTGTTATCAAAGGAATGCCAATAAGCACTTATCAGTGTTTAATATTCTCTTTTTTTGTATTTTGCAGGTTTAGATGCCAGAGGGTTTTTGTTTGGTCCTCTTGTATCAATGAGTCTGAATGTACCTTTTCTTCCAGTACGCAAGTCAGGAAAATTACCTGGACCCACAATCAAGGTTTCATCTACCAAAGAATATGGAAAAGTGAGGCTCTGTTTTGTATTTCTTTTCTTTATTATTATTATTATTATTATTGAAGGATGTAAATTGTTGCTTTTTAGTTCAATGTATTTGTCGTTTATTTTAAAGATTTTTAGTTATTTGCTGTAAATAGAATTATAAATAATTTGAATAAAGTGTTTATTGTTATTTATAAAAAATTATTATTATTATTATTATTATTATTATTATTATTACTAATGAGCCCCCTTTAAAACTGGTGCAGTGTTTAATTTTGAATTTCTTTAAGGATGTTCTTGAAATACAAGCCGATGCCATTCAGAAAGGACAGAAAGTTGTTATACTTGATGATCTTCTTGCAACTGGGGGTGAGTCCAGATTCTTTTAAATTAAATAATGATATTTAGAGTGGAAGCCACATCAGTCTGGGCTGGTTTTCATGAAGGTCCTCCACCTATTTTGAATTTAAGAATTTAGAAATGTTGGTTTTTGAGTTGGAAGGAAAACCAGAGAACCTGGCGAAAGTCCTCAGAGCATCATGGAAGAGAACCAACAACAAACTCAACCCACATAATTGGCACCCGACAAGGAGTCAAACCCAGGCTATATTGGTGGGGAGTGAGCGCTCTCACCACTGTGCTATCCTTGCTGAGGTTAAACTCGAGGCAATGTTGGCCTGTGGTCTCATGCGTGAATCCGGGGTGTCCCAAGGCTTTGCAGGGGCTCGGCAGTTTTACAGGTCTCCTGTTGAGGTCGAGCTATTTGCTTGCATTACCTTTCGCTAGCTGGGAAACAAAGAATGCTGCATACATTTGTTCCATTTAAAACCGAATGGTTTCAGGTGGCCTAACTCATTGGCCATTGCCAGAGTCATTTTGTAGTGTTCTTGGGCAAGATCAAACTTTACTCTCCCAGTACCTTTCGCTATGCAGGAATGGGTGCTGGCAATTTTTGGAGAAATCTACAAAATTACAAATGAGTTTGTGATGTCAATCCGGAAATAGAAGCATGCCCCTTCTGGCTCGGTCATGTAATAAATGATGCTCAGTTTTTCATAACTTTTGAATGCTAAAGGTGTTATGTGTTTCAAACTGGTGCAAAGGTTTACATGTATTTTAGCAAAAATTTTGGGGTTAGGTGCACTTTAAAGGGAGGATCCTGTCTGGAAAGGTAGTTTAAATGAGGAACTAAGACGAACTGCTGCTTTTTTTATTGACAGGCACCCTTCAAGCAGCATGTCAGCTGGTGCGTGATGCTGGTGGGGAGGTGTTGCAGTGTGTCCTGATAGTTGAACTGCTCGAACTGAACGGCAGGAGCAAGGTGCCTGCTCCTTGCTTTTCCCTTGTGCAGTTTTAGACAGAGCATTGCAAGATTGATAACAGGCTGATACGTAGTAATATATAGATATGAGTACACAATAATCAAAACTACTCAAAAGATAGTTGTAATTGATTGTTGTAATTGATGACTTCTTATATGGTCGGGTGGTCTTTGAAAACCCTGATAAAAGTCTCACACCTTTGACTCGGAAAAAGTTGACAGGTATAGATTAAGTTGGCAAAGTGGGTGAAATGAGAGAATGGAAGACAAATAGTGTCAGTTTCGTGATTTGCAATGTAGTACTTGTAGTTGTGGTTGAGTGATGCAGTTTAGTTTAAGTCGGAAAAAAAGACTGTGCAAAAAGTCAGTGTTAGTGTGTACATGCCATACATGCAGTGTAGAATTTTATCTTACCTTAAAAGCTCTTCAAGCCTTTCCCCTCCTGAAAGGGGTATTTGATGGGGAGGAGGTGGGGGCTTAGTAAAGGCTGGAGTTTTATCATATATCCGAATGGCTGTATGTGAAAGGAATAAAACAGGCATTTCAATGCTTCAGTGACATGTTTTCACAAAATAACAGTAACAATAAGTAGATGTGGTGGGTAAAGTTCTCTTTTTCCATCCTGTAAATTGTCATGACTTACCCTCATCTGCAGAAGGTGGGCTAATTAATTAAAAAGCCAAACTTCCATGGGGAGCTTATTAGAAAGGAATGCTTAAAAAAAGGAGGGTTATTAGGGATTTATTTTTCAAGTTCATCACCCTGTTCATATATACATTTTATTAAAGACTTGCCATGGTACATTGCTATTCCTTAGTTGTGATTGGTTTACAGACTATTGTATTTGAACTCATAAATTCTCATACATATATCTTGAACCACAAATATACTGTAGGTGTACGTATCAATGATAACAACCAGGCCCCAGTTGTTCAAAGGGTGGATAACTCCATCCAGTTGATAAATAATTATCCAGCGGATAACTGATAGCGTTCTCCACCTTTTGAACAACCAGGGCCAGGGAGATTCGTTGTGTATTTTTAACAAAACAACCATTCTACTGACTACTTATGCTTGTTGGAAATGAGATACTCTTAGTTATAGCGAACTCGGCGCTGTGCGCTTTGAAGGAAAAAGTCCCCCACCACCCCCAAGAATGGTTTGTAAACCTTACAGGGTTTCACCCTCTGGCAGTTTGATAGGCCATATCAGGCGATCTGTGTAAATTTGAGCAGAGCTCTTGGCTTCCTGCAAATGACTGCTTCAGCGCTGGCTCGAAGTTCTGGGGACGTTGGCTTTGTTCAGGGGGTACTCAACGGAACAAATTCGAAACACAAGATTTTCGTTCCCTATAAGTTTCTGTAATTTGGGTATTCAGCTTTAATAAACAACCAAACAGAACAAACCGTTTGAGTTTACACAAGTATCCCTTTTTAAGGGTTCTAAACGATATGGGGACAAAGAACGATATTCTGTATTCGAGAGGTCATGAATGGTCCCACAGAATTTGCAGTGCCCTCAATCTATGAGACTTGTGCGCTGGGAATCATGGGAGTTGTAGTCATCACGCGCGCGACATCTTCGAGACTTGGCGTGTTAAACAATAAAAGTGCAAGCAAGTGATGTATTTATTTCTTCTTATTGAAATGTTAAGCAAAAATTTGTTTTTGGCGCAGGATAATATAATCATCGGATATTTTAGGGTATTTAAGAAAAGGGTTACTTGATTTCCTATTTCGATGCTAATCAAGTTATACCTTCTCCCTATATTATGCTATCAACTGATGGTTTGAGAAGGAAAACTTGAGTTCATTCGTATTCCATTGAGCACCATTATTTTCGGGATTTTTTCAGCTGTGTTTGCGTTGCCTTGGTTGATTTTACTTGCGGGCGTCAATTTTAATAACAAATAGACGTGAGCTTGTTGAGGTACGTCCTCTAATCGACCACGAATGTCTATATCACAATGTCAAATTTTGGGCGGCTTTGGAGTTTTCCCTTTGCAGATTAACTCAATCCCGATCCATATTCATCTTGAAAACGAATTTGATGATTTCCCCTTTAAAGGAGTCCCCTTGGATGCAATTTGTTGCTTATTTCTGAGAACTAACAGCACCAAAGACTAAACAGTTTGAGAGATTGAAGCTGTTTTTGAAAGTTTTCAACGCGCGTGCAACCTAGAACCCAGGCTTTCGGTCTTTTGTGTTTCGATGAATTTTTCGACCGCGGAGATTAGCCAATGAGCACGCGAGAATTTCTGCAGTTATGGTAAGAGACCATTTTACAGTCTACTTACCAACCAAGCATTTGAATGGAAGTGAGGCTGAAGGTGACCAAGGTTTGTTACAAACCCTCTTGCTTTTGATATGTAAATCATAATATTCTTATGCTCACCCCAAACCTCGCTTTCATGCAGAGGCCTGGTTACATTTCACAGAACTGTAAAATGGTCGACTCTATATTGAGATAATGAAATGGAACTGGGGTTTGGTTTTTGGAGATGCTCTTCCTGGAAATAGTGATTTTAGATTCCATAGCTTATTGGGATTTTTTTGTTTAATTTTTCTCGACCTTTTAAGACATTGAAGTACGGTTGTTGATTAAAATTCACATCTCGTTTCGCACCTTGTTCAAAGATAAAAAAGGAAATATTTCCATACCACAAATAATATGGCGACGACCTTTGGAATATGTTTGGACACGGGAGTACGTACAGTTAATGATATGGTAAAGGCGGGCCCAGAATTTAGGAAGGGCCAGCCCACGAAGTTGGGACTGTACTTGTGACACGTATGTTGTAAGAAATATTTAACAACAACTTTTACTTTTAAATTTAGTGTGATTTTTAAGTTTTAATTGATGGAAACAAAGATTGCAGATTTTTATATTTCTCGCGTTGCTTTACTTGGTCAACCATCTGGAAATTAATTGATAGTTAAAATCTAGGAAGAAAATATTTTAGTCGCCGCGTTTAGCTCAGAAGGAAAATATGCTAAGTAGCTTTGTACGCAATCTCGATAGTACTTTATGTGAATTGCGCAGGCTCTTACATTAGCATAAAGTTAACGAATTGACAGTTTGACAGTGATCTGACGGATCATGCGGTTGACCCCAAAAAAAGAACCGTGAGAAGTGAACTCGTAGTAGTTGATGTAATCAGTTAAGAGCATTAGCAGAGAAACGTTGTGGCTACTGTACTGGAAGAATCACTGGAAATTAAAAGTAAAGTAACCAAACCAAGGGAGTGTTGGAGTGATCTGTCTTTCCCCCAAAGACTGCTTCAACAAATACAACTACCATGATTCCCTGCGCGCATGTCTCATAGAAGGAATCGGGGATTTTCAGGGCTTCTGGGATTGCTAGGCTTCAGCTGCTATTGGAAGCCCCACTTTTGTCTTTGCCCGGTGAAGTGACAAAGAGCGCGAGCACAAAATGGCCGTGTGGAATATGGGGTTCTTTTACATACGCGATCTTTTAGTTGTGAGCCTGGCATTTGCAGAGTCGTTTATGGTTAGTACAGGTAATCATACGGTTTCCAGTTCAATTTGGAATTAATTTGCACGAGTGAGTTTTTCAAAGAGCTGAAATTGCACGAGCCGTTTCGGCGAAAATCCTATGAAAAATTACATTTGACAGTTTTTAGGTTTTGTGAACAGGCGGCGGGAACTCAAAGCGAAGACTGTTTGCACGTTCAATTAAAAATTGTGAAGAAATTAAAAGAGAAATCTGTAATTAGGTTCGATGTCAGAACAAAAGAATGAAGCAATAAAATTCAAATTAAAGTCGGCTCTCAAAACTGCTGGGCTGACACCATAATCGATGGCAATTGTAGAATTGCTCAAGCTCCTTTTCAAAGCTAAAGAGCACTTTTGATGTTTGCAGACCGTTACGTTCAAGAAAAGTTAAAATAAACCGAAACTGAAGCGTTGCAGTTTTTCTTACGAATCTTACCACGGAATTTTATATTTGAGATGGTTGCAATCTTGGCATTTTCTATCAACCGTGTTTGTTCAGTGAACAAACAACTCTTGGTTTTTGTTAGAGGCCTCGTCAATCAATCTAAAGGGAACATTTACTTGCACAAAAGATCGACGTGTTACATGTAATATATTCGAGCATTGCAGAAACAGAGTAAACTTCGGCTTCGATCCGTTAATTTCCGATACATTCTTGAAGCATTAATCAGAGACGATTTCAGAATTGCGCGCGGACGCTGAGACGAGATTCTACCCGGGAGCTGTACAGACGTGTAAACCCTTCAGTCAGCGTTGTGGAAAGGATAATTGCCTCAGGTCGGCCAGGCTAACAATGAAATTCGAAGACGTTTACGAGATCAAGGAACTGATTGGCAAAGGATCGTTTGCTGAAGTTAAGAAGTGTGTTAATCGAAAAACGTCGCAGCTATTTGCGGTCAAGGAAATCCACTACGAGGATGCAGAACACAGGGAGAAAGTGGAAAATGAATCGCAGGTAGGGTCGGTTTTTTAGTCACCCGTTTCCGTACGGGGTTAAGGTATCTGGGAACAGATCCGCGGACGCTTTGAGATTTAATGCATGAGCGCATGGTAAACACGACAAACTCCTGTCTTGAAATTAAAACTTTTATGGAATGTAAAATACTTATAGAACTTTCATGGTTACTGACTTCATTTTCGCGAAATACAGATTATTTTCGGTCATCCAGTTTTCGTATTGCGTTTCGGGGCGTTCGGTCTGTTAAACGAACAACACTGAGAAGTTAGTCATTCCATTAGTGCTCAGCTCCGCGTTAACCTCAATAATAATTTCGATCCTTCAAAAATTGTTAAGTCCAGTAATCAACTCACATAATTTCCAAACAGCTAGTTGCTTGTGACAACAACAATATTTCGCAAACGTTTTTAACCAAATGTGGTCTCGAACCTTTTTCAAAGTGGAGACAGGAATGTCCACTTGAGGATTATAAAAGCAAACGAAATATGAGAATATTGTGACATCAACTGCACTTCTCTTCATGTTATAGGAACGAAACCTTTTTGCATTTTGTATGTTTTTGAGGAGTGTTTTTAGCGCGAGACTGAGTGTCTTGAGTTTTTGATTGCCAGCACATCGATCAGCTTGTGTTGAATTTAAATGATTCCTTTTGTTTTTCAGTTTTTCCCAAGTAAGTTTGTTTAATTGTCCAAGTTTTAGACAACAAATTACTGTTTAAGGACACAAAAGCATAATTTCATGGTAAGCTAATTGCATGTTACAAAGCAAATTGAACAAAACACGCGCAGAGAGAAAAGTCAGAAAGAAACTTCAAGCTGGTGATAACGTTAACTGGAATGACATATTTTGGATCGTATCTTTTGCGTTCATGTTATGCAAAATTTTAACTAGCAAAACCGTTAGTCTGAATTTCGCTATAGCCTGTGAGTAAAATATGTCGGAAAAATTCTATTACACGTACAGCTCTGTGTACATTCATAGGAATCTTACTCAGTCTTCCGTTTTCAGTTTAAAGCTCGTGAAGCTGAGAATTTGTCGTTATCAATGTTCACATCGGACTTTCAGGGAGGCGAACCGAGGCACTTGCCTCGGTAAAAAGTTTGAACCGTATTTGGGGATTATGGCTTCTGGTTTGACTTAAACTTTAAAGAATAAGAAATTATTTTGCTTCTCTACGAAAGCCGAGTTCCGACTTCTGAGTTCCGACTTCCGACTTCTGAGTTCTGAGTTCTGACTTCCGACTTCCGACTTCTGAGTTCCGACTTCCGACTTCTGAGTTCCGACTTCTGAGTTCTGAGTTCCGACTTCTGAGTTCTTAGTTCCGACTTCCGAGTTCTGACTTCTGACTTCTGAGTTCTAAGTTCCGACTTCCGACTTCTGAGTTCTGAGTTCTGAGTTCTGACTTCCGACTTCGGACTTCCGACTTCTGAGTTCCGACTTCTGAGTTCTGAGTTCTGACTTCCGACTTCTTACTTCTGAGATCCAGAGTTCAAAGTAACCGAGCGGATCATCCTGTTATTCAACTTTCCCTTTGTATTCCAACTTTCTTCCGTCGAAAAAACAAAACGTTGGTGTGAACAGAGAGAACCTAATAAGCAGCTACTTCTTGCAAGGATTTACCGGAACGCTGAAATAGCTAGTTTTCTTGCCCTGCAACATGGGATTACAATTTCTCTGTGGACTGTTTATTCTTAAACGTTTGAGAATGAGGAGGGCAAAATGTAACAACGAATCGCCCCTTGATCAGATAGTCTCTACTATTCTGGAGGAATTGGAAAATTCTTGTGGTTCCTTCATGAGTAATCGAAGACACATAAAGCGGAAGTATAATTTGCAAGTGACAAGATATTTTTGTTTTCGCGTCATGACGTTTCATTTTTACAGTAAGGTACATGTTCTATCAAAAATAAAAAACGTTTTGTATGGACGTTTTAATATCATATATGCAAAACACAATGATTTATCTTTTTATTAAGTGCTTCACACAGAAATAAGAAATTCAAAACGAAACGCCAGAGATCCAGTTATTGTGTTCCAATTTGCCAGTGTCTGCAAGGTAGGAAGCTCTCCCTAACACACCGAACATGACTTCTTCTCACCAGTCATGAAAACGCTCGGTAGTCTCTCTACAGATGAAAAACGGCAACTTTAATTGTCTTGCTAGTAATTATTTTACAACAAATGTCAAAACAAAGGTAATGCATGTTAGTTAGTAGTTGTTTTCCTTGTCATTTCGAATCATTATAATCATACTTCAGATGCCATGTCGTTTACGTCACTCATTGCTTCGATCGAGTGTTGCTTGAACTCAACAGAAACAAAACGTGATGAATAAACACTTTACAGGGACAGCGGAAGAACCAGAGAGATTACTCCCGCACTGTTTTCAAAAAAATATATAACCCACCCCAGAACTGCAATCCATTTGGCCAGCTCATGGATTTACGGCTTTAGTCGAAACGGATTGTTTTATTTTGCGTAAAGTCGGAACTCAGAAGTCGGAACTCAGAAGTCGGACGTCGGAAGTCAGAAATCGGAACTCAGAAGTCGGAAGTCGGAAGTCGGAACTCAGAAGTCGGAAGTCAGAAGTCGGAAGTCAGAAGTCGGAAGTCGGAAGTCAGAAGTCGGAACTCAGAAGTGGGAAGTCGGAAGTCGGAACTCAGAAGTCGGAAGTCAGAAGTCTGAAGTCAGAAGTCGGAAGTCAGAAGTCGGAAGTCAGAAGTCGGAAGTCAGAAGTCAGAACTCAGAAGTCGGAAGTCGGAACTCAGAAGTCGGAACTCAGAACTCAGAAGTCGAAACTCAGAAGTCGGAAGTCGGAACTCAGAAGTCGGAACTCAGAAGTCGGAACTCAGAACTCAGAAGTCAGAACTCAGAAGTCGGAACTCAGAAGTCGGAACTCAGAAGTCGGAACTCAGAAGTCGGAAGTCCCTCCTCGGCTTTCGTAGCTTCTCACAAGCGAGTAAACTCTTCTTTGCAGTTATTAGAGCAACTTGATCACGTGAGTATAGTTCGTCTTGAGGAAGTATTTTACGCGGAAGGAAAAGTTCTCATGGTTCTTGAATACCTTCCTGGCGGAGACCTCTTCGATGGCCTGGTGTCGAGACCTTTCTACAGTGAGAAGGACGCATGCGCGTGTGCCAATCAGATTATCAATGCATTGAACTATCTCTCGGGGAAAGGAATCATTCACAGGGTAAGCTGCCAGTTTTCACATCATGCTGCCTTCAAAACGCACGAAATGCAGTCTCAGACAACCTAATTTACAAAATTCCCGGACCCCCTTGAGGCTCGCGCCTGCCTACGGGCCTAACTACCAGTTAGTTAGTTACGAGAATGAAATAAATTAGTTTTAGGGGGTATACATTCAAATTTTCACAATGCAGCAATTCACCTAATCCACTTCAAATTGGCCTGAAAAGCTAGAATATTGAAAATAGCACAGCAACAGTGTAAGTCAATTATATTCATAAAACATTTGATCATGAATTTATTCCTACTAAAATCAAATGTTTCGTTCCCATACAAACCCTTATAAATCGAGTCTTCTTATAGAACTGTGGCTCTTATCGTCATCTTTGGCTGCCAGTGCAATTACCCTAGTATGACTGGCTTAATTGACTATTAAGCAGAATTGTCTTATTTTATCTTCTTGTAGGATTTAAAACCAGAGAATCTTTTGTTGGCAGAGAAACCGACAGTAGATCGTCCACCAATCATTAAACTAACAGATTTTGGAATTGCTAAGTCGATCGAAGGTAAAATATATTAAATAAATTATAACTAGATGAGCAGTAAAGGAAAAGAAAGCGCACGTTTGATGTTGATGAAAACGTACACGTATAACGCGGGAACACGAGAGAAGTGTCCAGTCATAGTGCGCGCAAATCCACGGTGGGCACAAAGTGCCCAAAAACGCTACCTGAAATTTTGCATAAACATGGACCTCGTCATTCTGTAAAATCATATGTTTTTTGTTTTTCGAACTTTTATTTTTTGGCGGGAAAAGGTCGTCACAAAGTTGGCGCAATCTTTTTTAAAATTAATGTGGAACATTTTATGAAAGTCACTGAAAGAACGTGTCACAAAGATCCTGAAACTGAAAAAAAATTTTAAATATGTTAATCTAATCAAAAGTCATCGCTAATTGAAGTTTGAATTTCCCGCCATTTTGTTACTAAAATCGCTTAAAATGGCGGAAATTCCAAACTTCAGAATTCAAGATATTCAAGAAAGCGACTAATATGAAATAATGGTTGCTACAACTTGGTTGCATGGTTTAACTAACAAGCACTTTTATAATGGGGTTTGTTATGCACTTTGAAAGAAAAAAATTAATTTTAATTTTTCACCACAGATGGAAGGTTAGTAGTGGAATGTCACGGCAGTGGTTCACCAATGTACTTGGCGCCAGAAACAGTCCTTGAAAGACCAGTTAGCTGTGCTGTCGATATGTGGGCCTGCGGTGTTATTCTCTATCTGCTACTTGTAAGTATGAAACCCTCACAACGATCAACTTGAACAAACATTCTTCGATCTTTTGCCAGACAATTACCAAATTCGAATAAATGAAAACTGTTCGTGAGTTGAATTGTTCTGTTTGTACGTTATGGATGGTTTAAATGTCGAAGAACTTTTGATGGACAATTGTTTACCCTGTCGTTTTCAAGACAGAGTAGTGAATATGACGAAACTGAAAACAGTATCGATTCAAGCAAGAGATTAATAAAGTTGGCACGCATACCAAGCAACATCACCGAGTGAATGTTTTGAAACAACAACAACAACAACAACTCAGCAATAAATCCACTGCTACCTTTACTAACACCACCACAAACCAAAACAACAACATCAAAAAACAATTGTAGCCAAAAATTAATGTAATTTACACTTTTAGACACAAAAAGCAACTCGTTTTAAGTTTACTTCACTGATTCTCTCAGTAGTTTGTCTCAGTAATCATATTAATCAGCATTTTAGTTTCATTCCCAAGCGTGTTCAATATATAAAATGTTCCTTTGTGTTTTGTTAGGTCGGTTATCCTCCTTTCTGGAACCAGAGGGTGGAGATTCTACTTTTAAGCATTTTACAAGGAAACTACACTTTTCCTTCTCCATACTGGGATTCGGTGTCCGATTCAGCCAAGGATCTCATCAAGAAAATGGTGAAAATTTAACTTCAAGTTATACTTTATGCTACTTGGCGAATGTTTATGCCTAAAAAACTGTTAGTTCCAACAATCAAAATATCTTGTGTTTTTTCCGTCCTGTAAAGAAGAAGGAATCTACCAAACATTAAATAACCCAATTTTTGTTTAGCTGGCTTATATGGGATCGGTTCTTTTGAGAATTGGTTTACCAGTAGTTGTAACCCGAACCAAAGTGCAGTTAGAAATGTAACTGGTGGTAGTCAAAGCGCGAATAAATATTAAATTGGTGCCAAGTGCGACAAAACCCGTAAAACATCATTCTATAACATTTGCCAAACGCGGGCCGGGTGAACAGTAAACTTGTGCCAAGAGCAGCACGCAGGTTGATATGTAACCGATATAATCAGTGCCAAGGGTGGTTCACGGAAATGCTACCCTCATGCCTGGAATGACAGGCAAATATGTTACTAGCTTTTCTTCGGAGCGCGAACGAAAAATCAACAACATGCATTTCTTTGTTTAGTTATATAGACGAACCTCTCCTTAAGGCGGACACCTTCCTAATACGGACAATTCACCTGGTCCAAAAGAGACTCTAAAATCAAGAGAATCTCTTGCGCGCGCTAAAATTCTTATAAACTTTAATTTACCTCTGTAATACGGACAAAGTCATAGCACCTAATAAAAAAATACAATTTCGCGATAAACCCGTTAAGAAAAAGATAAAGGCGCACAAGAATGCGTTTGTAGCAGCATAACCTTGTTTCTTTAGTATAATTCGACTAGCAGTATTCAGTTGTTTCTTCTGGAAAACATGGCCGGGCTCGGATTACTTGAAACGTCTGCTTCAACTAAACGCAGAGTCCACCAGTCGATCTAAGCTTGAAATAAACGTATTGAGAAAATAAGGTAAAATTTTAGGGTGAGAAATAGAATTTAATTTAATTTCGTTATTTTGCAGCTCACAGTGGATCCTGAACGAAGAATAACGGCTTCCCAAGCTCTGCACCACCAGTGGATATCTAAAGGTGATTTCGTCCCCTCCCTCCACAGGCAAACGACGTACGTCCGACTCACAGCCTTTAACGCCAGAAGAAAACTTAAGGGAGTAGTATTGGGGCTCATCGCTAGAAAAAGGTATGGTGACTGAGTAACGTGCCTCGCCTTCGTGACGAGGACAGAGCGCGAAAGAGGACTTTATGTCTATTAATCAAAAGTATCTAGTCAGCCACGCCTTTGTTGTTTACATGCGAAAGTTTCAATATTATATTTTACGTGGAGTGTGTCGCAACAAAAGAGATCACTGACAAACTTGCTAAAAATAATTTAAACACTTCCAGTAACATAACTTACAGCAATGCATTAAGATTTTGCTTCACCATACAATTTCCATAATTTCGATGGCATTGAAAATGGCGGAGGCTTACAAGAAGTAGTCCAGTACCTCATACGAACATGTTTTTCATTCGTTCTCCTTAACAACAGACTTCTTTGTTATCAGGGCTAGAGGCTTTGTTTAAGGGTGTTCTCTATTGTTTCAACGCCCAATGGTATTGCCGCTTCAATGAGGTGCTGCTTGCCCCCTGACAAGGGCCCTAACGTGTTTCTGTGACACGTCGAAATCTAGATTTGCATTATTAAGTTATAAAAATTGATTTCTTGTCGGGGTTATCTTGGTCCTTAAGTACAGTTGTTTAACAAAATATATTTTTCATAGAAGTTTGACGGATTATTGGTAACATGAATACAATAAGCTTTATATTAACCGACACCTATAAGACGGACATCTGATGTTGGTCCTGCGCTCCATATTTCAGTCATTTCACTGTATGTAAACTGTAGCTCTATAACCCGAGCGCCTCTAGGACGGACACCTCTGTAAGATGGACAATTGGTGATGGCCCCTGCGTGCTAGTTTTCCGTCTATTTACTGTTAATTTTCTAGACACCTCGCAAAGACGGATGACTGGTATCGGTACCGATGGTGTTCGTCTTAGAGAGAATTCACTGCAATGACTTATAAATGACAATATTTTTTTAAATACTTTTGCAGGCTGACCTTCACACCCAGCCAGAACGTAGTTCGTTTAACACGCAAAGACTCCTACACGCCCGATCCTCAACTGGAACATGACGCGCAAGAAATTTTGTTAAGCAAAGAACAGGAAGAAGAAAGAAGACTTCAAAAAATAGACGAAGATGTCAATGAACACGACCACGATTTAGCCAAATCACCGAATGAATATAATCTCAATGACTTACTAAAGCCGAGAAGATCTCGTGCTTTCAGAAGTTCAGTGCATATCAAAGTGAAGCCTGGGGAAGGACGGGCTAGAGACAGAGTGGGCAGAACAATGTCAGACGAAGATAGTTAGAGCTGGTTAATTAGTTTTTATATTCCATAAAGCTCAAGGTTTTATTTTATTGCTGTAAAATCCAGGTGTTGGCCGACAGTTCCCGGGAGTTGGTTTCTAATTAAATCAGGTGTTATAATAGGACCTACCATACGGAGCTGTTATAAAGAAAATAATTGATTATTATTAAAATGAAATTCAAGAGTTTTCATTGGTTTAGACGTACATCATGGTATATAAAGAATTTTACCATGTTCTGCAAATATGGTAAGCGTACATTTAAGCTTAAAATAAAGATGAGCTTCAATCTAAGGATTTATTTATCTTGCTGGGGGTGGGGGCGTTTTTATCGGAACAATTATTCCACTCTCGCTTGTTGGATATGAGATGACTATGGCCAACTCGGCGCTGCGCACTTCATTGGCTATCTATTTAACAATTATTCCTCGAGCCCGATCAAAATTGGGCTCTGAGTCAATAGCCCATGAGGCCGAAGGCGAAACGGGCTATTGTCTCAGAGGCCATGAAGGCGAGAGGAATAATTGTTTTAGTAAAATCCAACTAGAAAGTATAGAATTATCTAATAATGATCTCAAATACTCGTCCGAAACTTCAGCAAAACGTAATTCAGCCGCCATTGTTTTGGTTTTCAAAGCCGGCACTTTCGCTACTGGTGGGCTATAACATATAGCCTGGTAGTAGCTCAACCAATCAGAACGCAGCATTGATAATAGACCACTAATTGGATTTTACTAATATCTATTATCCAACACACGCTCGTGTAATAATTGTTAATTATGGCTTGGAACTGGAGATACAATCCCGACTTTGGAGTGGTGTACCGTGAAATATCCCATCAGAGTTATACAAAAAGAGAACGAACAATTTAACCTAATTTTGACCCAATACTGATCACTGGGTTTGTAGCCACGTTCGCGATCCATCAGCACGTCTTGATGGGTGTCATTGTAACGAATCAGATTCCAAGTTTGTCTGAGTCAGCCACAGGATTATGGGAAATATTGATAAAAAAGGAAACATTCAGGGCCGGGTTGTTTAAATCTGGGTTAAGATGACCCAGGGTTAGTGCGAAATTTGAATTCAGATATGAAAGCTTAAAAATGAAATTCAGTTTAATTCTTTTTGTCTACAATTTGATGACTGGATGCCCTGAAAAGAAAAGAGAAAATTATTGGAGAAAATACTTTTGAAAAAAAAAAAGAAAAAGAAACCCGGATTAACATTTAACCCCGGGTTTGCACTAATCGGCCTTCGAACAACTGGATCCAGTATAATCTTGTCCCTTGCATGATCAAAATCCTAGTGCGTTTCCCGAACTTTGTGCGTCACGAGCGTAAAATATCTGTTTCTTCTCATTTCATCCCACCACAAAAACGCCATCATATGATCCACTTGATAGTTTAGTAAGTTTACAAGGATGATTTTTGTACTAGAATGGAAGGGTTGTAAAAATAAAATCTAATTTTTTTTTTCAATTTTGTTCCTTTCTCTCACTTCCAAATCAACTAAGCTGGAAAATTTAAGTCACAGTCAGAAAATTCATTTGCAAAGCTCAATCGATAGCAACAAGTGTGATATTGACACACCGATCGGCAATAAGTGCTGATCCACCTCCCAGCGCATGCCGCGGAAGAACGTGCGGCTCCCAGCCAACAACTCCCACATGTGTTGTTTGGAGTTGGCGGTTAAAGGGCTGTCTTACTCTTAAACGCCACTCGGTAGTGAAGAGCAAGCCTGACCCTAACCCTAACCCTAACCCTAACCCTAAACGCGACTTTCTAGTCGCCCCTTTGCCCGAGGGCTATGCCATGCTGATAAGGCTTAACAAGGTCGAAGCAGCTGTCCCTGACTGACCCGGTTGATATGGCTGTGCGCGTGTACAGGCCAGGCCCTGGGTTGGTGTTCGAGTGCAATTTGTTTATTGTTTAATTTTTAGATTGAATTTTCCGTCATTAACAGACTCCAATAGGAGTTCCAACTAGTAGCACGTATTGTGATCGCGTCGCCGGAAGGTTTGGTAGTTATCAAATTAACAAATGGTAAACGCCATAGCATGTACTATTGAGTTATGGGTGCACGCGGGAGGTTGCTAAGCACGAAAGAAGCGTAAGAGTCACACGAGGCGATAGCCGAGTGCGACTCTAGCTTCTTGAGTGCTTAGCAAACCTCCCAAGTGCATCCGTAACTCAATAGTACATGCTATGGCGTTTACCATTTTTTTATAACATAAAACTGAGACATTGGGACAACAGAGCTGCTTTTATTGAGGTACATCGCAAAAAATGTTGGTGTAGTCTTACATGACAGGACAAAATAAGCGCGCGAAAATTCATTCATGACAAGCGACTGCACACCAGCAACTCGATAAAGTTTAATCACGTTTCCTGAAATATCGATCAAAATCCTCTTTCTAAGGTCTGTATCCAACAACCGGTGAAATAGTTCAATAGAATTATGAACAAACTCAGGGAAAAAAGTAGACAACCGTCCAAAGTTATTAAAACACGAAGGACTGAATTTCACATCGATTCAGAGAATGAACCGTTGAAAACAATTTTCACATTTTGAATGGTGCATTCGCTGAAGCGCGCGCATTTGCACACACGTCAGCAGCATACACCCATGGGCAAATAGTAGATGCTGAATTGACCAATCAGAGCGCGCGCTTTGCTTTAGTTATGTTATAAAAGAAGATGGGGCACATGTGCATTAGACATATTTAACAACTATTCCACGAGCGCGCGTTGGATATGAGATGGTAGATAGCCAACGAAGCGCGTAGCGCCGAGTTGGCTGTAACCATCTCGTAACCAACAAGCGCGAGTGGAATAATTGTTTTATTAAAAACGCCCCAAAAATATTGTACAAACATTGCAAAAATGCATTCTTTTACGCGTGCAGGTACATTTTTGGCAGGTCGACAATGGTATATGAGCTCATATACCATTGCCTCTCAACCAATCGAAACTCAGGAAATGCAATATACCATAGCTAGTTTTTAATAACTAAAAATAGACTGGTGTGTAAAAATGCCATGACATCATAATATGGGAGTCGGGCATACCAGCAGAAAGCAAAATCCATTCCCACAAACTTACTGAAAGTCCCACTTGGTGCTTAGTCGAGTCAAATGTTATTGCCAAACCATTTATTTCCGCTGATACTCCCTGGTGGTTAAAGGAGCTCTGTCACGGATGACACATTTGAAATGTTTAGCTAAACTTAATAGTACAAATTTGTCAATTAATCCTTCTCAATCTTCCTCATTTGAAGCCATCCTTGTTTCTTCTCAGTTTAGTAAATCGTTGGTGTTTTTCTATACTATAATTTCAAGATTTCCTTGGATTAGAAGGCAATTTTATACATTAGCAAAGTTGACTTCATTTATGGTGTCTAAGTCCCTTTAGAATTATAGGGATTTGTTGTTAGGGGAGGGGAGTGTTATTGGCTCTTATTGCGTTAAGTCACATCAGATGAGAGAGGCCTCGGGTCTTCCCATCACAGGTATAAAGAAAAAACTGTGAGGAAATTTTTTGTAACTGAATTTAAGTAGAAACTTACGTCACAGTGTACGACACAAAGTACTTAACACATGCATGACATTCACGGGAACATTTTCACTAGTATTACTGATTTGCATCATGCTGACGTCATAGAGGAAATAAAAAATGGACTTTTTAACTTTATAAATGGTGCTGACCGTCAAAAATTTCCATCTTTAGTCGCATACGTATTGGTTATTAGTTCCGCCGCTTATGCTTGACAGTTACCTTTAAAAAAATCCATCTCCGTGAATTGAACCAGAACCAACCGCTGATCGCCTTGCGGTTACGACTTTTTTATGCTAAGTTTATCCTGCCATTGTGATTGATCGACGAAGTAAATCAAACACACTTAATATTTCAAAGGGATGTGCGATTTGACACATGCTTACTGATTTAGCTTGCTTTGACGACTGAATTCGTGATCAAACAAAGCTCAAACGATCGCACAACGTGAACGAACTAAAACATTTAGCAATCCGGAGCGCCAGGGTGTTTTCAGTCATCCAATAGATACAAGAGTCCGATATACCTTTAATCACTTGGTTCAAAACATTGTTTACTTTTACAAGTCTAAACCTCTTTCGACTATTTTAATCAGCGTCTTGATCGGCTGATGGAGTTTATTGGACACATTTGAAACCGGCATACAATGTCTCCGTACTGATTTTGCAGTGAACGCATAAAACTGCGGGAAAGATATGGAATTTGTTTGCCAATATGATGTCAGAGAAATTTTGGGTCAAGGTTCCTTCAGTGAAGTCAAGAGATGTATCGATAAAAGGACAAGGCAGGCGTTCGCGGTGAAGGAAATGAGTTATGACACAGAAGAAAAAAGAGAAAGAATTGAGCAAGAAATTGAGGTAAGTCCGATCACGGTAATCCACTCTGGGTTTATGTGGTGCGTTTGACATAAAAACGACAGCATTGACTATTGCAGGTTTGGAGTGCAGGCGTTACTATAGGAGCCGGCAAACGTGACCAATCGTAAAGCGAAGCCTTCTATGATTTACCGTGTATTGTGGAAAAAAGGCAAGGTTGAAACGAAGTCGTATCAATTTTTTTAATCCCGTTGAAACCATCTTTTTGTAGACTGAATTGGTAGATTTTTTCCAGTGTCCATAATTTATGGTGTTTGTATTTATTGACTGCTAGCTGAAGTTTTATTCATTCATATCGACTACAGTTCGCTGATGTTAGACCGTATTATTAGTAATCAGTCTATTCAGTGCCGCCTTACTAGCTACAGGAAAAGTTGTCGTGAAGTATGGCTTAGGATTGCTTACATTATTCAATGGCCGCTAAAACCTTTGAATTGTGTACAGCATTTTAAGAAGTTGATGATTTAATAATCTGAATTTAAACAAAAGAATTTGATAAAAACGCATAAAGACGCATTTGTGACGACAGCTAATACTTGAGAACAATAGTAGCGGGCACTGAAGCCACGACATAGAACAGGAAAAGCTCCACGAAAGGACGTGGATTTCCGCATAAACTATTACCTATTAAATATTTTTCTGTGAAGTCACAGAAGTGAGTGTAGAGAAAAATTTAACACAGCGGGGAAGTATTGAAATGAAGTTTGTTTAAACCGTTAGTTGTTAAAACGTAAGATCACACATAGCTGAAAATAAGTCTAGTGGACCGTTGTTAATTAAAATTATTTTGATTATTGAAGGGATCGATCGTTTGGACATGGAACGTGACGAGAATTCAAATGTTTGCATAAAGCTTTGGTCGGTTGACACGATTTAGATTTATGAGGTGTGAACCTGACAGCCAAATTAGCAAAAGGAACGTTAAAAATTGTTGCTTTATAAGTGATTTTAAGTATAAAAAACACTGAGAAGATTTACCTGGATTAAGATAATCTGTACTCGACTGACAGAGAAATAAGACCAGAGTAAATAAATTCAGATTGAATTGATGACCTTTACGGCAAAGACAGCAAGAAAATATTCAAGAACTTATCAAGGCATGCGCTGAAAAGGCGAACGTTGTAATGTAATGTAAAACTTTATTTAAACACGGAAAATCATCAGTTAAGCTTAAAGTTAAAAACTAAAACTCATTACAACTGTTTTACATGATTGCCGTGTGGGAATCCGATATCTCAGATACCTTCTTGATACCCCATTTAAGCTGCCCAATAGAACCAACGCTTTTTAAATCCTGGGGCAAGTTATTCCACAAACAAGCCCGGCAGGAAGGTTGCAAAAGTAGCTGGAAAATCTACCTGTTTAGCCTATTGCCGAAAAACACTCTTTTATCTGGTAATTTTGCAGGCCAAATATGTTTCCCTTGTTCTTTTCATACAGCTAGCCTGCATTTTGATATTGTGCGTAATTTTTTTCCCAGTCCGAATCATATCCAGTCTGCGGAAGCTAGTAGTTTCAATTTACTTATCCAGGTCTGCAATAAAACAGACAGACTTCATTTTTTTCTTACAATAACGTGGAAGCGCGCAGAGGCCAAAATGCAGATATCGGACAATCAGAATTCGAGCCCTGGCCGGGACATTACTTAGTGTTCCCGGACAAGGCAAGTTACTCTCACAGTTAAAGAGTGTCTCCCTGCACCCAGGTGTATAAATGGGTACCAGTGAATTTAATCCTGCATGGTGGTAACCCTGCTTTAACTTTAACCTTAACCTTTTGATTGCCTTTATAGACTGCGCCAGTAAATTCAGTCAAAGTTGCTCTAAAAAGGGACAAAAGTTGCTCACAAGTTTCCAAAATTGACCGTCACCCCCAGAATTAAAAGTAAACTATCCAGATCACGCTATCCACAGAAATAGTGTAGGAAAACGGAATAACCTCCGGCCTGATGGGCCACCAGGTTCGTAAAAAGGCTTTGCCTTTGCCTAAAATATTCAATCCTTTTTCAGATTCTACAAGAACTGAATCATCACAACATTCTGAAGCTTCATCATCCCTATCCAGCTTTTGATAAATACTACCTCGTTATGGAGCTGGCGTACGGCGGAGAGCTCTTCGACGACCTGGTATCTAGAAATTCCTTCTCTGAGAGCACGGCGCGCGAGGTGATGCTGCAGTTATTTAGCGCTGTGCAGTATATACACGGGCTCAGGATTGTACACAGAGTGAGTTCCTTGTTGTGTTATTTCTAAAGTAGGTACACATATCCTACTCATTGGTGCATTGGTGCTTTTAGATCACTGATGACGTCAAATGTGGTAAGAAGAAAAACGTGGCACACAAGGCGATAGCCGAGTGTGTTACTGATGTTCTTATCACATTTTGTCGTCAAGAAGAAACAAAATATAGGCGTCATCAGTGCGTGTGTCCTTTAATAGATCACAGCTAGGAACCAATCAAAATGCATCCATAATTGGGCTTCAATCGAAATTCGTCTATATTTGGGCTTATTATATAATGATTGTTGTTTCATTTGCAGAATATTAGACCTGAAAAACTGGTTATTGCATGGAAGTCAATGGAGAACAATCATCACTTCCCTCCACTGAAACTCAGCGGATTTGGTTTGGCGAAAAAATTACCAGGTACAGTGGATATGACATCATACAAGTGGAGACGAAACTCTCTCAAAAACAAATCTGCTGTTTGGCGGGTTCATCGAGGGTGTGGCCATTTCGGATCTAAAAACTATGGCCGATCATCGAAGCAAACGGTTGGGTTGCATTGTTTGCGCGGTCAAGATACAATAAAATGGGTCGGCGATTCTTTCAAGTTTATACGTCCACTGTTTTCCTCCTTTATTCATACTAGTCTAACCTTACATGCTAAGTTACCAACGAGGTATCGTTTAGGTTTGCACGTGATCGTGAACAAGGTATTCTCTTGACGTGCAATATTACTGTGGTGTTAAAATTGTGGCCTGGACCGATCAGGGATAGAAGACGGTCTCTTGCAGGGTTTAAAATTGTTTTACCGCTTCCACATTGGTAACCCATTATGCCTTTCATAAAAGATTTCCCCTCGAGAGAAGCACTACGAGACTAACTCTATCCGTATTGGATTAAAACACGGTGACACTGCCTGCTCTCCTGTCTGCTCAGTAATCATTAGACCATCGCCCCTCCCCTCCCTTTCATGCCCATCCGTCCCGGGATCCCCCCGGAGAAAAGCACTACGGAACTACGAATCTTATCCGTATTGGATGAAATTCCATGAAAACATGATTACACTGTCTTTTTGTCTGTCTCCCCAGTAACCATCAGAGCACCCCCGTCCCCCCCGCCTTTCGTCCCCATCCTCCTCAGGCTCCCTCCCCCCTTGAGAGAAATACTACGGAACTAAAAATCTTATCCGCGTGTTTGATGAACACGAGTACACTGCTTGTTCGTCTGTCTGCTCAGTAATCGACCATCGCCCCCCGCTCCACTTCATCCCTATCACTCCCGGGATTCCCCAGGGAGAGGAATACTACAAAACTAAGAAACTTATTTCCTGTCTGCAAAGTGTTAACCATCATGTCAGTCATCTCCACCCTCCTCTCTCCACCCTCGGCCCCGCAATGTTAACTTACTCGAGTAAACGAACTGTGTAGCACATATTTGGTGGATTTTATGGAGGATATTACATGGCCGCGCAGAGATACGAAATTTCTCTTCGAGTCTTGGAAGATATTTTACGAGTGAGCGCAGCGAACGAGTGAAATATGTTTCAACACGAAAAGAGAAATTTTGTATCTCCAAGCGGCCATGTAAACGCCAATGAACTTCAAATTCAAAACCTTTTTACTTTGCTGCGAAAGGCGCGATTTATTACGTAACCATAGCAACGGTGATATCTTCACATGAAAGCTCACCTGGTATTTCACTGCTGTTTATATAATAAATGTTTTTATTTAGACGTTAAAAAAATTTTCTTTTCAGAACATTCAGACATTATGTCCTGTCCAATTGAGGGATCTCCGCTCTATCTTGCTCCTGAAACTATCACAAAACAACCTATTGGCAGAGAAGTGGACATCTGGGCATGCGCTGTAATATTTTTTACCATGTTGGTGGGTTTTCAGATAGACAGTAATTTTACCCTACAACAGTAGTCTTGCTAAGGCATTAGATATCAACATATGTTTCACCCAAACGTTGTTGAATGTCTTGTGTAGCGAACGCTTGCCACTAAACTGAGTGATACGCGTCTCTTCGAATCAAAACTGCTGCGGGCAGTTGGCTACAGGCTTCCGTCAATCAAGACTTTTTATTAACCTTATGTGGAAGGCGTTTATTTAATCAAACCCTTCAAAGGTGTTAATCTAATCAAAAACGTCTGTTTAAGGTCATAATAAGTTTCACACGATGGAAGCCTAACGCCAACCGCTCGCCGGAGTTAAGATTCAACTCAATTTGATGTTAATTTTGGTACAAAAATAAAAATCTCGATTTCGCGTACTACATAGACGGATACAATGGAGAAGTGGCTTTCACGACTAATGGTTAATATTTTGGCTTTTTTATGGATACCGGTTTATACATTTTTGACCGTTTTACGACTAATGGTTAGTCCCCGGCCAAAACTAGAATCTACAAATGGCGTGCACATTTTTTAAGGCGGCGACGATCTGCGAACCGTACCTAGTCACCCAACTCCAGGCAGAGTGGGGCTGACTCTACGCGCAGGATAAAAATCTTATGACAGTTCATGATATTACTGAATAAAGAGGACTGTAGTTACTTAATATTTTGTGTCATGCAGAAATTGGAAAAAAGTAAATCATCAAGAATTAACGTACTGTGTATCTGATGAATGCTAATGTTGAATTGCCAGCCATACTATATCATTTAATTTCAGGGGCACCTAACGAATCTGTTCCTCGCTTTATCTGCTCCCCAGTGCAAATGTTGCTGGCTGGCAAAGTATTTCAATATTATTTTCTTTTAGGAGTCGTCACTGAAAAAATGCTATTTGTTTGCTGGCTGGAGTGAAAGTCAACCGCTTACTGAAGGAAATGTTCGACGAGGGCTTGAGTCCCGTTGAGAAGAGAGGATTTCAACGATTTTCAGTGCCATTTCCGCGCGTTTGTTGTTTGTTCAAGTTGCTGGCTGGGAAAAATTTTGGATCTTGTGCTGGGAAAAAGGAACAGATAAATTTTTCCCAGCAACGTTCAAAAACACTTGTAAATGTTTTAACATCATATATTTTCATTCATTTGGGTGAAAGAATTCATTCTGCCACAGTTTTGTAATTGGCTTCTTTTCATGTACAGGCCGGGTATCCTCCTTTCTGGAGCACAAATCGAGAGGAACTTTTCGGACTCATTGCACGTGGAAAGTACAGTTTTGCAGATGAAGAATGGAAATCTATATCTGAAGGGGCTAAACGGCTTATACAAAACATGGTAAGGAAGTCTGAGTTGAAGTTTGTCTAGTGGCCCAGTCTCCACCTTTTCACTATCCCACCCAGTCTTTTTACAGCTCAAGCTGCACTTGATATTAAAAATCAAAAATAGCTCCGTGGTCCGCAACACGTACATTTATGGTCTTTAAATCCGGCCCGCAGTCTCAATAAATCTGAAGAGTGAAATTAAACGCTGTCTAAAATTTCAAGCATTAGCCGGCTGTTCATTAATATTGTAGCAAAATTGTTAATTAAAACAAACTACCGTCTATTGGAGAGAAAGGGCGAATGGTATGGTGGTATGCACTTTGACAAACTCCTCCGAGTTTGTAATCTGTTTGTAATCCGTCTCTTTTAAACCATCCTTGTTCCTTTTTAGTTTAGCAGCACCTCTTTGCTCTTGGGCGAACTTCTTTAAATAAACATGTTTAAATAAAAAAAATAAAAAAAAACTATTATTTTCAAAATTGAGTTTTTTTACATTTCAAGGGTAGCTGCTTTACTCCGCTAAGAGGCGTTTGTACATTCCATAGGAAACTAACGAGAGCAGCTGCAACATTTCTCACCCCACCTCTCCAACCCCTCGCTTCTGTGCTTCAAGTTGTTGAAGGTACACATGATGGATTGGAACAGAGTGTGAATAAACGTGTTTCATTCGGCCGCCGATGAAGCACAAAAGTATTCTCTTTCATCTTTTTTCTTAGTCCATCGAGTTTCCACTTGCGCTCCCTTTCTTTCAGTTCACGCTCGACAGACTATAGAATCACTATAGCGTAGGCTAAACGAGGATGCGATCGAGTTGTTAAGAGGTAAAACTCTCGCCCTTGCTTGTTAAGGCCCGGTTCAAACGTCGAACTTTACATGTGCCGAATCTAATAATTAGGTTCGGCACATGTAAGGTTCGACGTTTGAATCAATTAGGTTCGACAGATTTGTATTTGGGTCGACCTGCCGTTCTATTCGACAGGGCTTGTCGAATAGAACGGCAAAAGATCGAGTTCGTTTCATACGTCGGTCTTTACATGTGCCGAACCTAATGCATAAATTACGCTAATGTATTTCTTGATATAAGAGAGTTTGTGATTGGCGAGTGAGCTGTCAAAAACGCGGTCGTGCATGGAATGCGCGACATAACACTGGACCGCAAAAAATGTAGCCAGAGTTTATCGGACACAATTCGCAATTCGTTTCCCATCTTATTGTTGAATATGCGTCTAGACCAAAATAAAACAAAAGACAAGGCTAGAAACTAAAGTCAGTAGTTAAAGTTACAGTCTAAACGATACTGAAGAAATTTGACCAAAGCCTGGCGACCACATTACAAGTACGATCTTCAAAAAGTGTTGTTTGTGTTTTTTTTGTAAAGCAACTGAAGCAACAGAGATATGCGGTGCCATTATATTGTAGAGTACGGTGACGAGTATTTATTTTGTTCCATAAAGTGTACAACTGGAAAATTCACCGTTTTCCTCTTAGCCGATATTGAGTTCGGCACATGTGAAAGTTCAACGTTTGAATCAACTGCCTAACTTAATTATTCGGTTTTATCAACTGGGTTGATAATGTCAATTGGCCACCGTAAAGAGATTCAAGAGCTGACGTTTCGAGCGTTAGCCCTTAGCACAATTCCTTGATTCGCTCCGACGAAGGGCTAACGCTCGAAACGTCAGCTCTTGAATCTCTTTACGGTGGCCAATTTAATTATTCGGGTCGACCCAAATAGGTATTAGGTTAGGCACATGTAAAGTTCGACGTTTGAACCGGGCCTAATGCGCTTTAATCGACTTTGACTTTACGAGAGCTTTCTCTAGTTTAGCCCGTGTCATAAGCGTACGGGTAATTTTTTGCCGGGCGGGAGGGGGGGGGGAGGGGGGGGGGGAGGTGGTGAACCATTTCCCCAAAAAATTTTCCCAAGTTGCCTTTCCAGAATTTCTCTTGCTGTACAACCCCCCGGTGTCCCCGGCCCGTACGCCCATGGCCCGTGTTGATGATAGCCGATAAACAGTTGACGAAAACGCCCATAAACACTCATCCTCGTTTGGCTCAGGCGAAAAGAGGGGACTACTCGCACTGAGCTCTGGTTTGAAACTATGACAAATATTTTTTGTCTTGTGCTGATTCTTATAATGATCTATATATACTTCCTTTTGCAGTTCATGGTAGATAGAAATGAACGAATAACAGCAACGGAGCTTGTTAAGGATCCATGGACCCAGAACAGAAAATTATCCACCGCACATCGGAAGGGAACTTTGGATCATCTGAATGCTTTTAACGCTAAAAGAAAACTGCGAGGGGCAGTTTATACTATTTTTGCTATGAAGCGAATGATGGAAAACCCAGAACCTTTGGCTTTGATGACCGGCGTAAAATCGTAAAAATAAATTCAGTGCTCAGTGAATTAGTATTTACTTACAGCCACTATAAAATCGTACTTTTCTTCTTTTTTTATTCGTAAATCTTTAAAATTCATACAAAGTTAATTAAGGTTATTTTATTGTAAGGATGTTAGTTTTATTTATCGGTGCTTTTATATATTATTATTATCCGTTCACTTGCCTGCATAGGAAGCTCCCCCATTACATAGAACGCACACGATACTCTGGGACGAGGGGAAAATATTTTGTCCTCGCCCCAACTTCAGTCTGCGTCGCAGACAGCGAGGATCATTCTCATCCCCATAGCCCTCTTCGTTTCTCTTAGCCGGCGGGACCTTGGCACGAGAAACGGAGGGCTCTGGGGACATAGGATTTCCAGTCCTAGATTCTTCCGGACTTAAAGTATATAGTATTGATTTTTCTACATTTTGACTGCCATGTAAGATTTCTTTGCTCTCAAACAGCCAATAAAAAAATTCTAATTGTTTGAAAATGCCCCCAGAGCCCTTCGTTTTTCGTGCCAAGGCCCAGCTAACCTTTTCCAGGCTCTCAGATAGTGGGGCTAAAACCCAGCCGGCTAAGAGAAACGAAAAGGGTTATGGGGACGAGAATGGGCGAGGATTATCTGGTACGTCCGGCTGCAACCCAGGCTATCGAACTTTCACGTGACCAAAAAGCGAGAAGCGGATCTAACAGATCGCGCGCGCCCTACAGAAACGCTTGCTAGTCCTTTTAAGGTGGCTCCATATTGTTTACTGCATTTCTTACCACCTCGACCCTGTGAATCTTTTTCATTAGAGACAACAATTATGGTATCAAACAGATGCTAATTCACTGGTGAACAAGTTGCGATAATTTTCTTCGTGTTATTATTCAATGACAAGGCTTGAAGTAAGAATTAAGCTATAGTACGTAAGGACGAGTATATATTAAATATATATGAAATTTAACAAAAAATAAAATTAAAATGAATGGCAAAGTCAAAATTCGATCAGGTTGCATTTTTATGACTTGTTTTGTTCGGTATCACATCACTTTTTGGACAAGCCGAGGGAGACTGGGAGAAAGTTTTTCTCCTACACAGCATTGTGGGTAATTAGTTAACAACATGGCGGTCATCGAGCACAGAAAAGCAATGTGTACAAGCATAGTTAGTAGAGGCGACTATGGTACAAATTGTTGTTTTCTGTGAGGTCATAATCAGGCATAATGGGTTAATTTTTAGTCATTTCCTGAGTGCAACGAGCGGTCTACTACGTGGATCGTGTAACAGCGACCTAACGTGCGATCAAAATCTTTTGGATATTGGGGGTAAAATAGCTTGATTCTGACGATCATTGATTCATTCAGTGAGTGTAATGGCAAAGTGGATCAAGTCACTGCTCAAGGACGTGACTACGTTTTTAACAGTAAAGATGTCAAGGTACTCTAGCGCTGGAATCTCTAGTAAAGTACTACAGTGTTCAAACAAGTCGTCACCCGTTAAACGTGGTATACCGAGTAAGTTCTCGAACTTCAAGGAGTTGTTTGCCAGTCGCGGTTACACCGAAGGCAGAAAGAGGAAATTAAATGGTTTTCGAAATCAACGAATTCTAACCGTTCGGGGTTATCGTGGATTGGCAAATCTCGGTAATTTGGCGGTGTTGCAACCATTTTCGTCGACAAGAGCTCGCGCTCGCTCGAGCTTATTCGGAATAAACTTTCGTAACAGCTACAGAGAACCATGGATGATGTCAGATGAAGAAGTCGTAGACATAATTACAAAAAATGAATGTGTAGGAAGGCTGCAGCACGGAATCGTAAGCACGTTTGAGTCCAACCTGTTGCCTTCTAATGATCCTACAGAGGATCGAAGGTTTGTAAGCAGATTGCTGCACGACAGGGAAGCCTTGTTATTTGGAGTTTTGGACGGTCATGGAGGAGACTGCTGTGCTCATAATGTTTCTCAACGTCTTTCAGATTATATAGGAGCAGCACTGCTGCCAAATGAAATTCTTTTAGGATCAACTTTGAAGAACTTCCTGTGTGCTAAACACTTTCTTGTTACTAATGCCCCTAATAAATACAATTATCGTGAGGATCCTATCTGCTATGAAAATCTAAAGAGGTACTTCATGGAGCTGCGCCGGGTGCAGAAAAGACTTCATAGTAGTGATTCGGTGGCACCTACACTTGCGCACCTCCAGGAGACTCATAGTCACCAAGCTGCTGCAGCAGATGCAAAGGAAGAGCAAGTTTTTCACACAATGGCTGCTCTCTCCAAAGCTTTTGTCAGACTAGATGGCGATTTAAGCCATGAAGCATTAGCTCAAGGAGAGAACGAAATGGCAAATGAACAGAAATTTCAATCAGCTACTTCAGGGGCTTGTGCTTTGGTTGCGTATATAAAGGGCACGGAGCTAACTGTGGCGAACTGTGGAGACTGCCGAGCTGTGCTTGGTGTGCAGAGTGAAGATGGACAGTGGTCGGCACTGCAGTTATCCACGGATCATACAGCTCGTAAGTATTACACTGTAATCACATTCTTGCTATTATCAGGGGCCATCACGTTTTGTTATGAATTGTTCAAAATTGTAGTCGTAAATTGTCACCAAACTTTGCAAGCACACAGGGCTGCAAATATGCTTTTTTCCCTACGAAAGGATGTGTGTCCAACTAAGTCAACATTTTGATCCGACAAAACTGAAGTGAGGTTGCCACCATGCTGAATAATGCACTCATTTATGCCAACTCTCCTGGATTATCTTGGAGTGTCCCAAATACAGAATGAATCTCCCGGTCATCAGATATCCAGGATATGAAGGCAAATGCTTTAAATATGAGTTTTTACTCTAATTCGGGCCGATTTTGGGAGGAAATTTTGAAATATTAAATAGTTCCATAGTAATATAGCTTTCTTCACATCTGTAAGATTAACTGGAGGTTACTCATTTCTTGTTGCCAGGCAACCCAAGTGAAGTCCAGCGAGTATTAAGTGAGCACCCGGTAGAAGAGGCATCCACTTGTCTGATGTATGAGAGACTTCTTGGCCGCCTAGCCCCATTAAGAGCATTTGGTGATGCTAAATTCAAATGGAGCAAGAAGAAACAAGAAAAATTGTTTCATGAAAGAGGGCTTAAACCATTATCTGATGCTAAAGAATTTCTTACCCCACCTTACCTAACTGCTGAACCAGAAGTAACTTCATACCAGCTGCAGCGTTCGGACAAATTTCTAATTCTCGCTACTGATGGTTTATGGGATATGCTAAGTAATGAGGAAGCTGTTGATTTTGTGAGAGATAATTTACAGGGACACAATCCAGGCTACAATATCACATACCAGGAGCAAAAATATACAAGCAATCTGGAGAACTGTGCTTCTCGTCTCATCAAAGAGGCTCTTGGTGGTGAAGATCATGTGGCTGTGAGTATGAGCCTAAGTATCCCTTATCCTGATGTGCGCATGTATCGTGATGACATCACAGTTACTGTCGTGCACTTTGATTGGAGCAATGTGTCGGTGGAGTAGTAGGGTTGTTATGAGACTGTCATGTGTTGTTTCTTTGGGCATTCACAACTGACAAATTACTGGACTTAACAATGCACAGAGCTACAAATACCAAAAAATTCTGATATTAAGACCCCTCCTAAGAAAAGTCTTACCCCAAAATAGATCCCTTCTTGAAATTACTATTAACCCTACCCTGAAAAACTAAAACCAGCTAGGACAAACATTGCGCTTTGTTCTGCTTCATGTTTTACCAAAAAGGCAGCACTTATACTCACTATCTGCAGGAGGAACAGATCTTTTCATTGATACCCAGATCAGAGTTAGAGAGTCAATTGAGCATCAAATACACACTGAAATGCTTAGAAATGCGAGTGAAAAACTCTGAGCTAATATTGCCTTGATTACTCTTGGCTACTTGGTGGTAAGGATTTCCTGTTTGGATGACGCTTTCTCCGACTTTGGCATTTGTGCATGCCGTGCAAAAGTGCCAAAAACATGATGCTTGTGGAAAGACAGGGCTGTTTTTGTGTTGCAAATGATGTTTTGAGTAGTTGGGAGGAGATTGAGCCCATAACTGACCATAAAATGTCACAAATGGCTACTTTTTCCAAAAATCTCTTGGTGCCAATGGGTTAAAACCCTTTAAAATTCCACTCCCCATGGAAAATCAGATGCAAAAATAATTCCAATTAGGAACTTTTATTCGAAAGGGTGTGGGCATCTGAGATTTTGTTGTAATGCGTAGTCTTGGATGGTAATAATCCCCCTCTCCTCAAAGCTCTCCCGTCTTGGCCAAGGTATACTAGTAGAATATTGTGTTATTCAAAATTTGATCATAATTATTGCAATAATCCCTTAGTTGAGGAATGTGGGAAAAGGTTTGCAATAATTTCTTTGAAAGAGGACATTTGGATGTGTGTAAAATGGAAATGTAGACAATATATCAAATTTGCCTGACAAATAATTTATTTCCTGATGTGTTTACAATAGCTAAACTATAGAGCCTTTCATTTAAGGGACCCTTGTCTCAAGCCTCTGTCATTTTCGATGCTGTCAAAATTATGGAAATTGTATGTTTTCAAAGCGAAATATTGCTGCATTTCTTTAAGTTGTGTTACTGGAAGTCAATTTTATTACTTTTAGCAGACTTACAGCCGGGGGGGGGTGGGGGTCCTCGCATTATACATGACAGGGGGAGCTTCATTGACCCCATAAAATACTGAGCGTGTAAATTTTCAACCCAAACAAATATGCCAGACCCCCTGTCATGTATACTGTGAGTACCCCCCTGGGCTTCACAGTGATCTGTTGGTTCATGTACTGTATACTGAAACTCTCCTATGTAAACAGAAACAAAAGAGCGGCAGGGTACAAGAGGTTTTCTCTTCGCTTTGGCAGCTGAAGGCTGCCGCGATAAAGACAAAGAGTGAAACCAGAAGCCACGCGTGCAAAGTCTCCCGCACCCAGGGTAGGCTGAATAGGGTCCTTTAATAAAAGTGTATATGAACTGCACCTGAAAGTCCCGAGTCAAAGACAATAATTATAACTGAACTTTCACTAATTAAATTTATCATGCCATGTATTTTTAATAAACTGAAATAAGGGAAACTTGTTTTGAGTGTCTTCAAGTAATTATTAAATAACTTGGAAACAGCTTCTTTACATAAATTATGTGTACAGTCTGTATTACTGGTGCTGCCGATACAAAAACTACCCATTAGAAAAAGGAGCTGCGCCATGGCTTGTGCACTTTGAATGCATTTTTCAAATTTGTCATTTATAATCCCGTCTCAATCTTCTCCATCCTTAACCACCCTTGTTCCTTTTTAGTTTCGTATCACCTCTTTGGTGTTTTTCTTGCATAGTTAACTATTATTTTGAGGTTTCCTACATTTTAAAGGGAATTTCCTCCGCCACAAAAAAGGACTCAAAATATCGTGACGTACTCCTTTAACTGTTTTGTTTTCCCTTGGGTTTTCGTCAGCCTGCTCTGTGATTGGTTGAAAATGCTTGTAAAAAAATGGTCGATCCATCAGATTACACGTCAAAACAGCCAATCGGATGTAAGGCTGATTGTAAGTTTTCCCGCGCTTTTCACCTGTTGCAAGGTTTTATCGCCGACTGATGGCTCACTGCAGTATTTACCCGACCGAGTAGAAAGCCTCTGGATATTAAAAAGCCATCTGAGTGAACAATGTACATTTACAAATAGCCCAGAAGGGACTCTTGAGAAAAGTTTTAAGTTGAGTGTAGAAAGTAATCGGAAAATGTATTGGCTTCGTTTTACTACGCCCGCTCAATAGACCAATTCCGATATATTAAAATTCTAACATGACGCCGAGGCTTGGGGGAATAAAACAAAAGAAATTATTTATTCATCCCTAAGCCTCGATGCAAAATCTTTTGTTTTATTCCCCTAAGCCTCGGCGACATGTTAGAATATTAATATATCGGAATTGGTCTATTCCGAAGCCAAAACAGGTTACGACTTAGTCGCACACATTTTCCCGCCCTGGGCGGCGTAACGTGTATTTTCTTCTAGTTTTCATTCGTTTTCTGAGATTTCCTATTGTGCTTCCGTTTAGATATTAACTAGAAACAGAAGCTTATCACCTAGAAAACAATCTGATATTTACTGATGACACTCAACTGCAAACTGCTCTTATCTTGAAGATGATAATGACGGTGAATTGTATCCATACACGATTCGTTTGTCTCCTAAACTGAATAGCACCTAAGTTATCTATAAAAATCTTAAGTGAAATCCAAGCGAAAAATTAGATGGATTTATAATCAACGTCTCCCAACTAATATTACATGTAATATACACAGACTAGTAGCACGAATTTCTAGGATTAAAACTATTTTTCCTGTAGCAATGGAAAGTGCTTGTATATTTTCTGTGCCCTGTTCATATTTTAATACAATGATGGTTCAAAGACCTATTATTGTAGGTCACGCAATTTTATGTAGCAGTAACGAGCATTTAAAAGAAACACAGAAAAGCCAAGCAAGAGAATGGATGGACAAACTGGAGATGATTTTAAAACGGATTCCGCTTGGGCTGGGGGAAGCGCTGCACCATTTACCCAAAAAACTCCCAAGTTGCCTTGCCCAAATTTCTCTCGCTGCCCAAAACAGCTACAGCTACAGAACAGCTACAAAACAGCTACAAAACAGCTACAAAACTGTAGTTTAGCAACCAGGCGTGCACTTTATACCTAGGAATCAAATCTTACAACTTTGTATCCAGCGTCATAGCTTCCTAAAAAAACAGGGGAGAGAAACCTGGTTACAAGATTACATTCATTGCAAGACTTGACTCCTAGGGAATCAAGTGTGCTATTATTCTATACAAATTTTCTTAGAAACGGTAAAAACCTCTTAACGTATTTGCCTAATGTAAATCATTCGATTTAGCGCCCACAGCGCTTACAGTTTTATTTTTGGAGCTCACGAGAGGGCACCTAGGTTAAGCATTGTGCTTGTAAAGGACGAGGACCTATTAGCATGCGAATAAACATGCGTGTCAAACGAAGGATAAACGTCACCTACGGATGATCTTGATGATGGTGATGATAATGATGATGACGACGATGATGACGATTATGACGATGTCGACGACGACAATTCAATAATAACGTTTAATTTATAGTCTTTATAGTAGATTCTGTAGGTGATGATAATGATGGCGCTGTAAGAAAAATATTGGTGTTTGTGCTTTGATGTAGTTAACGCGGGCTTATTAACAAATTCATTCAAGCGGGGTCGCATTTATTACAAGGAGGACACTAAATCGAATAATTACGTTGCGTTAGATACATGTTAAGTGTCTATTACGCATGCAAAGGTTTGAAAGAATTTGTTGGCACCAAGTGCCTAGCATGTTGTTTGATCCATAGTGATGGAGCCATCTTGCACTTCAACCTAAAAAAAAGTAATGCAACTTGATTATACATTGGGGCTTTTTTGATAATTAATTAACACACGAATTGTTGCGTATTTCGCTCCCGTCAATCTTTTGAAATATTGACAACAAAGTTCACACTTTGATCCATAGTGCGAATAATCGTGCGATGCACATGTCAAGTTATAATTGGTAGATTTCGACCCATTTTGTTTTTGTTTGTTTGCGGTGGTCCGTCGTCGATGTAACAGGGACCTACAAATTGGAGTCCGAGTACGAACTTTTCAAATCTAGTGCGCGCGCTTATGCTTATCAGTTCATTTCACACCAATCTCATACCGACAGTCTCCTTTTTAACTGCTCAGCAACAGGAAGGAGTGAGGGCTGTGGGGACTTAACTGGATTGAAATTCGAAAGCCGTGACTCGTACTCGATCTCGTACTCCGATCTGAAGGTCCCTTTTAAATTAAATGCGAGGGAACTCTTGTTAAAAGAGATCGACGACATTGAAAAACACCGCGGCAATCTTAAGACTAAGCTGAGTTTTGAACTTCAGAACAGGCATGCAATTGAAAGGGATAGTACAACTGGAAGCTTGTGGAAAAATAGTTGAAGAACCCCAGTTGACAGGAGGGTAACCAGTTAGCTATTCACAAATCGTGGAGAAGATGAATTTGCGGCCACCGAACTCAATTCCATCTAGTGGCGGGGAGGAGGATTTGAATCTGGGACCTCCCGATTAAAATTCCAGCGCCCTAACCACTAGGCCACACTGCCTACTGTAAGTGAAACAGAACATTTTTAGTCACCTTATCGTTTTTTATGTTGTTAATGATGCCATATAGAATCTGGTCACTTTTGGCCTCATGTTTCTCATTTTTGTCGACGAACATCGTCATCTCATCTATTCGCTTGTTTAACGCCGACAGCAGGCGAAGAACTTTATGTACAGAGACTGATTGTATTTTTTCCTCCCTTTCGAGCTGACTGCATTCCGAGACCACATCCTCTTCCCGGTGCTTGTAATCGGACGGCGAGAACGGTGGAGACGAAGGGAAACCCGATGAAGGACTCTTAAACGGGCTTTTGCTTACCGCGACACGATTTCGGTTCAGACCCATGTTCTCTTTAAATCTGGACAAGATGAACTCTACCATTTCGTACTCGTTCTTTTGTTTGTCGTTCGAAGACTTCACATCGGCGAAGGTGTCGTTTAAGATGGCCATGAACATGTTCATCAGGTAAAACACGGTGAAGTACATGAAAGTGAAGAAGTAGAATGGACCCAGAAGGCGATTTGTGCGCTGGAGTTCATCATAGTCGAAATCACCGAGGATGATGCTGGTTTGAGTTTCAAACGTGCTGACAAAGTTTTTATACTTGTTATTGTCCAGCCCGAACACCAGGAAAGCGAGAATGGCGTACGCCAAAAACACAATCATGAAATTGACAAAGAACGCTCCGAGAGGGGTTGCACATTCTCGGATCGTCGATCCCAGTAGGGACATACGCTTGTTGAACCTGAACAGCTTTAGGAAGCGTAGAGTCACAAGAAACACGAGAATTCCCATGATAAAACTCAACGATTCATCTGCCGCTCCTGCATACTGGAAGCTTACAAAGTCCTTAGGATTGTAGCGCAACTCCATCAAGTTCTTGTCCACTTCCCACAGACGGCCAAGGAACAGGACTACCATTGCAAGCTCGCATACGATCATAGTAATCTCCATCCAGTTGAAGAACCCGTTAAAGTAGGCCTTGCGTTGCTTATAGATGGCTTTTCCTTCGCGATACATGAAGTACAACATGAACAGGATCAAAAATATTTGGCAGGCCAGGACGAAGTTGGCGAATGGCCCGACATAGCTGTAGAGCCTGGACACGACAAAATGGGAGTAGGGGAAAGCACCACCCGTTGGCAGGAATTCCACGAAAAGAAACGCGATGCCGAATAAGTTAGTATTTGCATTGTACACCGTGAATTCCACAAACACCGCGCGCGTTTGCGGGTCAACCCAATTATGGGAATGGAGATCGGCGATGACCGTAAGTGCCGTGGGATAATCGTATCCCAGCTCCGCGGGGTAACCACTTCCGCTGTAAAGGGTCATTTTCCCCCAGAAGGGGTACCCCCTAAGATCTAGTGCGCTGTTGTGCAGCCACCGGGAAGGACAAGAAATGATCGAGCCGTCGGGTAGAATGGCCGAATTTAACACATAGTAATTTTTGGCTGTGCTACCAGGTCGCTTTTTCCGCCTCTGTTGACGACCGGAAGTGGAGGTGTACACGGGTTCAATGGTACGACGGGAGCGAATCCGAGAGGAGTCGCCGAAGTCCTTGAGATGTTTGTCTCCTTTACGGAAAGCAAACTGCTCTTCAATACTTCTCCTGCGACGAGAGTTTGTTTTAGTTTTGTTCAGGAATTTCCATCCTATGTCGTAGTCTCCCTCTTCTTCGCTCAAAAGAGAGTAGTCAGCAAAGCAATCGTTAAAGTGGTGTTGAAATTCTTCGGTGACCTTACAAGAGTCTGTGAAAGGAAAGGAAAACACAACAAAGTGAAAATTTGATTTTTAACGATTGATTTCGACACAACCAAGATGCTTCGAGCCAGATGTCACTTTGCGTAGAATTCTACAATGTTTTTAATTAGCGCCATCTTACCCGGTCATAAGATCATTTTGAGAACGAGATATCATCGCTATAGTATAAAAAAATATTTCCTTTGACCTAAACAGGGTGAGTGTTTGACTTTATTGTTGTCCTAAACGGGATCAGGATTTCAAACCTCCAGCGTCACCCCTATACCTTCGTGTTTTGTCTACCTCAAAGCGAAGCACCACCAAAGCGCAACGTGCAATGTTGGTCGCTGCGCAGTAAATTCTGGTCGCCGCGCAGTGAATTCTGGTCGCCACACAGTGTATTCAGACAAAAGCTCGATTTTGCATAGATTTCCTATACATTCTGATTATATTAACTACTGCTCGGTCGCTGCCCTCGCTCCCCAGCAATTAAGAACCTTTTCAGGATAACTTGGTAAAATGCTCTTATATATCGAGTTTCTATTAATAGTAATCATAATAAAAAACTATCTAAGACAATAAATGAAAAGCTCCCACCTTTTTGCACGCGCGCTTGTCTAAGCCTGGAAATCCCAACAAGATAGTTGTATCTATCAGAGATGAAGCCGGTGTATTTGTCCGACTTGTTGTTGTATAGCACTCCTGGGTATAAGTTTGGTACCAGTGTTTCTCGACCCCAGTGCCAGAATAGGTCCACATCGGTCGCCTAGAAAATGTTAAGTCAACCAGCAACTATCAGTACATTTTATTTATAAAGCTAATTCCTCCTGAGTCATTAAATTAGTAATTGCTACTAGGATTATTGACTCAGGTTATTAGGTTTTTTTGCTAGTTTTGCAATGACTCTTATGCATATTAATGCTCTAAAACGCTTTGCTACACAGAAACAGTACGATATACTTGAAGAATGTGCTGTCAGGAGTGTACTTAGTAAGGTTATCGCCAAGGGTCAAATGTGGGTCTTTCACTGGAACTGAATCGCGCGGTGCAGCGCCAGTCATACAGTCTCCAGTAGCTCAGTGGTTAGAGCATCCAACTAGATCACAGAGGGTCGTGGTCTGGTACTCGGAATTTTTAAAGTTTCCTCTGATGCCATTTCTATGTTGTTGTAGTTCTGATTACTCGCTTGGAGATGATGATGATGATAATGATGATGACTATTATTATTATGAATGATCATCGCAGTTAATTTCCAATTTAAGCAATTGGAAAGAAGAAGCCTGAAAAAAATCAGCGCTTCAACGGGATTTTTTTCAGGCTTCTTCTTTCCAATTGCTTAAATTGGAAATTCACTGCGATGATTATTCTTCACTTTCATCTTCATCCGCATTCAAATATCAATCATGTCACACACTTCACATAATTATCATTATCATTATCATTATCATTATCATTATCATTATCATTATCATTACCGTTACCGTTACCGTTACCGTTATCGTTATTATCATTATCATTATCATTATCATTGTCACTATTGTCAAGTGAACCAAGCCAGCGTTCGAGCCCGGATCCCTCGATTCGAAGTCCAGCGCACTAAGAAGACATATAACTACACTTACGTCACTAAGATCCACACTAAGCTGGTCCAGATTCACAAACGTTTCGTGGAGGGTCTTCCTCAAGAGGTACATATTGGGGTCCCTGTTACCATAGGCAACCAGAAGGAGCAGCATAAGGAATATAAAGTACGTGCAAATTTCTTTCAGGATTTCGGACATGCGCACTTCCTTCAGTCGCTGGACTCGCGCGTTTTTCAGAAATTCCTCATCTGGTGGCCTGGGAAATAGAAACAACAAACAACGCATAACGCACAGTTAGCCACAGTTACAAAATGGCAAAAAACAAATGGCAAAAAACCATGATCAAAATAGTGAACCAAAACATTGTAAAATACAGGCAATGAAAAAATGTATTCATTTTCCTTGAGGCGGTAATTTGTTTAGCATGTGAATGTGCTCATTTGCGACCCTCAGCCAATCAGTTATGTGCAGATGCACGTGAAACACGAACTTCAATTGGAATCTCTTTTGACTGAGCCAATGCCGTAAGAATCATGATACGAAGATAAAACATACAGAATAATATTGAACAAGTTTGCTAGCAAGAAAAAAATACAGATGAACAAGGGAAACAAAAATGGCAACAGCCACATTCATATTCTAAGAAGTAAACAGTAAACGATTCGATTAAAGAAATAGTAGCACAAACACCTTAAACAAGTGAGTCATATGCTCTTCTTAGACGCATTTGTGGGATACGCAAATGACCTTACAATTTGACTCGCAATAAAGTTATTTGGCTTTGTGGACCTCAAAACGTCCATTTCATCTTACCTGTATCTTTCGTCATTCTCCTCATAATCTAGAAGAATATCGTCCCCAGTTTCTTTATCGTTATCGTCAGAGCTTGTTTTAAGCTCTTTCTTGTCCGATGTTCCGTCACCGGCGTCCATCGGCTTTTTAACGATTATCGCAAATAGTAGAGCAGCTAGTACCACCTTCAGGGGTTGTATTATCAATATTGACTGGAAGAATGACGTCACAAAGGCGATAAGCCATTTATTGGCGATCTCGGGACCCCATGATAAGCTATAGAAGACCGTGAACACCGCTGACGTGACAGAGGCCAGGAAACATATAACCCAAGCTACGTAAACGAAGCCGTGTGGCAGACCTTTCTTCTTTTTCTTGGTGTTAGGGTGTTTCTTGTTGTTGCCTTCATTCTCTTGGATTATCTGTGCTTCGCTGGAAGCATTCGGAAGAGCCTCATCCGAGGAGCATCTGCTGATGTCTGCGAAATCTTCACCCTGCCGTTCTGAGGCCTTCGTGTCGTGCTCTCGTTTCACTTCTTTCATACGCACATTTCGGAAAATCTGAACCAATGCAAAGTTTACCGGGAATACGATGAGACTTGCTTGGAGTCCAATGATGAACCCTCTCAGATCGAACTCGTGAGATCCAATTTGAATCATGGTTGACTTTTCACCTTCCCCTCCCATCTGATAGAACATGGCGTTTGTGACCATCGTGCAACAGAGCAGTGATAAACAACATGAGACACGCTGAACTCGAGTGAACGGACTGGTCGCGGGGCGCGTCACCACCGAAAACCACAAATGACCATCTCCCAGCTCTCGCACGGTCTTGCTCACGAACAAATGTTGGAAATGTGTCAGCTCTTGCTCGCTCGCAACTGGAAGTATTCGCTCAACTTTCCCATCATCCTCTTCCACAGCCAACCAGCGCTCACAGATGAAATACCAACGCTCTTCTGTGCGAATGTCTTCAACGGAAACGCGACTTAGGTACCAAGATGCGTTGCTTCCTGAAAATGGTAAAAGAGAAAATGAATTGAGTCTTTTTAGAAGGAAGTTCGCCTTTATGGTTGGGCACGATTCTATTGAAATTCGTCAGGCATTTTTTTTTGGATGACTATTCAGGCAGTTCACTCCACAAACAAGCCAACCAAAACAAACCCAAACAGAAATGAAGTTTGACGTGAAATAACTGAAGTTTCTTCCAAGTCCATATCTAGCGCCAAGTAGTAAACAATTATAAAAACAGAGAGTTTCGTGGAGGACGAAACTTTCACTGCCTTTTGCCTTTGGCGTTTTTGCAATAATAAAAGTCGCTAGGTGAATTAATAAAACCGCCCAATTAATTGTTAAACTTTTGAGTGCTGGTAAACAATCGAAAGGTTTCCTTTTGAGCGTTAAGACCTAGCATAGTGCATAATTAGGTGGCCTATGACCATAAGCGTACGGGTAATTTTTTGCCAGGGAGGGCGGTCAGCCATTTGCCCAAAAAATTATCCCAAGTTGCCTTGCCTAAATTTCTCTTGCTGCACGCTGCATGTTGCCCAAAAATTGGGGAAGGGGGGGGGGGACTGCAGCCCCCCCCGGCACGTGCGCTAATGCGACCTGGCCTTTTAATTTAGGGCATACACAACATCGTACCATAATTGTCATGCCAAATCCTTATATGGGTTAGATTGCCAAGTGGTCTGGGAAGTGTAATTACGAAATTGTTTTCCTGGCCTCTCTGGAACACTTTCCGGTCATGGTCCACAAGGGCCATCGGGGTGCTCTCCCACTCATCACCAGAGAGCACTATATACACGCTGCTAGTGGTCCCTGCATTTTGTCTCACACCAGTGTGGATACTTATCAAATATGGGAAAGTAGCTTCAGCTCTGTTTCGCACGGCAGTAGCTCCAAGCTGCAATGTTGATAAAAAAAATATAGTTAAAAAAGAAGCTATCTTGCAATCCAAGTACTGATCTCATTCTTTCTATATGGGAGCAATTTAAACGTGTAATATCATATCGTAATTTTAACACGAAATTTCAGCGTTAATTCGTAATTAAACATGTGAAATTACAAAATTACTATGGCAACGTTTGGCGCGAAATTTCTCGACACAATAACCAAGTCAAATACCCACGATTGTGAGCGTAATTTGTCCGCTATGATACTGTAAGGTAATCAAATCGTAATACTAGTGAAATTAGGAAATGATTTCACTCGCATTCTGTCAAAATTGTAATAAAAATTAAAAACGCGCGTGAAATTAATTATTTCCTAATTTCACTCGTCACCATTTGATTGCCCATACGAAGAATGGATTTTGTGACAGCAATAGTAAGAATATAAACTGATGAAAACGCGAGTTATTCGACTTCAACGGACATTGAAAAGGCCAAAAGCAGTCCCTTTTTATCGAGCGTGAAGCGAAAAAGACATCGCGAGTGAGATGATTGGTCGTCGTCTAAACGGACATTGTCTGCGTGGGAGACTGGACCCGACATACAATACAATAGGTGGTTTTCACTGTCACGCCATCAAAATATAAACTCGAAACCATGCAATTAAAAAATCTGATAAATTCAAATGTTATAAAATATTAATAGGTAAACAACATCTCCAAGTATCAGGTCTGTGCGGTACACCATTCGTGAGTTATTTGCCGAAGCATTTCTCGCACATTTATAGAGCTCAGTGTGGAAACCCAGCTTGATGGGCACCAACATGGCGGCCGGAAATCAAAGAAAACATCTGGCACTGACTTTTGCGATAAAAGCGACTGCTCATTCCTCACGATCTAGTGTATATGCACATACGTATCTTTCCTGATACTTGAACTGTTTAAACTGCAAACATGCTGTATTTCAAACAATATCTAGCTGAAAACTTGTGAATATGTGTATTTTTAGGATTTCTTTCACGTGGTGACAATAAAAATTGAACAGGCCCAGCGAATTTTGTTTTTAAAATTTTAAGACGTCACGTAAAAACCAAGAATACAATACTTAATATTAATTCTCCCCAAGGGGCTTTTCAGAATTAATTTACAATGCTTTATATTATTAAAAAAACTGACATCTCTTTCACGGATTCTTACCTTCTCGAGATCTTTCTTGTCAAATCTCCGAGCGATTACAACAAGGACCAAGTACAATCCAAACAACAGGCACACCACCAACAGAACAACAAAGTTCTTGCTGAGGTCAGCAGAAAACACTTTGTCGAAGTCTATTGGATTTGGCGCCACAATGAAGTCACTCGCAAATGATGTAAGATGATTGCATTTGCAGTGAATAAGATCGGGACTGGTCTTCTCTCCCACCTATGGATAAAATATACACAATACTTAACCAAGGGCCTTATTCGCGTGACGGCCATGTTGGCCATAGACATTAGATTTCATACCCCGAGCCTCGAGTTCAAATGTTTGGGAACGAGTTTCCGCGTGACAAAACAAAAGTTTTCATCCCTCGGGACTCAACATGACCGCCGTGTGATTAAGGCCCATTGCACTGAAGTCGAGCCTCGCCCACGTGATATGTCGTCATTTTCTCTCTCGATCCAGCGTTCTCACAGCAGTTCGAACTGCAACGTAACCTGGTAATCGGCGGACAGTTTAAACAATATTTCTGCATTAAAACGGACTTGATTTGAAAACTGAGGCGCAATAACTGAATTGGCCTGGTGCATTCTTGTCAAATATAAAATCGGAATTGAGAGAGAACAAGAACATTTTTTCATTGTAGTCAACAACAACAGCTTTATTTGCATGACCATAAATACATATAGTGCTGCTAAAGTACACAACTAAAACAAGTACTAATACTAATAAAGAAATGGTAATCAGTTGGATTTGAAATTAGATTATTACGTAAATCAAAACATGATAAAATGAGCTTCGTTAATTGTACATCAACATAACAATTTTGAGAATTCATGAATTCAGTGGTAGCTTTTGCTGGGGGTAAAAGCTTGATATTTGGTAGTTGATATTTTATTTTCCTGTAAATTCCATCCCTAATAATCGAGTAGGTAGTGCAGTAATAGTACTTTAACATTCATTCCCTTGTACTTACTTTGCATCCGTTGTTAATCCAGTTTTCGTTTTTCTCGTCCCAGAATATACAGTTTGACGAGAACACGCGCATCAAGTAGTGCTCTGTGTCATTGGGATTGAAGGTATTGCCTTGGAAGTCTTCATTGGAAGGTTTAGTGCCATACTGCTGTTTTGATGGAGTTGTCGGCTTTGGTGGAGGAGGAGGTATAATGACACATGAACGCTTCATTCGTCTGTTACCAGCTCTGCATGCGGCGGGAATATCTCTGCGTTCGCGCGCTTCAGTTGGAGAGCTTGTCGGTGACTCTTCTTCCGTTCGCGGTTCCGGGTCTTCATAATAAACAGCTGAAAAAAAAAATGACTGATTAAATGTTTGAAATTTGGAAGAAGTGGGTCTGAGTATTCAGGCGTGAACAATTCCTTACGATATACAATCGGACCTCTCCTTACGGACATCTTTCTAGTACGGACAGTTTCCTATGTCTCAACAAAATTCTCATATATTTTCTTGAAAGAAAACCTCTGTAATACGGACCCTCTCTAATAAAGTAAACGGACACTAAATCTCGGCCGCAGAGAACAAATACATATAAACGTTTAGAACCAAGACAAAATTACGAGGATTTGTATGGAGTCGCTGAATGAAGAAAGCGCCAATATCTCACCCCCAATTTGAAAGAAAATACTGATTTTTGGCAAGTGGGCATTCTTCATCATGTACCTTCCGAAGATCTTAATGAATCCCAAATATTTGAATATTTGTGACGTCACACTTCGGTACTCTATTGTTCATACATAGGCCATTCCGAAATTGCGCAGGGAACTGGGGCGAGTTTCAACATTTAACCAATCGATAATTTGACACCACAACACGAAAGATCACGTTGAAATTGGTCATCTGACCAAGTTTGAAGTTTTTAGGTTGAAAAGAGACCAAGTTATGGACTGTGAAACATGGCTCAAAATCTATACAAACGTCTAGAATTTTGACACAGCGTCCCTCAAAACCATATAAACTCTTAATTTTTTATGATTTCCGCGATACTCTTAAACATGGGCAATCATAGGGATTTTCTTCTCAACTTCTTTCAAATAGTAGTTCCATGATGGCATTTTACAGTTGTCACAAATCTGATAAAAATTTAAAGGTTTTTTAAGGTTTTGGGGGATGCTGTGTCAAAAGTAGAGACGTTTGTATGGATTTGAAACCATGTTTCAAAGTCCGAAGCTTGGTCTCTTTTCAACCTAAAAACTTGGTCAGATGACCATTTTCAACGTGATCTTTTGTGTGGTGGTGTCAATTTATCGATTGGTTAAAAGTTGAATCTCGCCCCAGTTCCCTGTGCAATTTTGGAACGGCCTATTCATCGACATCTCTCTACTAAGGCCACCTCGGTCTGTCCCTTCAGTGTCTGTATTGGAGAGGTTCGACTGTATACGAACAATACAATTATGCAATACGTGCTGATTAAATTCAGAGGAAACAATACTGCACCGGCTAATGTGATAAGTTAACAACTAACCTAGGTAATATGTCCCTTTTTCAGTCACCATGCTGTTGCTAACAGAAACTGTGTATGGATCTCTTTCGCAGTCCCTCTTCAGGTCAATCGTCAAAACCTCTTGCTCAGTCTCCGTGGAGTTCGTCACGGACGAATTTGTCGCGTTGTTCGCCCCACTTTCCGCGGAGGAATTGGAAACTACTCTGGACACATTACTAAAGGAACAACTGCTGAAGTCCGGTACTGTCCAGTTGTAGTCAAAATTTTCCAGGCTTGGTCTATCGTCATATAACAACAGGACTGTCAGGTTCCCTATGGAATCATTCTTTGGTCTTATCTGAATGTGGACGGAGTAGTTTGAAGAGTTTACCTCGATAGTGTGGTACTGTATGTACCTTCGTTCCCCCATGGGGACAACGTAGAACTCTTCTTCGTCAGGCAGCTGACTTGCGTCACGTGGTATGTAGATATGGGCGTCGCTGCTGAAGTTAGACGTGTCGAGAGGATGAAGGAGCTCGTCTTTGAGACTGAGGCTAACGGAGTAAGAATTGACTTGCGTGCTCGTGTTTGACCATGTATGCACGTTGGTGGGGATGGAAGTCATCTGATGGAGACAGAAGAGTTGAGTTAGCAATGAAATTGAGCCTTAGGAGCAAATGGTATGGAGTTGGCGGATAAATATGACTGTCAAGCTATTGGAAACTGCGCGGAACAAGTCGACCGCCCTAGTTACTAGCCAATGTGTGGCAAGACACTGCGCAAAAAGCCAAATATTCGGGTCCGAATCAACTGGAATACGAGTAGGCGCGCGCCTCGTATAGTGAAATATTCCGACGTATTCTAGGACGCCTGATTCCAAATACATTGCCTGGTTTCAACCGAAAGGGACTAGGCATGAGTCTGTACATTATGGGATTAGTAACTATTGATCCACAAAGTTAGAAAGAGCACACCGAGATTTACAAAATCTTCAAGTTTGGTGTTAATCGGGCCAGTTTTGACTGAGATACAGCCATTTACATACGGCAAAATAACAAAGAAATGTTTGGTAATCCGGACGCAGCGTCCGGATGCCATACATTTCTTTGTAAATTCTGACGTTTTTAACTGGCTGTATCTCGCTTAATATTGGGTCTATTAACACCAAACTTGGGGATTTTGTAAAGCTTGGTGTGCACTTGCTGACTATGTGTATCAATAGTTGCTAATCCCATAATTTGTTGACTCGTACCATGTCCCCCTCGGTTTTTAACCAGGCAATAAGGGATTTTCCTATAGAATCCGGCCGGTTTTTTCGTATTCAAATTAAACACTCCAGGTGTGCATCACGTATTAAAAGTGAATACTCGCGAATACTCCAGGGGCACTTCACATATTCCAATCGAATACTCTTGAATACTCCACGTGTACTTCACTTATTGCGTACGCCTTGAATACTCTACGATACTCTAGGATTCTATGGCATCACAATGACATGTTCGAGGCTAGAATACTCTAAAATATTTTTTATTTGGCGCAGTGAGAACGAGAGCAAAACCACAAACTAAGATAATGCTCATACAAACAAATACATAAAAAGAAAGCAAGGATGCGAGCAAGATAGAAGGGAGTAAAAGAACAAAAAACAAAATAAAGAAAGCAAGGAACCAATCAAGCGAAGAGAGGAAGGGAGGGGAGGGGAGGAGTGGTAGGGGAAAGTAACTGGGAGACTTAATGCTCTTGATGACGAAAACCACTGAATCTCCTGTTATGATTAAGATAATTAAGAGCCATTTCTTAAACTAAGATATTCAAGGGGAATTATAAAGTGCATGCCGAGTTCTTTTACAAAATTGATAAGCAAAGACAAGCCAAGCATTGTTCTACAGACTAGCTTACCTGTATTTCAACAGATGAATACTTTTTGGTTCCGTTTTTGCCATACCCCAGCCCCATCTCTTTAAGTAATGGTAGAGCAAAACTGGTGTGGTTATCTGAAATATAGTTGTTGCCCAGGTCGGCAAAGAGGGTTTTTTTTCCAGTGAGGTTGAAGTCACGCGTTTTTATAACCACAGCAGGCTCTCCGGCTACCATGTTTACCAAAACAATGCGCCCTAGATCGTCAACTATCTTCAAAAGTTTCAGCGTTCGATTTCGTGCCTGCAATAGAAGATGACACTTTGTTATTTGTGTTTTTCAACATATCGAAAGGAGGAGTTTGCATGTGGCCTGTGCCAATTTTGAAGACTTGAAACTACAAAGTCGCAACGGCTTGCAGCTTTTGATTCCCACCCCACCCCTCACCCCCGGCTATTACTAGTAATCAGCGCGCCGCCAAAGAGGAATCGCAAAAATAGAAACAAATTTGGATAACGATGAAATGCTCATTTCTCACGAACGTGGGACAAAGAAAAATCTGAGTACCCGAAAGGATTCGAGCCCATTACCTCACAGGTACCAGTTTGGCGCTCTGGCCAACTGAACTACGAGGTTCATAACAAAATTTGTTACTCACTCTTTCTTTGACGGAAACGACCCCTCCAGTTGTTGAATTACCGGTATAACCGGTTATATTCTCTTTTGAGTCAGTAGTGTTCACCGCTGCCAAGGATGCCGATGACTGAAGTACATTTGCAATTCCGCCAAGAACCGAAGAAACAGTGTCCTTGACCGCCGTGAAGCCCACGTTATTCTGCGATTCTGTTTGTAGAACATTGGCCATTTGTTGGAAAGAATACAAAGCCAATTCCTGAAGAAAGAAAGAAAAAAGAAACTAATGCCTCTGCTATTCATTGTCAACGAGTTGAGATACTTGCGGGTAACAGAGGGTAGCCAGGATTTTTCAAAGGGGCGAGGGGGGGGGGGGGCAGTCTATGTCACTCCCAGGTTTATCACCAGATTGTCATGTCGCCATCTAAGTTTACTTTAAAAGTCTCGCAAAGGGAGGGGGGTCACGGACACTCCAGGACCCCCCTTGCTACGCCCTTGTATGAAAGGTTATTTATCAGAGTAACAAGAAAGGATAGATGTTGTAAGACTAACGATAAAAACAGGGAAAACAGTGTAATTACCTGAGCTTTAGTTTTCACTTCAGAATGAACTTCAGTCGTGACATCAATGGCAGATGCCAGCAATTTGACTTGCCCAACTGTTGACATTTGGAACTTGGACAGATCTTTCAGAATCTCAGTGCGAAGCTTGAAAAAGAAAAGATCATTAAATTTTAGTTTGATGCATACCATTTGCGCTCAAACGTAGCGTATGCGTAACCTCAATTCTAGTCGCCTGTCAGGAAAATTTCCCGCTCAAACAAAACATCACAACAAAAGTTCTAGGCGTTACACCCCGTCGCCCCAAACCCCTCGCCTGTTTTCCCACGCCGCGCTAATCTTCACTGAGTCAACTGTTAACCGAACATGCTAAAATGTATAGAATAATAGCAAAATTAAAAACTTTAACCGGCAAAAGAAATTATCTAACAGACCAATTAACCAGATTGATCATACAACATTGTTTTTGAAAAATAAAGATGCAAAAATTGTTTACTACAAACTGAAGTCTACAGAATGAAGTCTTCATTTGAATTTCACTCACACAGTCAGTGTTCTCAAACAAGTTAGATTCTAGCATACGTGCAGCCGCCTACAAAAGCTAGTTAGATAAAAAGTTTGATTTACGCGTTCAACTTTCTTTTTTCGGCTTTACGTTTTTCAACTACACCAACATAATTCCAGACCAAATTGCCTGTGATTAATTTTCTCAAACCTCTATTCTTGTGTGTTCTGCCTCCTTTGCGTCTGTTGCTTCTGTTTCTGTCATGTTTCCTTGCTCAGCCAAGTCGGACTGTCGGCCATCGTAGTTCAAAATCGAGCCAACAGAGTTAATTATTTCGACCATTCCTTGTAGATCTCCTTTTTTCAATGCTTCCTTTAACAAACCGTCCTCGCCACTGATGAGCTCTCTCAGTTTATCATTGCTAAACGCTGTGGGTTTCACCTTTTGAAACGACATCAAAGACTTACATTAAGGACAACTTAAGTAAAGCTACACTACAATTTACTAATTGGCCATTAACCAATGGATTAAAAAATACCGCCGAACTTGCGCCCACTGAGAGCAACGCTACCTCAAAACGTGTAACCAAGTCCTTCTCTCAGGCTTGAGCATGCAAATGCTCCTATCTGCTCGCCTTACAAATATTTTACTACTCATTGAGAGAATTTCATTACTGATCTAAAAAAAAACTTTAGTCAGCGCGGACCACCCGAAGTGCACTCAATCGAGGAATGGCTCGGAACGATCGACTTGAGTCACTTGCAGGAATTCGCTTTTGGCTGAAGATTTTTTGCCGCGAAATGGCATCATTTCTTTGGCACTCAGTTGGTTTCTTTCTTTTTCTTATTGTACTGATGTGCCGCATAGAGTTTGACGCGCGCTGCGGCGCGTGTTAAAATTGCGATTGTTCGGATTTTCAAAGCGTTGACAAAGCCAATTCTTTGACCCCATAACTAGCAAAGCTAACAATTTATTATGGACAATCTTTTTGCCTTTCATACGTGAACAAAGTTGCTAGAACAGACTAGCAAACCGACCGAAATGTATCAGCGTCTCGCGAGCAAGTTTTGCAAGTAGAGCGCGCGCGGGCTTAAGTTCCGGTGCAATATTTTGATTGACAGCCGTAATGTGGCGGCACCGGTCGAAAATTCCACCGGTGATGTCAAATTTTGAGAAATGGCGCGCTGCAGGTGAGACAAGTCGCGCGTTCCGCGTCGCCATTTTTATTTTCCAGCCCGCGGGCGCTCTCCATAACCAGCAGTTTTCAGCCATCATTTTGATTCGGACTCCAGCGCATTTACCCATGCTAACCAAACAAGCGACTTGGAGCAAGTATATGAAGCCTGCTGTGCGATGCATGATAAAACCCAGGGCATATTACTTGAGAGGGAGCGAGCACTCTTAATTAACACTGTGCCATCCTTATACACCTTATTCCAAAATGGCCGCTGATTTATGCACATACAGATTGGCCCTTGTTGCCTAGTTCAAGATAAAATATTCTTTTCAATTTTGAGCTTAAAAACGAGGCAAGAAGGGCTAATTTGGATACCAACAAAAGAATATTAAGATGGCAGCCATTTTGGAATAAGGTGTATGGCTTTTCTACCGTGATCAAAATTCGAACTAAAAGACGTTTGTTAAACTCAGTACCTTGACTTCAATCTCTTCTATAGTAGCAGCACCCAAGTGGTCAATAATCCTCATCTTCAAGGTCAGATTAAAGTCTTTGGATTCGTGTCCCATTGGAAGAACCACCGACGCCAAAGGGTCTTGGGAAACATAGAACACGGATTCCTGAATATAGTTGATGAATAAAAACTCGTATCTCAGCGGTTGATCGGGATCAGCCCAGCCCGTGCAATTTATTGAGAATGACGTATTCATGGCACTTCCCACCTTGGGCTGTACGTCACAAGTCCCTACAAAATATATATACAAACAATAGTTACTGGATTTCTGTACATTTTCTTTATTAAATGTCAATGCTTACTGCTTAAGAGGGGGGGGGGGGGGGTGGGGAGGGTGCACGTGAATTTGAATGAAATTTTAAGCATTGGTTTTTAACGCCACCAAACAGTTGACCCCTCCCCCCTCCAACAAAAGAACACCCCAGGTTGGTAGGGGACTGTTTGGTGTCCATCTACAAATTTTTAACTTCAAATTCCCCGCCTTAACTTTTCCTCTAAAAAGGTGCCTACCTCCGGCTTGCTTCCCGGCAGGCTCGTAAAATGATTGGCATACTCTCTAAGAAATCGAACTGAATAAATTTTTGAAGTGAATCCAGGGGAACACATTTCCCATGGTGGATTTGATCGATTTGCACCGTAGCGGTCTTTTCGCATTGTTGCGAATCATTCGTTGCGGCTGCTTATTCGGGTGAGGTGCTGTTAAATCTTTCTATTGTGGTCTCAAATAATGAAGGGAGGTGCTTATTTTTAATCGAGTAAATACCGTAGCCCTGCAAAGATGTCGATATACGAAGGAACAAGGCACAGGGACATATATTAGAGACTTGTGTCTATAGCGTTCCGTCGTTGTGTATTCACCCTCAACCTTGACATGTTGAATTGAATTATTAGCTAATCATTTCACCTTGGAAGATCGAGTGCATATCGGTTAGTTCTAGCAGCCAATATCAATTTCTGTCCATTACAATGACCCTCGTTCAGGCGGACCGAAACCTGTCTCTCCCATAACTTAAACAAGCCAGGTCTTGCATTTTAGAGAAGACAAATATGATCATTTTCTACTTACCGTTTTCAGGTGGCGAGTTTGTTACAAAAGTATGGATATATTCACCATACTGTCCATTTCGTCGATAAGCCCTGAAGAAGGCAGTAAAACCAGTATCTTTCGATAACGTGTTTTCTCGTAATGCCAGATTCAGTGAATTATCTGGTGTGGTTGATATTTTCTTGAGGTCGGCGGTAATGTTCTCCATTTTGTCAATATCAAGAGGATTCATGTTCAGTTCAGGGTGCTGGTAAAGCTGCCATTTGAAAGTGAGTTCTCCATAGCAGGCTTTACACGTTCCCTTCAAAGGTAGCTTCTGGTCGATGTTGACCTTTGGCGGGCAGGAGGGGCTACATCTGTTCAATTAAAAACAAAATGGATAATGACGTAAAGTGTGCGATACAAGTCAAATATGAAATAACTATGTAGCTGCATTGAAGCAAGAAATGATCATCGCTGTGGCTTTTCAACGTACAAAAATCTGGAAATTAAAACCAAAAGTCTGGAAAATTCAGGGCTTCAACGGGCTTTTCGGGCCACTTTACTTTCTCACGTACAGAATGATAATTTCTCACGTACAGAATGATTAATAATGGCAGTACATCTAGTGCTTCAGCCCAAGTCGCACTCGGGTCAACAGATAACAGGCCGAAACTTTCCTTATAGCATAAAGCGACAAGGAGTATTAACACTCCCCCTCCCCCTTCTCCCCGCTGGATGAGATATTAAGCCATCCCAGGATACCACGGAATTTTCCCAAATTTTCCTAACGGACCGCTGTTGTCCATTTATTCTCCTGGTATGGGTGGACTGCAGGTGGTTTGTGCCATCATTTAGACCAGGAAGAGGGCAATTAGCCAACCAAGTTTCGTACAAAAGCCGAAATGGAAAGGTGCCAAAAGGACGTGCCCAAGTGAGGATGGCTGGAAAATCGGATCGTCACGTGATCACAGGAAAAGGGCATTAAACACTTACGACACTTCCACCTCTGGGGGATCCCCAAAGGTAATTTCCAGCACCTGGTTGTAGACAGCTCTTTGACTCCAGAATGGGTTGCGGGTTTCGAGGACAAGAGTGATAACGTACCTGGCAACAAAATAATTTACACTTATTTCAATAAACGAAACGTCAACGAAGCGCAGTCGAGTTGACCATAGCAGGCGGCAAGTACACAGCGGACACGATGAGACCTAGGGCCCGATTACTTAGCCCTAATTGACCGAGCAGGAGGTCTGTATGGGAGAATCTTGACCTCGGTCTGTACTCACGACCTCGGTGAAGATTCTCCCATACAGACCGACTAAGTTCGATTAATAAGATGTTTATTATATGGCCAAACGGAAACTTAAATTTGCTTAGCTTTGCTTTTGCGAACGGCGATGAGCTGAACTTAAATTTGCCAAAATTTGGTCGTATCATTACTTTTTATTCTTGTCAAGCTTTTTTAATTATCCATTTAGTATTTTTAGACAAAAAGGAGACAATGTGTTCCTGTTTTGTTTGTAACTTTCTGACCCCAAAAATACAACGGGTCTAGATGCCGGTCTAGATGGGATAATCTAGACCGCGGTCAATATCGATTTTAGCCAATCAAATTCGTGAATTCGCTAGTTTCCAGTCCACGTGAGACACGGCCACATAATAAAGGGAGAATATAGCCCGGTTGGAAGCGCTGAGATTTCATCTGTCTTCTAGAACAAATCTTATTTACATGACAATCAGGCCCTGAGCGAGCCGAGACACAGCGTCTCGTGTTGCTCTCTCCTTTCTCTTGCCGCGCCATCCTCGGAGACCTAGGGGCGAAAGTTTACAAGAAGTCGCAAGATTGGCCATAAATTCTTGTAAGATTTGAGTCTTTCTGAATCCTTCCGGGCTAGCTAAATTCTGAAGCACTTACAACATCACCAATTTGCTCCTCTTTTCACACCTTCTTAGCAGCGGAAGAAATACTATAAAATCAAAATTCGTACATTCGATAGCTGGGCTCATATGACCTATATATATCTTTTGGGCTATATGATAATTCCCTTGCAAGTCGACGAGAATCCCTTGAATTTGTCATGCCATTTCTTATTAGGCAACTGAGCACTCGGAATGTTTTTAAGATGATGATTCACTTTTAGGACGTACTGTGTTGCTGTTTTCGTCATACTTACGTGGAATTTTCTGTCATTCCTCGCGTTGAGTCAATAATTGCAAGAGAACCATTGACACCAAGACGCCCTTTTCCCGTTCTGAAGCATCCACCTCGATTCTAAAAAAACATATGTTCTATGAGAAACGACAGCTTTATGTCATCATCACAGCCTTGTTTAAGGTGCGCTTCTTTAAAAAATCCAAGATTGGATTCTTAAATCTGAAAACTTATTTTGCGTTTCTTTATTAAACAAATTAATCCAAGATAGCTCGGATCATGGTGCATCAAAGAAACTGAAGAATCCTTTTGCCCAGAGTGGATTCCTCGCATTTAATTAAAAAAAACAACAAAATTTTAGGTACCGATAGATGCTTTAGGTTTGTTGTTTTGGGTGCGCACAATCTTGCCAACGAAGAAGGGAATCAGATTTACCTCAGAAATGTTTTGGTTACGTTCTGGTATGGAGATTTCTTGGATAGCACTAACATTTCCACTGGTGTCAAATTCGGCTTCTGAAAAATTACGACAAAGCCAGTAGTATGTTGGGGAGGCCTCGGATAAGAACTCAAAATCTACATCCTTTGAATTTCCGGCACTCATGGTAATCTGGAAATTAAGTAAAAAAGATAGATTAGAGTGGCTAGCTCAGACAATTTTAGGCCAAAACTGCAGAGCAGTGGAGGGAAAAGTGACAGTTGATGACGAAATCCCAGCCACCTCCGAGACGGGACTGAGCACAAGGTTTCGTCCCTGAGGTTGCTAAGCAACATGCCGAATTTTCTCACACGATTTATCATTACTTTCGGTGTTTTCGTGAGCTCTCGTTCTAGTTTTTGATTGGATAAATAATTAAGTCGGAAACTCTCGAGTGCGTCAACGAAGATGGCCAAAACTGGCACTCAAAAAAGGGAAGAAAGATGGGGCATGGATGGAAAAAACTGGAGAAGATAGAAACAAATCGCGTTTGGTTAAACTTGGAAAACGTCGGTCGATTTTTGAAAAATATTATGTTACTTTTGTATGAAAATGCAGTTTATAGTAATAATTGTTATTATGTTCGCTCGTGTTATGTGGCCGGGATTTTGTTGCTCTACCAACTCATAAGTAACACTTATAGACAGAATGAGGAAGAACAAAGTGGGGAAAGTCGACTTCAAGTTGACAATAAGCTGCTTAGCTAAATGAGTACTGGTCGCAGAGTTTAGGTGGAACGTTTAAGCAACAGAGAGGAGCCGAATAAACTGAATTGGCAAGCTACGGTGTATTTGTAAGTATACTAATATATCAAACACTATAAACAGTGTTTCATCACATTTCCAAACGCCGGGAAGAGAGTTGCAAATACGACGCCCAGTGGAGTATTTTTGACGAACTGTGATGAAACACTCGCTAAAGTGTTTGATGCATCTTTTTCAAAATTCAATGATAATTCATCAAGTTAAAACAAAGAAAATCATAACCGTGAAGGAGGTTTGGATACCCGGTCTTAATTACAATAGATTTTGACGATTTTATTTCTTTATTTTATCCTTAGTTTTTGTTTCGATTAAAGTAGTACATGAAACACTCGGGACAGTGTATCATCGGCTATCCAAGCACCTCGAATTTTGTCGAAAATACTCCGCTGTGCGTCGTATTTTCAACTCTCTTCTCGGTGTTTGGATATCCCGATGAAATACTGTGTCTCGTGTGATATTTACCTCAATCGAATCTAAAACTACGAAGAAAATGAAGAAATAAATAGTAAAATCTATGCTAATTAAGATCAGATTTCCAAACCCAGGTGGCGGTTCTGATTTTCTTTGTTCTAACTTATAGGGACACTGTCATCGTCATTTTTCAGCTTTTTTTAGTAAAATGCCAGCAAAATTATGATTCTGTACTTTCATCTATACATGAAATGCTCTTAGAACATAAAGAAATTCCGGGATATCAAGCAAATTGGTTAAGGAAGAGAGTGACCGTAGGACAGAACTTGAAAAAGTCAGCCTGACTTTTTCAAGTTGAGACCTAAAACTCCTGATGCTATCATAATGATATCACTCTATATTTAGCTTCAGTGTACTGGCATAGCAATTTTAACAAAACTTAACCCCTGATTGCAGATTTCCATTGGAGTAAACACGTTTTTGGGCTGTTGAATTTTTGAAGTTATATTCGTGACAACGCCCTTTTAATGAATTAGCAATGAGTTTGAGAACTCCTGATTTTGTACTGCAAAGTTCATTATGAGCTGCTGCTCTTCTGGCTTATTCAACTTACCTCTTTGCCAAACGCGTAACGTTTCCGCGGTCCTCCATCCACAAGAGGTTGCAGTGAGTTATTGGTTGGCACCACGTGAATAAAACCTTTCGCACTTCCGGAAACCCCCTCTACTCCTACCATCCAGACAGTGAAGACCAATTTGTAAAAACCGAAATCCAAGCCAGTTTCCCGTACAAATAAGTCTCGCTGGTCGCTGATATCGCTTGACAATGGTACTGGAACCTCTGGAGTGAGGGCTCGGAAAGTGACTGGATCACTTGATGTTTTAGAGATTTCCCACCGAAAAGCTGTAGTTTTTGAAGCCTCGCAATCAACCTCTACAGTCGGCTGGATGAATATTTGCTCCGAGCGTTTCTTCTTTGTTGCCATTGTGACATTTTGGCCAATACCTAAATGGACGAAATTAATTTAAAATTTTGACTGATTCAAAATTAACCTGAATCTTGGAATCACGATTACCTGTGTCAAAATGCAGAAAATGGTTCACTGATTAAATATTACCTCACCAATCAGTGAAAAAATGTTTTACCGCTTTGCCAATCAGGTCTTAGCTCGCTGTACCTCGCGCGTATTCTCTTCCATTTTTAAGAACAGCACGAAAACAATGTAGAGATAGAGTCGGCACTACTGCACTATCGTGGACTACCGTAGTAAAGAAAAGGACACTTATAGGGCTTATAGTTCACCACTAAATTTTCTCCGGTTCTCATTGGTCTAAATTAAACACGTTACGCGATAGTGTTCATCCGCGGAGGGCACTATCAGCGCATAGTGCCCGTCCGAGGAAAATACCCGGATGGATAGTGCCCTTCCGTGAATTTTTTTTTGTAAACAAGCGGGCTTTCTTTAAAAAAAAACATTCAAACGCTATTTCATTGATCTGCATTTAGAGGGTTTCTTGCCTGATTATCGTTTATTCGTACACTTCGGCTTGCAGCAAAAACTCAACAAGCTGTTTTGTGAATCTGCGCGCGGAAGAAAATTTAGTGTTGACAATGGAGTGTTTAGGTCTCGGAACTATCGGTCTGATAGTTGCCCCTTGGAAATTTGATGTTCTTAAAACTAGCATATTTGCCCTCGAAGCTTCGCTTCTCGGGCAAATATTTGTTTTAAGAACATCAAATTTCCGCGGGGCAACTATCAACCGATAGTTCCTCGACAGAAACACTCTATTGTTTAAATAGCAGGGTTGGCGCAGTGGTTAGAGCGCTCCCCTTACACCAACGTGGCCCGGGTTCGATTCCCGGCCCCGGCGTCATACATGGGCTGAGTTTGTTGGTTCTCTACTCTGCTCCGAGAGGTTTTTCTCCGGATTAGTACGTCATGATCAGTGCTAGATACAGTTAACACGTAAATAAAGTTCATTAGTAAAGTCATTGTGCACTATTGCAGCAACACTAACAGTCAGGATTTAAAAAGGACATTGACGTGTCAGTCAAAGAACAACTTCTCAATCACTCGGCACTTCATTCAGTCCTGTTACCATTATTAACAAGTTAGATTTTCCTTTTCTTTGCTACGGTACCCCGAGATTTAAACTGAGCATCATCAGTCAGATTGCAGGACACATCAGACCACTTGACTATGCAGCATGCCATAAATGGAAGTACACAATTTGCATTTCGCCCCCGTGGGAGGAGCAATACCCCCAGGGGTTACCACCTTGAATTTCGATTTACCACCTTGAATTTTCGAATTTTTAAACCCTTACCCTGTTTAAGGATAAAAAAACAGAATTTGATACCCTATTTAATTAAGGTCCAAAGGTATGAATGGTCAATCCTATTTCGTTGCCGTAACGTTAGTGCTCTTAACGGATTGTTCACTTTAAACAGAGCGTTTCTTTTTGTTTAGCTTGCCGTTTACGCAGGGCAATATAAGACGATACGATTAAGGTACCCTACCTAAGGATCACACCAGGAACGATGTCAAAAGGGGAAAAAAGGATACCCTAAAAAAATGATACCCTATCCCGCTCGTATACCTATACAGCCAATCATATGGGAGTATCCTCACACCCCCTGGGGGGTCGGGAAAAATACTTTTTGTAGTCGAAATTCTTTTAAAAAGCGAAGCGCATAAGACTCTTGTAAGAACAACAACGTTACTGAGCGTTACTCACCCATGCTGGCGTTAGGATAGAAGCACGACAGAGCCGCCGTCACAGATTTGAACTTAAGTGACAGGCGTGACACAGTGTTGATGGCGTTGACAGTTACCCAGAATTCGTCTACCGTGGAATACTTGTAGGTGTGAGTAAAACTTGTGATGTCATCAAAAATTGATTTGTATGTATATCCTGGTGCAGTGCAATGACTTTCTCCCAAGAGAAACAAACCCTTGCCGTCACCCATGTCCATCGTAACGCACGTTCGCGTGCCAAGTCTTGAAAATCCAAGCTGGAAAGTGGTGGTGCGGTTCGCTTTCACAGGACTGTTATCAGTAATTTTGAGGCCCAGGACACTTTTTTCTGTTTTAAGGTGAAATGGCTTTGTCACGCTACTCACGAGATTGAACACTGTCACGTTGGTCCAGCGTTCGGCTTCAGTTTCTTCGTATTTGTGGGTGATGGTCGACTCACTGGTATTTCTTTCGACACCATCGTCAAACTTCCACCAGTAGGTCAGATTTGTTCCTCGATCGGGCGTAGCCGTAAAGTTGACTGGGTATTCAGAGGGAAAAATGTTTTTTTCGGTCCCAAATCCAGGAATGTTGGATCCGAAGTCGCTTGTGGTTGTCCGAGTTTTGAATGACACTTGGGTGACCTCATACTGAATTATGAGGATAACTGAGCGGTTTGCCTCAGACACCTCATTCTGGGCTCGAAGCTTGACAAGATAAACACCCGGTTTGTCGATATGACTGCGATTAGTGATGAGAATATCTCCGCTGTCTGTTTTCATCGAAGAATAACTGATCATTGTTTGTTCCGCCTCCAGAGAGAAAGTGACATTAGTGCCGTTTGTCATTGTCCATGTGATAGGATTATTATGTCCAAGGATTTTAGGAGGTATGCGCGCCAAATCAAGCTCTTCTATTGGTTTCTGTACAACTGAGATTGTGGTGTAGTTTATTTTGCTTAGCCTGTTTGAACAGTTGACGTAGATTTCATAGCGTCCGACATCAGAGTAATTATGGTGCACCTTGAACTCTAGATTTATAAAAGGAGTCTTGTCCGTAGTGACACCATCTGCGAAGTACGTTAGATTATAACAGTTCCTTCCAAAGAAGTCAAAGCTGCCATCCCCATAATTAAAAAGACACTCAAAATCGGAGCCTTCAGTTAAAGTCATCGTGAACTCGATAGAGTCACTTAGGTTCGTTGGAGGGGTTGTCACGCTGAGCCCTACCAGTGGAATAACCGGTTTGCACACCGTTACTTTGCTGTTCTTTACAACGCTACTGACCTTATTAAACGCTGTAATGTTCAGCACATATTCTCCATTGGTTATATAAGAGTGGTTGCCAATGGATGCATCTAACGTCAAGTTCGTTTGGTCGCCAAAGTCGTAGAAAAATTGCGGATCTGTCCCGTTGACGGTTAGATGAACGCTGAGTGACCCATTTACTTCCAGGCATTTGGTGTCATACTTTTGCTGTGGAGAAATCATAACATGTTAATATTAAATTTTACAGTTGCGGGAGATGTGGCGACCTTATGGCCATGGTTATTGCGCTGTACATACTCTGAATGGAACGGCCCGGGTTCGAGTTCTGAATTGGATCATTGCGTGTCAGGGCTTTTGAATAAGACTCATTTCTCGCAGTGCCTATCTCTACGCAGGATTATAATGGTGTACCGGTGACAGAATGCTGGGGTGCAATACAACCTGCGATGGAAAAGCATCCCATCCATTTTGGGGGAGCAGCAATACATGTGGTCGCTTGTGGGAAGTGGACGTTTGCTTGAGCTCCAAGCACACGCAAAAGTTAAGCCTTTCAAGCCCAACTGCACCATAAGCCCTGTTTCTTAACTTCTGTTTCTTCAGCATGAAGAAGCTAGGAGTAATGCCGCTACCCCTGGGTAGGGTGGTAGTCTATCTCAGGTGGGATGTATCAATTCATCGCAGATGGCATGGGATATGCTAGTCCAAAATCCAAATCATAGTTAGTGGAGGGACCGGTTATGAAATGCGATTTGCTAAATACCGATCCTTTGCGTTCTTCTACAGCTACCACATCCAAACACAGCGCAGTTATCGCCTGGCATAACGATTAATGAGCAATATAGCTACAACACTTGTTGAATCGAGACCAATCTTAGCCAAAAATCTGGCAAAATACAACATAACTCTCCACACATTCACGATACTCCGAACGCCATCTTTGATTTTGCTTGTGCACGGTCATGATCACGTGACTAAGGGAAACCATAACAAAAAGATCATCCTTTGAAGTTTTGCCGACACGGTTTTGCCGGGTTTTATAACCAGTCCCCTCGACTAACTAACTATGTCCAAAACAACTCAGGTACTAGCTAGACATCGAAGAGCACACACAGGCCCAGTAATTTTTTTTATCCATTATCCATTTTTTTTAATCCATTTTTATCCAAATTCGTGCCCTAATACATGCCATCCTTGTACCCATAAACGCCCAATTCAGTCAAACATGTGGAAGTAAAAGATATTTCAGAGCGTCGAATGCAATTTCCAATGCAAGGTGATACGCGAATACGCGAATGTTGAATATACATAGAAATAAATAACATGTTCTAACGTTTATACCGAATATGACCTTTGTTTAATAGCATGTCAGGCGGGCCATGCGTCTTCAGACTTTGCAGGTACTGTAGTATTAGATAATAATGACAGTCTTAGAGAGGGTGCCAATGGGGTTAACCGTCAACCGTCAAGCGGCGGAAGACAACTACTCTCAAAAATGGAAAAATTTTACTCGTCAAACGTCAAATGAGCTATACAAAACTAGCCATGCATAACTTCTTAAGTAGCCAACCATCAAAATCGAGCCAAATGGCCCAAAATTTTTACCGAAGACCGACAAAAAAGTGGCAAGTGTAACCGTTAAGGGCATTCCCCCAACCCCTTTGTCCCACCAGTTGGGACCCTTTTACGTTTGTTCAGTTAAAAAGTATAAGAAAACTTTGTGGTTAGTTTTTTACTTACCTGTATGGTGAGATTCCACACTGGATCCTGTACTTCTGCCATATTACTTGCTGCTAAGGTGTGTATCTGATTCCATGCCTTAACAGTAACATTATACAGACCGGAAGTGCTGTAATTATGCCACAAGGAGATAACGAAAATGTCCAGCACATCGTCTATCTTTACAATCAACATAGGCTCGGAACCATCGCCAAAGTTAACAGACACGTTTACGTTGCTTCCATTTCTGATTTCGATGCCTATGTTAGTCGGGAAACCCGTTTCCACGGGCGTGATGTTCTTTACAAACCCAAAGCCATCGATAGGTGTAACCACCGAGACCTTGAAGTTGAGAATTGCCTCGGAGAAGAAGTTTTTTGCGACCAGAAGGACACAGTACTCACCGAAGGATGAATACAAGTGGGTGATGGTGCGGTTGGTAGTGTTTTGGACCGTGGAATTGTCGCCATAATCCCACACATATCTAAAACACAAGGGAATTAGTGTCGATGCAACGAACGTTTCAGAATCAAGATTAGTTATTAAATTCTCAATACTTAAGTTAAAAGAAATGAGAGGTAATTAGTTAGGAGAGTTAAGCCTGGAGGAGATCACCATCTAGGATCGTTTCCAAAATGTGCCAAAATGCAGTAGTGAACTCGAGATCTTCAAAGTGCAGGAATTATCCTGATCGCGTGTTACAAGTCCTGTCCAGGGCTTGCCTACCTGAATACACTAGTTACCATAGCAACTTACCTTGTAGAAGTAGACGTACAAATTAAATTAAAGGGGCATTGTCACGCCATTTTAGCAAAACTTTAAAAAGCGAACACTTGTCTTCGCTCAAAGGAAAACTCAAAATAACGGTTTAGTTAGAGGGTCTCAATGGGGTTGTGGTTTTTACGGTCAACTTTTTGGCTTTTTACGGCTAACGGTTAATTTTGTTCCATCAGGAGAAGTTAAAAAATAATTGTTATTGTTTTAAGAAGTTAAATATTAATTTCCATTGTTGTAAAACAAACTGAACGTCTTTGGACCATTTTGAGATTAAAAAAAGTATTTTTTTGTGTGTGTTTACACTCGTAAAATACAAGAGCTGTCAAAACGTCTGTCAACTCGCGCAACGACGCGACATATACGACAAATTATGCAGACACTTACAACACTTCCGGTTTCGATCGGCTTTTCTCGCTACCAGAAAACATAAACGCACAACACATCAGACTCAAAAAAAGTTCTCGAGGCCTTTATTTTTGTATTTATATTTTTTACGGTTAACATTTTTTACGGCTAACGGTTAACCCCATTGAGACCCTCTAGTTATGTTACCGAAGACTATATTACTGCATCGAAGCCGTTTACTGACGTCTGTTGTTATCGATGGCGAGGATGGAAGTGGATTGAAAATTGAAAACATTGGCACTTTTTTTCAAATTCTCAAACCATGTCCTGAAAAAATGGGAAACCAACTATTATGGTTTGCTCTCCCTGTTAAATTTTCTTTTGATATCTTCTTCATAATTCTGCTTGAGCATTTTCTGCACAAGTAAAGGTATTAAGTAATGATTTTAGTACAGAATTCCAAAATTCCATGACAGTGCTCCTTTAAACTGATAGCTACCAATCATTTTAAAACTTCAGTGAAAGGTAAAACCCCACGAGAAAGCTGGCGCGTTTGAGACTTACACAACACCATGTCCTTTGTGAGGTGCAACAACAAACTCGGTCATTTCAGATGATTTAGTGAAGTTTTGGTAAGCTACTTGGAGCGGTTCCTCAACAGCGTCATAAACCTTGATGTTCTTTTCTACATAGGCTGTGTCACCATCCTGATTGTACACCAAAAGTTTAACGGAGTGGCCTGGGTCTGGGTCAGATGTGGAGTAAAACTTCGACACTGTTTTGTTGGAACATTGAATAGTCTCGCTTTCATTGAACTCCCAGACATACCTATAATCAATAAAAAGGGAACAGCTATCGTTAAAAAAACGTTCAATTAAGCGATACAACAGACGCAAAGTAATTACAACCGAAATGAAAAAAAAAAACCAGGAAAGAAATAGACAATTAGAGTATTTATTTTCCTGATATTTCAGACTGTGAAGCCGTTCTTCTTTGAGGGAGGAAAAAAATGACGGCTTGGCTGTCCGAAATATCAGGAAAATTCTTCCTGTCTCACAGCTCAACTGCTCATGCTCAATTCAGTAGTCAAGGAAAAAGTGATTTAAACACTTTATCCCAGAGTCCCTCGTTTTCCCGTTCCGCTGGATAAGGGTAACACGGGCTCTGGGGACGAGATAAAGTCAATGCATATGCCAAAATGACCGGGTCTTAATTATTCAGCTGAGAATTTTGAAAAAACCCGGCCACTTTGACTGTATTTGGGTTGCACAAACTAATTGAAGCTTTCATATTATTTCTGCTCAAATTTTCACGAAATACGTCAGCTGGTTGTGTTCCAATAACTGTTTTGGCTCAGGAATGTAGAGTACGCGCTATAGGGTACGGTATAGCCAGTTTCCCAGTTTTGCGGAAAAGCCAGTTTCCCAGAGCTCAGCCGACGTTGTGATGACGTCATAAGCCTGAGCTCTGGGGTCGAGAATGGTCGATGATTTGCATCTGATTGCTTGAGTAGGTCACGCCACGGTTTTAAACCAATCACAGATCGCAACAAAGGAAACCAACGAAATTCCGCGAGATACTTTTGACACTCAACTGTCACAGCTCTGATAGCAAAACAACGAGAGCCGGACTTATACCGCTCCTTTCCAAAACTGAAGATTAAAATCTGTTTTTGCGACAGAAGAAAATACAGGACACTATACAAACACAATCTACACGATGAATCTGGATTTAAGGATTAGGTAAGTGAGCGTGTGAGTCAGATTGAAAGAATGATGACTTTTTTCAGCTTACGTATATGTGTTGTTGCTGACAGGCGGGACTTCTGTTACATCGGTTCTTGTGAATTCCACTGTATTATTGGTCGCTCCAATTTCAGGATTGGTGGTGAAATCAAAGTCAATAACTGAAATGCGAAAATTGAGAGAAATATACCAAGTTGAAATTTTATGAAAACACTCGGGGATTTTCTAACCTTTCTTTCATTCAACAACTAAAACTAATATTCGCTAGTATTCATGCACTCAGGAAATTAGATCTTATTAGAAAAAAATGGCTATTCATCGCGTTTTATGCGATCAAGTCAACTATACAAAGGGAAACTTATTTTATGTAAACAGGTAATTATTAAAGAGGGTACCTAAAATCGCATCGAAACAATCGCTTGATAAAACACTGACGCCATTTTCGACCATCACGTGCACGTCATTTTTCCCAAGCTGTTTACACTCGATTGGGCCCTGGGTCCAATTAGTTGTTTTGTTCAATCGCCAGAAGACCGTAACAGGTGTGACTGGGACGACTCGTACGGTCGCATTCAGAGTCTGACCAACTCTACAAAGAGTACTGCTGAAGGAAGTTGTCTAGAGAGAAAACAACCTTGTTAGAGTTTTACATTGATTTACTGGGCTGCATGATCCCAAGTGTGCACGAAATTGTTAATAAAAAAAATACGTTTGGCTGAGGTTTTAGTGCTAGATGAGGAAATTCGGTAGGGTAGCAGCTCTCGTAAGCTTGTATTTCTACTGGTAGCAGTTGCTATTGTTTTAGGGGCTAGGGGCATTGTTCCTGTTGTTTGTTCTATTGGCCTCTCAATGCGTCGCAAGCCATTCATGTGAGACCTTACGAGAGCTGCTACCTCGCCCGGGATATTCGTTGGTACATTAAACCACGTGTCTTTGTTTTTGTAATGCAAAATAAATTGCATTAGAATTGGGTATATAAATTGCTACATTTCTTGCAGGCTTCGTCCATTTCTCTAATTTAAGTATGAAAAAGTTCAGCTTTGTCGGACCAAATGTGTGATCTATGAATTTTTCAGCGTAGTATCATTGAACATCTCTTTGGTTTCGTTTAAGATGAACGGAATATTTTTTCATATAATCATTCATTGGTATATCTCAAGGTGCATACATGAGGTCTCAATGGGGCCGTCAACTGCCAAGAACTAAAAAATACGTCAACTGGGCCATCCAGCCGCCGTCAATCGTCAATAGACCTTATTCACGATAGCCGCCATGTTTGTTTCCTCATTGTAATGCAAATTAGGCATGTAATTTGTGAGGGGGCAAACAAGCTTAAATCGAAACAACGTGGCTAATTTGCATTACAATATGAAAACCATTTTGGCGACTACCGTGAATATGGTCCACTGACCATTTTCGCATGGCCCATAATACACCTTGTTTACCCCCCCCCCCCCATAACCTTTGTTTTCCGATTCTCTTGGGACGACTGTAATACCCAGGAGAATTTTGGGGGGTAAACAAGGTGTATTATGGGCCATGTGAAAATGGTCAATTGTCACAAAAACTATTTGTAACCGACAGCCATAAAATAACCCACCCAGGGAGAGGGAGAGGTGGTTGGGGTTGGGGTCGGGGTTAGAATGAACCTGAAGTGAAGATTAGACAGAGCCCTTTTTTCGTTGTGAAGATGATGATATTTGAAGTTTCCAAAAGAAAAGAAAAAAGAAAAACACTTCTCACCACGTTCTGGATCGGGGCCCTGACCTCTACAGACTTCGTGGCACTCTTGCATCCAGATGGCGCAATTCCAGACTGTACTAGGATGTCGTAATTTCCCGGACTGGTATAAGAGTGCGCCGCAAACTTCTGTGAGATAGTCAAATTTGTAGTTTTCCCGTCTCCGAAATTAACTGTGTAGGGAGCATTACAAGAATCCTCCACGGTTAAATTAAAAGTCTGGTTTGTTCTCAAGATATCGTAAGTTATGTTGAAGAACCCTGTGAAACAAGAACATGATAGCGGAAGTCACATTATACATATTTACTTAATTGGAAAACTTCAATAAACAAGAGAAAAGTAACACAGAATTGCGTGATACCAAGGGGCAAAACATTTTAAACAGAACGTCATTAGCACAGCTACCTCTTGCAAATGTTAGTTCTAATATTTAGTTTTAATATTTTAATATTATCTTTAATATTTTAGCATTAATATTTCAATAACTCTTCTCCATCCTAAACCATCCTGTTACAATTCTGGTTCAGTATCGTCTTCTGGGGATTTTCTTCCAAGTGAATTATAGATTATCTTGAGTTTTCCTACATTTTGAAAGCAATTTGGCTTGTTTAAACATGGCGTTTTTTCTTCCGGTGATCATAAACAGCGAAAATCCAATTTCTGCCGTTTGTCTTTAGGCGTTTGTTCGTGGAAATGAGTAGGTTTGCGTTTATCGTGAATGTGTGATTTTTTTGCATTAGTTATGAGAGATTTATTCAAAAATTGGCAATAAAATGAAAGGCTCGCCCGCTTAACGACATGCTTATATTCTCACTCTCTAATATATCGCAAAGTAAGCTAAGGTAAATTAAGTGTGGAATTCTACTTAGCTCTTATTAACCGAGCGGGAGGTCTGTATTGGAGAATCTTGACCGAGGTCGTGAGTACAGATCGAACGCAGTGAGGTCTGTACTCACGACCGAGGTCAAGATTCTCCCATACAGACCGACTAAGCCCGGTTAATAAGATGTTTATTTTATGGCCAAAGGGAAACTTAAATTTGCTTAACATCACTGCTTCGTTCTCGCTGACGTTTTGTTTGCGAATGGCGATGAGCAGCTGAACTTAAATTTGCAAAAGTTTGGTCGTATCTTTACTTTTTATTCTTTTCAAGCATTTTTAATTTTCCATTTAGTATTTTTAGACAAAAAGGGGACGATGTGTTCCTGTTTTGTTTGTAACTTTCTGACCCCAAAATGCAACCGGTCTAGATGGGAAAAGCTAGACCGCGGTCAATATCGATTTTAGCCAACTACATTCGTGAATTCGCTAGTTTCCAGTCTACGAGAAACGAATACTTACTCTCAGTCTCTAATTAAAAAACAAGCTAAGATAAATTAAGTGTGGAATTATTCAGAAAGATAATCAAGTTATTTCGTCTTTGAATGAAGAGCTTATTTCCAAGAAGCAAAAGTTACTGCTGCTTCTACGTGATTTAATATATATGATGCAAAATTCCTATTTTCGTCAGCCAATCAGAATGCGACAATTAAGCTATTTTAGTTTGGAACTGTTATATTATTGAAGAGGAACGGGGAGATATAGGGCGCATGTCGTGTAAGCCGAGTACTAATTTTGGCTCGCCTAAAAATTCCGGCGAAAGGTGACCAAACAGCAAATTTTTCGATCATTATTATCGGTGGCACATACTGCATAATAATTAAATTCCTGCAGAGTACGTTTTTGGCGCGATAAATTGAACGCTTTTATGGCAAATTATATGCGCCTATTGGGAGATTACCATTTGAATGCCGAACCAGTCAGTTTGCAATATATTATTGATGTAATCTACATTCGCATGATAATGGCTTTTGAAATTGTTAAAATTTATTTATTATTCATGCGATTGAGCCATTTTTGCTTAAAATTAGTGGATGGTTCTACGATTCACGAGTCTTTTTAGTCTCAACAGGGTGAAAATATAATTCGCAATTTACTGTTTTCAGTCTCCAAAAGGAGAACTTAGATTTCCATCACTCTTGGAAAATCGAGGCAAGGGGGCGTCTTTAATTTTAGAGCGAAACCATGCCATAGGAGCAACTCTTGAGCATTACATACAATGTCTGAAGATAAATTAAGTCTTAGATTTTCCAATTGAAGTTATGAACGGGCACGATATTTCTACAATCGAAGTTGAACACGTACGATTTCTATTTTCTTAATTCTCGCTTTTTCCGTTAGGTCTTTCATTATTTATGAAACAACCATCGCTCAATATGTAATGTCTGAATATCGCCAAAAAGTTCTGAAGTTAGCAAAAAGTTAGCACAAAGTTAGCAAATACACCCCACGTTTATTTTCCTTGCAAATAAAATACGTCATTCTGAAACCTTACCTTCAACGAACACTGTCCACTGCAACGCCTGTGGCAAAAAATGAAATGATTTCATGTGAAGATACAATACTTACGATTTTCTCTGATTTAAGGAGGATTATATTCATGGGACATGGATTAACTACAAATACAGAAATTTTTTATAACTTTTATTAACAAAGGTTTAAAATATTCAAGGTTTGGCATGCAACGGTAATACATAATTACACTCTTTGGCAATAAAAAATACCCCGTAATTTTTTTTTAATTTATTCTTCTCTCTCTCTGTTTTAGAAATGGAACAACTTCCAATATTGAGTTTGACAGAAATCCTCGAAAATAGCTACCAGTGAAACTTAATCATAATAATTACTCTCTGGAATATATAACATATTAAAATAAAAAAAACATTTGTCAAAATATGTGTTCAATAGACTTTTGAGATCATTGTCTCGTTGTGAATTGCAACTTTATTTCCACTGGTCCACGGCGATGAGACCAACTAAGGTTTATTTTTGCGGGACGAATGATGTCAAAAGAATGAACTTATTTTCTGCTATTAGAAACCCATCCAAAACCCAAGTTTCCCAGTGTTTCTAGCACCACTCACTTAAGACAAACAGCTGCCAAATTGTGGAAAGGGTGGCTAAACTCATGCACAATTACGCAGAGTGCAAAAATAACTATCATATATTAATGTAATGCTAATACCAAAGTATTGAAAAGTCGAATATTGGGTAGTTTCGATACCCATAAGCCTAACACTAAACCTAGAAGGACCTTAAATGAAAGCTTTAAAACAATGTGCCTGGTGAAATTCTCGATCAACTAAGTTCCCGAACACTGCGTCGCGAGAACTCGTTCAAAATTCCGGCCTTCTTTAACTCGATGAGCTAAATGCTTTTACGCTTGGGCAAAAAAAAAAAACTAGAGCAGCTCTAATTAAACCATAACTACCTTTTGAAGAAGTGAAATATTCCTTAAGGGAATGAATTTTAACGCATAAATGTGGTGAGCTTGTTAAAAAACTCTATTTTCGCTTTTAAACTGTCATCTAGAGGAGATTTTCTTCTGCATTAAATAAGCTATGGAAATTTTACATATCCTGACGAGCGTTTTAATCTGAGCTTTAAAAGCACAATTTTAATTTGTTACAGTAAAATATATTCCCTAACTATACATCTTAAAATATTTACTCAACCTACCAATAAGCACGTTCCAAGGAAAAAGCCGCTTCCGATTCTCATGTCCTTTGAATTTAAGTCAAGCACGTTTACATTTCGTTAAACAGCACCTGAAAAACATAAAAAGGGGTGTAGTCTAAACTTATTTTAGTCAATATTGGCAAAAAATCTCTTTTAACTTAAACATTACCAGAATGCTTACAGAATTTAAAGTTCTGACCAACTTCATCGATGGACTGACAAATTAATTTGTGTGCACAGACTATTTTGGCAATTCAGAACTGAAGAATTAATGACTTTTCATTGTATGTAATCCAAATGACTACAGGTGGTTTCTTGTTAAATTGGTTTGTAATCAAGTGGATAACACCGGCGAAATATGCAAAAACACAACTTCATTTTGATCAGATAAAATTACACATAGATAAACTTTTGAAAGTAAAGTAAAGCACGCAGTTTTAGTGCTTAGCTTAATTTGTACTGGTTAGTCAAGTAAATAAAACTTTATTGAGTTATTTTCTTATCATGTTACGAGAAGAAATATAAACATTCCCTTATTGGCGTCTTTCTTTAATATCTCTAACAGAAATTTATCCCATTGAAAAATTACCGTTTTGTTGCCCTCGTAGATATGCGATAACAGAATAATTCACTGCGTCTGGTGTCTCCCATTCTGGGAGCATTCACTCTCCTGCAGTGTACATTCGATCGTCGAAATTCCAAATTCATTTTCACATAAACTGATCATAATCTCACTATTAATCGTCAATATTTTTTAAAACATTACAAACAATCTGGGCTGTAACATGGCCTGAGTAACAGAGCGAGTTTAAATCAAGTGTCGTAAAACCAAAACCAAAGTAATTACTTTGGCCAATCACAAAGGACGGAAACAAGCAAGCGATCCAGTCAAACTCGAAGTAATTTCACGTATAATTTCGTTTTATCAACTGGGTTGATAATGTCAATTGGCCACCGTAAAGAGATTCAAGAGCTGACGTTTCGAGCGTTAGCCCTTCGTCGGAGCGAATCAAGGAATTGTGCGTCGTGTGTTTTTTATATACAGAAAGATGGAGCTTCGCTATTGGCTGGTGCCTGGTAACGTGAAAACAACGGAATAAATAAGTTGAATGAAAAGCGTTCGTTGATACCGTGAGGATTAAGAGTGCCGATTTGAAAAATAAATTTTTGTTCTAGAGTTTTACGGCTTTCCGTGTTTCCTTGGTGAAGAGAAAGGCCGCAGACTGCCATATGTTGCTTAGAATGATTTGGGAGATTGAAGTGTCTCGCGACCGGGTTCGATGCATTTTTGTCGTCTTTCTCTACGTCACGAAGGTGTTCTCACGTAGCCGACAAAAAGCGCGGGAAAATGTGTGCGGGTGAGAAACGATTGGTTTTGGTTTTACTCCTGACTGGTTGAAAAAGTGGCGCGAGATTTTTAAACCAATCACTATGCGAAGTAATGAAAAGCCAAAGCAAACGCAGAATTACTTTCGACACTGAAGTGAAAACCGCTCTATGGATACAGGATTGTTCATCTTGAAATATGTAGCCTACATTTGTCAAATTCGTCATCTTAAATCCGTCTCAATTTTCTCCATCCTTAAACTATTATTTTCAGCATATATGTTTTCAGGCTTCTTGTATTTTAAGGTAATTTGTTACATTGAAAAATGAATCAAATTATCGTGAAGCAGTTCCTTCTAATGACATTTATTTTCTTTTTCACAGTAATTCACTATGGGCTTGAATATTTTTCAAAATGATTACAAATTTATGATAATTTCGCCAGTCGCTTCGAATTACGCCAAGTTCATGATGACGTGTGAATTGTTGCGATGTGGCAGTTGTCCTTCCTTTTGTGCTTAGCGATCAGTTTTCATTGCCAGGGGCGCTCCTAGGCATTTTTTGTTTGTAAGCCTTGGTGGAGCATATTGAGGGAAGATACAATATGGGCGCGTTAGCCCAAGGCGCAAAATGCTAGGGAGTCCGGGGACATGCCCTCCCGGAAAATTCTGAAAATTCAAGTACTCTACTCTGAGATGTAATCTGGGTGCTTAAATTAATTAGAAAATGCCAGGATTCCATATTGAACAAGAAATAATGGAATATTTAAAAAAATGCAGCCAGTTGGATTACTGGTGAGTCGAACAGACGAGTTTTGCGAATCGTTTTAATCCTTTTTGAAAAGTATATATCATACCGTCCGAATCACTTGTAAGCCATGTTTATTTTGCTTAAAGGCAGGTACGCCCCTGATCGCTATGATTGCTAGCTTTTTCCATTCAAACCTTCATCCGAGGTCAAATTTATAAGCATGTAGCCGGAACGTGCGTGACTAGCAATTTAGCCTCCAGTCAATATTTTCTACTTGTTTAATTGCTGCCGCAGCGAGTGAGCATGAAGCGAACGAGCGACGCAGCTCTCTAATCGGCATAAGATTGCATTATAGGGGCTTGAAATCACTTTTTTTACGAAACGCAAGGAATTCTGGTCGGCGGTAAGATCAAAGGCGCAAGGAATTGTGGTTATGCGCAAATGGAAGATTTAGGATGCGCAGTGGTATATGCGTGAGAAGATGACTTAGCGTGTGCAGTCGATTACACCAAAGTAGGTTATGCAAAATATCGGCTTCGTTATCGGACTATTTTTGTCGGCTCTTTCTAACCAATGGTTATTTGTCGTTCAGCTTGAATTTTGGTTTCTTTTGCAGTTAAGAAATACGTTTATCAGATGAAATGTACCTTTCTTTGGTCAAGTCCAAATTTTACGTTTCGTTCTTGATCGATCGGCTGATTGCCGGAGGAAAGAACATAACACGTGCATTCCGGGCTCGGCATCCCAGACATGTGTTATGCTTGAAAACAACTCGGTGATTTGAACTTATTTTGTTTTGGATTTTTGAAAACTGAAAGAAACAAACTATCCAGATATTCGCTGGGTAAAAATGCCTTTTAAATATAAATGTAGACGAGATTCTTGAATTCAGAGGAAAGCATGAGCAAAGGTCACGAAAGCACGACAAAAACGCTGCTGCCGTAAAACAGAAGTTCTGCATAATCATAGTTTGTAGTTTTACAACATTGATAGTTACTGTTGAGAGGCATCAGTTATATCAACAGCGAAATGTTGATCTTACAATGTTAATAGCTGACAACAAATGCTTGTTTTATAGTTTTATTAAAGAGTTTTTTCTGTACTGTCCTTTGCAGAATGTTGATACTTGGGGGGCCGTTCAAATTTTTATGGAAGACGGGTGGTATAAGATGGGGAGCTTGACAGTAAATTGCCTTACGCTTCAAATGTGACTTCGAATTAGCATAGTTGTGTAATAGTAGGTCACGTGACAGTTTTTGGGGCGAAAACACTCGACTGTATTTTGAGTTCAGTATTAAAAGCAAGTGTGACGGTTGCTCAGTTTGCCCGTTATTTCTGCTATCCGTTCGTTCTGTTTGTCGACTATTTGCCGTTTATTACATTGGTGGCAGCGGTTGGGATCACTATGAGTGCAAAGGATGAAGCGACTGATGATTACGGTGGAGCAAAACCGAAAATACCTTCCCACGCGCCCGACGAGAAGGGAGCCATTGGTGGCCACGAGGTGAAAACCGAAACGACTTCAACTCCGCCGCAAGAAGGAACTGGTGCTATGATAAACGAACTGATAAGTGCAATGACCCAGGCTTTCAAGCAATCTTCGGATAAACCAAGTTCTGGCGATTCAATCAGCAGAAATGTTGCTCTAAAGCAGCCAAAACCGTATTCGCTCGGTCAGAATTTCAAGGTATGGCTGTCGCAATTTGATGAATATTCCAAGTTGGCTAGCATCCCTGAATCGAAGAAGAAAGCATTTCTGGTCACTTTGCTGGACCAAACAGCGTACAGAGCCGTCCAACTTCTCAGAATTCCCGAGAGTGCTTCGTATCAAGTTTTTTTGCAACGTGTTGTGACTCGGTTTGACTCAGGAAAATCCCCGGGGGATTACAAACTGCTTCTTCGAGCTCGGCAACAAGACAGCAACGAGGACTTTGAAATGTACGCTGATAATCTTCTGGAACTAGCTGAGAACGCCTACCCTGATGCTGACTACCGCTTCAAAGAGGAAATAGCGAAAGATCGGTTTTTGGAAGGTGTTCGCTGTAGTGATGGATGTCGTGAACAGTTGTTTATTAAACAACCCGTAAGCCTTTCAGCCGCCGTTCGGCTGGTGCGACAACTCGAGAGTGCCCGCGTAGCTTCGCGTAATTCAGCTGAAAATAAACCACCTCGACCGCAGCTAAATGTCATGGAGGAAAATAACACCCTCGAAGTTTCAGAGCTCAAGGGCTTAATGGCATCCATCAATTCGCGGCTCGAGAGGTTGGAAAAACAACAGCAAGAACCACGCAGACGCCCAGTTGCGGGATCTTCAAGAGTCAGATGTTATCGTTGTCAGAATTACGGCCATTATGCTCGCGATTGTCTCAGTTCATCGGGAAACGGACAGAGGGGCCTGCCGAGGGTCAACCAGTCCCCTTGAACGACTCAAAGACCCGAAGTTCGAGCGACGACAAGGCGTGTAGAGAGGAAAATTTGTTTGTTTTGAGCGGCCGCGGTGTTTATGTTTCTGGTCTGATTAATCACACTCGTGTGTCGCTCCTTTTGGATACCGGCGCGACGTCGAGCATTCTAAACGAAGAAACATGGAAGAAGAGTGGTCAATACCGCCCGGAAAAGCTTCAAAAGTTCAATGCGTCGCTGACGGTTGCAAATGGAGAAAAGTTAGCTGTACAGGGCAGAACAGTAATAAACGTGCGCTTCGGAAATTCATTATTCCGAGTACCTATGTTGGTTGTTCGTGACATCCCTCACGCATGTATTCTGGGATCGGATTTCTTTGAACGGGAATCTTGCCAAATCTTGTACGATGTTGGAACGCTCGTGGTTCAGGGTGAAGAAATTCCAATCTTTTATGAGCGAAAGGCCCCAAGCGTATGCCGTGTTGTAGTTGAAGAGGAAGTTGAGTTGAAAGCGGGCACCGAAGTTGTTTTGTGTGGAAAATTGGAACCTGGATTCGAGCGGAACAATGGGACTCCAGGGATCCTGGAAGGACACCGGAAAAACACAGCCGCAAAGCTTACAAGTAGATTCTGCATAGCACGCTCCCTGATCGTTCCGAAGGAAGGAAAAACTCCCATTCGTATGGCAAACTTCTCAGACCAAACCATGTTGTTAAGGCCAGGTCAAACTGTGGCTCAGTTTTATCCTCTTGATCGTGTCGATGCTTCAGTAAATTTGTTTGATTTGGAAGAAAAACCTTCAGAAAGGGAGACAAAACAGGATCCTAGAGTAGAAATGCCCCCCTCCGACCCACCTGTCGTGAAACAAGAGATCCGTGCTGACTTTTCTGGACTTTCAGAGGGGGAGAAGCAATCGTTTAATGGCCTGCTAGAAGAATATAGAGATTTGTTCGCCACGGGGAATGGCAATTTAGGTCGCACTGATTTGTTAGAACACACCATTGACACCGGTTCAGCCACTCCAGTCAAGCAAGCACCTCGTCGACTCCCTCCATTCAAACGAGATGAGGTCGACAGACAGCTCTCAGACCTCTTAGCACAAGGGAGAATGGAACCATCCAACAGCCCCTGGAGTAGCCCCATTGTGTTGGCCAAAAAGCACGATGGAGGCTATCGCCTGTGCATAGACTACAGGAAGCTTAACTCCGTAACTGTTAAAGATGCTCAACCCCTTCCGAGGTCAGATGACATCTTGGAATCCTTGGGTGGTGCAAAGTGGTTTAGCTGCCTTGACCTTGCCTCAGGGTACTGGCAAGTTCCTGTCGCAAAAAGAGACCGCCCAAAAACTGCGTTTGTCACACATCGGGGTCAGTTTCAGTGGACCTGTTTGCCCTTTGGGGTAACCAATGGACCTGGAACATTTACCCGGCTGATGAATCTTGCATTACAAGGTCTGACCTGGAAAGAGTGTTTGGTCTACCTAGATGACATCATCATCATGTCGGGCACCTTTGAGGAACACTTGTCTCGCCTTCGCTCTGTCTTTGAAAGGCTGCGAGAGGCCGGGCTGAAATTAAAATCATCAAAGTGCATCTTTCTTCAACGTCAAGTTTCTTTCTTGGGGCACGTTGTTTCGGCTGAGGGGATACAAACCGATCCCGATAAAGTAGCTGCTGTCCGTGACTGGCCTACTCCAACAAGTATTTCCGAGCTGAAAGGGTTCTTGGGCCTTGTAACATACTACAGACGATTCATCCCCAGTTTTTCTGCAAAAGCAGAACCACTAAACTGTTTGACAAGGAAAGGAGTAGAGTTCAAGTGGGGACCCCAACAAGAGAAAGCCTTCTGCGAACTGAAACATCACCTCATGAACCCACCAGTATTAGCCTATCCAGATTTCAGTGAAACCAGTGGCCAATTCATCCTTGATACTGATGCAAGTAGTGGTCATGGTATTGGTGCCGTGCTCTCGCAAATGCAATCTGATGGCACAGAGCGTGTTCTTGCTTACGGAAGTCGTGCATTACACTGCCATGAGAGAAATTATTGTGCAACCCGTCTTGAGATGCTTGCCCTGGTTGACTTCATTGATCACTTCCGTTATTACCTTCTTGGGCGAAAGTTTCTCGTGCGAACAGACCATCATGCCTTAAAGTGGCTGATGTCGTTTAAACAACCAGAGGGACAGGTAGCACGGTGGCTGGAAAGGCTCTAAGAATATGACTTCACTGTTGAGCACCGTCCTGGGATCAGTCATGCTAACGCCGATGCACTGTCCCGGAGGCCTAGACGAAAACATGGAAGTTGTCCATCATGTGGTGATACTGAATATGTTTCAGCAGCATTCCTGCGACAGAGCAAGGAGAAAGAGGGGACGTCCGAGACCCCGGAAAGAACATTTTCATGGGCAACGGCCGAAATTGCTCAGGCTCAACGCAGTGACCCGGATATTAGCCCAGTGATTGCAAGGATGGAAGAAGGCCAACCCAAACCATCGCCTGGCGAACTTCTCCGTTTCAGCCCCATCTCTAGGGCAATATGGGCACAACACGAACTACTCGAGTTAAAGGACAATGTACTGCGAATTCGCCCAAAGGAGGAGTCAACGAACCTGAAACCCAGAATCGTCCTCCCGGAACCTCTGGTAAAACCAGCACTGCAACGGCTACATGATGGGGTGGAGGGGAGCCACCTTGGCCAGCTCAAAACGCTACGGAAACTCCAAGCCAGATTCTGGAGACCCGGTCTTGCAAAGACTGTGAAAGATTACTGTACCGCTTGTTTAACCTGTGCTGCGTGCAAGCCCCCCAGGAAAACGCCTAAGGCACCGCTCCGCCCCATCCCTTCTTACCCTTTCCAGCGACTTCACATTGATATCATTGGTCCACTTCCCAGAACCAAACGTGGAAACCGTTACATTCTGACTGTCCAGTGTTCATTTACAAAGTGGGTAGAAGCCTACGCCATACCAAATCAAAGAGCCAAAACGTGTGCACGAGTACTGGTGGACAACTGGGTTTATCGGTATGGCGCACCCGATATCATCCATTCTGACCAAGGACGCAATTTTGAATCCCACCTCTTTAGTGAGCTTTGTCAAATGCTCGAAATCAGAAAAACCAGAACAACCCCATATCACCCAGCTGGGAATGGACAGGTGGAGAATGCCAACAAGAGTATCAAGGGGCTGTTAATGGCAAAAGTGGAAAGTGATCCTGACACATGGGACCAACACCTTGGGCCTTGTATGATGGCATACCGAAGTAGTGAGCACATCTCAACCGGGTACACCCCATTTACCCTTATGTTTGGCCGGGAAATGCGACTTCCCCTAGATGTCATGGTGGGTAATCCAGACGACGCAGCCCCTGATCGGTATGGAGAGTACGTCTCAAAGTTGAAGAATCAACTCTCCGATGCGTTCCAGGATGTCCGTCAGCACCTGAAAACAGCACAACAGCGCCAGAAAGAGTACTTCGACCGAGGAGTGAAGGAGCGCCTCTACCAACCCGGGGACCAGGTATTCCTGTTCGACCCGCAGCTGAAACCTGGTGAGGCGGCCAAATTTCACCGAAAATGGAAGGGGCCCTATGAAGTGTTGGCACGTACAACTGAGGTCAACTACCGCATCAAGAGACCACAAGATCCTGTAAGCCGCTCCAAGGTTGTCCATTTCGATAACCTAAAGCTATACCAACGTAGGCAACCAGAGGTGCAAGTGAGTCAGAAGAATCAGAGTGGCCGCGAGCGGGGCAACAAAGAGAAGGAGAGGGGAACAGTTCTTAAATCTCTAGAGAGGCGAGGCACCAATTGTGGGGATGACCTTAGTGAAGATAGAGATGAAGATGAACTTCCAGACTTCTGCCTTCCCATACCAGAGCCAGTAGTGACCGGACAACAAGCAATCCAGGACCCTGAGTACAATGGAAGTCGCAAGGTTGATGTATCGACAGCGAATGAAGTGGGCAACCTTGATGGAACTCATCAGTCAGATGACCATCAGCCAGAAGGCATTTCGCCTCCAGGAAGTCAAGTAGGAGACGTTGACCCTGGTCTTTCTGCTCAGGCCAACCCTGGTGCAGAGGGTGACGTAGAAGAGAGCACCACTTATACAAGGCAGGAGAATGGATTGGAGAGTACACTTGTCGCGGACGGTGATGTGGGGCAGGCCGAGGAGAGAGTTGGCAGGCCTGACCCAACTGCCCAAAGACCACCACCAGCTGCTTCACGCCCAAAGAGAGTAACACGCCCCCCGGATCGCTATGGAGACTGGGAACTTAACACCGTATGTTCTTCTGGTTATCCCATGGCCCTCAAGAACAAGGTTGAAGGTCTCAGGGCTTTCTTCCAGGAGCAGGAAAATCGAGTACTCTGTTTTAAATCAGATTATGTGCAAAAAGCTCGACAGCTGAGGATCAAGGACATATTGAAACATTGAGTTTAAAGTGAGGTTGTTACAAAACCTCAGGACTACCGGACAGTGACATCTCTCTAGTAAATGTTAAGCCAAGTGAACATTTTTCTAGAACTTTAAACAGGGTAGTGTCGTTACCATTGTTAAAGTCACAGTGTCGACCCTTTAGAAGGAGGGGATGATGTAATAGTAGGTCACGTGACAGTTTTTGGGGCGAAAACACTCGACTGTATTTTGAGTTCAGTATTAAAAGCAAGTGTGACGGTTGCTCAGTTTGCCCGTTATTTCTGCTATCCGTTCGTTCTGTTTGTCGACTATTTGCCGTTTATTACAGTTGTAAGAATGAAATCTCACATCTCGTCATTGTTCCAAGCAGACAAGATAGTACAGTTCATAAAGTTACTGCTAGCACAGTTATTTCGTCCTCCCCTTTGGCAGCATTTTTACCATTTAGGTATACTAGTTTAGTTTTAACACACCATCATGACGACATTTTTGCAGTATGCTGAAAAAATTACCAAGCTTTAATTGGTCAAGAACAGCTTTCGGAAGTAAAGGGGGCTTGTTTGGCCGAGAGTTTTAAGCATATGCATTCATAAGGCCTATTGCACAACCTAAAAACATCGCGCGTAAAAACAGGGAGTTATATTATTTTTGTGTTTATTGTTTTATGAGCCGAAGATGAGTTTATTTTAGTTTTCAACTGCTATAAATATATGCTCCTGTGCAAGAAAACAATTTTATGAGCCGCAGGAGGGGGTGGGGGTAAACTTAAACCATTTTATTTGAAATCATGCATTATTAAATTGTCCACGGTTTTCGACTAGTAAACTGAATTTGTGAAGTCTTGCTTTGGTTAGAAATTTTTGCCACATGACTAAATGGAGTTAGCCAGAGGCAACATATTTATATCACGACCGATGCTGTTGTTATCACAGTGTACACTCGAAAAAAAAAACGAGCAAAAGTAACTGAGAAAAGTCGAAATCGTAAAAGACATTCATTTGTTTCTTAAGATATGACTCGGCAAAACGTGTCTGTTAATATTCATTATCTTGACTTTAAAAGTATAAAGCTGGAAGATAATCCACCAACGTAACACAGAAATCCAGGATTCAGGAAAAGTCTGACTATCAGGGCTGATTAAACCCCAAAATGAGAGTAATCTGGCTTTTATTGACCCCTAAAAGACACCAAAATACCAAAAATAAAATTTCTATATCGAGATAAGATAATTTTATTCATACACGTCATTTCCATCCGCCTTATTAAACTGTTATCAACTAACCGTGCACCCACCTACCTAATTACAAGCACAAGATAATAACAATAGGGTATTAACATGACTTTTTGAGGGATTATTGTTTTTTGGCGCCCGCGTAGTGTCATTTGCGGCCCGAGCGCGACAAACAAACAATTTAGTAAAGTTTTCAAGAATACAAGTAAGAACTTACTTCGCGCTGAAAATGTTATAACTGTAAAAGCCGGACCGATATGTTTTGAACAGGTGTAGAACTTAGCGGATATAGCTATGATCTCTCTGAAAATAATCGCCAAAGAACTCATGGATAATCATAATATTTAACGAACTTACGGTTTACAGTTCATCTTCGGTGTAAAATTCCCGTAGTACTCCAGCCGAGCTATTAATTTTGCTCGACCGTTCGCTTCTAATAAAATAAATAAGCAAAATAAGACAGAAAACAAGCGAACCCAGTGGGAAATTAGCCAACCCGGTGACTTTTTTCCCGAAAACCCAGTGAGGATAAAGATTCCACTGGGTCTGTTACAGAAGGGTGTATCTTGAGAGCAAAAATTGAGAATCACTGAGCTGCTAAGAGGCTTACGTATTTGTCAGTGTGACTGTTTATCAGGATGCAATGCAAATTTGAGCGTGCATCAATGTCTAATATATTTGCGCTAAGTGAAACATAATTATATGAGTTCGAGCATGCTCAATTTCTTAACCGAATATAGAAATATATACGTTCGATTGGAATTCCATTTCATCGACTATATCGGCAATTGTCAAAGCGCGGCAGCCTTCAGTTGCTCTTGTGAACCAACAGTATGATTATTTATCGTGTCTATGTGAATTTTCCACCGTGAGCAAGAGTAATTGCGACAAAGTCAAACATGTCATTCACTTTCCTTAATGGCTCTGCGCTGGGATATAAATTAAATTCCTGAGTTCTTAAATCGAAGTCTTTCCCAACCAGAGCTCAGCAAGATATGAAAAATTATCGTTATGGCCCCACAAGAAAAAGATGAGATGTTTATAGTTATTGAAGATCTCCTGAGCGTGTGGGGTTTCTTGAACAAACACACTGAATTTTGCTTCTATTTTTCCGATTCAGTTGTGTACTGAAATAGACAATTTGATAAAGTGAGAAATTTCCCATGTCAATTTCGACGAAAATTTAGATGTTTCTACAAAAAATCGCATGGAAATGAGTGTCACTTAAACTTCGCTTTGAATGAAAATGTGAATCGATAAACAAGCAAACACGGCAGGCCATATATTAGTTGACCATCGTTAAAACTTCCTCTGTCTCGGATCATCAAGGAATATTTTAAAAGCTCCGTAGCTGCTTAAAGACCGATGAAACCTCGTTCTCTGAATTAGTATATATTTTACCAATAAGAAATTAATTTAACTGTTTTTGACGGATTTATTCGAAAGGCATCTTACTTGGTAATAAACGAAGGTGCATTTTCCATATGATAAACTTGAGTAACTCTACCACACAGGGAACATCAAGGGCTTAGGATAAATGAGTTGCTTTACGAAAATAAAAATAATGAACCATAGATTGCTCCAAATTCAGAAGCCTGAAAGCGCTTTTGAAATGAGGTTTACGAATTTAAATATTCCTAGCAGTTTCTGAGTAAGACCATTCTCATTAAAAACCAAGCAAAAAAGTTTTAAATATATATTTTACCTGAGTTTGCAGTAACTCTTTGCATAGAGCATAACATTGTGGAATTGAACACTATATAGGAACATGAATCATATAAGGTAACCTACCTCTTATTATCGGCGGGACACCAATTGTTACAGTGATAAAACCCGTTTTCTAACTGCCATTTGAACGCATTTGAACGCCAATCGATGCGTGTAAAGATTATCAAAGAGATCTTAAAGTTTTTTTTTTCTCATACGCTGCCAGAACACGATAGAATGCCGGTGGCAGCATACATATGTAAAACTATCTATAGTGTCAGTTAGAACATGACGTACTGACGAAATTAATTAAAAATTGCAAACATGATGAATATCACCTGCGGAGAAGTCAGTATTGATAATTCCTGGACGTTTTTTGAAATTTTGGGAATAATTAAAGGATAAGTAATTTGACCATGTAACAACATGAGATGTTAAAGTATGATATACTAGTTAAACCAATTTTTTTTTAAAAAAAATAACGGTTTGTTTTTGCCGTATTCAGAAGTATAATAAATTGAAATTAACTATCCTTTTCTATTTACATTGTTTTTTATTAATTAGAATTACTTACGTTGTTAAAGTGAGAAACGGCTCGCATATATCGCGAGTGATAGATATTTAATTTGATTTACCCTGAAATGTCGAGTAGGTCTCAACGTTAGTCTCACAATTAAACGCACAATTTCCCTTGAATAAAAGTGTCTTATACACCTTATTCCAAAGTGGCTACCATCTTAATATTCTTTTGTTGGTACTCAAATTAGCCCTTCTTGCCTCGTTTTTAAGTTCAAAAATCAAAAGAATATATTATCTCGAACGAGGCAACAAGGGCCAACTTGTGTGTGCATATATCAGCGGCCATTTTGGAATAAGGTGTATATTGCTAATGTTTTGTGGAGTTTGAGAATACTGAGTCCTAGGGGCGAACTGAACTTGATGACAAACATCTGGCTCTCGCCGCGTTGCCGTTTTGTGGGGCTGAACTGCTTTAATTGGGGAATTTCCAGGCTTTTCACCTGCTATCGTGGGGTATTTACTGCGCATACCCCATAGAAGGCACTGAACAAAATGATTTCCACTTAGATTATGATTATGATAACAGAGTCATTTTCACTTGAGCGTCGAAAGTAATTCGTATTTCTTGGGTTTGCCTTGCTGTGGCTACTGGAAGTGGTTTCAGAAGCTCAGATCTGGTGTTAGTTGTATCACGCGTCCTTCTTGTAGAACTAAGCACACGCAAGAATTTGTCACTTACAAGTACATCTAGTAACTTGCACTGTTTTTTACGCGATATAGTTTTGTATTTATATCTTAGTAGTTATTGTATTTATATTTAGTATTATATAATATTGTATGTAACTCAGTAATTCAGCTCTTGAATCTCTTTATGGTGGCCAATTCACATTATCAACCCAGTTGATAAAACCAAATTATGTAATTCAGTCTTATGTTGTGTATATTGCTGCAATGAGTTTTTAATAAACAGTCATTATTTATTATTATAAGCTCGAGCCACTTTCTCAACCATTTAAGCCCGTAAAACTAAAGCCAATCATGACTATGCTGCGCACGTTTTCCTGCGCTCAGCAGCTGTCAAGTTCAATTGCTTTGAATGTTGATTGGTTCACTTG
>OX393561.1:39816330-39874174 GCA_947652115.1 Blastomussa wellsi
GATTTGTGGTTCTGACAATTTAATATACTGTTATGTATCGACCGCAACATGCACAGGCCAAAATATAACAAAATATTACGAAAAACCGACCGATTGTGCAATAACGAGCCGAGCGTTCGACACCTCACCAACAGTGTTCGTAATATCGGAGTTATGTACTGAGAGAAACTAATTTGTAAACACCTGCAGTTCAGTTAAAGGAAATTTTGGAAAATTTCATCGAATCTTGACACAAATAATACTGAATTTCTCATTACTGCATGACTTTTATTTTACTGAGCTTAATAGAGATACATATGCAGGACTTTTCTCAGTTTACATCAGATTGACACTAGAATGTGCTACGATACGACTCTGTACCTATCATGTTTGATTCTCGCACAAACAAACAATAATTATCTGAAATAAAAATTTTGAAAACTTGTAATAAGAGTTTGGACTACAGTATGCAAAACGAAGACCCTTTTTTCATTTCTGTCGTCAGTCGTGTATAAGGACCCAAATTTCGTGAAAATTAAGATTAGTTTTATTATTGAATTTTACACGTTTGTTTTTCTTTTCCCTCGGGGGAGTTGACACTTGTTCATCCAAGAAAATAACACGAAACGGCTAACGGGTCGAGAGAACGTAACGCACATTTTGTAAGAGAATAAAATACTCACCAAAGCACAGCGCTAGCGGAAAATTCTTCTTGGTTTTTTCTTCTGTCATGTACATGTGTGAGACGTTCAACCTTATATCTCTGAAGGCGAAGAAATGTTGATTTACAAGGCAATTATTTTAAGTCAGTATCTTTGTCGTACTCTAGCCAAATTCTCAGTATTTATATGGACTCTTGAACTGAATTTTTCAGCAAAGCTTACCAGTAAATGTTTAAAGACTTTTGTGATACTCAGAAATTTGATTCTTGGGCATTTCCAGTATGTGGTTTGAGGTTAGCGATATTTTCCCGTGTTTTGTAAAGATACCTAGGGAAACTGCCAGAACACCTGCTCTCCTAAGACAATAAGAAGTCACTTGCGAAGCTTTTCTATAAGATAACACAAAAAATAACAAAGCAAACTAAATGCGCTTGCGTAGGTGTCAGTAAACTCGACAAAATTCACAGGAAAAGTTGATACTGGGGCTGTCCTACCTTCAAGCTTTGCGAGCCCAGCCAATCCAGAATGCAAAATATTAAACGAGTATTTGAATACAACAAGCAGATCTTATGAAAATGACAGATTACAAGGATCCTTTATGGTCCTTTTAACCGTCCTGTTAAAAGTATTCTAGTATTTCACGTTGAAAAGAAATAATTTTACGGTCTTTTTACCATACTGAGAGGCGAAATGTTGCAGATGAACATATTCGTTTGCCGTTTACTGTGTTTATATAAGGCCAACATTTTTTGGAACCAGGTGATTTCTGCCGAATAATATCTGGCCCTGTTAAATGTAGTAGTTCGTTTTTCGTTGGAGTTTTGATGAATTGTAGCCTGCGCAGACGAACTAAAGCCGTCGTTAAAGGGGCATTGTCACGCCATTTTAGCAAAACTTTAACGTGCCTTCAGTCAAAGGAAAACCAAAAATAATGGGTTAGTTTTGTTTCCGAAGACTATATTACTGCATTGAAACCGTTTACTGACGTCTGTCGTCAACGATGGCGAGGATGGAAGTGGATTGAAAATGGCCAATTTGCCATTTTTTTTCAAATTATCAAACCATCTCCTGAAAAAGTGGGAAACCTACTATCACGGTTTGTTCTCCCTTTTAAATGTTCATTTGATATCTTCTTCATAATTCTGCTGAAGTATTTTTTGCATAAGTAAAGGTATTGAGAATTTACCTGAACACTCCAAAATCACCGTGAAAATGCCCCTTTAAGTAGATTACGTCTGCCGCACAGGCTAGATGAACTGAAATTGAAAGACAATGTCCTTGTGAACATTTTTTCGTTTTAATAAACTTTGCCTGAGTCGTTGTCATTTTGCAAGTGCAATGTTTATTTTTTAGCTACTTGTTTCCAGATTACCATCAAAACATGGGGCCTAAATATAAAAACAGTCATATCAGTGGCTATCAGTATCTAAGCTGATCAAATTCATCAATTGCAATTTGATTTCATTTTTGGCTTCCATATTCAATTTTTGACCGGTGATAGCATAAATTCTTACAAATCAAAGAAAGCCATGAAATAATAGTAACCGAGGCAGAAAAATACAGAAAATGTAAAAATTAACCGGCTGAGAAGAAACTTGCATGGATGGCTTCAAAAAGAAGAAGATATCGGCTGAATAAAAGTTGACCCTGTTTGATTATCCAAGTCGCCTTCCAAGTATCCTTCTTCCTTTGAATTGTTTTCGCTCATTCGATCATGGCAGGCCTTGCTGATTTTGCAACTTTGTGCTTAAAAGCCTGAAATTCGGACAATACGTGACACTTGCCACGCTATGAGTTGTCCCGTGAAATTATTTCAAACTATACTTTTTTACATAATAATGACAACAGTTGTGGATTTTTTTGATCGCGATCCCGAGAACTGGAATGTTTCTTACACGATCACTCCCATAATAATTTTTGTTTAATTTTCCATTTTTCATCAACATTAATTCACTGGAACACGACAAGTCCAAATTAATAAACGATAAGGTGCTTGAACCGAGGAAAAAGTTGCGTTGCAACTTCAAGGCTTACAAATTTGTGCTAAAATATTCAAATCAATGTTTCGGTGGACAACAAAGAGACTAAACACTGCATATTGGATGTAAAATTGCCACAGTTACATCGGGCTCCCTCTCGTTCGACTGGATGGCAAAAGGCATCGATGTCCTTCAGTTCTTGAATCTTTGAAGCCTTTACAGCGACCGACGTTGAATTTCGACGCAAAAGCTCGAAGTCCCAAATTACTGCACCCGATGATTCTTGGCTGCTGTCCACACACATAACACTGGGTGGTTCTAGCGCATGGATTTTTTTGGGTTTGAGTGGGGGATGACGTTGTGGTTTACGCATCCCGGCTCACCAGCTCGCCGGCTCGCCGGGATGCGTACACCACAACGTCATCCCCCACTCAAACCCAAAAAAATCCATGCGCCAGAGACCACCCAGTATTATGTGTGTGGAATGAACATGGCAAAAACCACTGCGCATAAGAGGAGGCTGCACGCCTTCAAATGGAAAACGGGGGCACAAATCAATGGGGCAACTTTCAAGGAAACACAAATTTCACATTTTGCGCCAGGAATTATTTTTCATTTGAAGAAATGTGCGCACATTTATAAATAACATGGCAGCAGCACGTGATGATGATGACCTTATTCTTGAAGAGGCAATCAGAAGGCTTCAAGTTGAAAATGAAAATTTGCGCAGGCAAAGGGTGATTGAAGAACCTTTACCTGAGGAAGAACGTTTTGAATTTTTTCAAAAATTTGATGAATTTGTAAGAAGGGAAGAAGAAGAAGATAATGCAGTCATTGAAAGAGCATTAGCTGTTGTTGAAAGAGAGAGAGCAGCAGGCCGGTTGACGCAAGAAAGATTGGAAAGATTTATCAAAAATCTTGTCAATCAATTTGAAAATGGTACAAGCAAAAGAGAAAAATTTAAAGAAGTTGAAGAGTGGGTCAAACTTTTCCAAACCCATTATGACCCTGTTGAATATGAAAAGATTGCAAGAAATTTATCAGATGATTTTCCTGGACTTTCATTGCAAAATGTGAAAATTTTACTGCAAGGACTGAAAAATCGATTTCTGAGAAAAGAAATTCACGACAGATTTGTTTTGGCAGAAACAAATTTCCGAGGATGGCTTCACGTGTGGTCAATGCAGGTATCAGAACTTAACTTTAAAAACAAGGATCGTTGGAACCCCCATTCAAAAGGTTTTTATAACCCCGCTGCAAAGGATATTTTAGTTTTTGCAAAAGAGTACCGTGAAAAGTTCATTGAACTGCTCAAAAAGGAGATGAAAGAGATGGGGATGGTGAAAGTCTTATTTTCTTTTGATACAAAGTTTTCAACAAAAGATGAAAAGAGAGAAATCAAACAGTATTATAAAAGTAAACTGTATATTTTCCAAAAATTTGACGAAGAAGAGATCACGGAAAAATTCGATGAATTTATTGAAGATTCAAAAAGCAGAACGGAAGTCTCAGTTCAAAATTCAGAAATGGTGTTTGAAAAAATAAAACAAGTGTATGTGCATGTTGCAAAATATGAACCACTGAAAGGAGGAACATGGTTGCCACTTCCACCAAAACTTGCAGCAAAGAAAGCAATTGTTAACGTGAAAAACGTGGACAATGAATGTCTGAAGTGGGCGTTGAGATCAGCACTTTTCCCAGCGGGAAAGGACGCGCAAAGGCCGAGCAAATACCCTGTCAATGTTGGCATCAATTGGAAGGGAATCGATTTCCCCACACCGATCAAGCAGATAAAAAAGCTTGAGGCACAAAATCCAAAACTGGCAATCAATTTATATGGTTGGGACAAAGAAAAAGACTGTTTCATGGGAGGTTTATGGTTCAGCGAGAAAAGTCATGAAGTGCCAAGGATCAACCTGATTATTATTGTGGATGGGGAGAACAATCATTACTGCTGGGTCAAACGAATGAGCGCATTGGTTTATGATCAGACAAAACATTGTGGAAAAAAGCACTTTTGCAATATGTGTATTACACATTTCAGAACAGAGGAAAAGTTGGAGGAGCATCAAAAACAATGTGAAGGTTTGAATGGCAGGCCAACAGTGATCGAAATGCCGGAAAAAGGAAAAAACATCCTGAAGTATCAAAATTTCCAAAAACAGATGAAGGCGCCTTTCGTGATTTATGCAGATTTTGAGGCGCTTGTAAAAAAGATTGAATACCGCGAGTGCGAAAATCAAGAACAAAGTTACACAGAAAAAACTGAAATCCACGAAGCGTGTGGATACGCCTGGATATGTGTGAGAAGTGATGGAGAAATAATGAATTCAAAAGTTTTCAGAGGGCAAAATGCAGTGGCAAATTTTCTGAGCGACATTGTGCAAGAAGAACAAAATCTGAGAGAAAGTGTGGAAGAGAAAGAACCAATAAGAATGGAACCGGAAGATTGGGAAAATTTCAACAACGCAAAAGATTGTCACATTTGTGGCAAAAGTCTAACGAAAGAAAATTTCCTTGACTCACTGCCTGCATGGAAAAAAGAAAAATATTTGGGACAGGTGCACAAAAAATGTTTCTGGTTTGTGCAAAAAAGGGTTGCGTGCCTTTGCATGAAAAGGTTGGACAAAAAGCAAAAAGAAGCAGCCGACAAACAAGAAAAGTGTCAATTCTGTGAAAAACCGTTGATCCAACCAACTTTCAGAGACGCGGTGAAAGACCATTGCCATGTGACAGGCAAGTTTCGGGGGGCCGCGCACAACGATTGCAATTTAAAACTGAAACTGAAGCCCAAATTTTTCAAAATCCCAGTTGTATTTCACAACCTGAGAGGTTACGACGCGCACCACCTGATGCAGGCGATGGCGCAGCAGGAAAAGGATGTGAAATGTGTGGCCAACAACATGGAAAAGTACATCACATTTTCCATGGGGAATCTGCAGTTCATAGACAGTCTGAATTTCATGCAAGGAAGCCTTGACGCGCTTGTGAAAGCAACGCCCCCAGAAAAGCTGAAAATCACCAAAACATCAATGGACAGCTCCCAGGTTGAGTTGTTGTTTCAAAAAGGAATCTATCCATATGAGTACATGGACTCATGGGAGAGGTTCGAAGAGACAAAACTGCCGCACAAAAAGCTGTTTTACAGCAAACTGAACGACGAAGCCATTTCAGACGCTGAATATGCGCACGCGCAGAAAGTGTGGGAAGTCTTTGACTGTAAAAACCTGGGAGATTATCATGACTTGTATGTGAAAACAGACGTGGCACTGCTGGCGGATGTTTTTGAAAATTTCAGGGATCTGTGTCAAGAGCAGTACGGGCTGGACCCGGCGAATTATTTCACATCGCCAGGGCTGAGTTGGGACGCGCTTCTGAAAATGTCTGGCATTGAGCTGGAGCTATTGACGGACATTGACAAGCATCTTTTTGTGGAAAGGGGGCTGCGCGGCGGGATCTCAAATGTCAGCAAAAGGTATGTCAGAGCCAACAACCCAGAAGTGGAGGGCTACGATGAGACCAAACCGAAAAAATTTATTATGTATCTCGACGCGAACAACCTTTACGGCTGGGCCATGTGCCAGCCAATGCCCGTGAGAGGATTCAAATGGAGAAGCGTGCTGCCCACGGAAGAAGAAATTTTGAAGAAAAAAGAAGACGCCAAAACCGGCTGGATTCTTGAGGTTGACCTCGAATATCCGGAGGAGTTGCATGAAGAGCACAACAGTTATCCGCTGGCGCCGGAAAAAAAGGCGGTAAAAAAAGAGGACATGTCAGACTACCAGCACCGTCTGATGGACGAACTGGAAATCAAAAGACCAAAAGAAAAGAAACTGCTGCTGACACTGGAAGACAAAAACAACTACGTCGTGCACTACAGGAACTTGCAGTTTTATCTGCAACAGGGGATGAGGCTGAAAAAGGTCCACAAAGTTCTGGAGTTCGAGCAATCACCGTGGATGAAACCGTACATCATGATGAACACCAATTTCCGCAAAAGATCAAAAAGCGCTTTTGAAAAAGACTTTTACAAACTGATGAACAACTCGGTTTTCGGGAAAACGATGGAGAACCTGCGGAAGCGCACGGACATCAAAATCGTGAAAAGTGAAGAAAAAGAAAAAGTCAGAAAATTTGTTGCCAGTCCGTTGTTCTCAAGGTTCGCCCAATTCACAAACAACATGGCGGGGATCCACATGCACAAAGGGAAGCTGGTGCTGAACAAACCGGTGTACACGGGCATGACGATCTTGGACAACAGCAAGATCCTCATGTACGACTTTTTCTACAACCACCTGAAAAAGCGGTACGGATCAAAATGTGAACTTGTTTACACGGACACGGACAGTCTTCTGCTTGAGATCGAAACAGAAGACGTTTACAAAGACATCGCGACAACGAAAGAAATGTATGACCTGAGTGATTACCCGCAAGACCATCCACTTAACTCAGACGAGAACAAAAAAGTCTTGGGCAAAATGAAAGATGAATGCGCGGGGACACCCATCGCGGAAGCCATCTGTCTCAGGTCAAAAATGTATTCCATCCTCCGAGGGGACGAAAAAAATATCAAAAAGGCGAAGGGGGTCAAAAAGTGTGTCGTCAAGAAAAACATTTCCCACGAGCAGTACCGTGAAATGATTTTTGGCGAGAAGAAACAGCTGAAGCATGGAATGAACATTCTGCGGAGCGAGGGGCATGAAATTTACGGAATGCACGTGAACAAGATTTCACTGTGTGCGTTTGACTCAAAACGCTGGATTGCAGATGACGGGATCCACACAAAAGCTTTTGGTTTCAAAGAAAAAATGTTCACAGAAGAGGAACTCGAAGAGATGGCGGCTTTTCTGGAAGGCATTCACTTTAATGTTTGAGCCACCTCACGCGGGTCCAAACTTTGTAAATAATTCACAATGGCTTGATCAAGAAAAATGACTTCCTTTTCATAGGATGGGCAGGGTTTTTGAAAAACAACATAGCATGCATTATTGGAAAGCTCTTTGATGGCGCGTTTTTTTCCTTTGCTTGAGGTTTGAACAATAACACCGTTGCGTCCACGGCCCATTTTTCAAATTTCATTTGTTTATTCAACTGTCCACGCTGGCTGGCGGGAGAACGGTGTTTTTTGGGACAATCTGCAGCTCTTCACGCACAAAACCGCGCTTGGGTCCATCATGCAAATAGTACAGAACGGGCTGATCGGGTTTTTGTAAAACCTTTTCAATGGTGAAAACTTTCAAAGACCAGATCGGATCCGTGGCTCTTTTTTTCCCCCCTTCAAGCTCACCAGGTTCGTAAAGATGACGAACCTGAACAAGATATGGCAGGATTTTTTCATCCTTCCCAACAGGTCTGTGATAAGCAGTCGAAGGTTTCGAATAAACAGATTTCTCTTCGATTGCAACAGCGGGTTTCTTTCCGATGAGGCTGGTCACCTCGTTGTTCAAAGCCGAAACAACTTCAGAAAGTCTTTTCACCCATGCCCTGGACCGCTGGCCCTCAGGCAGCCGCATTTCCACGGCATACTGGTGACCGAACAGGCGTTCGGCAAGGGTGCGGTTGTAACGTTCAACAATGGCCTGATCGCGGTGAATGTTGACGCGCCCGCGCCGGATGAAAGTTTTGTGATTTTCCATGACTTTCGTCACGGCGCCCATGAATTCGCGCCCAGGGTCAACTTGCAACATTTCAGGCCATTTCAAAGGGCCGCGCTTGTAAATTTTCTGAAAAGCCTGAGCAACCTCATCAGAATTTTTCGAGGTCAAGGGTTCGGACTCTTTGAAACGGCTGGCCACGTCGACAACGTTCAGCGCGTATTTCCAGACTTTGCGACCGCGAGGCAGTTTATCGTGAGGCAAAAAAAGAAGGTCCGCCTGGTGGACCTTGTTGGGTAAGGACACGTCGAATTTCGGTCGAGGTATATGCTTCGGCGCCGGAAGGAATATCTGCCAGAGGGCTTGCTGGATCAACCACTTTTTTGCGGTGTCTTCCGAGACGTTTGCAGCCGCGGCCATTTTTTTGATGGCGGCAATGCCTTTCCAATAACCGCCAGGGCTGTAGTATATCTTCGCGAGTTTGGTGTCCATATAAACGAGGTGAAAAAAAGTTTAAATGTTAGCAGATGAATCTTGTTTTGGTTTTCCCGCAAGAGGCGCATTTGACTTTCAGAAAGGTTTGCCCATTTTTTGTTTTTCCGAGTCTTTCACTCCCACGAACGTTGGGGGTGATCTTCTTCTCATACACACAGTAGAAATCCATATAAAAGAGGTAAAAAAAAGTTTAAAAGAACCGGAAAGCAGCGTAGCCCAAAGCGAGAGCCCCGGCCCCGACGAACATGAGTTCACCATTTTTTTGCCGCTGGCTTGGTTGATAAAAATCCGAAAATTTGGGCTCTTTTAGAGGAGCCTCTTCAGGATGCGCCTGGTTGTAAAGTTTTAAAGCGTAGTCAGTGTTTGTGAAATCCTGCTTGGCGTCAGCTTTCATGCGCTCGTTTGTTTCAATCCAGTCGAGACGTTTGGTGCGGTCGCGCACGAATTTGTTGTACGCAGCTTGATACTCCTCCATAGCTCGGTCGTGGCGCTCTATTTCTTCACGCGAGGCCTGGCCATCACCATCCAAAGCCTTCGCCAGATAACTGCCGCCGATGAAAGCCACTGCGTTCACCAAAGCACCGCCAACCATAATTGCGATACTTGCCATGATTATAAATTGCCGCCATTTTTTCAAATGATTTTTGGGTGTTCAAACGTTGGTCGGGAGGATTTTCTGGTCTTCCAGGTACTTCTTGAGCCAGATGCTGCCCGTCATCACACCAGTGAACATTGCGAAGTTTTCGATAGAATCTGAAGGGTCATCTGTAAAACTTCTCCTGAACGCTTTTTTGACAGCCCACCCAATGCCAGCAGAGAGGCCAACGAGAGTCGCGGCCTCCATGGCGTTTTTTACAAGATTGTTTTCAGGCATGTTTGGTATAAAAGAAAAAAAAAATAAACCTTCAAAAGAAATTAATCATCTTCATCAGCCAGTGAATCTGCATAGCTTGGCGGTTTCTCGTCAGGGTAAATTGGCAACACAGGAAATTCCTCATCTTCATCTTCATCTTCTTCAATGAATGGTGCATCCCAGAGAAGCATGATTGTATCAGCAAAGGCGAAGGCAAGTTTGAACCACACAAAGGTGATTGCAAAAATACCAACGCCTGATGCAACAGCTTGGGCACCGTCAATTTTCATGTTTTGTTTATTGTGTAAATATTTAATCCATCGGTCGAAAGGCATTTCTTGATGGCTGCGTCGCCACCCTGGGGTGTGGGGCTTGCTCCACTGCAGGTGCTGGCGTCGCCTCCACGGGGTGTGGGGCTTGCCCCCCTGCAGGTTCCCGTGTGAAAAAGCGCTGGATGTCTTCACGCTTGACATAAGTCGTGAAGAGCGCGACGCCAATTCCGGCGAGTGTGAGCCATTCGTTTGTGCTGAGACCGGTTTTTGCGGGGTGTGGAGCTTGCCGCACGGTGGGCTCCGGCGTCGCCTCCACGGGGTGTTGAGCTTGCGCATTCTCAATTGATGCAAGTTTGCCATTTGCTTCATCAAGGGCTTTTTTCTGTGCTTCGCGGGCCTGCCGAGTTTTATCAGCAGTCGCTTTGCCCGCAGCCACTCGATTGGGATTTTTGGCGGGCTTTGTTGGCGGCGTTTGTGAAGTCACTTGGCTTTCCTGTGGTGCAAGGTTTGCTTGTGGTGCAACGGTCGGTTGTTCTTCAGCCATGGTATATTGAAAGAAATTTTTGTTTAATTTGTGAGGAATTATTCAGCAGTTGGTCAGGAATGTTCAGCAGTTGGTGAGGAAAGCTCAGCAATTTCAGTCGTTTGCGCTTCGTGCTTGAAAGAATCAAAATCAATGTGTTTTGCAGTGATCATCGCCGCGTTGGCCACAGCGAGACCACGGCCGCAAGTCAAAGCTGTGCTGCCGGCCATGTTGGAGAGCTGATTGTTGATGATCCAGTCGTTTTTGATTTCTTTTTGATAAGCCTCGATGTCTTTGATTTTGACGACCATTCCGACCGCTTTGGTCAAAACAAAAAGGAAGCCGTCGAGCAAACTGTCCGTTGTCTTGGAGCCCACGTACGCATGGTAGCGTTTGATGTATTTCTCAACATCTTTGTCAGAGAGGCGCTTCACATCGTCGTGTGAAAGCTGCGTCCCGATGGCTTCTTTTGATTTTCCTGTCGACACCAGCACGGCCAGCTGCTCGCGCAGCGCTGGGATATCGGGCTGCGTTAAAACAACTGCGGGGAAATTGCTGGCCGGTGCGCTCGTTGCCTCAGCTTCAAGCAAGCCCGCAATGTCGGTCAAGACTTGTTCATCAATTTCGAGTGTTGATGGGTTCGCCATTTTGTGTATAAGTTGTGAATTTTTAATTGAGCTTGAATTTTATTCCGAACGGGTGCCGAAGTGCGAACACAAGGCAGGAGAACTTATTTTTTTTCAACCTCGAAATGAGGTCTTTGTACTCATCTTGAGAAAGTTCGCCGGCGTAATCTTCAAAAACCGCTTTCGTTGTCTTCCACGAGGGTGTGTAAAAAAGCACAAGCGCCGCAACGTTTTCGCGGAAAGAGGCTGTGATGCTGGTCAGCTTTTGGGCGAGCACCCACACGCTGAATCCTGTGTGGCGGGCGCTGAACGCGAGATTGACCAGCTGGCCCGTGCGCTTTTTCACATCTTTCGAGGCCGCGCAGTCATCGAGGATAATGAGCGCATTGGTGCCCTCCAATTCAAGGCAAACCACTTTCAGCCAGGCTTCAACAAAATGCTGTTCACAAATGATAACTTTGAAACGCGGGTCCGCCAAAGCGAAGCGATGAAAAGTCCTGTTGTGCGCGAATGTCGGGCAGATGAGCGTGATGAAGTCGAACTTGCCGTGGAAAGGACCGCGGAGCTGTTCCACCACAAACTTTGATTTGCCCGAATTCGTCGGCCCGACGATGAGAGCGTTGAACGGGATGTTGTTTGGGTCCATTATATGATCAGTGCAACACTGAAACTAATTGCTGATTTTTAATGTCTATTTGCGCGTCCGAAATTGCAAAGATGTGGCATTTCACATCGCCTGCGCCAATGAGGTCCCGCTCGATTTCAAGCTGGACTCCATGTGTTGTGTTCACAAGCCGCGTGCCGCTTCCATGCAGCGTTGGATCCCCCGATGTGCGCAAATCAATCAGAAGCCCGAACCTGTCTTCGGTGAAAAACTTTACCGGATTCATGTGCTTTGTTTTTTGGGCTTTCTTTCCGAAAAAGCGGTCAACTTCGGCCCAAGTATCCGTGATTCCGAGGCCGTTGTTGAAGAGCTTGTTGGTCGAGCCGTTCACCGTGACAACGACTTTCTTCAGGGCCGGATTAATGTACTTTTCTGAATCCCGGGTTCCTGCAGTGTAAGGCTCAACGAAAAGGAGAAGAAGGCCTTTCAGGGACCTTTTTTGGGCGTTAAATTTGATGGTCACGCTTGAGGCCACTTCTTTTTTGAAGCTGACCACCTCGGGCCGCACCACATGGTCGTATTTGAACCCCTTTCCCGCGGTGTAAACGCTGCGAGCCTCGTCCGCCAAGGTCTTGCTTCTGATTGTTTCAAACTCGAGCTGGAGGTTTGTCAGCTTGTATTTTAGTTTATCGGGGTCAGAGCCTTTGACAACCTGCGAGGCCGGCGCGAGCTTCAGCTGAAACAGGAGGTCGTGGAGGAGCGCTTGGGGGTAAAAGACGCCGTGGTCGGTCAGTATTGAGTGGTCCAGGCGGATCCGGTATTTTTTCCCGTAAACCTTTTCCAGCGCGTTTTCTTTGTCAACACCCGAGGTTTTCTTGTCTCCCGAGTCTGAGCGGATCTTGCAGAGGTCTTCAGACTGGATGCCCTCGAGCAGCATGTCGTCCCGCTCCTCCTGCGAGAGAAAAAGGTCCTCCCAGATCTTGTAGATGTCATATCCATCCGTGTCCTGCAGTGTTTCCGCGCCGAACTTCACGTGCAGTTTATCGACCAGGGCGCGGGTGACGTTTTGAACGAGGAAGTTGTCAGCGTCCCCTCCCGCCAAGTCGATTTTGAAGACCAGTGCGAGCGTGCCTGGCACGAGAACCTCGTTCTGATCCAGCTTGGGCACGTAAACATATAAGGTCTCCCCGGGGTTGGCTTCGCTGCGATCAAAAGTGATGCGATTGACCACGCGCTCGGCTTTCATCGCGAGGCCAGTTTTTTGGCTGTGCTCTGGATGAAGGTTTGTTTGCACCGCACGTTCCACTCTTCTTCCGTCAACTTCTGTTTGCACATACATGGTATTGAAAGCTGCACATTTTTATTTAAATTGAAAATAAATAGAATTTATATTTCGCAATGGCAATGATGGAAGAAGAAAAAGACCCTCTTTTGGAACATGATGATGATCATGAGAAAGATGCTGAGAAAGATGATGAGAAATATGAACATCTTGATCATGGCGACGGGGATTCCGGTTTTCCTGAAGAACAAGAAATGAGAGATCGCCTGAAACGTCTGAGGGAAAGGTCAAGGAGTTCTTCCACTGCAGAAACCTCTTATATCGAAGAAGATCTGCCTGATCCTACAAAGCCTGATCCTCCAAAAAACGATTTGACAACAATCATGGTTGCTAATGATTTTCTTAAAAAAGAGTTTCCATTTGCAAAGTTGGAAGATCTTAATGTCCGAATGGAAAACAATAGGGTGAAAGTCGGTTTATTTAGAGCCACCAAAAAAGGTGTGAAAACAACAACATATTTTTTAACAACAAGAGACACAAAAACGAATAAATTCCGGATAAATCCTGCACTTCCAAAAGAAATAACTCGTGAACTTGGGAAAAGTCGAAGAGAAACAATCGATGAAAAAATTGGAACACTGTCACAAGACATTTATGAAAATAAAAAATTTGCAGACGATGAAAAGCAAAGCCCAACAGAAAGAGAAAAAGCCCGAGAAAGAGCAAAAAGACAAATTGCAGAACGGACTGATCTCCAGCGAGAACTTGAACGGTTGGAAAACAATGATTACGAGTCGATTGATTTTGAATCGATTCCCCTTCAAGAATTTGAAAAAAATGAAGAACAAAGGACAGAAAAAGAAAAAGAAATACAACAAGAAAAAGAAAAGCAAAAAGAAATCGTTAATGATGAAAATGCCCCGTCTGATGAAAGAGAGCACGCCCGTGAAAACGTTGAGCGGCTCGTGAATGAAGAAAATCAAATCGAGGCTGAAAGAGAAAGAGACCTTGAAAGGCTTTCTTTCCGTGAAAGAGTCAGAGAAAAAATCAAAAATGTCTTCAAAAAATACGGTTTCACGGTGACAGCGATCTCAATTGCCGCCGGTATTCTCATCATGGAAATCGTAAAGCTTTTAACGAAACCTGTTGTCAATGCTGTCAAAGCATTCGGCAAAGCTTTGGGAAACGGGCTAAAAGACCTCGGTAAAAAAATATTGTCCGTCCTTCCAGGTCTCCTTGGCTCGATTGTTTCTTTTCTTTTCACAACTGCTGGTAAGGTCCTCGGGTTTCTGGCTGAGCACGCCTGGCTTGTGATTTTGGCTGTTGTCGCCTTTTTGATTGAGCGCTTGACCAAAAAACAGAGTTAGCGGGACGCCAAAAACACCAAACCCGCAAGTGCGACCACACCAACTATCAGAGCCGTTTTGTTCGTGTCATGAGCCTCACTGTCCGTGCTGGCTGTTTCAACCGTTTGTGCGCGGGGTGAACCCCGCACCCCTGTTGCAGGTGTTTTGGCAGAAGGCTCCAGATCTTTTTTGCTTTCAGCTGTGGCCGCAGGTGTTTTGGCAGAAGGCTCCAGATCTTTTTTGCTTTCAGCTGTGGCCGCTTTGTGAATTGGGTTCGAAGGGTGGCTGCTTGGTGGGTTGTATTTTGATTTCTCTCCATCCATGGGTTGATGGGTCACTTTTTTTTTGTCCTTGTTGATCTGGTTGTTTATTCCAAGTTTCATCCCCGCCACAGCTTGTTTGAGGAAGTTGTTGTAGCCCATAACGCTTTCTGTGTTGATCACCATGTAGCCTGGCATCAGCCATGCGCCCGGGCACAAAGCAAGGTTCAGCCTGACTTTCGCCTCGTCAATGGCAAGTTGGTATCTTTGAACAGACGCTGACAAATCTGGCTGTATCACTGCGTCTTCAAACAGGTGAAGAAACTGGCTTTGGACCTCACGCGCTCGGCCTCCAGTGCCCTGGATGCTGCTTCTTTGATCCACTTGTGCGCCGAGAACGCAGTACACGAAAGCCTCGATCGACTGGTTTATTCGGCTCAAGCCGGCTGGTGTCAGCCCTTCGGCATGGTTCGCGCAAAACCAGTCGTATTGGTTGTATGCGACGCTTGTTGGGTGGCGTTTGTAATGCGGCCCGCCTGGCCAATTATGAAACGTCCCGCTGCCGGGCGTGAAGCGGAAGTCATTCGTAACCTCGATCCCAAATTCATGGCAAATCCTTCCGTACGAAGCAACATCATAAGGATTGTTTCTCTGGGTAAATGCTGGATCACCCGGCAACGCGAAAATGTTTTGGGGGCCTCCGAGCTGATACAAAATCCGTCTGACCGTGAAGTACACGTGGAAAACAAAAAATGCCCTGACTTGCGGTGGCAGTTCCAAAGATGTGTGCTCTTCATCAAAAATATCCCGTGAAATTCCGCAGCCCGTGGTCGCGCACCAGGTGGCAAAATTCAGTTGCTGTGGCCAATATTTCATGTCAGGCGTTGCCAGCCAATGCCTCACCTCGTCAGCGCCATCCTCCCCAGGCGATTGGTCCAGAGGCAGCTTTGTTTTTTGAAATACCTCTCGGAACCGCGTGGTAAAGAACCAATCCGGTGTCACATATATGTTCACGTCATTGTTGAATATTTTCTTCAAACTGGGGGCCGCTTCGTGGAATGGCACCGCTGGAATTGGCAAGTCTTCTTTTTCACTGATTTGCGTAAGCCATTTTGGAAAACCGTCAATATATTCCACAACAGGTTTTTTCTTCACAACAGGTGTTTTTTCCACTTCTTGGGTGTGTGGTTTGCTGACCGGTGCTTTCTTCACATCTTGGCTTTCTGAAGTGCCATGTCTTGATTTATTTCTCACTCTGCTAAGATATTTTGCAAAATCATCACCATACTCTCCTTGCATTGCGATTATTTAAACTTTATTTTTTTTTATTTAATACAAAATGGTTTTGCTCACAATCATCGCTCCTTCAAACGACTACACAGTTTATTTTCACCGGCCCCTTACGCAGCCAAACTATATCAGACTTTTAAGCTGTTCGCTTTATAACTCGTGGTTTAATTTTAAGGGTGGAACGGTCACGTTAATAGATAAAGAGCAAAATTATAGAGAATTTGAGACTAATTTACAACCCGGTTTTTACACCATTGAGACTTTTGTTGAAGCTTTAAAGAAAGCCTTACAAATATACGAAAACATAAATTTTACAGATGCCGACACGCCCGCGGGCGTGCTGATTCTTCAAAATTCTAAATTTGGGCGAGTTGGTATAAATTTCAGCGAGGAATTTGACAAACTGTTTGATATTGAAGAAACTTTATCAGGGTTCATATTTAACAAAAAACACAGCCTATCTACTTATTTTATTCACTGCGACCTTGTTGACATGGAAAAGAATTTGCTCAATGGAAAAAGATCAAGTATTTTGGCTCGATTCGATGTGAAAGGCAAACCGTATGAAAAAATCTCTTACAATTTTGATCCAAATGTCTTGCGTGACACTTCTTCTGGTCAATATGTAAACGGTGTGACAGTATCAGTTAGAGATGAACTCGGGGAGTTATTAAATTTCAATGGTTTCCCTCTTGAATTTGAATTAGAAATACGTTAACAATTAAAAATAAAATCTGCTTTTAATATAAGATGTCAAAATCAAACGTGTTACCGAGCGCTCCTGCTTATGTTGAACAAAGCAGGATATACCCTGTTATTGAAGGCCATGAGTCTTTGCAAATGACTCAACAAATGCCCCAAGACTTTCGCCTTGGAAAGGTGAACGAAATCGCTGCAAAGTTGACTCAAGAGGTTGACCACTATAGGCTTGTTCGAAAAAAATTTAAACGCACTAAAACGGCTGTTAACTGGATTTCCGGCGGTCTTGGCGGACTCAGCGCTGTTTTTTCTAGTGCTGGACTTGCGTCTGCTCTAACAGGTATTGGGATACCCGTTGCTATACCCTTAGGTGTTGTGGGTGGCTTTTTCTCTGTTTCTTCCTCCATTTTGATTCTTTTTGGAAAAAAACTTGACAAAAAAATGTCAAAACATCAGGAGATTGTTACTCTTGGCCTTGCAAAACGTGCGAGTGTTGACAAGCTGGTTTCCAAGGCTTTAATTGATAATCGCATTAGTGATTCTGAGTTTCAGATTATTCTTTCTGAATTGGAACAGTACAATGAGTTAAAAGAAAAGGTACGAGCAAAGCTCACAAAAAAACCATCTTTAAGTAAACTGCCTGATGTTGAAAAGATAAAAAAAGAGCTTCAAGAACAGCTTATGAGAAAACTCGCGGCGCCAAGCACTGCAAATTTGAACTGAAGTTTGAGGGAAAAACAAAAAAAATATCTTTAAGTATAATTAAAGGTTGACTGCATAACTCAAAATGATCACGATATTTCACATGCTTTTCGTTATTTTTGCGGAACTTTCTTCTCCAGTTTGGCTGAATGATGTCAGACAGATAGCTCAACAAGTTGTTGAGGCGATGCGTGAAGCGGACGAAAAAACATTGTGAAATTTCAGTGAAAGACAGGGCGGCCGATAATATGCCTCTTTCCGTTTTTTAAACACAGGTTGCACAAATCAATTTTCCTGAAACTACAAACTTTCCCGCATGACGTAACTTTTGTGATGCGTTGATTTTTTTCACAAAATGGGTGCATTCTCATTTCACAATGAACTTCAAAAAAACCCAGATCCCATTTCTCTTGGATCTTGATTTTAATTAATTCTTTCAATATCATCTCACGAATTTCGGGTGGGAGGTTTTTGACCATGTTCTATATATGTGCGCGCATGTCTTCAAATAATTCCTGAGCCAAAATGTGAAATTTGAGTTTCCTCTCCAGTTGCCCCATTGATTTTTGGCCGCGCTGTGCCCCCGTTTTCCATTTGAAGGCGTGCAGCCTCCTCTTATGCGCAGTGGTTTTTGCCATGTTTATTCCACACACATAATACTGGGTGGTTCTGGACGCATGGATTTTTTTGGGTTTGAGTGGGGGATGACGTTGTGGTGTACGCATCCCGGCGAGCCGGCGAGCTGGTGAGCCGGGATGCGTAAACCACAACGTAATCCCGCACTCAAACCCAAAAAAATCCATGCGCCAGAACCACCCAGTGTTATGTGTGTTGTCCTCAGGATTAACAAACTATAAAACAAAAGAAGAAGGTATTTTAATGTGAGCATTGTCTGTTGCTATCGTTCGGTATCGGTGTTTACGTGTTGTAAACCATTTTCTAACGACCAACTGATACCATTTCGTAAAAACAAAAGGAATTTACTTACTGTAATATCGCAACTACTGTTTATGTGAATCAAGGCAGGACTCCCTAGACCGCTACACAACTCTTCAATGGAGCGATCTTCGATGAACTTTGGTGCCAAACACACTGTTCGTTTTGACATACTTTCCAAATAACTCCAATGAATTTCTTTGCAAACCAACATAGCACAGGAAAATCCCTTTAAATGTACGCCGAAATCTTCTTTTGACACGCAGTGGACGTAAATCAGTCGAGTAATCTTAAACGCAGAGCACTTGGCGTCATAAGCTGTTACGAATGAAGCCGCCATTGCCACTCTGATCGCTGCTAATGTGTCTCAATCGCTTGCGAGATATGACTAATGACGTCACGTGAAATTATGGGATACTATTAATTTCTTCTCTGCATTTCTTTGATGATGGGCGCTGTACCCCAGCTGAGCTCGAATTTTACTCCTGGACTGCAGTCTGCATTTTACCCCCGGTCAGCAGCCTGCGTTTTGTACTGATCGGATGGAAACTGGAAAGAGGTTGTGCTGTTTTGTTCCATTCTCGTCCCCATAGCCCTTTCGTTTCTCTTAGCCGGCGGGGCCTTGACACGAGAAGCGAAGGGCTCTGGGGACAGAATTTCCAGTCCCAGATTCTAGGACTTCCGGACCTCATGTATATAGTGCTGATGTTTCTACATGTTGTGTGCTGCAATATGGCGGCCGGCGAACATTTCAGTAGCGCTTAATTGCAGGAATGGCTCCGAGCTCGGAATGCACTGGGAACGAGTTTGGTTAGCTAAATTAGACTACAAAATCACCCTGGTTAGCCTATTATAACACTGCGGTTAGCCTACTAAGCAGTCAGGTTAGCCTACTGAGCACTGCGGTTAGCCTATTAAGCAATCCGGTTAGCCTACTTTTGCACTCCGGTTAGCCTACTAAGCACTTTCGGTGCTCGGCAGCCGGGCCTCGGTAGTGTAGTGGTTAGTAGGAATAGCTCGTGTTCTGAGCGACCCGGAATCGATTCCACCTCTGTGCTTTTATAATTGACTTTGTTTTTTCTCTTTATTAGACGAAAAAATCAAAGTCTAAAAAAATCTAAGTGTCCCGGAGCCATTCCTGCATTTAACGCCATGTGAACATTTCAACTTCCATTTAAGATTTGGTTGTTCACAAACAGCCAATAAAAACATCATTTTTTGTAATCCTAAGTCCCAAGAGCCCTTCGTTTTCCGTGCCAAGACCCCACCGGGAGAGAGAAACGAAAAAGGCTATGGGGACGAGAATAGTTTTGGGTTTACCTCCCCATAGCCGCTTGTCCCCCTCAGCCGGTTGGGTCTGTGCACGAGGAACAAGTGTCTCTGGGGACACATGATTTGATTGGCTTGAATCAAACAAAGGGAGTCCAATCAAATCAGCCGTTTTAAAACCCCTGTGTCGTAAGTTAGTTTAGAACAGTTGGTGTGATTGGATTCCCTTTGTGTGATTATAGTCAATCATGTCACGTGTGTGCCCAGAACAACTTGTTCCTCGTGCACAGGCCCAACCGGCAAAGAGGGAGAAGCGGCTCTGGGGACGAGAATGAGCAAAACAAGACCCAGGCCAGGACTTGAACCCAGATTCCTGCATAAAGTGACCACACCTCCCGCGTAACCGGACAGTGATAGGCATTTTGCAACATGTGATCACTTGGCACAATATTCTCATGCTGGAGGGCAAAAGAGCCCATGCGACAGCCTCCCAAACAAAGTGACTTCACCAGCGACGTCTACTAGTCAAGTTCGCCATATCCAAGTCCCCAGAGAGGGAATGATAATAAGCTTGCTACCCAGCATGGTAAATTCTGTACCACGTCACCCATCGTTTGTTTCAAAAGATGTATTAAGGTCTGACACACAGCGAGCCAGGAAGTCTGCTATTTTGTGCCCATGCTGGTTATTATTCAAACTTTTTGCGTATAAATTATTGAACAAGTCCCTTCGTACTAGAGCCCCATAACAAATAATTTAAAAGCAACTTATGTTTTTACACTTGAAATGATAAAAATTTTATCGCTAAAGAATGCCACATTTTTCATCGATTAAAGATATAAAAATATAAGTTAGTGAATATTAAATTTAAAACGGGATTGCAATCACTGCATTTCGGTTTTTGGCATATGTCAGAGCTCTAGCCGAGTGGGCCTTTCATTTTCATATTATTCATAAAGACATCCACAATTATTTTCAGATCCAATACACTTAAAACTCGATGTTTTTTCTTCGTCTAGAAAACGAAATTGTCGCATTGATGATGAATTGCCAGCCATCGCAAAGCGGTTAATTCGGTTTTGAATTTTTACATGCGCAACTTAAATCAAGAATAATTAAAGTGCTTTTAATCCCTGCGATGCGGATTGTATAAACACACACGTGGAAATTGACCAATACATGCGCAAATGAACTTTGTGCAGTGAAAGTTGGTTATCGTGCGAGAAAATTGGCGTCCGATTGAAAAGACATCATAGATTTTGATGAGTTTCAGCAATCGATAAATAGCGAATTAAAAGAACAAAAGATTCGGTTATCTCGCGTGTTCTTAATTAGATCCACCTTCAGACCCCTTGAAATGTTTTAGAGTACAGCGACCAATTACAGTTTGCTATTTGCCTCAAAACCAAAAACAAACCCCAAAGCAGGTGCTTCGTTAACCGAGGAAAAAAATATAAAGTTCTCGACTTCCTTTCTCTGCCGTAAAATCTTAAAAATCGAGGGCGTTTTACGTAGACACAGTAATTGCAATGGTCCGGTTACACATTGCTTGTATTTGAGTCGGTTTATGAGGCGAATTTTTGGCGAAGACATCTGCGTACGCTTCTACTCAGCGAAGTGTGAGTAAACTAACTCTTATCAAAATTGTTGTTACGCGTAAGCGAAATCATGTCTCATTCCGTACATGTATTAACTTTTGTTTTTTCCGCCTTGAGTTATATATCGATTTTAGCTTTTACGTTTTATTTTCTTGAATATTCCTTCTAGAAATCAATTTCAAACGCGAGCCTTGACCACCGCAATTCAAACGACGGAATATAATTACTCAATAGTAAGTATCACTTGAAATCACTTTTTTTGTAATAAGATTCTTTGATGAGATATGAAGAAAATTTTTCAAAAAATACGAGAAGTCCTCCTTAAGCGCCGAACGATAAAATCATTTCCTTCACCGATCCAATCACTGAAGAAGGATTATGACGGAAGTTCCTTATATTTCGTATAACGACCGCGCTGTGTTTTCAAATGGTGCTAATCGATCGCACGTATTTAACAAATGATAAGAAACCAAGTGTACGCATCTTGTGAACGCCTGTTAATCCGGCGAAGTGATGTTACAAAATCAATGCTTCTGTCCGCTTTGATATCAAACTCTTAAATACATATACATGGTTTTCGTCAAGTATACAAGGTTTTCGTCATGTATTTTACAGTTAGCTTCTAAGTGTTCTCCTTGTGCTAAAATATTTGAAAATCAGTGTACTTGTTTCTCGAGCGTGATACCATCTACGCCCAGGCGGCCATTACAATGATTTTCACCAATTTAAAGTTATCACTGTTATCCATATAAATTTCGTCCAATAAAATACCTTCGCGCCAACGTAGATTACATTTTGTTTCCACATCTTGTAAAATTTGTGACAATGTTCTTATTTTACGTCAATAAGAAGATGTATATTTTATCTTTTTCTTATTCTTCTCGAAAATATCCTATTTTTGATGAAGCCGTGCTTCCACTTTACACTTTTGGAACAGCTGTCCCGAATTTCAATAAACGATCGTTTGTTATTTCCTTGGCAAATGTGATTTCGGAATCCATTTCAAGTCTTGAAACTTAATATCTTAAATTGTATGCGAATTCTGTATTTAAACAATGACAACAGGTTGCCAATTAAGAGTGGCCGTATTGTGCTTGGAAGATTTCAGCTGGACACTGACAAAAACATATTTTACTGAAACTTCGCATGCAATTATGTGTAACTCTTAATCCCTGTTATAGTCTTGCTTGCGAATTAAATATCCTGAAAACGATATAAAGTGCATCGGTGCAGTTTTAGTATGAGGAAGGTGCCATACAAGGTCATCTGTTTCGTTAAAACATTACACACGATTTGTCACATCACTGATTCTTTGATAGAGAAAAAAACACACGCACAAACTTCCTGTTTAAACAAAACGTAGCTTACTTTTTATATAGGCCACTTCGGAAAATACCATAATACTCTTTGTTTGTCCCCCAAAATTTTGCATAAGCATTGTTTTTGTTCTCTCTTGGGTACTGACTGATTGGCGAACATGGGATATCCTTTTCTATTCACCTCCGAACAACGCGTGAGCCTCCCGCGGGTCCTCGCGTAAATGATTGAGTTGCATAAATGAGTATATAAGAATTATTTTTAAGCTATCTTGCTTCACTGTTTTAGTGTGTACTAACACAACAATTCACCTCAAAGTCAATGGCCACCACTAGCCACCTCCATTCCGGTGAATAGTTAATTATCCACTTAAATAAAGAAACTTAACAACCCATGCTTCCTTCTTTTGTGCTTCATCGTCTTCCAGTTCCAGGATTGTATTTCGCAACTGGATACAACCATTAAAGGAACTGAAGCTAAAGTGTCCCAACTGCTTAAAGTGCCTATGAAATGTTTTGTTTTAAAATTCACTTTGTGAAATACGCGATTCCAGAGTTGAGACCTCTGGGATTAAAAGTAACGATTTTAAAGGCCTTCAAAGTTCAGCATTTTGACCCCAAAAAATAGTCAGGGGAATGGGTCCGCCGTGACGTCACTTTGGTGCCAAACTTTTGTCTGCACGATCAAAGTTTCTTGTCAGCGAGGGGTGATTACGTGAGAAACATGTCGGGCGATTCAGAAGAAATGGGCGATTTGTCAGAAAGATCCAGCAACCCCGAGGAAATAGAAACTGAGAACGAGTTTTAGACCCAAGTGACGTCAGAGGTTGTTGACACGTGGTATTTTGACGCGCGATTCAAATACCACTTTTGAGGGCAAAATCGCTCAACTTTGAAGTCTTGTTAAATCGTTATTTTTAACGCCAGCTGTCTCAGAATTTGGAATCACGTATTTCACAAGGTAAATTTTAAAACTAAATACAAAACCAATTCTCTTCATAGGCACCTTAATCGAAATTCCTCTTTCCAAATTATTGGTGGTTTTCAATGTCACGCAATTAAAAACTAAATTCGAAGCAATTCAACTACAGAAGCTAAGAATTTCAGATTGTGTAGATGATAAAAATAAATAAATAAAAAAATTCTCCAAGTCTCATGCCTGTGCGGTGTGCCGTTCGCGAGCTATTTGCCAAAACGTTCCATGCAAATTTACAAAGCTCAGTATGGAGACGCCATATTTGTGTCCTTCGGAGGGACACAAGTATGGCCGCCGTGATGCCCGAGAAACCATCTGGAACTCAATTGTACCATAATAGCGACTTCTTTTGGCTCATGAGCTATTATACTTCCACATAAACACCACTTATGATACCTTAAATGTTCAAACTGCTGAAAATCGAAAGGATAGGCTTCTTTTTCACGGCACTCAGCTTGATGTCAAATATGGCGGAAAACTCAAATATTCAAAATGCTCTGTTTTCAAAACGAAGGGCACTATCCAGCTGAAAATTTGCAAATTTTTAGTTCACCTTACACCTAGCTAGTGGCAACGAAAATTTAACAGGCCTAGCGAACTTCGATTTTAGAATTTTATTACGTCACATGAAAACCAAGAATTTCCAATATATTGCCAAATGCAACCACCAAAGTCCTGAATAACAGCATTTTTCAGCTATAAAATGTGCTTTGTTGAAAATTTGTTGAATAATAAAACAATTATCCTGCTCAATCTCGCGGAATATCGTCTGGTGATATTCCGCACGATTTCGCAGGATAATTGAGCGTAAGAGCCTCGAATCTCTTTACGGTGGCCGATTTACATTATCAACCTAGTTGATAAAACCAAATTATATTGTAAGCCGTTAGGTCTTATTGATATCCCATGGAAGACAAGACAAATTTGAAATTCTATTTCATACACTGTTTTAAAATTATCTCCAAAATCGATTACACGAGAATACTTTATACACAGTTTTTATTATTCTTTTGTGTGCAAACTGGAATGAAACGGTCTGCTCCGTTGCATATAGTTTCACACATTTTCTTCTCTAAAACAGCAAGGGGCGTGTTCAATGGCATTGCACGATCCCAGAGCAGAGAGCGTCGTTTGCTAATATGCCATTTTACAGTTCTGTGTTGAGTTACCAAGCCCCTGAGTGGAAGAGAGGCTGAAGGTGACCTTGTTGTGATGTCTTTGATATGTAAATCCTTGTGTTCTTATGCTAACTAGTTTCTGGTCTTTATCATGGCAAGGTCACCCCAAACCTCGCTTTCATACAGAGGCCTGGTTTCACTTCACAGAACTGTAAAATGGTCTATTGCTGGTCTTCGACAGCGCGGCTGCCACAGATTAGAACTGTTTGTTTGCATGTAAAACATCCGCAATTATAAAGTAGACTGAAAGAAATGTTTTTCAAAATTATGGCTCTATAGCGTTCTACACAACTGAGTTATTCGTGGCAAGCTAACCTACAGGGGAATCCTTGTTTACAATATTTGCCTCATTAGCGTAAGAGTTTCAGTTTCGGATCGAATTACAAAAATATCAATTCTGAATACTTAAAGAACAATTACATGGCATGGTTAACTTTCGTTATAAATTTGACCCCGCCTTATTCAATACTTTTCCTGTGATTTGGGTTGGAAACCTAAAAATTTTTCAAAGAATGCATTGGCCCATTAACACTTTTGCCACCCAGAAATTTGGTAGCTATTTAAAGTTAATATCTCCTTCAATATTGCATGCAATGAGCTGAAAATTTGACCGATCTATCAGTACTTTTCACGGGTTCTTTAAAAATCTGGAGTCATTTTGTACATTGCATAAATTTGCGTTCTCCAGGGTGATGCTCCATATATCAAGTCAAAAGATGCACTATTGTGTCGTTCAGTTGTGTGAAGGTTTTAAGGGCTAGGCCCCATTGTTCTGTTCTTTGTGACGTACTTCGGGACTTGCTATTGACTTGGTATATGGCGCTGGACCCCTTCTCTATAAAGCAAGGTTGTATACTAATGAGGCAAATGTAAACCATGACGTCACCATGAATGACTCTACTGCAGCGCTTACGGAATTTTCCGTGGAAATTTTTGGACAAATGGAACTGCACTATTCCTCACCAAGGAAATGGATCGGATTGAACGGTACCGTTTGGTCCGAAGTTGGATAGCAAAAAACATGTCGGCCGGACTTGTTGTAATACCATGGACGATGTCAGACGATTTTGGGGACGACGACTTTGACATGATTTCTGTGGAAAGGAAGAAGACGACTTTAATTCTTTTTTCTGCAGCATCCACATTAATTTGCAAAGGAAGATTTGAGCGAACAGGCGATCGTTATATTATTACCCACGTATTCTTTGGATGAATTTAAAGGTCATTTCCGTATACTTATGAAGTATATTGGGAGTGTTACAGCCGTGTTGCAAGAATTCCAATAACAGTGGTTACTAAAAGAAAGAGCTGCCACAGGAATAAACGGTCACATCTGTAAAAATTCATCTGTCGAAGGTTCCCGCCATTTTGTATTTTACCATAACTGCAGAAATTCTCGCGCGCTCATTGGCTAATGTTCGCGGTCTAAATATTCATCGAAACACGATGACGTCGTATGACGCCATCCGCGCGCTTCAGTTGAAAACTTTCAAAAACAACTTCAATCGCTCAAACTGATTACAGTCTTCGGTGCTGTTAGTTCTCAAAAAGAAGCAACAAATTACATCCAAAGGGACTCCTTTAAAGGGGAGATCATCAAATTCGTTTTCATGATGAATATGGATCGGGATTGAATTAATCTGCGAAGGGACTGAACTTTGCATTAATTCATTTGGTTTTCGAGAATTTCCGAATGGAATAAAGGTTAGTTGTTAAAATTCTGTTTCTACATTTTGGTTTTGCGTTACTTTACGCAATTTGAAGTTTGTGATTCTGTAGGTTTCGAGTCGTTTTGAGAATTTGAATTCAGGTTCGCTCGCACTTTTCGTGGAAGTAAAGCCAATGATACATGGTTCAACATTTGTTGAACAACAAATGTTGCGACAAATGTTGAACCGTGTATCATTCGATTCATTGGCTTAAGTCTTCGCTTAATCAGTTTGGCTTTGTTTTGTTATGGTAAAAAAATAGACGTGAGCTTGTTGTGGTACGGTTCTGTAATCGACCACTTATTTCTTCATCACATTGTCAAATCTGTGTGTTGACTCACTCGGCCGCGTTAAAGGGGAAATCATCAAATTCGTTTTCAAGATGAATATGGATCGGGATTGAATTAATCTGTGAAGGGAAAACTTCAACGTTTGACGTGAAACTTGTCGAAGAGATCGTTTATTTTTGTCATGTTCTGTCGAGGAACAGCGAGTGGACAGAACTTTGTATTAATTCAAATGAATAGAGGGGGTAAGTTTCTAAAGAAACTGTGGTGCTGCGTCGGTGGGAAGTATAACAATATAATTTGGTTTTATCAACTGGGTTGATAATGTCAATTGGCCACCGTAAAGAGATTCAAGAGCTGACGTTTCGAGCGTTAGCCCTTCGTCGATTCGCTCCGACGAAGGGCTAACGCTCGAAACGTCAGCTCTTGAATCTCTTTACGGTGGCCAATTGACATTATCAACCCAGTTGATAAAACCAAATTATATTTGTATTAATTCGTCTGGTTGTCGAGAATTTCCGAATGGAATAAAGGTTAGTTGTTAAAATTCTGTTTCTACAGTTTGGCTTTGACGCAAAGTAACGGTGACTTTATGTAATTTGAAGTTTGTGGTTCTGTAAGTTTCGAATCGGTTCGCTTGCACTTTTACTTGAATCGTGAAAGCAAGTCTTTGTGTAATCATTTTGGCTTTGTTTTGTTATAGTAAAAACAGAAGTGATTACAGGACGTTAATTTCTTCTCGGAAATTGTACCGTAAGGAACCTGATACCAAGTTTATGGACAAATGGACAGAAATTTCCGGAAATTCCGGTAAACCCGCGAAAAAGGTAATACCCAGGTATTACCTTTATCCCGAAAAAATGCCACCGGAATGAACCGTACCATTTGACTTCACCCCCGAATAACCGATTTTTTCGTGCAAATTGTAAGCGCCTGTAAGTATAAAAAAAATTGCCAGAAGTCATTTGGGTACCAGCGCAATGTCTTCAACAGCTTCAGCATATATAGTTCATTTTGCAGGCATATGCTGAATGATATCGAAAATTTCGCTACTGAATTACGAAATTATTAATTGTCGTCTCCATAAAAGAATATTTTAGTTTTTGCATAATTGATCAAGCTCAAATTAATGACAAATAGAAATCACAACTACAGGTTGTAAAATTACGTCTATTGACATCATTTAATAACTATAAAGACGTTTTGTTTTCTGGTTGTCTTTAATAAAAATGCATGGATTATCAAAATAATACCATTTATGGCTATCGATTTCATGCTACGATTAGCATATCAATAAATTTTCATATGTTGCTTGTTAAATAAAAATTAATTTAAGTGTTAAACCGAAGGATTCTAGAAAAGACCATGTAAGCCATCAAATCCCTGTCAATAACAATCGAAGGTTTTGGATAATGCTAAGGAAATGTAATTGAGTATAATGTTAAAAAAATGAGGATAATCTCCTGTTCAACAGCATTAAGAGCAAGTGCAGCTTGGTTTTATATCCGACGTGACTTATTTGAGATATCTCTCGTTTGTTTGCTCACATACACAAGAAAACCACAATTTCGCTAATTTGAAGAAACCAGTTGAGGGTAAGTGAGCGAGCCTTAAATCCAAAAGTGGTTTGAAATTTACCGACCACCTGCGATAAATAAAACCACTAAACCAGACAAACAACTTGTCCGTGAGTGAGTGAGTGCGTGTTAAAATTTGCATATCACAATTATTGTACCTAAATTATTTTATATTATGCGCCGGGTACCCGCCGATTATAATCAGTCATGGCGGCGGGCCGGAGGACATTAAAGTTGCTAACTCGGCATTTGAATAGCCGAGCAGTTTTCATGATGGATTATCTTGGCTTTTCCTTTCTTTTGCAGAGCGCTGACGCTATACAGTAAGATGCCAAACACATCGGGCATCCGTAAGGCACAGTAAGTAATAACATTACCCGTTTTTTTTTTTTGGTTTCTCTAGTAAGTATGTTATTAAAATATCGCGTGTTTTACAATCATGTGCGTGGTGGCAAAAATGAATGGTACCGGTACTGTCGAACTTTAAATAACGGGTGTGTAAACTTTTACACCATGTATTTGTTTTATCTTACGCATTGGAGTAGTTAAGAATTATTGCCTTGTTAAAAATATTCGAAGTGATGGGGGAGTAAGTAGTGATAAATGCAGATACGTCGCCGATAGATACAAAACATGTTCTGCTTTGAAAAAGAAAAAAACAAACTCCCATAAAATTATTTGACGAAATTTTTAACTGGAGTTTTAGGCGAATGAAAATGCGACATGGATTCCCTCAGCTTTCAGGATATATCAATTTCGTTCAAATATCTAGAGCTAAAATATCCACCCAGTATTTTAAAGTGTTTGTGCTTGACCGCTCATTACCTACAGTCAGTTAATACGGTAAGAATTTGTACAGTTCTTCAGAATGTCTACACCTTTTAAGGATTCTGAAAAACTAATATCAAACGGAATCAAAGTTTATTCATTGACACAGCACTTCACCTTATTTACACATCGGACTGCTGATGGCGCACGCAAATTTGACTGAGATTTGATAAACAACACATTGAAAAATTTATAAAATTACATATCTCGGGCACTTCTGTAAAACAGTTTCATAAATGTTCGATAATTCTCGCCTCTTAACTGACGCTTTGAAGTTGAAGAATTCAGTCGCGCGCAAACACCAAAAGAGAATTGCATTGTGTGGAATTATGAAAGATGTTCCAACTCAACGCAGTTATAATCTGGCTAATACCGGGTGTGATGCTGAAAGCGCGTACGTTTGTTTTCAAGCTCTTGTTTATTTAAAAAAAAATACATCGTACGTTGTTTGAGATATGCATGTAAAATGTTTGTAGAATTTTTTTTAAAAAAAAATCATTGCTTGAATTACTAAATCCTACCTAAGCTTGTTTTTAATTATCATAAAGATGATTTTGGTAACCGGGCAACAAAAAATACAGTTTTTCTCAATAGGTAAACACTTTGCTTCAAAGGGACGCCGAGAAATACTAAGTAATTTTAGGAAAACAACCTTTTACATGGATCTAAGCCACATTCAGGACCACTGGAGAGGAACCCCATGTGTCAAGACTGGAGTGGTTAAGGCAGCCCCCGGCCCAGTCAAGTTTCATTAATTCTCCATTCTCCAATTGCACTCAAAGTTTATCTGACAATGTCAGCAAAAGAAGCATTTGGTTGACTTGGTTTCCGATAGTTAGACTGACGAAAAGTGCAAATGCTTTCGATGGCTTTAGTTTTTATAGAAAAAAAAAACTCTACCAATGCCAAATGGCAACGGTAATTTAAACTACATGTTCAAATTGGCGGGTTTAACCCCTACCGAGAACAAAATTGGAACTTACGCTTATCTTGCTTTGATTAAAAATTATAATTTAAAAGTCGCCGACCAAAAAAAATTATTTTGAATTTTTTTGTAACAGTATCTATTTTAGTGCAGTATTTTGTTTAGTTTAGTGCAGTGCCATAGACAAACCACGGAAAATAGCCTTATCCCTGGCAAAACTCTTGGACATTTGTTGCTTTCTCAATTCAAACAGGGGAGACATTTAGAAATTTCTCTTTCCCCCTTTAAAGTATTGTATAGAGTAAAAAATAGGTCATGCATCGCGTTACTTCCTATTTCTAACATTGTTTTTTTTTTGGTAGAAGTGAGTTCGCTATTTTTCAACATTCGTAACGAATTGTCAAGTTATTGTTGAAATTGAAAAAGTGTCTTAAAATTATGATTCGGGTTGTAGCCTGTAGATATTGCTAAATTGTTTGTTTAAGGACGAATTATAACGCTGCATGTTTTCCGTCTTACAATTTTTCTGTTGACTCCCATCTTTGATGATAAAATGCACTCCAATTCAAGTAATATTGTAGCTGCCGTCCTACAATTTTTCTGTTGACTCCCATCTTTGATGATAAAATGCACTCCAATTTAATTGTAGCTGCCGCTAGTTGCATGTTTAATCTTGGTTTCCCACGCGTACATTTAACGATTATCCTGCGAAATCGCGCGGAATATCGCCTGATACTTAGCCGACGAGGCCGTAGGCCGAGTTGGCTTAAATCAAGCGATATTCCGCATTTGCAATTCCGCAAAACTTGTTTAATTAAACCAGTTTAGACAAAACGAAAATAAGCAACAGCTGACTGAAAGACTGAATTTTACATAGGATTCAAGCAAGTTATAATGTGTTCTTTCATTGTGCCAAATTTAAAGTCAACAATCATCAGTTAGTAACTTTTATGAACAAAACAATTTTAAACCCTGTTTAACTAAACGGCTTTTAAATGTGTTTAAGCCTTGGTGTGAATCGGGTACTAAGAAGCCTTGACCAGATGTACGGTAACAAACTTTACTGAATAGGCCATTTTACAGTTCTGTGCTTAGTTACCAAGCCTTTGAGTGGAATTGAGGCTGGAGGTGACCTTGCACAGATACAAACCCTCTTGCTTTTGATATGTAAATCGTTTTGTTGTTATGCTAAATAGTTCCTGGTCTCTATCATGACAAGGTCACCCTGAGCCTCGCTTTCATACAGAGGCCTGGTTACATTTCACAGAACTGTAAAATGGACTATTGCTAGCCTTATTTATGGTGATACTCTATTTTCACTTTCTGGGCACTGAAAATTATGTTGGTCGGATTCGGACCATCCCGTAAACGCCGTGTTATTAATATTCACTCGTTTTTGTTGTATATCTGAAAGCATTTTCGATTAAATGTTTGAAATCGAACTTCATGCTTTTTAGTAGAGTTTACCTGTTTGCTTTAATGAAAGATGCCTTTTTTCATCCATTTTTTTTTTGTCGACGAAACTTGGCTTCCGCGAAAAATTTTGTGCTGAGCGACATTTCCATAGCATTCATTCAGAGCATTCATTTCCATAAAAGGTCAAACGCAGGTATAATGGCTGGTAACCGAGGTCCTGTGAACCAGTGAGAGAGCTAGAATTGTATTATCCGAGGTTGAGAATTTATTGAAATGTATTAAATGAAGTACTTTTGTCACATGTAGTCTTCTCATTATTGTCATATCGCGCTTGTAATATAATGTCCATTTTACTCAGGTCACTGGACTCTATCCCGCGTTTTATGGGCTCCGGACTTAGCACCATGGCAAATAAAGACTCCCCAATTATGGACCACCTTATTCCAAGCCCAAGCCCTCAAATGGAAAGAGCTCCTTCCTCTACTGGGGGACTAAGTTCGATAACCCACTCAAAAGAAGTCTTGACTTCGTCACTACGCAAACTGACCAATCAGTTATCAGAAATAAAGAGAAGCTTTCGTCACGATAACCACCAATGCAGTCATCGTCATGGAAGAATGCCTGAGGATAGGGACAGATGGAGAAATAGAACCGAGTTCATTTTGATGTTGATTGGTTACACGGTCGGCCTTGGCAATGTGTGGAGATTCCCTTCGTTGTGTCATAAGAATGGCGGAGGTAAGATCAGAAAAATAGAAGTCAATGCAAATAATTAGATGGAGGTTAAAACTTAAGACGTGGTACGGATGGCCTGCACTAGAGAATGGCCGAGTTTGCCCGTCTAGACAGATTATTCGTCAGACAGGTAACCCGTCTAAGTATAAATCCGAAGGCCAATTTTGTGTTTCGGTGTTTGGTCGAGTGGAAGCCTGGCGGGAGATCACTATTATAGTAAAGCGTCTTGTCGAAGAACAAAATGACTCCATTTCATGAATATATACTGTAGAGATATTTATAATTACATATAAAGGAACATCGTAAGTATATTGAAAACAATTATTTTTTTATTCCCCAGCTTCCTTTCTAATCCCTTACGGGATCATGCTGGCACTAGAGGGTATACCATTGTATTACATGGAACTCTGCATTGGTCAGCGGATGCGGAAAGGTTCAATAGGGGTATGGAACGAAATTTCGCCTTACCTTGGAGGGTTAGGACTGGCGTCTGTAGTAGTCTGTTTCTTAGTGTCACTCTACTATAACGTCATCATTGCGTGGTGCGTTTTCTACTTTTTCAAGTCTTTTCAAAATCCATTACCCTGGTCTTCTTGCCCACTCGAACCAGTGACTCTCGGTAACGTCACGACAATGGAACCTGTGCATGAGTGTAAAGTGACGTCAGCTACGACTTATTTCTGGTATCGAACAACGCTAGGAATGTCGTCAAGTATTGATGATGGGGGCGGCATGAACTGGAAACTATGCGCATGCTTAGTCGGTGTATGGCTCCTGGTGTGGCTGTGCATGATGAAGGGAATAAAGATCACAGGAAAGGTAATCATCAACTAAAGAAATCAGTGGTACGAATTTCTCCCTATCATGTCATCTTTTTAGAACGTTAACGATTTTGCCGATTTGCAATAGGTGTTACTGAAGTTGAACCTCTTTTGTAAAGTCAGCATGCGAACGAGGCGAAAGGGTCAAACATCGGACAACACAATGCACAATGATCCGTTAGCCTCGTTTGTATATCAAACCACTGAGAACTGATGGCTTTTGGTCTTACTTCAGATTGGTTGAGAATGTGGCGCAAAACGTAAAACGTAAAACCAATCCCCAAGCGAAGTATTGCAAACCAAAATAAAACGCAAATTGTTCTGGACACCTAAGTGAAAACCGCTCTACGGATTATTTTCTCATTGGTTTTTTTAATCGTGCAATTCAATTTCTTACTTAAGAGGGTGCATGTGTAAACACAATTGTTAACCTCCCGTATGCATGCGCAACAATCAAAATTTAACGTTTTCCCAAACAACGGAGATTTAATTTAGAATGAATCTGTAAGACGGCTCAGTTGCTATATATTCGCATTTCTCCTCAATTCTACCTTGCATACTATATTTTACAGATCGTATACATTACCGCTACCTTACCTTTGATCTTGCTGATAATATTCTTCTTTCGCGGGGTTCATCTCAAGGGATATCAAGAAGGCTTGGCCTTGCTTTTTATACCTGAGGTAAGCTATTATGCAGAAAATGTACAATAAAAAACAATGAAAAGTCAGTCATCATGCCAGTAGAAAGGTAGGATAAGTCTGCATACGAGCGTAGTGGCCCATCAGGCCGGAGCTTATCCCGGTTTTCTTAGCATGAAGCGACATGGAGAATTTCCACTCCCCCCTGGATGGGATGCTAGTTCATCGCAGGGTTACCCCCCAGTACCCATTTATACACCTGGGTGGAGAGAGGTACTGTGAGAGTAAAATGTCTTGCCCAAGAACACAACGCAGTACCCCCGGCCAGTCCCGGTCCAGTGCGCTAACCTAACTAGGCTACCTACACTTGCCCCAGGTCGCTCGTTTCTTCTCTGTATCGAAAGACATGGTAGGGTTATTTAAAGAAGGTCGTTTTGAAATCGCGCTCGAATAAAAAAAATCGCTTGGAAATCAAGCGCGAGAAACATCGCGGAACCCGCGAATGGCTCAGTCGGAACGAGCTTGTTCCGCGCCACCATTTCGATTTTCAAGCTTGCGCGCGCCCTCCATATCTAGTGGTTTCCCTCGCCATTTTGATTCGGACTCCCGCGCGCCCTACCTGCTGCACCCTCCACGTAGCGAATCAAATGAGCTACTTGGAGCAAGTCTTTTGGCTACCGTGCCTCCCACTATAGCACATCCCGCCAGTATAGCGGTTTATAATCGCGCAATAGATCAGTGAATCGATTTGGCATGAAATTCGTGTCGGGTAATCAGTGTAATTGCAGTCATTAATTATAAGCCAAAGGCGATCGGTCAGTTAGTCAGACAAGCAACATAACATTAAATCAAGCAAGTAAACGGTTGGCTAGTTCAGCTCGGTCAGACACTGTAGAAAGAAAGTCAGATGGACAGAGACAGACAGACAAGCAATAAACAGACAGAGTTATCTCAGTCATTCAGCCAGTCATTGCGTCAGTAACTTAGGCAGTCAGTCAGACGCAAAACTGGCAAAGAAACCCCACTCAGTCAATCAGACTTGACGAGCCAATCAATTAACTTTTTAATCTTTCAATCTGTCAATCATTTCTTTTCATTAGTTTGAACGGCTCAAGGATCCGCTAGTGTGGCTGGATGCCGCTGTGCAGATCTTTTACTCGCTCGGCGTCGCATATGGATCACTGATCGCCTTCTCCAGTTACAACCCGATCAAGAACGATTCAACGAAGGACGCCATCACAGTCTGTCTTATCAACTGTGCAACTTCAATATACGCCAGTGTTGTAGTGTTCGCTTTCATAGGCTTTCAGGTATTCATTCAACTTCTTCCAGCCCGCAATAGCGTAATCTCCTACGCAGACGTTATTAGGGAAATCCCCTAATAACGCCTGCGTAGGAGGCTAGCAATAGCGAAGCGTGCAAGTGACGTCATGACTGGGACAAACAAAGTTTACGGAAGTGCAGACGATTTTGAAGATTTGTCCAAGCACGAGAGCTGGTGATTCTAAAACACTTTTGAAATGAAAAAATTCGCCTGCATTCTCTCAGAAGGCGCTAATATTTTCCGATTCTTGCTGCGGTCCAATAATTGGCATTTTATTTTGACTTCGCGCTCTTCGCTATTATCCTTAATTGACGCTCTCAACGCCTGAAATTGGCTGAAAAATCAAAATGTTCAAAAATCATCGGAAACTTCACTTTAAAAATTAAATTTGTTCCCAATTTGTTCCCGGATTTTTCCCAATTTTCTTGACATGAAGCGACTGGCATAATTTTTAGTACTCCTGGATGATATGCTTGTCGACATATTTACCAAACAAAAAGCTGGTTCCAATTTAATTTATACTTCTAGGTTTAAGCGCGTAATCATTGACACCTTATTTATCCTATATATAGGCGGAAGATAAAATGGAGCTATGTTTAGAGGAACAAAGTATGCAGGCGTTACGCTTGTTGAATAATACAGGATTCAGCAACAAACCAGTGCCGACTCTGGATGGTTTGGACGAGAAACTTTACAACGAACGGCTTCACAACGCTTCCATACTATACAATGAGACGCTTATTACCTGCAACAAGACAGCGTTTTTAACGGTAAGAATACAAGACAAGCCTTTTATTTGACCAGTTATAAGATGTCGTAAAAAGAAACGTTAACTGATGAATTTTTACGAAATTGTGTCCTCAAACTATGGCATTGCTAGTCAACGGTCGATGGTGCGGTTAACTGTTTTCGTGCGCCGAAAAGGTCTATGTGTGATCAGAAGGGGAGACGCGATTTTTACTGAAGATCTTCAGGTCACGGAGCAAGATCAGCAATCCCAAACAACCGACTGCATGTAACAAATTTAGTTAACGTCATGTCGCCAACCTTAGATATGAGCTTTGTCAATTCTTGTTCACGTTATGTTGGCATACTAGAAAGACACTTTTCCTCTCCAAATTTGCTGCCTTTTTCATAGATTCCATCAGGCCAAGGATTGGCCTTCATAATTTTCACAGATGTCTTTAACAAGATGCCTTTCGCACCAGTCTGGGCTGTCATGTTCTTCCTAATGCTCATCACCATTGGCATTGACACCGAGTTTGGAATGCTTGAAGGCGTCGTCACTCCGGTTATCGATTTAAAACTTTTCCCGAAACTCAAGAAGGAATATCTTTCAGGTGTGGCAACAGATACTTAACTAAGTTATTTCACTAATTCTGAACATTCAAGTTAATAGCGAGCTTCATTTTATAATTAATCGCTCGCACATTTCCTTCTCCTGTAAAATTGGAGACGCAGGCTATTAATTGAGATCATTTTTCAGTTGTGTTTGTCATGTGGGTGAATTCCTCAGATTCAACGATAAAGTACATGATAATAAACAGAACAAAGAAACCTGCCCTTTCTCATCAAATATATCAAATACGTGCATGTTCAGTAAGAATTTTCACCTGAATTCTCGTGTGACCCGATTTGGTTAAGATAAATTGACTTAATATCCAAATTACTTCGCTCAGTGGATAGGCCACTTCAGAAAATACCATAATACTCTTTGTTTGTACCCAAAATTTTGCATAAGCATTGTTTTTGTTTTCTCTTGGGACCATTGTATGCAAAATTTTGGGGAAAACAAAGAGTATTATGGTATTTTCCGAAGTGGCCTATTACAACCAATGGCTGCCTTGTTTCTATCAAATACAATGTATTCTCTACTTGCACAATACCATAATACACCGCTTCTACCCCAAAAAAAATTTGCATAGGCATTGTTTTAGATTTCCCTTGGGACATCTTCATGTCCCAGGAGAAATTGCACACAATGATTATGCAAAATTTTGGGGGGTAAAAGAGGTATTATGGGATTTGTGCAAGTAGCGAATATAACATCTTTGACAGTTACCTATGAAAACTAGAAACAGTTGCAGCGAATATTTCAATCTACGATTTCGTGTCACCTGAAATCATCGGAGAATTTCGGAGATCTTCTGAAGGCTTCGTGCCACCTTCGTGCCACCTTCAATTCGGATAGAAAAGTAACTGGTACTCTTAGAAGTACAACTTGGGGGTAATTGTGCTACTTTCGTCCAATCAGAATCCAGTCATTTTGTTGAGGTTACTATTAATCTTCGCTACTCCGCAGGTATAATCTGCTTGGTGTCTTGTCTCATGGGTCTGCCCTTAGTCCAGCATTCAGGAGAGTACTGGCTGCAGCTTGTTGCAAGTTACTGTGCTGGTATTCCATTGCTAATTATCGCCTTAGTGGAATATATCGCTATTTGTTTCATCTATGGTATTGACAGGTAAGGTGATAACGCAATATCACTCAATGATAATACTCATATTATAGTGATTTATAACAGTAATAGGACTGAGTGGAGTCCAATTTGGTCTGTAATCATACGAGTGACTAACAAAATCGGACGACCGCGAGGCGGGAGTCCGATTTGTTAATCACGAGTATGATTACAGACAGAATTGGACGACACGATGTCCTGTTATCAATTAATCATAACCATTACAATTTCCGAAAAACAAAAAGTTTTCCTTTATAAAAGCTTTTAATAGCAATTCTTAAAATATGATAATTACAATTTCCGAAAAATATACAGAGAATAGCTTGAGTCATTTTGGAAAAGCTCCACCTGTGAAGGGGACGTTTTTGTTGCTATAGTGATTGTAATCAATGTGGTGATTGGTGGAATTAGCTGACAGGAATTAAAATGATTGGCTAATATAACTGTCCGATTACAGGTGTCCGATTACAGCAAACTGTCCGATTACACTTTTCGATTACAACTTTGCAGTTTATGCACCAACCAGTTGTGAGGAAATTGTAATGGTTATGATTATATTAACAAAACTGTACCACTATTTGTAGCTTTCATTGGCGTAAACACGTCTTTTGGCTCTTACTATTTTGAAAGGATACTCGTAACAGTGCCCCTGTAGTAAAGAATTAGAGAAGCTTTTATGCTCGACTGCCTCATTAACTCTGGTTTCTGTAACATGAAACAGCTATGAGTATTGCTACTTCCCCTGGATGGGATTCTCGCTCTTACAATTCGCCGGTACCCATATGTATTTTACTCTCGGAGTACTATTAACGATATGCTTCCACTGGATGGGGCAATTTCATTTTCAATCCCAAATAGCAGATTTTAACATTCTCTTTTTAAGAGCAAATATTAGTCCAGCCTCGAAATTAAGAAAAGGAGCAGTCAGGCCTCAGTCTTGTTATCTTTTTGCAGATTTAGTGATGACATAAAATACATGACGAATAAACCTCCACGTTTCATCTGGAGATGGTGTTGGAAAGTAATCTCTCCAATCACCATTTTTGTTGTACTTTCCATGAGCATCAAAAGCATGTCAGAAAGTACGCCACAATACACGCTCTGGGACCGAACGCAGGTGATAACATCTACCGATATCTTATGGTAATGTTAATCATATCTTAGCAACAATTATCATCATCATCATCATCATCATCGACGTCGTCGTCGTCGTCGTCATCATCATCGCCACCACCACTAACACCATCACCATCATCATCATCATCACCACCGCCAAACATGGCCACCACAATCGCATGAACACGGTATCTTGTCAGGTTGCAATACTACATCACTGCCACCACCAGCACCTTGCCACGTGACCACCACCATCATTATCTTCCACTTCCATCATCACCATCACCGTTACGCGATCACACCTCCACACATTGTCACCCGAATCCCACACCTTGTCAGATTGTCCTGACAGCCTTACGAAGCCATTTATGCTCCTAGGAAAATTAAAGGTTCTCTATCAGGAACAAACAACAATGAATCCCAGCCAGGCTTGAAAAGCTGATTTTCATATTTAATTAATCCCAGCCTATATACTTTGATTATTCAGTACTATCGCTGTTAAATAGCTGCCACGTTTAATCGTTTGGGATTAATATTAATAACCTTCCCAGTGACTGGGAATTTGTTTGATAACATTATTGATTATAATTATAGTATATAACAACTGGAAATTGATGGAAACAACTACCAGCCACCTTTAATCAGGCCTGTTCTCCAATTCATTCGCAGCCTAGCTACAATTCCCGTCGAAATTGTTGGGACACTGTTCTCACTTCCCCTCTCCCCCTTGCAATGTTGTGTTTCATGAAAAAAAAAACAAATACCTCCAGACTGCTACCTAATTTACAACATTGTTTCTGGGGAGGGGGGCCTATATTTCACAGCAATCATTACAGATTGTCACGCTATTTGTTGGCAAACGAGGTGTCCCAGGTACTTATGTCGGGGATTGTAGCTCCAAAGACGTAACAGCTAAATACATCTTGTTCATTTATTTTAGGGTAAAGGAATAAACACCCCTTATCCTCCGTGGGCTAAGTTCCTGGCGATATCACTCACTCTTGTGTCGATATTTTTCATCCCTGCGGTGGCTTTCCTCCGTTACTACCGTATTATTGGATTGGGAACACCGGAGCTTCCGACCGTGGTCCTGGACGGAGACGCCGATAATTTAGACGCCTCTGAGCTGCAGCCACTTCACAACGGAAAGCCAACGAAGAAAAAGAAAATGAGAAAACTTAGTCTTGCCAGAAGAAAGTTTTTACTTGAAGAGAAACTAGCAGAAAGATCGGAAACGAATAAAAATGGTCCATTAAATAGGGTCATCACTGCTAACGGACAGATGTATCAACTGGTGAACCAGCACAATGGCGCAGCAATGTTCATTTGAAATCCTGTAAAGAAGGATTCGAAGTGACGAATGCAGTCCATTGTCGTTGTGTCACAATTCAAGAGGATAATGTTTAGCTCTTCTCTGTGTTGCGTCAGTTTGGATGCCATGGTATTCTTTCCTAACATGTTTACATAATCACAGTATAATCCGTGGTACCTTGATCTGGTATGTTGTTTGGGACTGCAGTTGACTGTTGACGTTCTAATCGTCAATTCGAATAAATTTTAAACTCGCAAAGGGAGGAGACTTCCGCTGGAAGCGCAGCAAGTGAAGTTAATTTCTATGCTCCAGGTTCTACCATTGAAGGGAACCTTGATCAGGAATTCTAGCACCAAATAATGTTGTTAGGTGGACCTGGCCTACTTTCTGCTTCTTGCGTCACATTCACGTACAACAAGATACAATCAAACCATTGGTACTAAAATACTGAATCATATATATAATTTCTGTTTGTGAGATGGATTTCACAGAGAAGGAAGATAATGTGGTTTTCAATGAAATAGTTTTTATAAGAATTAGAAAAATCCTCGGCAAAAGGTGTTCACAGTAACAAGTAACAAAGAACACATTAGATGCTGTAGAAATGATTTCTGTATCATCATGAAAGAGAGATACAGAGTTGGCCATTCCAGGAACTTCGATGAAGGCGCATGAGTTCTGGGTAATCAAACAAAAGCAAGCTATGATTGGCGAATTATAGCTCACGTTGGCTACCTTGGTCCTAGACCATTATCGACCCCAGGGTTCCCCAGGCCCGTGTTACCCTCTTAACCGGCTGGGCCTGTGCACAATTAACAAGTGGCTCTGGGAGGGAGTCCAGTCACATCAACCGTTTCGAAACCCCTTTTTCTTGTTACAGTGCGACCTCTATTAAGCGGCCACCCTCCATTAAACGTCCACTTTCTAAAGTCCAGAATTATTTGTTTTATATTTTGCCTCAATTAAGCGGCCACTTTTCAAAGTCCCGATGGTGGCCGCTTAATAGAGGTCGCGCAGTTTAAAACGGTTGATTTGATTGGAATCTCTAGTCAATCAAATCATATGTCCCCAGAGCCACTTGTTCCTCGTGCACAGGCCCAGTCGACTAAGAGGGACAAGCGGCTCTGGGGACGAGAATAGGTCCTAGTCTCCCGGCCAAAATGTAATTTAAGATTTTTTTCTCATTTGTCGGAGAGAGAAAAGTGTAAAACATTATTTTGTATGGTTTGGATTCTGAGTCGTTCCCAGTCGTCTCTCAGTTCACCCCCCTGCTACCTCTGCTACTCATTTATCCACACACTTGCCTTTTGGTGTCAGCTGGATGAGACTCAGAATCAATAATTAATATATCGAAATTTAATCGTAAATATTCACTATAGTTCCGTGTATGGAACATTTGTTATTACTTCAGAGTTTGGCTTTTTTGTTACTGTTTTGATAAAAACCCCAAAGTAAAGTAGAAATCCGTGTTATTCAGTGCTTTCAATAAAATTATTGATTAAGAGAATGTGTATGCCATGACTTTTTGGACTGTATTTTTGATCAACGTGGCTTATTGTAAGTGATCTTTCCGCTTTCATGAAGTTTATGGCGCTGAAATTTGAGGTTATTAATTAATCACTGTAGCTAAAGACATACAAAAATCAGTAACTACACAAATATTTATTTAGCTTTTCTCCTGGTCTGCATCATCAAGCACGACTTGATTATACAAGAAACAGAAGAAGTTAAACTCATAATAAATTTTGTTTAATTTTCCGTTTTGATCAACAGGAACGATCGCAGGACTTTTTAAATGGACTCGAAAGCTATGCAATTTTGTAAATATTACTCGTTTGAACACATAGGCAGGCGTTTTTAGTGAACGAGTAAAAAAACAAAGAATGAAAGATAAATGTGTCCCTCGGGCACCAGGCCCTTTGAGTTTACCCACAGCTCAATCCTGTTCATGCTCGACTTATAAATTGACCGGAAAGAGGAGCCAAAGGTTGTTTGCTATTTTACACGGGGAAATCGTTTGGTGCACAGTTTAGGCAAATGGTAAGCAAACATGTAAATTCCCAAACGGCAACTCCAAATGAGATTTAACATAATTCAACCGGACCGCCTGGAACTAAGCTGAGTAGCCTAGCCGCGCCTACGTATACCGCTCGAAACAAATCTAACAAATGCATGGTGAAAACATTTCTCGTTCGCATATTCCGGTTGGGAATTTATGACTTACTTTCAGGACCGTCTGGTTTAGTTTTGGAAATTTAACGTTCGGAAAAACGGCTCAAAAATACTAACCATTTACAACAAGAGAAAACGATGGAAAGGAGAGGAACACGTTCAGTCCTCGCTTTGGGATATGCCAATTCCATTTAAGTTATTTTTAAACTCGCTACAGGAAATGAAAAATGTTCCTATTTCGATCTCGCACTTGGAAGGAAAACAAATTTTCACTTGTAATGACAGACCGAGTCGGTTAAGTTTTGTCAATGAAAACGACGATCATTTTGGACCCCCTAGGTGCCTTGCGCTTGCGGCGCGCGCTACAAATCGTAAATATGCTGCGCGGTCCCTGTGTTTGTGGTTGATAGTTTTGTTATCGCCCCAGCAAAGGCATCCCAAACTAACGATTCGAGAAATCGCATACACCCACCTTTCATACACCCCGTATCGAGTGGAACGTGACTCCCTGAAGTAGATAGAAAAAACGCGGTGTTGTGTTACATTTTTTTGCCGTTGAGAATTGTATCAAGTTTGAAATAATGTGGAATAAAACGCTAAAAAATTAAAGTTTACATTCTATTCAATATATAAAGGAAAATATACTCGCCGTACTTGGTTTCTGTTGTCCTTTTGACTTATTTGATCGTTTTTGGGGGATTTTGAGGGTTTCGTCGTGGCCCTCAATCGGCTTCAATCGGAACCGTTTCCAACCAGCCGTATATGTGCCGCAAGGCCGTTTTCTCGCCGAAATCCGAATTCGCTCCTTGATTTCCCCTCCAACGTAAAGAAGGATAGTTCATTCTCCTAGTCTGGCCGGCTTGGGATAAACGTCATCCTTTCAGCTCCAATTCTAACGATTTATGCTTCATTACTGACCGTCCTCCCGGCTACGACGCAGTTGGATATCGTCACATCTGGGACTTATCAGACTAGTAGGGTCGGCGTAACATTATCCGCAACTCTTTCCCCACGACCCCACCCGTCTTGTTAGTCGCAGTTTTCACGGTATCCAACTGCGCCGTATTGGAAAGGACAGTCAAGAGCTGGAAACACCAGTAGTGAGGCTACACGGTATTTGCAGCCCACGTTGAAAACATTCACTAATACTAATCGCATTGTAATCGCACCATAACATGCAGCGCTCATTGTCAGCAATTGTCAACAAATGTCAATTCTAATATTATCACAGGTTCCCGCGTCAATCATTTAGTTTTTCATTGGTCAACAACACAACAAAAGCACGGATGTTTTTTTCTCTGCTCGCTTCCGTCTGTTCTCGCAGAACAGGCAAGGATTTTAAAACCAGTAGCTCTCCCTTGGTTGCTTTCTTATTGCCCATAGAATCCACTGTAGGTCATATTACTAGCGATAACCGAAGGTTAGGAAGTGCGGACGAGGATGATGGGTTAATAAAAGTGTAGCAGAGATGTGGCGCATGATGATTTTTGACTCTTTGGGTAACGAAATATTTTGGGGCCCAAAGGAAAAATGTTTCTGCTTAGCGGGGCTTAAATGTTTGCCCGCATTATAAGGGTAGAACCGTGTGAAACAGTATGCACAAGCACGACGAAAAATCAAAACCTTTTCTTTATGTACGTACGTAAAAGCAGCGGCAAAAGACGTCTTTGTAAAATGAACAGATCGGACAAACAACACTCGCTCCATGCTTGAGGTTTACGACGAACAAATCGGGCGATGCTCTCGCTACACGCTTGAGGTCAAGGATGAACAGATCGGACGGACAACACACTCGCTACTCGCTTGAGGCGGAATGAGGTCGGGAAAATGACATCCAATGCGACATGAAGAGTAAACGTCCAGGTTGACACGCTCGATTCAAATTGCACGGCACTGCTTTTTTGTATAATTTTATTGATTTTATTGATTACTGCGACATACACTTACAGTTACATACAAGACGTTAGGCACTGCTGTTATGCGTGAGTTTCACGCGATCCAAGGTCCAAGTACGCGAGACGTGCGTGGTAAATTACGTTCTTTGCATTCCATACATTCTACTCGAATAGAGCCATTCTCGTCCCCAGAGGCCGCGATTCGTTTGGTCAGCACCTACAATCGCGACCTCTGGGAAGGTCCAACACCCGAAGTCCACGAATCTCGGACTTCCCGCTACTCTGCGCATGCACAAAGTCAAATCTGACAAATCTGATTGGCTGGGTTGGCTGAAAGCTACAAAACGTGTTTTCTACGTATGCTCACAGTTACGGCCAGAGATCGTGATTCTTGGTGCTGACCAAAAGGATCGCGGCCTCAGGGGACGAGATTGGAATTCCCTACTTGCACAATCCCATAATACCCCGCTTCTACCCCCCAATTGGAAACAATGATTATGCAAAATTTTGGGGGGTAAAAGAGGTGTATTATGGGATTTGTGCAAGTAGAGAATAGAGCAAAAATCGAGTTGGGGGCTAACTACATAACTGACGCGCGTGCGTTTCTAATAGCAACATTGAAATTAGGATTGTGGGCTCCTCTGGTCGCCCGCAATAAGTCGCGGGCTTTACAGCTTTAGGCAAACGGCGAAAACGTCTCCAGCAAAACGAAAGCAATGTCGTAGATACGTAAGGCCCCCACGTTTAGGTAAATGTTTCGGGGTTTTTTTCTCTTTAAATTATAAGAGAACCTTCGGTCACCAGGTAACCCGTCTGAAAATAATTGAACTATGAACGAACAACATGTGCTGTTCAACTGATTTTAATTAAAATAATTTTTTATTTAAACAATGAAATTCGAGAAGCCATCGCCTGTAACCTATGATTAGTCGAACAAGGACTCTGAGAGCGAAAAAGCGAGGAAGATGATCGCATGGCCCGATCAGTCATTTCATATTCAGCATATACCTCTAGGGGTTTGCTTCTGCTATAAGAGCCGAACGTCAAAGCAATGACCCCTCGTCGTCTTGGTAGTTATTTTTGCACTGAAAATTTAATTTGATGCAAATTTTGGCTCGTTTTATCATGTTATTTTTTATAGGTAACACCACGCTAATTTCTTTCTTTCAAAACCTGGATATATACACGCAGTTCCTCTGGTCCTACAGTTATCATGCACGTCATTCAGTTTAAGAAAGTACTGCCGCCAATGCTTGTCATAGCCGTAAACTTAAAATATTGATATTGAGATGATCAAAATGAGCCTATTCACACAAAAATGTCAAAACATCAAGACTGAACGACTTAACAAAGGGCATTTTTTAAGGAGCATTCCATCTCCATAAAAACAACGAATTGGTATTAGCGAGCGGATGTGTTATTTCGAGACGCTCTAGAAAAGTCAGTGCGGCGTTCTTCATGCGGAGTGAGAACATGTCTGCTTTCAAAGGGGAAATTATATTAACAAACACGGATTCGTACAGGTGTAGAGAATGCATGGTTAGAGGGTGGACTGCCCGCGCGCTATAAAAACCACGCTAACAGCAGGTTAAAGGTAGGTCCGACAATTTCTCGCTCGAATATGTGACAACAACATCAAAATAAAGACAATGTTAAAAATTTATCACAAGACGGATCATAATTAATCAATTTTACTTTACACTTGCATGCAATGTTATTTATTTGTTATTTAAAATATGAGCAGCAGCTCCTGATATGAGAAAATACATCAAAACTTTCTTGGTGCCAGTTTGTTAACAATAAACAAAATATAAACGAAAGGGAATGCCGTGAAAGATCAATAACTGTACCAGACTCGGTACGTATATAGTGGTTTACAGGTTTTCCAGTCCCTGACGCTAAATGCCACGATCGATGTTTACACCCTTTTTAGTTATTTCCTGCCGAAAAAAACACACGTGAAAGTAATATAAAACAAAATTATTCATAATTGATAGTCTCATAATTGCCGGCCCTTCATTCTCTTTATAACCAAAAAGGTGTTGAATAATCTCCTCTTGGGAATCAGTGATACAATAGGCGTATAAGAATCGACATAATTGGTGGTGTAAACCGGGCAGTACCAGATAATTCGGGACGGACCATTTTATTTTATTTTACTATATATATATATATACGTTTTTTTCTGGGGGGGGGAGGGGGGGGGGGGCGGTTGGGCAATTTTTCTGAGCAATGTTTTCACCTTCAGGTTGAGCAAGATTATTTTTAAACTGTAATCCAGTGCGCAAGACCTTTTTAACATCATTACAGGACCTGGACAGTAGAAAGTGCTTGATAATTTTTTTCCATGGCTCCCTGGAGCCCTGCTTTGCACGATACTTTCTTGTGCAGGATTTTTTTTTTGGTAATTTCTCAATCCCCCTCAAAAAATAAAATGGCCCGTGCCTCACAGTACCTGTTTCCCTGCTTACGTGACTTGGTGTTTATTTCGTGAGCGTGAGTACGTACCTCCCATGAATTTAATAAATTCTTAAAGGTTGAAACAAAATTTATCTGTGTATTTGAGTTTGGACGCGTGGACGATACATATATATTTTTCCTAAGACTGTAACTCACTTTTATCCCGTGGCAAGGAATAGAAGCATGGAGCTGTTTTATCCAAGCAACAGATAACGTAAGCAAATAATATATTTGATTAATAATTTCCGAAACGCCCATTTTAAACTCAGTACAGAGAAATAAGTAATCGTTTTATATAACAGCTATAAACTCGAACCCCGGGACTCGAACGCTGTACTTTCTATAGAAACCCTGAAGAACTGAAGACCTCACTTCCTTACTACTGCGCATGCTTGAGTGTACCTTTTGAATAATTCCATAATTGACAATGGTATTTTCTTTTTGATCGAATCCTCGGCATGAAGCTAAACGATCCTTCAATTTGAAGAGAAATACAAAAACATAGCGGATAAAGGTGAGGGTTTCGATGTGTTTCTTGTACATGTTTTAACTGGAAAGTTTCAATTTAAGGTCATAGTCATTAGCTGTGCTAAAAAAGTGACCCTGATGATAAATTGATGTTTTAGGTCGAAAACGGTTGATTTTATCGTATTTTTAGCTTGTAATCCCTTCAACCTTTGAGCAAACGTATTGTCAATATTGATTTATTTCGATATTTGCAAGAACTAGTAGTTACCGTTCTAAATACAACTGACAGTGGAAATAACTACCAATTGTGCGATGTGCGATGTGCGATGTGCGATGTGCAATGTGCGATGTGCGATGTGCCATATCAACCTATCACAGCGCACGATATGTTGAGTAGCTTATAGCAAGTCATATTCTGTTCCGGCAAATGAGTGTTGTGCACTGTTCAGAACACCATTAAAGTTATAGTTATTCGCCTCGCTGAAAATATGAAAGCTGCATTTGATCTAAGCGCCTTGCAAGCGCTTTTTGTTTTTCATTCTTGTCGCATTTTTGCCTGTAATCCTTTTAACTTTTCAGCGAGTTTATTTTCAAAGCATTTATTTGAAGAACTAAAAGAGCTAATGCTGGTTGCCAAATACTGAAGATGGGCAGAAGAAATCAATAGCTATCAATTATTCGAAGTGCGTGCGTTTTGCGTTTCGATAGGGGCACGAAATCACTATGTATTCATGATATGACACTGGAAGTCGCAATGACATAATTAAGGCAATATGGGTCAGTGTAAATACAGGTGCCAAAATTAAATACAAAGTATCGTTTATGAGTACTGAGCAATGAGCTGCCGTTTTTGGAGTAGGAAAGTGACGCGGAGCGAGGAAAAGTAATATAATTTCGTTTTAAGAATGGCCCGCTCTTGATAAGTATCACTTAGGTAGTTTATATATGCGTGCCTACTGGTATGTTTTCATTTATTTTAAACGAGAAAACTAAACCAATTATAGCAGCTAACAAATAGTACAAATGTGTCATATTTAAGACTATTTACATGACAAGCTGTCTTGAGAAGGTTTCAGTGTTAGTTAATTGGATATAGTCTGGTTGCGCATAATTTTACATAAATGCTCAAACATTCATATTAACGGGAAAATATTTTGTATTGCTGATGGGCGTGAGGATACTGTTGACGTCTGAATCATGAACTGCGTGTCGATCATTTATGCATATGGCCTATTTAGCGTTGAAAAAGGCTTGTTAGCTAATATAATTGGATAGTTTGATTGTGTATAATTTTGCAAAACACCGTACAACATTGAAAGTCAACAAAACCAGCAAACAAAAAAAAGAAAATATATTTCCCACTGCAGCTCCTGTACGTGATGTTTTGACGTCAGAAGAAATTTTAAAAAAGGCAGGTGATCGTTTATGCATACGGTCAATTTAGTAAGTGTTGCCATCTTAACCATTTAAAACCATTTTAAAACGTGTTTTAACGCACAATTCGAAACTAAAGACGATGGCATTCGCACCCAAATTTCCAACCGACGTTTTTACGCAACCCTTCGAAAGCTGGTTGTGAGTTTATCGTTAATTTGACAGTGTAAAGCGTAAAAGCGACATGTGAATTCCACTGCTGTCACCTATCGATGGAACACTAACATTTCAGGTTGGTGCAGTACTATTTAAATTAATACATGTTTGGAAACAGCAAGGTATTTTTCCACGGAGTTCAAAGTTGCTTGAAGTAGCTCTTTCGCTCTTTAACACCCAGTGAGAGGGGATCCGAAAAAGACGACGTCATTTATTTACGGGGGAGGGGGGAGTTGGTGTCAACTCTGAGAAGGCTGGTTTCGTCAGTAAACCAAAGTTCTTCAGACCTCTTTAGGGAATTGGAAGATTTATTTTGCCGGGAATCGGGAGACCCGAAACAATTTTGGGGAGACATGAAGCAACGTGGTTAAAATTTTGAGATTTTTTAGAAAATGTCTCCAAAAATAATTGGGGCAATATTCCAAAATTTCGGGAGGACTTTCATTTACACATTGCATTCCTCAAACAACGTCTGTTAGAGTTGTAACCCCCGTCAGTTTTTAGCTACCTTTTCTCCCATGAGTTGATTCAACTCACCAATAACAAACCGATGCTGTTGCTATTAGAAGACCTGCAAATGGTCTGGAAACATATTTTCGGCAATATTAATTATAAAAATAGGGAGAAGGCGCGCCGCTAGCTACCACTCGAGCTCATTGAATAGAAAATTAGCAATATAATTTTTTTGGTCGTTTTGTTTATCCTACTCTCAGTAAAGTAAACAATGGCGCGCAAAATTCGCAGACACTTTCTCCTGTTGCAAATCCAAGATTCTCATTGGCTCTTAAGGGCCTATTCATAGGGCCTGATTACATGAACCGAGATCTCGGTTTCAACAACCGAGATCTCGGCAACAGGGTTGAACACTCCAGCCCGGTTATACCGAGGGAAAACTTTTTATGACAAAATAACTTCACTTTCTTACCATTTAGCCAAAAATTCCGGAAATTTCGGTTTTAAGTCAAATGGAAAGGTCATTTTCCGGAAAATCCGTTCAGAAATTGTAGGCAACCTCCAGAGGTAATCGGAAACTTCCTCAACGCATCTAACAAATCTTCCGTTTCCAGGCCCTTTTTGAAAGGGCGAGCAGAACGGAACGTCTTTTAGCTAAATAAAAAGCACAATCTCCTCCGGTTAGTCGCTGAATTCGGAAAATTCGCTTACCATTATGCAACGGTCTCACCAACCCGATTCTTCCTACAAATGGTAAGCACCCTAAATTTCAGTTGAATTTCATCCCGGTTGACCGGGCTGAAATTTCCCGTATGAACAGCCCTCGTTCCGGCAACAGAGCCAGCTCGGTTACCGGGCTCATATGAAGAGGCCCTAAATCGCTAATTATTCACCGGTAATCACGTCACCAGCAAAAGAAAAATTCCTCTGGTTTCTGACCGCTTTCCTTCATTTTGTTTCCTAAAACAATGTTAGAGTATTGTACTCGCTCTCGTTATCTTTGGAGAGTGAAAGTCAACTTATTTAGCTGCGCCTTGTTAACTGCATGTGTTCGCCTACCCGACGTTCTCCTCAACAAGAGCGAGTAGTGAACACGAAGCACGCCACATGTTGTCTCAAGTACTCTCAACTGCACTGAGTCCTTAAAGGGTTATTGTCACGCTATTTTAGCAAAACTTTTTAAAGTTGAAGTTTTTAAAAAAAAGCTAAAACTGGTCTTCGCTCAAAGGAAAACCAAGAATAATGGCTTAGTTATGTTACCGAAGACTATATTACTGCATTGAAACCGTTTACTGACGTCTGTTATTATCGATGGCGAGGATGGAAGTGGATTGCAAATTGAAAACATTTGCCAATTTTTTTTTTCAAATTCTAAAGCCATCTCCCGAAAAAATAGGAAACCAGGTATTATGGTTTGTTCTCTCTGTTAAATTTTCATTTGATATCTTCTTCACAATTCTGCTGGAACATATTTTTGCAGAAGTAAAGGTATTAAGTAATGACTTTAGCACAGAATTTACCTGAACACTCCAAAATCACCGTGACTTTGCCCCTTTAAGAACGTGTGTTCTGTCGCACTTTGTTATAATCGATGCACTTTGTAATACCTGTCACACTTTGCAATAAACTTGTCGCACTTTGTAATACCTGTCGCAGTTTGTAATAACACTTGTCACACTTTGTAATACCTGTCGCACTTTGTAATAACACTTGTCGCACTTTGTAATAAACTTGTCGCACTTTGTAATACCTGTCGCACTTTGTAATAAACTTGTCGCACTTTGTAATACCTGTCGTAGTTTGTAATAACACTTGTCGCACTTTGAAATAAAATAGCTGTCGCACTTTGTAATAACAAGTTCTCACACTTTGTAATAATATAAGCTGTCGCACTTTGTAATTACAAGTTTTTGCACTTTGTAATAACTTTCAAAATTCTCTTGAATACTAGGTTTGGTGGAATATGTACGAACTAACTCAGTTATCTCTCCGCAGTGCACACACATACGTTCTTGATTTTTTGATAAGGCTTCTTGCTTGGTGTGTGCTGTGGTATTGGAAAATGGTGGTGGAAGTGATGGGTACACTGTGAAGCGTAGACTGAACATTCCTTAAGGTGCTTTGTTTGCGGGGACTGGCGGGGTTGCAAACGAAGCGGCTCACATGTTTGTCCTCCTCCTTTCTATAGCTGTATTTATGCCCTCAGGTATTACCAGCAATGAATATGATTTCGGGAACGGCTCAGCTTGCCGGCAGTTAAAAGTGAGGGAGGAGCTATTTTTTTTTTCACAGCGGAAGATACGCCGCAGACGAAAAGTTGTGAGGGTTCTGGAAAGCTAATTGCTATAATTGTTTTTGTTTCATTGTTTGCATTCATTTGTTTCATTTCATGTTCTAGTTACGTCTGATTACGCTTTGATGGTGTTCCAAGTTCTAGTTTATATTAAGCCTGTGTAATTTTTGAATTAAAATACGATACTGTTTAACAATTATTCCTCGAGCCCGATTGGGCTCTGAGTCAATAGCCCATGAGGCCGAAGGCCGAATGGGCTATTGCCGACTCAGAGGCCATGAGGGCGAGAAAGCATAGAAAGCATAGAAAGCATAGAAAGTATAGATTTATCTAATAATGAGCTCAAATACTCGTCCGAAACTTCAGCAAAACCCATTGTTTTGGTTTTCAAATCCGGCGCTTTCGCTACTTGTGGGCTATAACATATAGCCTGGTAGTAGCTCAACCAATCAGAACGCAGCATTGATAATAGACCACTAGTTGGATTTTACTAATTCACAATTATTCTATTCGATTATAATTTACTGTACCTTCTTAAAAGACGCGGGGGAGGGGGGGGGGGGGGGGGGGCACGGCACTCAGCAAAGTTTATACGGAGACGTTCCGAGATTGGCTAATTCATAAAATTATTTTCAAGGAATCATCATTGAAAGCTTGTTACAAAGTGCGACAACATTTTATTACAAAGTGCGGCAGCTTATATCATTACAAAGTGCGAGAACTTGTTATTACAAAGTGCGACAGAACAAACGTGTCCTGCCAAAAACTGCAAGCTCATTTTTGCAGACGGTCGCACAACAGAAATCCGACAAGAAATCTGGTATTTTTTTTCCTCACTGCTTATTCGGGGTCTCCGGTCACGTGATGTTTTGCGTTTGCAAATTAAAAAATCGTGGATATTTTCCAGCTGATTTCAGGCCAAAGAAAGCAAGGGCTACGAAATCCCGCAATTCCCAATAGCCTGTTGAGAAAACGCTTCACGTATATTGACAAATTATGTTAAGAATTGCCTTTGTTCGTCGCATATCATGGTTTGAAAATGTCGTACGAAAATTAATTTGCCATAGATTGACTAAATTGAAAGATACAAGGTCGTATCAGTTTTATGCAGACCAAAAGGAAAAGACGGACAAAATAAGTCAGTTGTTTGACAACATATGCTCAAAATTAACTTATTCTGGGAACACAGTTCGCCTTTTTTCGTCAAAATTGCTGAGACAAGTAATTGTTCTTTATGCTAACGAAGTACTGACCATTCTGCAGGCTCAAATTTTATATAACAACCTTACAAGTGCGCTGTTTAAGTGTTTTTTTTAAGCTATCGATCGGTAGCAGTGTAATAACTACTCAAAATAGAATCTAAAAAATACCGTCAATAAATCTTTCCTGCGTTTAATAATGAAAATAGTTGATAATTTGATATAAATTCGTCTTTGCCGCATAGTGTCGTTCGGTACATGTTAAAATCTTAATTATTCTTCTTTTCCTTTGGCCTTAGGCCAACTGTATGTCTCAATCGATTGATGTTAGGAACGAATTTAGTTTATTCATTTGTTTTGGCCATGCATGTTTGGAACCCAGCCCACACATTTCATTTTGTTGAGAAATAAGCTCTTTTTCCGTGTCAATAACGTGTAACAAATGCTTTCAAACCAAACTCCATGTTTAATTAGCGATGTCGCTAGCCGTTTACACTATATACATCATAACTGAGAAAAGAGTTCAATGACGCCCTTCCTTCACTGAGGTAGGCCCTGTTATTTTGATGTAGAGTTAATTAGACGTTGCAAATCACCTTAGTGCCAAACAGCTGAATGCAGTCCACGCTTTTCACGGCAATACAATTAAGTGTCAATTGACTGGTGCCAGCACTAGATGTTGTTTTTTTAACTGAAAAAGTTGGCAATATGCTGTTGAGGCCTAAACATCTTACGATAATATAAGTTATAATTACCACTGACGCGGCAAAAAAAAAAAAAAAACGAAAACGAAATGCCTCGGGAAAAATAAGGAAACGTTAATTTTCAATGCGCTAACTAACCCAAAAATTTGTAACAGTCATTCTAGCGAAAGGGCCAATGAGCAAATAAATATAAAACAGCGAGTGGATCGTGTTTGCAGTAACCACCAACGCAAGAACTATGAGAAAAAATATAAGATGCTTATATACCCACAGGATAAATCACTCCCGAAATAGCTTATCTACCTAGATATGGCACAAAAGCCTATAAATATAGATCTTTAAGCGCTGACGTAAATCTATCTAGCAATTTTCTGTGATAATAACCTAGTCGATTAATACCTTTTTGTTGAGTAGGGTAAAAAGTAAGAGCTTAAACGCCGCGCATGAAAAACCGGTCCGAAAATTATCTATAAATTTCCTTTTTATTCCTTTTTACTTGTTTATAAGTGCACCCCATCCCTAGAAGCTCCTGTCGTAAAATAATTAAACATTTAATAATTAGCCAATTGATGTCATTGAAATGCTTTTTCAATGTAGTGGAACATTCCAATTAGCGTGGGTTTTTCGTTGTTGACAAATTTGAAAGAGTTTGCTACAATAAATGTCACGTAAGCTGGCGAGGAATTGCGAATTTAAAGTGAATTAGTGAATTCGCAGGTATGTATGTGGTGTGATGTATTTTAAGGCAAGCTACGCAAGAATTCTCCATAAAGTTGCGGGTGTCCCATTATATTGAACTTCTAATTATACACAGACGTTGCCTCTTGAAACATCAACAAATTCAATAACACCACTATTATCTTATCACCAAAACAACGTTGAAAAATATATCTTTATTTACGAGTTATTTTGTGGCTGGGAAAAGGTTTTTACATAAGGATCTGAGAATATGTTGCAAAGAAAAACAGCTGAAATTATCTTTTCTCGGGCCAGTTCGTCTGACACTTTGCCAAATGAATAGTGTTTACCAATCTACGACATCTCTCCCAGAATAACTGAATCAATGCCACATTACTATCCTAAAATTTATTTTTTCCCTTAAAAATGCCGCAACTTCTCTACTGATGAATATTGAAGTCGTTTTTCACTTATCAAATTATCTTCATTTGAAGCGGGTGGTGACTCAAAAATGAAATGATGTTAAAAACGAAATATATACATTAGTCCAGGCCAGAATAATGATATTCAGTGGAACTAAAGGACGAAAGTATAGCCTGGCATGACATGACAGTCGCTTATTCACCGATCAAAATTATCTGCATTTGAACCGTGTTATGCAGACTCGAAATTACTGAGCGCTTGTTTAACTGATATCTAACAAAGAATTGGGTCACTCCAGTTTTGTGGAGATCTGAATGAAGTTCAAAATTTAATTTCCTTCTTTCAAAAAAATAAAATGCTATCGGAGAAGTCGTCATAGTTTCCAAAGTCACAGTGAATCGGCTTAATTTATATTCAATTTATTCAAACAGTTTGTAGAAATCATGTGATTACGTCATAGCCGGGCAAACAGCCAAAGTAAAGGTTAACTTGGGCAGCGAAATTTTAAATTGGCGATTTTTGATAAATGGTCCTTTCTTAGTTATTTTCCATATTTTCTCTGAAACGAGAATAATTCTTGCTTGTTCTGAGTTAATTCAAAACTGTAGCTTCAGCTGATTTTCGAAAAATGTCCCACACGACCCAAAATTCCTTGATTCGCTCCGACGAAGGGCTAACGCTCGAAACGTCAGCTCTTGAATCTCTTTACGGTGGCCAATTGACATTATCAACCCAGTTGATAAAACCAAATTATATTATTAAAAATTAGTCGACTTAGTTTAATGAGTAGCATACTTATAATGGTCTTGCGACTAAAAAAACTCGTGTCCGTCGGATTCCCAATCTAATTATAATTTAGAAGAGCTGAGTTTGTGGAGGGAGGAAAACTGGAGAACTTGGAGAAAATAAAACCCTCGGAACAAGGACGAAAGCCAGTCGAAGCCAACAACAATCCAAAACCCAGATCATTCTCGTCCCCAGAGCCGCTCGTCCCTCTTAGCCAGCTGGACCTGTGCACGAGGAAACAAGTGGCACGATTTGATTCGTTGAAATCAAAACAAAGGGAGTCCAATCACATCAGCCATTTTAAAATGCTTTATTGTTAGCACGTTTAAAACGGCTGATGTGATTGGACTTCCTTTGTTTGATTTCAGCGAATCAAATCGTGTGTCCCCAGAGCCACTTGTTTCCTCGTGCACACGTCCAGCCAGCTAAGAGAGACAAGATAGATAGATAGATAGATAATCTTTATTTACCCACGGACAATTCATCAGCTATAAATAATAAAAACATTTAAAATATATCAGTATCAACATGCAATAAATGGGTAAAATACTATTATAAGAAACTAAGCTTAAAACCTAACCTAACTAAAGCTGCTTTCCACGAATGCCGTGCCTCAACGTACTTTTTTAATTAAATGCTTAAATAACCCAAGGGACTCTGCTTGTCTTGTGTCCCGAGTAAGACTGTTCCAAAGGGTGGCGCCACTATAGCTAAAGCTATTTTTATAATAGTTTGTGCGCGGCAATGGAACATTGGACACTTGGGCGTATAATATCGATTGTGGCAAAGTCAACGCTGTCGTTTTTTTTGACTTAAAAAAGGCCTTCGACACAGTTGATCACAAGATCCTATTATCTAAGTTAAGTCACTACGGCATATGTGGAAATGCGTATAACTGGTTTGAGTCATACTTAGAGAATCGCACACAAATGTGCTCCATTAATGGGTCGTTATCTAATAATCGTTCACTAACTTGTGGTGTACCCCAGGGGACGATTCTAGGGCCACTGCTATTCCTGTTATATATCAATGATCTTCCGAATTGTTTATCCAATTGTGAACCGAGGATGTACGCTGATGACACCCACCTTACATACGCGGGTGACTGTGTGGACAATCTTCAGTTATATTTAAACCAAGACTTAGACAATGTACACAATTGGTTGAGAGCAAACACCTTTCGCTCTGGGAACGAGAATGAACCCAGATATGATGCCGGGTCCGGGAATCGAACCCAGGTCACATTGGTGGGAGGCGAGCTGCGCGATCTTTACTTTTGAAGCACTTTTCTCGATGGTACATCAACGTTTCAGATTAAGAATTACAAAAGACAAGTTAAATACAGAACTTGAAAAGAAAATTATATTGATACTAACTAATTTCAAAGTTGATATTATTCAGAACGTGATTTTCTGTCGGGTTTACGTCATGTCCCAGTTATTCCACCTGGTCAATGAAAATCCAGTTAACAATTTTCCCTTTTGCCTGTGCTAAACTGCTGATACGAGAATAGGACGCGCCAAGAGTATATAAACTAGTATACCTAAATGGTAAAAATGCTGCCAAAGGGGAGGACGAAAGAACTGTGCTAGCAGTAACTTTATGAACTGTACTATCTTGTCTGCTTGGAACAATGAAGAGATGTGAGATTTCATTCTTACAACTATGCTAATTCGATTCGATTTGAAGCGTAAGGCACATTTACTGTCAAGCTCCCCATCTTATACCACCCGTCTTCCATAAAAATTTGAACGGCCCCCCAAGTACCAACATTCTGCAAAGGACAGTACAGAAAAATATGAAACAAGCATTTGTTGTCAGCTATTAACATTGTAAGATCAACATTTCGCTGTTGATATAACTGATGCCTATCAATGTTGTAAAACTACAAACTATGATCAAGTTTGGCATAAATCACGGGAAAAATTATCTTGTGAAAAAGATAAAATTTTTCGAGAGTGTTTTTACTGGTATTCAACAAAAGTTCGAAGATTTAGTCGAGTAATTGATGTTTTGTTCGCAATGTTAGGTTTGCTTATAGTAACTTGACAGACAGCGCATTGAATTTGCTCGTACTCGTTTAACGTGAATGAAAGCTCAAAATTGAAAATAAAGACACCAGGAGAAAGCGCTAACGTAAAGCGCTTCACGGGATATTTTGACTTCGCAACAGACGGTGCGTTGAATTTGCACGTTAAGTGTTATGTTTTTCAGGCTTGTGTGCGAGCGGCCGAGCGAACTAAAAAATTGCTTTTAAATCGAAACCGCTAAATTTTACAGCTTCTACAGTAAATCGAAACTCGCATCGCCAGAAGGGCCGGTTTTGAAACTGTCGATCACAAGGAGTCACCCAAAATACAAGCGATTAAACGAGGTTGTAAAAACCCAAGGTTTTACGGACAACTTACGACAGCAGCGTTTTTGTCGTGCTTTCGTGACCTTTGCTCATGCTTTCCTCTGAATCCAAGAATCTCGTCTACATTTATATTTAAAAGGCATTTTTACCCAGCGAATATCTGGATAGTTTTTGTTTCTTTCAGTTTTCAAAAATCCAAAACAAAATAAGTTCAAATCACCGAGTTGTTTTCAAGCATAACACATGTCTGGGATGCCGAGCCCGGAATGCACGTGTTATGTTCTTTCCTCCGGCAATCAGCCGATCGATCATAAACGAAACGTAAAATTTGGACTAGACCAAAGAAAGGTACATTTCATCTGATAAACGTATTTCTTAGCTGCAAAAGAAACCAAAATTCAAGCTGAACGACAAATAACCATTGATTAGAAATAGCCGACAAAAATAGTCCGATAACGCACAGGCAGCCCAAGCTCACGTTATGATCAGGATCACAAAATATAAGAGTTTGTATGGGAATATTTTACAACACCTTTTAGCAAACCGAAATACTGCCAAATCTTAAATAAAATTGCCTTACCTTACTTTCACTGTGTTTTTCTTCTTGTCTGAACGCTTATTTTGCCGATTCTTGGCCATTTAGGCGAGTTATCGATTTCTGGGTTCCCCACTACAACTGAAGAAAAGAACAAGGCTGCACACTCCAGTTCGGAACGCCCGACGAGCCAAGCGAAAAATACCAGCTTACAGTGGTCAAACGGCCTCAAATCCATCGCGAATT
>OX393561.1:39874374-39899374 GCA_947652115.1 Blastomussa wellsi
CGTGTACAGACACAACGGAGATCTTTTTACCTTGGATTTTTGAAAGCAAACGGCCGCTTGGCATCGATGACAGAGCCTGGACTGAGTTGTTGTTGAGTTAAAATGAAACTAGGACATCTCTTCTTGGAATTCGCGATGGATTTGAGGCCGTTTGACCACTTTAAGCTGGTATTTTTCGCTTGGCTCGTCGGGCGTTCCGAACTGGAGTGTGCAGCCTTGTTCTTTTCTTTGTAGTGGGGAACCCAGAAATCGATAACTCGCCTAAATGGCCAAGAATCGGCAAAATAAGCGTTCAGACAAGAAGAAAAACACAGTGAAAGTAAGGTAAGGCAATTTTATTTAAGATTTGGCAGTATTTCGGTTTGCTAAAAGGTGTTGTAAAATATTCCCATACAAACTCTTATATTTTGTGATCCTGATCATAACGTGAGCTTGGGCTGCCTGTGGATAACGAAGCCGATAGAACCTACTTTGGTGTAATCAACTGCGCATGCTAAGTCATCTTCTCACGCTCACGCATATACCACTGCGCATCCTAAATCTTCCATTTGCGCATAACCACAATTCCTAGCGACTTTGATATTACCGCCGACCAGAATTCCTTGCGTTTTGTCAAAAAAGTGATTGCAAGCCCCTATAATATAATCAAAATTGTTCTATCTATCCGTGCGGAATGGCTTATTGTTGAAACACAATTTATCGAACTTTTTACTTTTTCGTACTATTTATAGATTCATTTGCGTGTTACTGAAAGAGGACCTTGTATCTTTGCGGTGGGCCTCAGCGAGGATAACCTACAAAGCCATTTATGGGCAATACCGTGAAAACTGAGAGTGGTTCTATCAGCAGAAATAAATCACCTTGCATATCTCTATTGATCTGCAAAATATAAAAGTGGTAACAAGAATGATACAATTTTCCAGCTATGCTGAGCTTTGTCGCTGGGCTAATAAACAAGTTCTTCAAGTCTGCCTCGAATCTGCAAATGAAGGCAATGTAATTGCTATAATAACGTATATTAGCATACGGAATATATTAAAAATATCTACAAAATGAAATTTTCTTGGTATAATGTCACGAAACATGTTGACTTAACAGGACCTTTTACGACACAAACGGATATTACGAGAGAAAAAATAATTCACAATTGAAGTGTCGTGTTTACCCTTCAAAAATAGCAAGTGAAAATGCTTATTACTTGTATTGCCTTTCAGCGAGAAAATCACTTACATTCTTGCTTTGTTTTCTCCTGGTAGAGGAATAAAAGTACGCAAGGAGGTCGAAAATAGTTAATATAAGGTTTCGGAAGTGATATAACTCTTACAATACATTTCTTGCTGAGAGGCAGAAAGCATGTCAATATTATATGAAATGAATTTGGCATGCAAATCATCCCGAAAAAGTGAAAGCAGCTGTATTTCAAAGTGAAACAACAAGGCCAAAAAGACTGATAAAATTCTTCGGACGACGTATTTCCGCCATCTTAATGTTTTTGCGACCGAGAAAAAGCAGTCAGTGATGGAAAGCGTTTCTGAAGGTAACTCTTGTGATAATTTTGTGAGCCGTTTAGTGATAAAAATAGGTTTACATTTTCCTAAAAATTCCCAAAACAACGTCGACTTAAAGCGTGCCATAAAGGCATAATTTAAAAACACAACAAACTCCGCAATCAAATAAGCAGACTGTATGGTGACTTATGTGGATGGACTTAAAACGGAATAGAATCAGTACATAGAGTTTCCCTTTTTTAAAAGTTGACGCGATCTACATCCTGACTGATATACACATAAGGGGTGCAGATCCACACACAACAGTTGTTGCAATGAATTAAATGTGGTATCCAAGTGTTTCACTAAAAATATTACCACGTTGTGATCGGTAGAAGCATTAACAGGCAATTAGCCTTAAAAGTAAAATACAAACAATGAGGTCTTCGAAGAAATAGACAGAATAATGGCGACTTTCGAGCCATCTCAATTTAACATGTACATGCACCAGCTAGAAATTTTGCCTGCTAAACTGACACTTGGTCAGGTTTTTCTCGTACGTCTTTTTTTCATTTCTTAAGAGCGGTTCATTTGTTTTATTTTTTCGAAAAGAAAGGTGCATATGGACTGTATTTTATTTTTTTATATATATAGCAATATAATTCAGAACTGCAGCGTAGTAGTGCACATAAGTAAAGCGTATTTGGGAAGCAACTGTTGGCTGGTTACGAATGGGTCTCCTTTAAGGGGTTTATGCGCTCACTCGTTTGTTTTCCAGCCTTTTACAACTCGTAAATAAAAACCCTTGCGTCACACTTTAATTTCTATGATGTAATCTATATATGCTCTCGTTTACGTTGAGGAAGTTGGCAAACTCGATGACGTTGATACTGACGATATTTTGTCATCATGAATTTAAGTCCCCATCTTGCAATTGGTTATCTGGGGTTATGCATAAAAACGCCTTCAAATTAAAGGAAACCTTGAAACAGTAGTCAGCTAGAAAACACCAAAGAGGTATCAATGAACTGAGAAAAAACAAAGATGGCTTCGAACGAGGAAGACTGAGACCGAAGTAATTAACAAACTTGAAAAATTTTGCTAAACATTTCAAGATTTGTTATCCGTGACAGAGCTCCTACCTCCGCAGAATGGTGTCCACCTGAAATCAAAATTTAAACGATTCGCTGTGCGATAGAAGTGTACACATGGCTGCGCCTGTCAGTGAACAGTAAACAGTATGATTTTAGGGACATTTTATTTTATTTTTGACGGGGGGGATTTTTCTGGGCAAGAATTTTTTTCACTTTCAGTTTGAGCAAAAATGTTTTTGGGACTGTGAGCTTGTGCAACATTTTTTTAACATCATCAAAAGGTCTGGACAGTAGAAAGTGCTTGCTAAAATTAGTTTTCGTATGGCTCGCTTTGCACGATATCTTTTTGGGCGCTTGGTCTTGTACTGGAATTTTTTTGGCAATTGCCAATTGGGGTATTTCCTCTAACCAAGAATTCGAGTCAGTTGCGAAAAAGAAAAAAGATCACGACAGCCCGAGTATTTGAAAGAGATTCACGGTTTTCTTTGGGTATTGTCAGGGTATTGGGTCGCGCAAACCAAACAATTGTCGGTGTAGGACCGGGGAACAAGTGTCTTCAGAAAAACCCAGGAATTTTTGAGAGCTGTCTGAGTCCGGTAATAACTGACGCTGGAAAAGTGCTAAGCACTACTGATGACGTGTCATGTCCGTGAATTGCTGACGTGGAAACGTTTGTAACACTCGTGCGTTTAGTTTTTCTTACTGCACATTAGAATCGGAAGCTCTTCGGGTACCGATTGCTTAAAACGACAATTTACCGAACTTCCCGGATTGAGTTCCAGCTAACTGACTGACAGCGTTGGTTTCGTGTGTTATGTTTACTTTCACTGAACAAATTGGGATCCCTGTGGGCCGGCTTTCATTATGCCTTCTTGATTTGGAAAACATTAAAAAAGCGACTTTTAAAAAAATGGTCAAAAAGATTCAGTTGCTCTTCAATTCGCGATGTAGTGCATAGCTCTATTTGACTTTCTCCCAATCTCTATTATTTTTACACGGTTTCAGTTTGACAGCCAAAAAGCAAAGGATGAGCATCGCGCACCAGTTAAGGGTTTACGAATAAACATGTAATTTTGAGCCTTGACGTTTCTGTGAGTTAGGCATGGCTCTAATGAATATCGCTTTATTACCAGCTGTTGGCAGATGATACTGATTAATTATTTAAATCATGCTCTCTTCTGTCTTATTCTAGATCTTTTTATCGGATTTTGTATTATTTCAACCCATCGTAGTTATCTATCAAGCCTATATGAAGGCACTGAGTCTTGCCAAGTGGCAATATATAGCTTTGTTGTCATGTTGACGTTGTTGTTTGTTAGGTTGACGTTCTATCTGACAAGTTTGTTTTTCGTATCTATTACGATCTATTGCTTAATCAAGATCTGTATATTTCTCATTGCTAGGTTATAGGATTTGAATATCCGATATTCCCCTTAAAACAGTATTTCAAATTGCCAGCCAGTGTATGCTATATTCCCTTAGGTTTTCAAAATTTATTATTCTATAATTCAGAGAAGCAGTGAAGTTTAACAATTCGAACGGCGACAACATTCTCCCAATTAACTCTCGTCTCCATTGTTTTCAAATGCAACAGGATGCAAGGGGGTATGTCTGAAAAACCACTCTCATTAAATATGTTTTAGCGATTTTCAATAAACTGAAACACGCCTTGCCCTTGCAATTGATTGTTTAACTTCAAGTCGTGTTGATTTACTTTTCAAGTCCGTTGAATTATCGTTCTTGTATTTCTTCTTAAAGTAATGTTACTTTGCTGAGCTCCTGGCATAAAAAGAAAATCCTTAAGTTTTTGTCTGTCTAAAAACTCACTAATTTTGCGTGTAGCAGCATCTAGTTCGTGAAAAACCGTCTTTTTTAGCTGAATAATTTCTCCTCGCTGACCAAACACAGAGCAGCTGTGTTTTCAAGCTTTATAGTGAAAGCTGTGTATTTATTTCATAAACAATGCTTCTGTCGCATGGTGCGGCCGCGTATATTCGACCGGCGCAGGATTATTAATTACATTGCAAAGCCTTAAGATACAACCGTACGTTTGTGTTGAGTCGGGTGAGGGTGTCAGTAAAACGCGGGACCGGGGCCGGGGCCGGGGCCGGCCCCGCGTTTTACTGACACCCGTCGGGTGATATATATTACTCAGAAAGCCACCTGAAACTTTTAATTACTTTTGCCCAATCAGATTTCATAGACGCGGATGGCTTGAAATACAGGTAAAAAAACTGTCGTATACATGTATATGTGCTGTGGCGATAAGTTGAATAACAAGGAGAGTTTATCCGGGTCTAAGCGTATACCCGTCGACGCGAATGGTTCACGGTTGCATGCTCTGCCCACTGTTCAACGATTCTAAAAAGCGGGTAAATTACTAGTCGTTTTATTATAGATTAGAACAAAAACTAGAAAGCTTTAAAACAGAATATTGTGTCAGTGCACATTAGACAAAAAACAACCAACTTGTGAAGTAAAGCAATAACTCATGTCTCAAACCGCTATTTCCCTCCGATCCTGACAATTAAACGGCTCGATACATATGTGGAGAAACTAAATCTTTTGAATACGGTAATTTTTATTGTATGGTATATTTTTTGAAAAGCTCATTTTATGGCATTGAATTACGTTTCATTGCAATCTGCCAGTGCGTCGGTTGCCTTTGAAAGGAGACATGGCAAAAGAATGTCATTATGATATCTTTTTAGCTAAAGCAACATTAATTTCTTGGTCATTTTAAGAAAAGCTAGACTGTCCGAGACTCAATTGCGAGTCCATATAGATTGAAATTTAACGTATCAAATACAACTTGCGCGCTGTGGAAATTTACGCTTTCAGAATCATTACTCGGGGGCTTATAAACAAACTGCAATTAAAAATCTCGTTTTGGTAAAATGATAAACGCGTTTGAGCGTTGATGTTAATTGTTTTCAGTGACATGCGATGGTGACATTTCATACGCAGTCGTTTAATAAGCGATCAGAGTTTAATGATTTTGCTGTTATTAGTCTAGGTTTTATTCCGGCGAATGTTTGTTTTCCTCATTTGCAAAAAGCCTGTTTACTTACAGTCACTCCTAAGTAGACATGTTGCTATAGTAACTAAGGACCAGCCATTCGAGTTCTACAGCTCTGCTGGTCATGTTTATAAATGTGTCCTGTATATTCTGAGTAAAAGCTCTTGATATGTTAGACTTGGAAGTTGGAGACACGGCTGAAAAAGTATTCTACACCTAGTTTTGTCGGCAAAATGCTTGACAGATTCTACAAGGACCGTACAGAGCGCGCGCAGACCCGACTGATGAAATAAGTGTCAGTCATTATCGAGCCTTTGAAATACTCGCTCAAACAAATTGCGACGTCAAATAAAAAATGTTGATAATAATAAGATGTAGAAGGTCTAACAATGTATTTCAAGCATGCATGCTGCTTTTAACTACTGGTTGCGGCAGATGTCTTTTGTGTTGTAGACAGTCCAGTATACGTATCTTTGTTCTCAGCAGATTGATGAGCACTTGAAAACAACTTTGGCTCCCTTCTTGTTATAGTCTACTCGTATCATATAAAATCACATTCGTTGTTCGTGTATGCATTGGAAGAAAGAGCGAATGATTTCTTGTAACTTCCAAGGTTTTAAATAACTAGTTTAGGTGTCGCTTTTTGTAAATACACCATTCAAATAAAATGGACTGTTGTAATTATACAAAAAGGCTGTCAATATTGTCTATGGTCACTGACTGGCTTTTGATTTGACTATATATATATAACTGGACCTTGCATGAGTAATTTCGAAAAAAAGTAAATAAAAAAATGAGTAAATTCGAGTTTTAATGTTTCATGCCTCTTGCGCATATGACTTTATAGCAGAAACTTAGTCCATATGACGGACGAGAAGCCGCGATATGAAAAATTATCGGCAAATGTGTCACTAGAAGTGAAGGTACTTGTTCTGTTACAGATATTTATGTGAAGCTATGAGTTTGTCAGTCCATGACCCAGGATGCTTGGAAAAATTCCGAGCTTTAACAACAGCAGACTAAGCTATAATCTTCCAAATCGATCGGACGCTCTACGTACACGATCGGCCGAGTTTCATGGGAGAAATCTTACAAACTTTCTGAGGACTGATTTTATGTGTCAGCGTATATCGAAGTATGTAAACATTGTATTTTGAAGTGCGTCACTGCAAACATCACAATTCGACTCTTGCATGGTACGCTATGAAAATCGTGTCACGAATGTGATGAAATCAGTATAACTGAAACATTTTTTTGAAAATGCTAAGAACTAGATTGAGATAAACACTATAGCAATACTGCCTATCTATAAAGCCTAGCAATACCTGGATACGAGGGGTGTTTTTACTCTATTTTATTTTGTAGACAAAGAATTGAGAGAATATACTCCAGAAACATGAGTGATCTTGCAGCTCAGGAAGAAGTTCCGATGAAACTACGATCTGACAAATCTTCAGATCCACCAAAGGACAAAATAAAAACTGAGAGGAACAAAGGTAAACATGACGAAGATGAAGTTCGCGCAAGTAATCCAGACGACATTCGCAAAGTGTCATGGGACGAGCGGAGCCCGGGACACCGAAGAATGCAAGACAACGTTCTTACAAACGAAAATACTTGGCAATCTTGTGCGAACGGGTCGCGCAACAGACCTTTTTACAATGCTGGTTACAGCGGGAGAATGAGCCTCCCAGTGAACGGAAAATACGCTAATAATTACTTCAGAAAAACGAACGGTGAAGAGGCGAATACTGGGGTTCATCACCTACTCGGCAAGACAAACGGTTTGTCGCCGCAGCTTAACAATAAACACAGGTCGCGATCCGGGAATGTATGCTGCTGTGGGTCCTCTCTTAGAAGAGCCTTCCAAGAGAGAGACCCCGAGAAGCCCTGGAAGAGCAAAAGTGACTTCTTTGTAGCTGTGTTGACGTATCTTTTGGGAGTTGGAAATGTTGTCAGGTTTCCTCAGCTGTGCTTCAAACATGGAGGAGGTAAGGCGTGGAGTGATCTTAAAAGTTTCTGGCGAGATTGAATAAGATGAAGTAAAGTGTAAGATCATTTATGTAAACAATCTTTTAATAAAATGGGTGCGCTAAGGGAAGGTGCGGTAAGTTAATAATGTGCCGTTGCACTTTGCAAGATTTTCCGCTTTGTTCTTGCGATTTATAGTGACGTTGGCCCGCTCCACCTAGGTGAAATGAGTACTGATGAACTCATGTTTCTGAAGAACAGGATATATAAGATTTTGACGATTACTTGTGGCGGATTTAGAAGAGTAGATGAACCGCCCCCACCCTCCCCATACTAGTCATAATTAAAACAAGAAAGCTCCAACTCTCACTCTAACCACCCGCACCCCCCCCCCCCCTCCTTTTAGAGGAAGAATGGAATAATCTTCACTTTCCCTCTCCTACATTTTTGGCAACTATAAAACCTTCACATAAAAATAAATAAAAAATACACGTAAATACGCTTTGGCATTCCATGGAGTGACCAACGTGCGTTTCATGCCTTGTAGGAGCATTTTTCATCCCGTATTTCATCCTTCTAATATTAGAAGGAATCCCACTGATTTGCCTGGAGATGGCAGTTGGACAAAGACTGGGACGGAACTCTGTCATGGAATCCTGGAGGGATCTCAGTCCCAGCCTCAGAGGGATCGGCATGGCCGCGACCTTGGAGAGCCTAGTGACGTGTTTCTATTACAACTACATTGTGGCTTGGTGCCTCTACTACTTTATTCATTCAATTAGGAGCTCTTTATTATGGAACTCGTGCCCTACATTAAACAGCACTGCCAATGGATCTTTGGTGCAGGAGTGCGCAAAGAGTAGTCCTGCCGAGTATTACTGGTACCGAGAAACATTAGACGTTGCAGACGATATCAACAAAAGCACCGGTAAGCGATGACGTCATGACTTTCTACTCGATACGGATTTGGATTCAGTTTTGATCAGCATTTCGATTTATTCAATCTTGGCTCAGTTTGTATTCCGCGACCAAATTCTCGTGATCAAAGAATTTTCTGGCTAAATACCTTTGTTTGCTTTCTTTATAACACCACTCTTGACACAAAAATTTATAAAATTTTCATTTTCAAACCTGGAATCCTCGGAATCTTTTCTCTTAAACGCAAATTTATAAATTTATACAATAGACAACATCAACAACATTGGTAGTGTAGCAGCTATCCAAACCTACTTTTGTTTGTTATTGTAAGCAGCTTCTACTGTCTTTAAGACAAAGTCATTGTTTCAATTGTTGAGTCTTTTGTTCAGGGCCAGGGTATCAAACCAATCACATTATATGTTAGGAAAGCTGCTACATCGCCCACAACATTAAAGTTCTTTGTAATTAAGGGATTTTTGTTAGAAACAATTTCTTATCTACTGAAGCAACGAATAGAATGCGAAATAAAAGTTCTTTTAGTTGAGTAATTAGGTAATTACGTGCGAGAGTTCATTCACACTAGTCGACTAGCGTGAATGAACTCTCGCACGATCGAGTAAAACCTTTGTAGGGACACTTCCCAATCCTCGCTCGCAGGGTAATCTCAAGATTTTAAAAGCTTCTCTTTATTTTTCTCGCTCTCTTGAAGTAGTTCACACAGAACAGACAACGGCCAGGATTAAAAAAAAAACACGCCCAATTTATTTATTTATTTTTATTACTTTCCATTATTTGCTCTCCATCTGCAGTGCAATGATTCTTAGCAGGCGGTCATCGGCCTTACTACTAGTAATAAATAACAAAATGACAATTAGTGGGTTAGTGAAGGATTTGACGAAATCTAATAACATGTCATTATATGCTGACAGGAATCAACATGTACCTATATTTGTTTGTCGTGGTGTCCTGGACTATATCGTTTCTATTGGCTATGCGCGGAGTGCGTAGGGCGTCAAAGGTAAGAAGCAAGTGAGACTGCATAATTAAGAACGCCACTTAGCTATTGTGCATCTGCTTGCAGTGTGTTTGGTAATTATTTTTAAAGGACCCTATAATCAGCGTCCGCCATTTTCGATGCCATCGAAATTGTGGAAATTGTATAGTGAAGCGTAATCTTACTGCATTGCTGTAAGTTACGTTACTGGGAGTGTTTGAATTGCCTTTAGCAAGTTTCTTAGTGATCTCTTTCGTTTCGACACGCTCCAGGTAAAATATAAGATGGAAATTCTCGCAGGTAAACAATAACAAAGGCGTGGCTGACTGAAACAGAGAGGTGTTTAGCATAGGAAATAAATCCTCTCGATTCTCTTTCTGGAAAAGTTATCTCTGTTGACTATGTCAAATACTTATGACTTAAAAAGTAGGTTATATTAACAGTATACCTGTTATTAATAATCAAATGTTTCTACAGATCTTGCTCGTTGTTCTCATCTTCATCGTCCTCAATCTCGCCACATTTTTCTTTGTCAGCGTTCATCTGGAGGGCTGGGCACAAGGGCTAGCCCGATTGTTTATCCCTGAAGTAAGTAACTCAGATAATTTCTAATCTTTTTTGCCCCGTGAAGAAGAGTAAACAAATCCCAGGCTCTGTCGGGCACTACCAGAAGTCCATAATTTTAAAATTATGCACTTCTGCTGCTACTGATCGCGAGGCTCCGTGCAATTGAGTTAACTTGCGGCCACTCTTCCCAACGCAAGTAGATGCAAGTTTAACGTGCGTCATTGAAATGGTCACTGAACGAAAAGTAGAGCCACCAAATTTAACGTGCGAGTGCTTGCCGAGTCCACAACATGACTCGGGTCTGTACGCATGTTCAACACGCGTCTTCCTTTACAATTCGTCAGACCATCAGTTTCTGTATTAGGATCAGACGAATAGCCAACGCCCCCTCTTGTTTTGGCATCCTAAGGCTTTCTTTTTCGTCGGCGTGTAGATGCAGCTTTCAAGCAATACTAAGCGTCACTCCCCTAGTGGTTTTCTATTTGGGTTTCTGGTTTAGTATCACCTCTTTTGTGTTGTTTTTCCTTTTTAAATTATTAGTTTTAGGTTCCCTCAGAATAGTCAACCTTCCTTCTTGTTTTAGCATCCTAAGGCTTCCTTTTTCGTCGACGTATAGATGCAGCTTTAAAGCGATACCAAGAACCACTCCCCTAGTGGGTTTCCATGTGATATTCTTGGTCTTGATTAATTTTAGCATGCATCGAATTAATTAATTCATTTAACTTATTTATGGATACTGTTCATTGACGGATCCAGACCTTGAGCTGAGGGAGGGCGGGCCCCCGGGCCCCTCCCGTAGATGCGTCACTGCTTTTATTGACTCAGAATCAATAACAAGACAGCTATAACTTATTATTTCGTAGTGGGGAAGGCTCAAGGATCCAGTCGTATGGATAGACGCCGCAGGACAAATTTTCTACTCTCTAGGAGTGGGGTTCGGTAGCCTGACCCTCTTCTCCTCAGGCAACGCACCCAAGAACAATTGTTACATGGACGCAATCATGTGCGCACTGGGGAACTGCGCAACCTCTCTGTGGGCCAGTATCATCATGTTCTCGTTCTTTGGTTTCAAGGCTAATTATAAATTTAACAAATGTGAACTGGATAGAATCGCCGCGCTTGCTAACAACAACTCCATAACGAACGCAACGAAATGTAGCAGACAAGAAATATTTGACCAAGTAAGTACATGTATGTACCAAGTCGCAATAATTTGCATTCAGAAAGAGTCAAACGTAAAATAACAAAAGAGAGACTCTTCCTATTATGGGTACATTAAACTCTCTCTGTGGTCGATACCCTCAGGACCAACTTCAGCCAGTGTCAGCCTAAGAGAGGTGTCTGAGTGGCATTAGGCTAGCAACAGCTAGCCAACGACGTTGGCCGTAAAGAGCGAGCTGTTCGCCTCGCAGGGGCGTTCGCCAAGAGAAAGGCGACTTTATACATTTCTGAGGACCGAGGGAGGCACATTCGTTTTTGGGCCAACCCTTGGCCACTGACACCAGGGTTCTAGCTTCAACGGGCATACACGACCTTGTTTAGCATGACTGAATTTTGGTTTTGGTTTGGTTTTTTTAACAAGACTTCAGAACTTGAGTAACCTTGTTTTCTACAAATTATCCCCAGCGTGATAGGAGAAGTTAAGGAATAATCAATTTAATTATATTTCTGACGACAAGGGAAAGTACAAGGGAAAGCACAGGTCTGGTTGCCCATTAATACTATTTTTTACTTTCCATGGACTAAAAATGAAAGACATTTTTTTTTAGTTGACGCATTTTTTTAGGTTCGTGGCTTTTCAGCTAATTTTAGTTTTCCGTCCCCATACTTAATATTATGTTTGGTTTAACCCCTGTAATATGTATCTTCGCTGTTTCTTTCGTTTTAGCTTCCTCCCGGGGTATCCCTCGGGTTTGCGGGATTAAGTGAAGTATTTACCGAGATGACGCACCATATTCCGCCGCTTTGGTCTTCTCTCTTCTACTTGCTTCTCTTCTTACTCAGCTCCTCGAGCATGTTGGGTATGATTGAGATCGTTGTCACAACTTGCAAAGAGATGAAGCTATTTTCTAGAACGCAGTGGAGAACAGAAGTAATCTGCGGTGAGTGTCTCGGTTGTTTATTACTGAATAATGTTCAGCATGTAAAAAATAAAATAGACAATGTTTTCAAAGCTTATAAAAATTCCTCCAGAAGTGCTTCAGAGTTAGATGACGAGAGTTTCACTATTTCTCACCGGGTTAGTCCAGTTCGAGAGCACACAAGCACGCGCAAAAATAAGCTCTCACGTTGACACACAGAGTAGGCGCCCACTTGAACATACGCATATATGTGCAAAGACAAGATAACAACACATGAGGGGTGCCTTGATGGCGGAAACTTTTCAGGCAATATCGCAAGGTTTAACTTTATTTTTCTCCCTCTGTCTTTTCTCGTAGGAATATTCTGTCTAGCGATGTGCATAAGTAACTTGTTATTCGTGCAGTCAACCGGGTTTTACCTGTTGGAGATCATCAGCAGCGCCAGTTCTATTCCTCTACTCCTCACCGGATTGGCTGAGTGTACGGGCGTAGCTTTTGTCTATGGAATAGATAGGTAAGTGACTGTTGAGTGAACAAACAGCTAACTAAGCGATAAAGGTAGTGGTCTTCAGGCTTATTTCCAAGTCTTGGCTGTGATATTGAAATGAAATAAAAGTTATAGCTATCCTTGGGTTGACCCAAACTTATCATTTTTTTAAACACATTGTGCAGCACACTTTATCCAATGGGCGAAAGAATGAAACGCACTTTGCAGCTTGTTTAACTGTACGCAAACTGGATAGGAAGACCGGGAGCTTACCCACGAAAAATAGCTCATGTACTGCTGCCAGGGTCGAGCCTACCTGGACTTAATTTTTTATCTTTACATTGTATATGGAACGCTCACCAACTCGCCTTCTATACGTACTGCCAGGGAGTGAAAACTAAAAAGAGGCGACAAACGGAGTACCCTTTGACCGGTGCGCTTCCGTTAAAATGTTACATGTAGTACTTCTTCTCTGCATGCATTTCGTGCCAATGATCAGCTTGAATAACATTAACAGCGACGTTCAGAAAATCAACAGCGATAATCAAAACTCAGTGTCACCAGGAGCAGCAGCAGTCTACATATAATCTGAATTGTATAAAATCAATCGATATCTTGCAGGTTTTCAAAAGATCTTTGTGCAATGACGGGAAACCGAGTGAAAAGCAGGTGGAAGATTTGCTGGAAATTTATTTCGCCACTAATTATACTCAGCGTTATAATTGGAGGGATAGTACAAATGATCAGACAGATAGCTGGTGAAGAGTTCGCCTACACAGCCTGGGACAGAGACGAGGTAAACCAGAATGTTATGCGAAGCAGATCTCAAAAAATTCCTTAAAAATTTCGGTATTACAGCGTGTCGACTATGAGCTGGAGATTTATCTTCACTACAGGGGCGGATCCAGGATTTTTTCCTAGAGGGGTGCACCACTAAGGAATGACTTAATTAATGGGTTACGTAAGCAGAATACTAATTATATTACAAAGTCGCAGGTCATCTCGGGGAGGAGGGGTGCTCACCCCCTGCACCCTCCCCCATAGATCCGCCCCTGCACTATCGCTCGTATAAATGCTTTGATAGAAGCTTCCTTGTTCTGTATCTGTGACACAAAAGAAAGATAAAAAGGAAATGAAAAGCGAAACCACTTTTTGAAATCTGAATTGCAAGAGCACAAGATTGGTTTTGGCAGGTTGCGTTACACTACATATCCGCAAATCTGATTGGTTCTCTCAGTACCCTGGGAGCAGTTTGTTTCCTCCATAGGCTACCCAGGAGATAGAGGAATCCAGCAGCTCCCATTTCTCTCAGCGGTTTGTATTCGCTTGCCACGATTGTGCGGACTGTCCCTGCAGTCATAGGTTATTTCTGAAAAATGTTGTTTTATGACCACAATTCTTCGCAATGCGTTTCCAGAAGCAAATAAACTTCTCTCTCGTTTTCTTCTGAGCAATTGCAATTATTTTCAACTCGGATAGTATCATGGTGCAAGTTTTGTTATACACAGCTAAAATATTATTTGCATCTTTCACGCCCGTTAGTGGGAGAAATTATCATGTGCTCACTAGCCGTCTGCAATTTTCCTTGACTTTAATATCTCTGTATCTGACCACTTACCTTCGCAGGCAAAAGTCAAGTACAAACCTTACCCATCCTGGGGTTATGTGATTTACATGGTATTTGTTCTTATACCCTCCCTGTCAATCATTTATCCGCCGTTGATGGACTGGTTCACGCGCTGCCGCACAGCAGAGCCAGAGACGAGAGACATCTTGAGCGACAGCAGCTCGTCTGGTGCCTCATTTGAGCTGGGTTGTTTTGTCGGAAGATCAAAGTCGTATGATATGCCTCCGATAAGTAGTCCGTACGCAAATGGTCATGTGAATCGGACAATCGACCCGGAGGACTAATACTACGAAGATGAGACGATGAAAGAACGAGAGCTTCCGATTGTTCAGTCGTGAATATTTTCACAGGAAGACTTTCCGGATATGCAGAACGAAGATGACAAGAAAAAACGAACATGTCCGAATGTTCAGTGGCGATGGAATTAGAAAGTTCACGTGAATTGGATAGTGAATTGAAAAAATGACTGTACGAAGGTGAAACTGGAGAAGGGAAGAACACATCACGTGTCCGATATTAATTTTAGTCACGATTGCATTGTCTCTCGGCCGAGTTGTTTTAGCAACAGTTCTTGTGAGTCGGCCGGGATAATTGCTGACAGAACAAACATGACACAAAGAAACAAAGATCCTCTCCGAATGTTCGAAGTAGCTGTCAGCCGAGCTGTGGCAAAAGCTTATAGACTCAAGTAAAGTAAGGAAAGGATCTCGCCTAATTTTGGAGGGGGTGTTCAAATTGAAAGTATATCCAAGCTATCGCTTGTATGAAACTTGCATAAGGTGAAGTATTTTTACGAAATATTTCATTTTTTTTGTTTAAAGACAGATTTGCAACACTAGTACTTTGCAAATTAAGTAATGTTTGACTACTTTTGACATCTACGAATAACTATAACCACCAAGTTTAGAGAACTAGACGGGGATTTTCAAATTGATTTCTGTTCTTTCAATTATAACGTCTTTTCTTTGGAAAGGGACTGGGACTAGGCACAAAAAAAGAAACAACGACGAAACAATAAGCATTTTTCAGAATCCCCGTTTAGAAGTCTTAGGACGACTTATGGCTAGGTGAGGTTAAGTCTCATTTATCGATTTAAATTTTGCGAATCATTTTGATTACAGCGATTGAAATAGCGCTATATAAATAAAGTATTACTATTATCATTATCATTATCATTATCATTATTAGAGAAAAAAAACTGAAAAAAAATATAATGATGTAAGCACAAAAATAAGTACAAGTAAAAGGAAAATTTTTTTTGATTGTGCTTATGCTTGTGCTTATTTCACTTGTGTTATGCTTATTTCACAAGTGTGAACCAGGATTAACATAATTCTTACAATTACGGGCCAGGTCAATCATCAATCAATCATCACTAGAAGCCACGTTTGCGAGAAAAACGCCAAAATTTGAAGAAATGACAAAAACCAGGAGCCCAGTGTATAAAAACTAGAGCCATGCCTTTATTCAGGTGAGAGTCAACAAGGAAACATGAAAGTACGAAGACGGAAGGTTGAAACACCCAAGCACCTGTAGAGTAAATTCTCGGAATTTAAGCGAAAGGAAAAACTAGTGTCAAGGAGCTAGTTGCATCATTGACAAGGCATCTTGAAAAACAGATCAAACTTTTCAAGTTCATTCAAGTCATGTTTGTAATTCATCTTAGTTGGTCTTGGTTTATTGTTGACTCTTTGGTATTGTTTTTTCAACGTTTCTCTAGATCTCGATTAGGCGAATGTTTTGCATATCAGAAAAGATATAAGGAACAGTCGTTTAATCAATCAATGGGGAAGGTTTTGTTGCTTGTATGTTCTATCAATTCGCTCGTACCCCGCCCATAACCCTCGCTGCCATTCTCGTCCCCAGATCCTTTGTGCCGTCCAAATGGATCGTGGTTTCCGGGAACGAGAATGGTTTCACTCCCTTTCTCTTTCACGTTTTTTTGGCAATGATCAGTCTAGAGCCTTCTCTAACATAACCTGCGATCGGGCTTGCTTCTTTTTTTTCAGAAGGTTAGCTTTAAACGTTTATTCTGTATGAATAAACGCTTTATTTGGCATGCCGGAAAATGATGATGGATTGTGGCTGTGATATTTTGGTTTTTTAATGGTTAATATTTGTGTTAAAAATTAATTTCCATTATTTTGAAGATTTAGAGATAGAGTGCAGCAGCCAGAACTGTCAAAACGACTGCCAACTCGTTCTACACACCGGGGGGGGGGGGGGGGGGGTTTGCTGGCCTAGTTCAGGGACGGACCATTCTATTTTCAAGGAGAGGGGGGCTGGGTTGGGCAATTACCAACAAAAACACATGCACAAGAAAAAGCGCCAAAAAATATCGTGCAAAGGGAGCCATTGGGGGGGGGGGGGGGGATCTAGCAAGCACTCTGTACGATCCAGGTCCTGTGATGATGTTAAAAAAATCTTACTCAACCTGAAGGTGAAAAAAATATTATCCGGGGTGACCAACCCCCCCCCTCCCTCCCTTCCCCTACGTACCATTTTTGGACTAAAAATTCAAGGACACATTTCCACGTTTCAAGGACTCCACGCACTGCAAAATCCAGTTACCTTTTCCATTCAATAATTCAATGGCCCCCTGCCCCTTCGCTTCCCTCCACCTCCAATTTCCACCGCCACGTACCCCAGAGATGTCAACCTAAACAAATTGAAATCCGGGAGACCGCCAATTTTGCGTCAGTATGCCTCCTCTCAGTCCTTAAAACGGAGTTAAAAATAGAGCTCTGCCAATTCATCTACAAAAATGCGTCACGTATTTCAAAATGTCCTCCAAAAATCGTCCCGAGTTAGAGTAAAAACTCGTACTTTCAAGCGTTTTCCTTTGACCCCGGGAGATTTGGTGACCCGTACGGGAGACCGGGAGATTCATGCTGTATCCGGGAAACTCCCGGATAATCCGGGAGAGTTGACATGAATGGTACCCTGGACATACTATATTTCAGAATATCAAAGAAAAGAATGCTGTCCTTGTTTAATAACGCACACCCCAGCGAAGAAAGCAGTTGAAAATAAATAAAACTGTTGTAAAATCCGTAATTTGACTGTTTTTATTTGGCTGAATTAAATAAAAGAGGAAGCTTCGTAGCCGGCCAGCAGTGTATGTGTAACGCAACACATAATAGAACATCACGCAATATTCTGTAGCCCTCAAGGCAAGTAGTCAGGTTTTTCGAGTTACAAAAACTTGCTGAACCCTAGCCCTAGCGCTAGCCTGGCTATTATTCAGACATACGTGTACATATTCTTTGGAGATGCATTCAACGCTGTGGAAATCGCCAAAAAGTTCTCTCAAGCGCATGGTCTTGCCCACACGACTCCCATTTTCACGTGCCAGTTATTTTCCATCTAAGAGTCCAGTTATTTCCCCATGCAGTCATCGATGTTTTCGATCAATACTGTAATAATTTCGTCGTTTTATACATGGAGTAGCCTTACTACAGTCTCACACCCATTTAACAATAATTATTTTCCGAGTTTCAAACACGTAAACGCGAAATTCTTGTAATAAATGGACAGAAACCGGTAATATTGCAACATTTGTTATCCTCGCGGCTTTTGTAAACACTCCCCAATCACTGGCAGCTGTTAGCCAATCACATTCAAGGATTCCAAATATGGCGGTCACTGGGTATAAAACCATGCTTCAGTAAAATTTCGTTCTCTTTTTCTCCACACGGTAGAAATTCTTATCCTTATAATTAATTTTGAGTGGTAGTGATAACCTCGTCTAAATCAACATGCAGAACGGTGGAAAGCTCCCATACAAAGTCGGTAAGTTTGGAAGCATTCTAAAGCACTCCACGTGTACCTGCATAATTTCCTATTATGGCGTGATGACCGCCGATTGCGCCGAACGATCGATCGATCATGACGCCATTCTTAAATGTTCAGCTTTGTGAGCTTAATACCTTTAAGAGATCGCTTTTGTAAGCTTGTACTTTCTATATTGTACATTACGTCGTGGGAGAAAAAAGGTGTTGTTCGCTTTCAGTGGATTTATTTGTGGGTTTAAAAAATGCGATCATCGAGCGACCTGGCTTACCCCTTTCCTCGCGGAGTACAAATCTTGCCCACAAGCAGATTGCATTGGCCTTCCAAGCTTTTGTGATATACACGTTAGATACTAGTAGTATCTTTGGTCTCAAAACAAAGAAATCGCAGAACTTTGGGGCGTTCGATTTGTCATCCTGCCCAGGAGAATGTCTGGTTACGCAATATAAACTGCAACCACAAATTTTCTCAGGGAGTTGGAACGAGTCTGACAAGAAATGTAGACCATCGATAGTCGTTGAATAAATCATGCTTGTACCAACTCAAGTATCTTGAGTTAGCTTTTCTGCTTGTCTGTGTAACTAATATTTATGAATGATTTAGTTGTTGAAACCCTATAATATTCTTTTTTGAATGATCATGTTGAAAGCTATTAATTATAAATGGCCACATTTTTAGTCTAGAAAAAACAGTGATCATCAGAATTTTATCAAAAACCCTAAAAAAAGATCAAGGTGCTGGCATGATGCTTCCTAAGAAGCAACATGAACATCTTAACTACTTCAGAAAAGGCCAACTTTTCCCTTGCCCCTTCAGACATATTTAATTTTTGTGTAGATAACCCTATGCAGTAAGCAATTTTAAATGTAGATACCTGTTCCAAAATTTGAAATGTAAATAATTTTTATTTATTTATTTATGTAATTATTTATTTTATTTATCTCCTAGTATAGTGTATACTGCTTTAGGAGTATTTCTATTAAAGCTTAAAGAACAATGAATGCCAATGGACTTGCCCCCTAATAAATGACTTGTGAAGCCCCTTCAGAAATTCTTGTTTACAGCGGGGTGAACTTAAAATGGAATGGCCCATATGTGCAACTTGCAGTATCCCATCCTCAAGTAAGTTGTGCCTTTCTCCTCATCAGCCGACATCAGCCTTGCTGACTGGGGTCGTAAGGAAATCGTCATGGCTGAGAATGAAATGCCTGGTTTGATGGAGATGAGGAAGAGGAATGGTGACAAGAAGCCCCTGAAGGGAGCCAAAATTGCAGGATGTCTGCACATGACAATCCAGACAGCTGTTCTTATCGAGACTTTGACTGAATTGGGTGCTGAGGTAAGCCAGTTTCTGCACCCTCAAGTGTCTAGGAGTACTTTTCCTTCCTCCTGGATAAGATGCAAGTCCAGTTCACCAGTACTCACTTACAGTATATGTCCCTGTATACCTGCTAACTCTTTTCCAAGTCAAAAGTGGAAGATTTTTGTTAGGGTTTTCAAAGATGGCCTGATTACTTCCCGAGGCTGTTCTGAACACTTTCAAAAACAATCCGAAGATTTCAATGTCCCAATAGACCTCAGGATGTGCTTTGTCGAACACAACATTGTCAATGAAAGGTCATCTCAAGTGCTGGGAAATTCGGTCTAAGCAGGGATGTCGATAAGATTTGAATTATGCGGAGATATTTTGAAAGTAGACGGCATTGGGGGCCCTTTTGTTAAGCGTTTTTGTAATGATCGCTTTTTCCCGCTTATCTCCGCCAAATTGTAGTTGGCGAAAATGTTTAAGTAGCCGGCTATATCGCCGGTCGCCGGCACTTAAATATTGACAGCCCTGTCTAAATACCATCATTCAGACAAGCATTTGTTTTCAGATTGCATTGCTTCAAGATTGCATTGCTTCAAGTTTATTTAATTGTGTCAGTTGAGACTGTGATATCACAATTTTTCAGCGAGGCTCGAGAAATTGATTCATAGTGACCATCAACTAACTGTCATTTATTAATGGATATGGCAATGAATGCATATGCTGGAATCTTTTTCATTGATTGATATTTGAAGTCGGAAAAGCAACATGCAGGTCCAAGTTCTTGTTTAAGACCTTTTAGGGATCAGTGAGAGAAAACGTACGCACGAGAGGACTGTTATAGGTCAGAACAAAACATGGAATTGTCAATAGTGAGTTTTGACTGTACCCTCAAGTTTGGCACGCAAGACTCAAACCCAGACTTAGGACTTGATCTGCAATCCAGCATACTAACCAGCAGGCCACTGGACCTCCCATGTTAAAGGGCCCTAGTCTGCCTCCGCCATCAAAATTATGGAAATTGTATGGTGGAGCAAAATCGTATTGTATTGCTGTCGGTTATGTTACTGGAAGTGTTTAAATTACCTTTAGCAAGTTTCTCAAGGGATATCTTTTGTTTCGACTTGATCCACGTAAAATATAATACTGAAATTCTCATACATAGACAACAAGAAAGGTGTGGTTGACTAGGGCCCTTTAAGTTTGGAAATCAGCAATTTTAATTAAAAAAAAGCAGAAGTGACAGATCTTTTAATTAAGGCATTCTTTTTCCTTTGCTCTTTTCTTCCACAGGTTCAGTGGTCATCATGCAACATCTTCTCCACGCAAGACCACGCTGCTGCTGCTATTGCCAAGACAGGAGTTCCAGTCTACGCCTGGAAAGGTGAAACTGACGAGGAGTACATCTGGTGTATTGAACAGACCTTGGTTTTCCCTGATGGAGAGCCTCTGAACTTGATCCTTGATGATGGTGGTGATCTGACCAACCTTGTCCATGAGAAATACCCACAGTTCTTGAAAGGTTTGTGAAGTTTAGCTCTTAAACCTCTGATATCGTGAGTGGTTTCAATCCACATGTATCTAGTTTCAGTGTTTTGTGTGCTCTTGAAGTGAGGGTAGGTTTGAAAAAAAAGGAAAACGAAAAAGAGGTGAATATCAATGGTAATTAGACATCCTGAGAAAAAATCAAATGAACAGTTGTTTCCCATTCAGTGGCATTAATCCCTGATAGTAGTTAGGCAGCCAATTTTGCCAAGGAGAAGTTTATGTTGTGTTGAATAATATCCCCAATTCCGTGTCTATAGAAAGGAAAGAAATCTGTCTATGTTCATAGGCTTACTAAATATATGCAATAATACTATAAGGGCTTCAATTTTTGTGCATTTCAAGGAAAAAATTGTTAAAACTCCATGGTTGAAGTTTCTAGGTTTTCAGTCCGTTTGACTTTAATGGAGCAAACTGAACTTAATTCATAAATGTTTACAATATTGCCTTTATTTCAGGTATCAAGGGTCTTTCAGAGGAGACCACAACTGGAGTTCATAACTTGTACAAAATGATGGAGAAAGATCAACTGAAGGTTCCTGCCATCAATGTCAATGACTCTGTCACCAAGAGCAAATTTGACAATCTGTATGGAATTCGTGAATCTCTTGTTGATGGTCTCAAGAGAGCGACAGACATCATGCTTGCTGGCAAAGTCTGTGTCGTCGCTGGGTATGGTGATGTTGGAAAGGGCTCAGTGCAGTCCCTGAGGGGCTTTGGTGCTCGTATTCTGGTCACCGAAATTGATCCCATCAATGCTCTGCAAGCTGCCATGGAAGGTAAAGTCAGCTGTCAAAAAGCATCTGGTATGGTGCACTACTTTGTTGAAACCCCTGCGTTTTAATGCTACTAAAGTCAATTTTAAATAATTAATCATAAAAAGTTGTAAAATGCACTGCTTGTACATGTAAGTGTTTGCACCCCACCAAATTTATATGTGGCTAAATTTACTTTAGGCGAGGTTAAACTCGAGACAATGCTGGCCAGTGGTCTCATGCATGAATCCGGGCTGCTCCAAGGGGCTCGTATGTTTACAGGTCTTGTGTTGAGGTCCCTTGACTTGTTTGCAGATCCCTTTCAGTTCTCCAAGCACCTCTTGGAGTTGGGGTTGGGCGGTTGCCACTCACAGGGTTGTCATGGTTACTGTTTGCGCTCAGGGCAGCTCACACATGAATTCCAGCCACCTTCTCCAAACTCATCTATTGGCGATGGGTTTAAATGTAGGGTAGAGCATATTATGGATTTGACTTTAATTTGTGGCATCAGTGTTTTCTGGAAGTTCTGTTTTCACCATCTGCCTAAAACACTTGCCTGGCATTTTTAAATTCATTTCCTCTGCTGATGAACCATTTTTTGTGGCTGAAAATGCCATTTTAGCGTGGACGGAAAAGGACTTTTCACTTTCAAATTTGTCTGAAATTAGCATGAACTGGACCAAGGGAAAAAGAGGAACAGAGAGCGACACTGAGGGCATTGACTGAGATATCTCAATTCCACAAAAGTTATTTATAGATTGGCTCTGGAATGACAGTCTTGTTTCCCACAATGTCTGCGAAATGCCATTTTCCTTCCTTGTTTGTTTCTTGCGTTGTGGGCAAGAAAGTTTGTAAATTCTGTTAACCTGCTGTCCATTGCAATAACATTTTTTTGGAAGTAATTTTCATTGACAAAACTTATGTAGCTCCAGTAGACTTTATTTTCCACTGCAAGGGAAATTTTGCTTTCCTTCCATGCACGAGATCAAGATTGCCCTTTATATGGTCTCAGGGAACAGACTTCCATTCCAAAGGACAGTGTAAAAATAACTTTGGTGGAATTGATACATCCCAAAGCCAGGACTAGGAATAAACTCCATTTTTTTGTTGATAGGATATGAAGTCGTCACCATGGAGGAAGCTGCCTCACAGGGACAGATCTTTGTCACATCAACAGGATGCAGTGGAATCATCGCTGAGGAACACCTCATGCAGATGAAGGATGATGCCATCATCTGCAATGTTGGCCACTTTGATTGTGAAATTGATGTTGCATGGCTTAATACCAATTGCAAAAAGGACAATATAAAACCACAGGTGAGTTCAAACGTTTCCCCTTTATCCTATGGTGGAATTATCAGGTACTGTGTACAAGAGAAACCCTGACCCTGTACACCTCAAATAATCATATTAAACTGAATAAAGGTTTGAAAGAAAATTTGCCCCAAGTGGGATTTGAACCCACGTCGCCATGCATATACTAGTCTGACGTGATAACCACTACACCATCAGGACAACCATGCTGGCAAAGACAGCAATTGAAGACGTGATTTGGAACATCTATCATCTTCTATCTTTCGTGTAAATTTGCATGCGTTGCAAAGAGGACACTAAAATTAAATGGGCCACACACAACGTTCCAGGTCACCTATATCCAAGATGGCACCTGGTTATCGAATGCCATGTAGTATGTGCATTTGCTGCTCTTTGTTTGCCCCAGATTTATTTTTACAAATATTTAACATTCACAAGAACTCGTGGTAAGGTGTGATGAAGCATTCTAGTTGCCAATTTGGTTACTAATTTTCAGGATTTGGTGAAAAATTTTGTTGTGTAAGAATAACATGGAGAAGGAAAGTCGGCCTCTATGTAAAAATACTTTCTTTGATGTAAAAAAGAGTTCTAAATAACATTTGCCTTCTTTTCTTGTTAGGTTGACCGCTATACCCTCCCCAATGGTCGTCATATCATTTTGCTTGCCGAGGGTCGTCTGGTGAACCTTGGTTGTGCTATGGGGCATCCATCATTCGTCATGAGCAATTCTTTCACCAACCAAGTCTTGGCTCAAATTGAACTTTGGACAAAGACAAAAGAATATCCTATTGGTGTATACATGCTGCCCAAAAAGGTAAGAAAGAAATCTACTGTTCTGCCGAGTATAGACTGAACTTTGATTTATAACAATTAAATTTGATAATAACAATGAAGCTTAGTCATGTCATACGTGCAAAACTGGCCAATTGATCACTTGTGTTTTTCTCTTGACATGGAAAATGGGCACTGCTCATTTCGTCAAAACAGTGGACTTTCTCAAATAGTCTTTCTGAGGACATCTCTTATCCAGATGAGAACTTAAGAGGGGTGACCACTCTAAGAAATGCTGTTTGAGTAGTTCTTTTTGTAAAATGATAAAAGTTGTCCCAAACATTTCGAACATTACTCCATGTTTCCTCAAAATTCCATTCTCCTTATTCCCAGCAAAATTTTCAGGTTCCCAGGTCAATTCTGAAACAGGCCTTGTTATAGTTGATCTATCAAATGAAAGCTCTTGATGTAGAGCAAAGGATTAGTGTTTTTGGCACCTTAGGATGCTAATTCTTCTTTTTCACGGTTCGAGTGTCCTCACCCTAAGATTCTCTAAAGTAAGATAGTTCTGAAATTTCTTCTGGTCTTTTCAGCTAGATGAGGAAGTTGCCAGGCTTCATCTGAGCCATCTTGGAGTCAAGATGACCAAGCTAACAGACAAACAGGCCGGATACCTAGGAATCCCTAAAGAAGGACCATACAAACCATCTCACTACCGCTACTAAATACTCGGCTAGGGAAAAAAATAGCTGCAATACATGTGGGATTATAACTTAACAGACTGCAACAAATTAATTGGAATCCATGTGGAGACGGACGTTTAACTCAAGCACAGCCATGAAGTGCTATTTATTATAGTTTTTGTTTAATAAACATATCAACGGACCAATCAGGTCAATCTTTACTGTCTCTAAATACCAGGGTGGAGATAGATACTTACCCTGGGTACCAAAGGATTTTTCTTGTACGGAAATGAAACGGGGAACTGCTTAGAACAAACAACTGGCACCCAGTCAGTCCACATTTGCCTGCACGACAGTCAGTTTCTCACACTCCACACTCTGTCCTGCAAAAACGAGTGTCCTGCAGACTAGCCCACTTGTATCCACCCACCTGTAGGGTGCAGGGTGGATGGATAGTCTGGGTGTTCCTTTCAAAATATACGACAATCAACCCCATCATTAAAATGAGGACTCGCAGCTAGCCTACAGAACGGGTAGAGGGGGTAAGTTTCTAAGGAAACTTGAGCTGCTGAGTCGGTGGGAAGTATAA
>OX393561.1:39904920-39907420 GCA_947652115.1 Blastomussa wellsi
CCCAACCTACATGATCTCTTTACCTCTTTGGACCTTGTACATGCTGAAATAGCTATTTATTAGGAGGCTGGCTCACCTTTTTTTAACCAATCTAGGCTGACTGGGGAGTAATGCTTAATTAGTGCTGTTTGAAAACACCCAGCCTGGATTTTGGTGGCATTAATTATCTGTTTGAGAAAAGAAAGCCTTGCTCTTTTGCTATGGTTCACTTTAATTTATAGTATAATTTTTTACTGTTATAATACTGATGTGTTATTATATTACAGAGCCTCTGATGACAAGCATCTGTTTAGAAGGTTTTCTTCAGTGTTTGACTCTCCCTCAGTTAAATTACTCAGCATAAGAGAAAACCTGTGAGTTTCTGTAGCAAACACTGTGCAGTGTAACCCATTGTTTGAATCGATAACCGAAGAAAGGCTTTTTGCGGCCTTCGCTCTTCCTTGATCTGCTGCATGGCGAAGAGATTTTGTTGACGCGACAACACTGGGCGAGAAGGCACGCCACGCTTTTCTATTATTTGTTTCAAACTTTTCCTTCGACTGGCGATGAATAGTTTTTGTATCTTTTCGGAGCTTTTCAAAGAGCTTTGACTTTTCGATGGCAACATCGAAATAAGAGCAAGAACAAGTTGCTGGTATTGGCGCGTGTGTACATTTAGGCTTGCTTTCCGAGTCCTAATTCACATCCGGTGACATCTGAGAATGCATTAATTTATTTTTTTTCAAATACGTCGCAGACGCTGGCCGCTCACGCATCCAGCCGTCTCTTATCGGGGAGGAACGAAGACCGGACTCGAGAGAGTGGCGGAAATAGAGCCTACCTTCTGCAGTGCAGGCATATTTTTGGGAGTTGGCAGATATTCCCATATTGAGATTCCTGTAGTGGGAAAACAGTGTAGTAGGGCTGTAAATAATTTATTTCTTTTTAAAGGACCCCAGGGGGTATTCACATTTCGCATTATACATTACGGGGGGGGGGGGGGGGGGGGGAGGTCTAATGGAGCTTCATACTGCAAACCCCAAAAAATACACAAGCCTGAAATTTTAGACCCCAAAAATACCTGGCATCAAAATTTCCTACCAAAAAAATACAAATTTTGCTTGGAGATATGTGGCCCAAGAAATACCTGTATTTTTTAAGACCTCAAAAAATATGTGACAGATCTCTTGACCCAAAAAATACCAAGCGTGTAAATGTTCAACCCAAAAAAATACGTTTGGACCCCACCGTCATGTATGATGCGAGTACCCCCCTTGGGGAAAGGACAAGTGGCCGACTAAGTCACCATGAGGTCAGACATCATTTTAATGACAAATAAATTAAAATCTATATTTGCGTATGACACTAGTGACCCATCAGGCCAGCGCTTATCATGCTGTGTCTTTCTTATAATAAATCGTTTAGTATAGAAGGCAGTGATAATATCTGTTTGTTACATACATGTAATGTGTAAAAAATGTTTGTTTGTTCCCTTTTATTTACTGCAGGTTTGTGCTGGTAAACTCCATAGCCCTGCAGGGTGACAAATGTTTTATGTGCTCCGAGGCTATGACTCAACTGATGAGTGTAGCCAAAAAACTCAATTGTCATAGAGAAAGATCCAAGAAAGAAATCTATGAAAATCTGGCCAGAAAACAGAAGCCATTTTGTGAACTGCCGAGAGATTCTCCAGCACCTATACTAATACAAGTAAGTGACTGTTGAACTTTCTGTAGCATTACATATAATTTTCACTTTGTGATGTTTAGTTAATAAGCCACTTCAAGTGGCTGGTGTATTGGAGGATAATGCCCGAGGCTGAAAGATTGGACGAAAAATTAACAGTTTGCCGAGAAGCGAAGCTTTGAGGGCAACTGTGAAATTTTGAGGGCAGTCTTTCAGCCAAGGGCTTTATCCCCCAATAATACCAGTAAGCCAGCAAGGGGTTTATTTTATAACCCTTTGTTTAATTTCCACAACACAATTTGTCACTATGAAAAGGAGAAAACCTATAGTGATATAATCACAGCATAATTGTGGCTAAAATGAATCAAAATTGACTGACAAATATGTACTTTTTTAAAAACTATGATTTGGTTAAAAAGTTAGAGCTGAAAAGGTGACTGATTGTTTGTTTTGTACTCCTCCATAATATCGCGCGACAGAGTTCAAATCAGATGGGGTGTATTGTCTGATACCCGTTGTCTGATTTTGTACCATGTGATGCGTTTTGTCCAATGAGGACATGCAAAAATTATTCAGTGGGTTGTAATGTTAGATAGATGTTATGTTTCAACTTTACTTCCCTTTGTCTCAATCTCATTATCAGTCATTACCGCATGCCCAACAACAAAGGAAAAGAAAATTTGAGCCAAGGATAAAATAAAGCCACAACATAGACAAGGAGAATTAAAGATGCTAATGTTAATATATAGGTTCTATGAGTGAAAAAAATCAAAAATTAGAGTATCCGTGGCTGAGAGGAAATTGTAGAAATTGTAGCAAAGATATTAAAAGATAT
>OX393561.1:39912420-40002420 GCA_947652115.1 Blastomussa wellsi
TGTATATACTAATTGTCAAAAGTTATTACTCAATTTCTATTTTTCACCTGAGCAAGGATGTTAGATCACAGTTCTCTTAACGTCTGCAAGTTTTTTTGGTGATCATCATTCTACAGACGATGCGAATTATTTTGAATTTGTTTCTTTATAAAAGTGCTTTTTTAAATGTATTTGTCAAGAAATTCATGGCACCTAATTTGTAGTTCAACGAATGAATTGTAGGTTAACGTGTATATACCTGCGAACTTAAGGATCTAAAAAATAATAATTATGTTGATAAATTTTTAAAAAGAAATGCTTTGAGTGTGAAGTAAATTGGCCTACAAAGAGAAGAAGCTGGGCAAGCTCGGGCAGAAACGTGAACTGGACATGAGTGATATGAGCTGAGTTAAGCAGAGTGCGAAATAAAACAGTTGTGATTTGTTATAAAACTGTCTCATCCCAACTGCTCATACAGTCAACTGTCTCTTAACAGACACCTGTAAGATGGTGACCTCTGTACGAAGGTCACCTCTGTAAGATGGACACCTCTGTAAGATGGACACCTCTCTAAGATGGTCACCTCTGTAAGATGGACACCTATGTAATATGGACACCTCTGTAAGATGGGCACCTGTGTAAGATAGGCACCTCTGTAAGATGGACACCTGTGTAATATGGACACCTGTGTAAGATGGACACCTGTGTAAGATGGGCATCTCTCTAAGATGGACACCTGTAAGGTGGACACCTCTGTAAGATGGACACCTCTGTAAGATGGGCACCTCTCTAAGATGGACACCTGTAAGGTGGACACCTCTGTAAGATGGACACCTGCTTAAGATAGGCACCTCTGTAAGATCGGCACCTCTGTAAGATCTACACCTGTGTAAGATGGACACCTCTGTAAGATGGTCACCTCTGTAAGATGGGCACCTGTGTAAGATCGAGACCTCTGTAAGATTGGCACCTGTGTAAGATGGACACCTTTGTAAGATTGTCACCTGTAAGATGGGCACCTGTGTAAGATGGACACCTCTGTAAGATAGGCACCTGTGTAAGATGGACACCTCTGTAAGATGGGCACCTCTGTAAGATGGACACCTCTGTAAGATGGACACCTCTGTAAGATGGACACCTCTGTAAGATGGGCACCTCTGTAAGATGGGCACCTCTGTAAGATTGGCACCTTTGTAAGAGAGGCACCTCTGTAAGATGGACACCTCTGTAAGATGGACACCTCTGTAAGATGGGCACCTCTTTAAGATGGACACCTCTTTAAGATGGACACCTGTGTAAGATTGACACCTTTTTAAGATGGGCACCTCTGTAAGATGGGCACCTCTGTAAGATGGACACCTCTGCAAGATGGGCACCTCTGTAAGATGGGCACCTGTAAGATGGTCACCTCTGTAAGATGGACACCTGTGTAAGATAGGCACCTCTGTGAGATTGGCACCTCTGTAAGATGGGCACCTCTGTAAGATGGACACCTGTGTAAGATGGGCACCTCTGTAAGATGGTCACCTCTGTAAGATGGGCACCTCTGTAAGATGGACACCTGTGTAAGATGGTCACCTCTGTAAGATGGGCACCTGTGTAAGATGGATACCTGTGTAAGATGGTCACCTCTGTAAGATGGACACCTGGAAGCGGTGAAGCGAGTTTCGTGCGCCAGGGGGTTTTCGAAATTGGAAACTAACAGCGATGATCAGGTGGTATTCATTTAATCCCGGCTATACTACTGTTTTTAACATTGACTTTTTCTTTTTTCCTTTTCAAAGTCCTAAGTGTCCCGAGCCATTCCTGTATTTAGCCGTTCGTATTATTTAGCCGCTCGCCATTTTGAAATGAACCATATAGAGCGCTTTGATAGCAGTCCTCTCCCGTGTGCTTGGTCAATAAATGCAGACACTGTACATTAACTACCCTAATTTCCCAGTGTAGACTGTCCACATTCCCCAGTGGGAGATTGGGTTGCTTGTCTCGTCAACGTTCGACCTTTCGATTTTGTCCGGTAGTTCCTTGCGTCTGCCGAATTGACTGCATCGAGTATGTCCTTAGTAACAAAACATGTCGGAAGCCGTGAGCCCGTGATAGGTGCATGATCTATTTACAAGAAAGAAATGATCAGCGAAAATCTATAGCTACATTATATCGAAGTTGAGTTTTGTTGATCTTTATTTGGAAAAAACGTTTCCTTTCATTGTTGTATCTCGATTAACACCAAGTACTCGGTTAGGGACATTAGTCTATTTTATGAAGAGATAAATTATGATAATCGTGATAAAATCTTCCAACTCTTAAATGTGGAAAGATATTTAATGCACACACATTAACAGTTATGATTTTCAATTTGGCGATCCCTTTTTGTTTCAGCTTTGTGCCTGGGGAAGATAAATAACTATAATTAAGGCTCCAAGGTTTGTCATTTCACTACCACCGCCTCCGGATACAGCATTCGTTTTCATAATCAGCGTTCAGTTGTAAATGATCACGACAACCAAGTTTGATTTTCCTAGAACCCGACAGCCACATCACCGGAGGGAAATGACTTAATATGTTGTCTAGTTCAGAGCGCACATTGCCCCAATGTTTAGTTGCAATAGAGAAAGCGCTCGAAAGCGCTGATATGAAGCTCGCGTGTTTGAAACCTCCTTTCGCTTGGTTCCTGAATTATTAAAGGTGAAATTTAAACATTGCATTTTGGTTTTGTTTGGAACTTTTCCCACAAACTGATAAGACGCCAAAAATCTTTTTAATTACAGGTGCATATTTCTTTCGAAACGCTTGAAGCTTAGATGAGTGGTTTTATGTCATGTGCCTGAAAGCTGACGGGTTTGGCTTGGCTTCGATGCAATTTTTTTTCAATTTCGATGTCACGTTCTTGACACAAATTCAACGCGCGAGCTAAAATTGAAGTCTTATTAAAAGTTGATTATTCCATATATAATAAGTACGGAAATTATTCCACGTATACAGAAAAGTACAGTATTGAAGTTTTTTAACGGGTCCTTACGTGGAAAAGTTTTCTATTTGAGGACTCGGATGCGTGGATAAATAAAGGTTAAATATATTATCATACGGGGAGGGAAAGATCGCAACAGACCACAAAATAATAATGAAATAACAAGTCTACTTTTGGAGTTTTTTTTCTCCCTTTTGTACTGGCCTTGCAACAAAAATCGGTAGACAGTGCAGAAACGTCACAACTCTGACACGTTTTAGGCTACGTCCACACTAATCCGGATAAATTTCAAAACGCAACTTTTTCTCCGGATTTGCCTTCCGTCCACACTAAAACGGCGTTTTCGGTCACCGAAAACGGAACTTTTTGAAAACGCTCTCCAAGGTGGATAAACTTGAAAACGCTGGCTAGGTGTGTTAGTGTGGACGGCGAAAACGGAACTTTTTGAAAACGCTGACATCAAAACAATTGAATAACGTTGCTCGGACAATGTGGGCATGTTCTTGCATGTATTAAGCGTTTCTTGCGAGGCACCGTTTCAAAATCGATGGTGAAACAATTTGAAAACGGTATAATGTGGACAGAAAACATTTTATCCGCTCTCGAGGCGAAAACGCCGTTTTCAAATTTATCCGGATTAGTGTGTGTAATACAAAAACGATAAGTTATATGGCTTCGCAAAGGAGGTAAACTTTACAGCCGTTTGTATGTTTTGCGCACCCGCTTACAAACATCTATATTACGTAAACTTTCCTGATTTTGTAGAAACATTTCCTCGCTATTTTGCAAAATACGAGTATCACACTTTGCCATTTTACTTATTTTAAAATAGTTCTTTTCCAGAAATGTCAATACATTTTAGTTGCTCGGATGTTAGAGGGCCCGTGATCTATATGCGAAGTGTGGCCATCATACACCTTGTTCCAAAATGTACGCTGATTTATCGACATACAAATATGCCCTTGTTGCCTCGTTTAAAATGAAATATTCCTTTGATTTTTGAGCTTCAAAACGAGGCAATAAGGGCTAATTGGTATACCAGTAAAAGTATAAATTGATTATGTACAACTAAATCAAAGAACTAAATCGAGTTTTTGGAAACTTAACCAGTTCATGCATGTGTGGGAACCTTAGCTTTTTCGTCGTTTGTGCTGATTTACATTGTATTATCATGCTTGTGATCGAAACGGAAGACGATTATAGAGTCTACAGCTGTGTATTCGAAAGGAACTTTCGACGTGGAATTAATCGCCGAACGTTTTGCCATTTGCGATTACTTGAATGTTTAATTCGCCAACAAAAACTTTGAGTAAGAAATCCAATCAATAGCGGAATAAATCTACGGGACATGTAAGGCAGCTTACAGCGTACAGTGTGATCTTCTATTAATAGATATCCGTACATTTTTAAACCGGAAGAAGAAAGATAGCAAGTGAAATACAAAGTGGATACAAGTCATTGTTTTAGTTAATTTGACCGGACTAACTCTTCCGCTGTCATAAATTAGGCACGTACATTATATCATCTCTTTTTATACAAAATGGAGCTTGGTTTAGATTTGTTAATTGTTGCCGATTTTTCAAATTATACCTCTTACTTGAGAATTAAAGCGTGCTCGACCTTCAATTTCGGTGATATCAGAATACTTTTAGGACTAATGAATATATATGGCTATAATAAAACTGAAAAGTCGATCCTGGAACTGTTAAACGTTCGGTAAAGCACTTTTTAGCCTTATCCCAGGTTTATACATTATATATGTGCGTGTCATCTTGGGCACATTAAAATTCCCACATTCTACTAAGACACTCAGTTCTTATAATGGAATAACGAATCGAAGGAGCTTCGTGTAAATTTATATAATCGATCAAGCTTTCTAGAATTTAGAGTCTTACAAAGGCACTCTTTCTTCCATATTTGCATGTCCATTTTGTTCCCGTGCTACATCCTTGCGACATCCCAGAACGCGTCTGAACTCATCACGATATTTTTCGTTGAATATGGTGTAGACAATAGGATCAGCGGCACTATTAGCAAAGACGAACATGTTGGCAAAGACTACCCATGAATTGCACTGCGCACAGTTGCTGTCAGTAAATTCAAGCACCAGCCAAACGATATGGTTTGGTAACGCACAGACGGCGAAAACTATGGTAATAATAATGGACATTTTTAGAACTTTCTCCGAGTCGCGCGCTTGATCCGGTTGCACGTCTGACGTGTTAGGCCCGTTTTTTCGAAGCTCGCAACAGATTTTAAGGTACGAACCGAACACGATCGCTAGTGGTATTGCATACTCCGTGAAGAATATAGTGAACGAGTAAATGCGACTGTAAGTTTGCTTAGGCTCAGGCCAATCTTCCTCACAGTGGCCAGTGACGGGGTTTACTTTTAGCACCCATGCATATGGGAACACGAAGACGAACGAGACGATCCAGATGACGAGGATTGACCTCCTTGCTGCAACGAGGCCCATTTGAGATTTCAGCGGATGAACTATAGCACGATACCGACTGTAGCCTATCGCAGTTAACGTAAAAACTGATGCGAAAGCACACATGGTTTGTAATGGATAGAGAGCCTTGCATACAGCGGCGGCGTACGGCCAAGCACATGCCTTTTCCTGAACGGGCAAGTCAAATGGTATACATATTAGGGTGAAGGCCAAATCTGCTAACGCCAAATTGACCAAATAATAATTCATCACTGTTCGCATACCAAGTCGTCGCCAAGCCACCCAACACACGAAGCAGTTTCCACACACGCTGGTGACAAAAATCACAACGAACAGCAAATACTTCAATATCTTCATCGCCAACTCATTGCTTGGCGAGGGGCAAATCTGCGAGGAGTGATTACCCCATTCCGTAATCTTCAACAGTTTCACGGTAGCGTTCATCTTCAACTGATTTCAATTCCTGATCCGGGCCTTTGTTCAGGGTGAGGCAATTTTAATTTTGATTGCTGAAATACGTCGTTCAACCATTGAGGATGTTGCATTTGACAAAACGTCAAAACACTTGCTGGCTTGGGGCCGTAAGAGCCATCGCGTGTCAGGTGGTTCGAAACAGGTGATTAGGAAACTTATCAGCTTTTAATTTGCGAGTCATTTTCGCTTCGTGGCACGTTTTCCATTGGGAAGCTCAGGTAGAACTTTTTAATTACACCGTGTCGAAATCGAAGACACCGTTTTAAAACGTGATTACTTGGCCAAGTCCTTATTTTGTCTGTAGAAAAATAGTATCTCCGGCTCAATCAATCCGGCACTTGAAACCGAGTTTAACGGCCGTTATTATATTTTCGTGAGGGTTTTAATTCGTTAATTTGGTCCACAAATTGTACCACGCCAAACGAGAGTAAATATATCACCTACGTGTACCATTCTGAAGTCAGAAATAAAGGATCACATTAGCATTTTTGTACGTGTATTTACTTTCTGTACGCAAAATTTAAATAGTCCGTTTGGCAAAATTTCCGCCAAACTGAAATCTTATTAATTTAAGTAGCTTGTTTGTCCGCCCCTTTTTAGTTTTCTTGTCGTACTTATTTAAATATCTCTACAAGAACTTGGAGCACGAGAACGATTACAGTAACACTAGAAGATAGCAACATAATATCGACGACAAGTGTTTTTCTACCGATCAGTATTGTTTCATTGGCCGTTCGATAATCCGTGTCGTAACTGTCAAATGTCTATATGCTGTTTAAAATGATCGTTTCCTTCCTCGCTATTAAATTACGAGATATCGTGAAACAAAACATAAGCGATATTATGGAAGAGTAATCTCGGGACGGTTCGCTTCCACTGTCATGTACCATAAGGAAGTTGAGTACATGTATCTCGCTATTGCGAGCAAGTCATGTTCGCCTGAATACTCGATCATTGAACAGGGAAAGAGTCGCGCGGCCGCAAGCCGTCTACTTGTGCTCTCGTAAGAGAAAGAAACCAGCGAGAACGTGACATTCTCTCGTTTGTTTTAAATTTTCCCATGCCTTTTCTATTTGCCACACATACACAAAAACGTTTACACTGTTAGCGACCATCGAGAACGCCTTTCATTTGTCTCTTAGTTCACAGAACAGGTGAAAGTTGGCTACCTTCCATTGCGAAGTGTGGGGAAAAAATATCGGTTTTCCTCAAACAATTAAAGAGAGCGTTTCATTGGCAGAAGTGTCGCACTATCCAAATAAAATGCATTTCACAATTGAGCCCTTTACTGCATCAGATTGAGTTTTGTAGTGACAAAGAATTCGACTATAATTATTTTCAGTTCTAGCAATTAATGATAAAAAAACTCTGAATGTCCCTCACTAAAGCCCCTGAGTTTCAGGAACTCTACAGAGACGCAAGTAGCGCGATAAAGACTCACTGGCATCTGAAAGCCATGTTGACCCGAAAAAAGTTATAAACAAGAGCAAAGAGTTACCAGTCAATCCTCATTTTTATAACATTTTAATTCTAGTGTACAAGTACATTTTAAAATACACTTGAACTGCTTGTTTACCGATGCACGAACATCAATCACTACTGTACGACCTTCAATTTTCCTTAACCAGGTCTTGGAGTGGCTCCGCAGGGGAATTCAATCGAAGTGCTTCGAATTACCAACACTTGCGGGCCTCCGACAATCGCGTGTCATAAGAATACGCAAAGTAACAGAAAAAATCCACCAAAGCCACGTGCTCACTCAACCACAGAGCGATTAAAGGGGTATCTGTTCTCCAGCTGTTCATATAGACGTATTTCGAGCAAATGGACGAGTGGTTCTACTTGAACATCACCTAATATTTACAAATGGCACCAAGAGCACAATAATTAAAAATCTGAATCTCAACATCTCGATCAACAAAACCTTTTGACAAACAATATTTGGTCATTTAATACGTGGACGGCTGCAGCGGTTTCATCATGGCCACCGCCTGAGGAAACATGGCATGGTAATTGACAAGGGGAACAGGCCTTGCTATGATCTGCTTCCCTAAAAATGCGAAATAAAAGGAGTACGTGAGTACACATAAAGGTGTTCCTACAACAAGCCACGCAGAAAGACGAATCAAATTGATCTGTTCTCATGTGTGCACAGTTTGAAAACCTGGTACGCAATCGATCGGGGAGAGGGAAGGGACGGTGGAGAGAAGAGTACCAGCTGCAAGACCAAGTCGGCGGTGTTTGTCCCAGGAGTATACACACGATTACTTTTAGAGTGCAAGTGAGTGCCCGTGCTACATGTAGTTTTAGACTGGATAAAATAATTCCGAGGCTTTTCGAGTGCTGCAACGAAAATTTTCCAAAAATGAAACTCACCAGCAAACCATCTTCCATGAAGGGCTTTCGATGCACTCGCAGCTACTTCAGCATTGCTACATTTTACATACACAGCTCCCTAGAAAGTGAAAGTACATAATTTTTAAACCTTTACTGTCACAAGCAGCTAATAACGTCGTTTGTCAGCTAATCATGGAATACATGAAGGCGTCAAAAAACGGAATCATTCATTTGCTATCAGCAAGAATTACAGATTCCTTGCTATATCTTAAAAATCATGCAAGTTTTGCTCTCTCAGACTATTTTCATATTAATCAGTGCTCGAAATTAGCGGTTGCCCGAGACAACCAAAACTTTGTTTGGCCAATCAGTTTTTAGGAAAAATAAAGGGCTGATTGCCAAAGATTGACAGACCTGGGTTGATGTCTTGTCAACATTAATGTGGTACACATGACCATATTTCGTGCATTCTTCCAATACATCATCACGAATGTCAGCATCCCAGTCTGGATCTTTTTCTCTGGCGAAAGACACGTGACAACATTTCAGTGGTGAAATAGAATAAAACAAGTGCAGTCATTCCTCAAAGATAATACTGAAACAGTTTCATGAAAAGTTTAGTTCTATATGTAAAGAATAGAAAGAGCCTGTTTTCCACTCAACTGAAACTCACTCTATCCATTAACACCAAATCGCTGCCTGTATAGGGTAAGTTCAGTTGTATGTCACAACTACAGAATAATGGTGTACTACTTACTTGGTTGGATCAAACATGTTTAGGAGCAAGACACATGGAGTTGGTAGAGGAATTGACACTGGTGTGGCCATAGCCTGCTGTACACCAACCACTGGTGCTGGAACACCTGGAACAGATAGACCTACAAAAAAATATAAAGGGGATCACTTGCTTGGTCTAAATCTGGTAAACCAAGCCCGAGTGCTGGTTGTCATTAAACTTTGAATAGGGGCTTCAGATCAAGAGTATCACATTGAGTACAGTAATAGCCCGCATATAAGAACCTGTTAGGCTAAAATTTTCGTTTCAAGCCCCCTCCACATAAGAACCTATTAGGGCTAAACTTTTAAGTTGGGTTCTTATCAGCTGGTTTTGCTGTAAAAATGTACAGGTAGAAATTGCTGAATTAAGATCACCATCTATTTAAAAGTAACTTGACATAACTTTTTTTTTATTTTCAGCTCGAGTACCATTTTGTATGTCTACTGATTTGTATTGTATTATGAAATCATATAATTTATAATATATATAGTATATTCATGTGAAATTCATGTGGAAATATAAGAACTCATTTTAAGAACCTTGGTAGCCCAAATTTGCTTTAAAGTGCACCTAACCCCAAAATATTTTTTTCGCTAGAATAAACCTATGCAACAATTTGAAACGCATTGCACCTTTCGTTTCTCCTTTTTACCAAATTCTGACTATTTATAGCTTTCAAAAGTTACGATAAACTGTTCCGTCACAAACTGATTTGCATGCATGTTTACAAAGACATGATGCGATGCAAATCATTTTGTGACGTCAAATCAAGAATAGACCCACGCCCCTTCTTACTCAGACGTTGAACAAATGATGCACAGTTTTCCTAATGCTATCAATAGCCAGAAGTTGGTGAAAAGGAGAAACGAAAGGTGCAATGCGTTTCAAACTGGTGCAAAGGTATATTTTAGCTAAAAAGTATTTTCGGCTTTTGGAAGGAATGAATATTTTTTGGCTCCCTATTCTCTACAAAGATGCTACATGTAGCTTTCTGTATTTTCTTCAAAACTTTACCCACTTCCAACACACCTGCTGAATGACCTTGGGATAATTTGGCCATAAGAGCAGCTCGAGCTGTCGAGTTTAGTTCCACGCCACCCTTTTCATATTCTTCATCGTCCAGGAATGAGTATGAAGAGGAGTCTCCTCGTTCAGTTACAGGGCCAACCTTCATGGGTCTCCCTGCAAGTTCAAAACCATTCATCTGATCCATAGCTTGCCTAGCAGCATCGGCATCTTTAAACTGGAGAAAACCATAGCCTTTAGACCTTCCTGTTTCCGAATCATAAATCATCTGTACACTTTCAACAGTTCCAAAGGGTTCAAAGATTGCTTTGATCATCTGTTCAGTTATGTTAAAATGCAGGGATCCAACATATAGTCTTGTTGGACCAGGTGGCGCCTTCAGTTTTTCGGCTTCTGCTGCTGCTCTGTTCTTTTCTGCCTGTGTAGGCATCACCATGATTGGAGCACCCAAAAGTTTCTGACCAGACAGATTAATGGCCTACAAGTGAAGGTTACAGAGCAGAAAGTCTGTATTAGCAGTTTTAAGAGTTCACCACATCATTACTAAGCTCTTATTAATCTGTACGAGAGAATCTTGACTGAGGTTGTGAGTACAGACAAAAAGTAGTGAGGTCTGTACAGTACCACTCAAAAGTAAGCTGACAGTCCCTTGTGTCGTGATCCTTGCAGCTAAGACTGGAAACTAGATTCTTTTCAAAATCGTTGATCTTAAATAGAAGCTTCCATTGGTATTTTTTTTGCATCCAGCAAAGACATTTGCTGCAGGACCTACAGTAGACTAAAAATAACCCCACACTTTACACAAGTCTGTGGTCAATCTGAGATTTCTGTCCATCGCATGCTGACAGTTATTGTTCTTCATTTGAGGAATTGTTCTCTCAAAATCCTTTTCAAACTTTCATATTTGAGAAAGTCTTTTCTCTCAATACTTGAGGCTCGATTCTCAAACTCTATTCTCTTGTCTCTTAAGTTTGAGATGCAAGAATCTAGTAGAGACGGTCAACATACTTTTGAGCAGCACTGTACTCAAGACAGAGGTCAAGATTATCCTAAACAGACAAAGTTCAATCAATAAGATGTCTATTATATGACCAAAAACTCAAATTGCTTAATTTAGCCAGCTCACACTTGCTGACATTTTGCTTGCAAACAGCAATGAGCTGGACTTACCAGTAAATTTGCCAAGTTTGGTTTTTGCATTTTAGTTCGTAACTTTCTCACTATAACAGGGGTTTCAAAACAAGACAGCGGCTGCCGGAGTTCCACCGTCTACTTGACTATTATGCAGCTGGCTACTCTGGTCATAGCAATCAGCTTGTGACCAAAAAGCTCACTTATAACAGCCGCCTACTCTTCCAGTCGATGACACCTACTTCAAAACATTTTGAAACCCCTGCGGCATAAAACATAACCAGTCTAGATGTTGGTCTAGTCTAGATGGGAAAATGCAGACCAGTCAGGCAATCAAATTCATCAATTTGGTAGTCCCTAGTCCTAAAGAGACAAGACCATGTAATGAAGTGTGAAAATCGACCTTATTGTACTCTTGGAACTACAATTAAAAATTAGAAACTTACCAAAGGCACAGCTGATCGATCTGTGAACTCAACATAAGCAATCCCTTTGGATCGTCTAGAGTTGCGATCTGATATAATTCGCACATCAGCAACCTGGAAGAGATAATATTTCAAGACTCAGTTGCAAGAAAACATGACAAGGGAATGGAGTAAGACAAGTGAAGGCTTTTACAAGATTGGCTCAATGTTCTACCTGGCCCACTTTTGAGAAAAACTCTTCCAAGTCTCTGGGTCTTATGTTCCTTGCAAGCTGCATGCAAAAAGCTGTCCTAGCATCTCTTTCTTCTGGTGTTATATCCTCTGCAGGTTTCAGCTCCCTTCTGTGTGAAAAGATTTCCAGTTGAACTGTCAGCACTCAGGTAGTAATTACTATCTATTACTCAAAACTACCAAGTTACCTTTCCAGACGCTGTTCAACAGGGCTTTTGTTACCATCACTTCCTTCCCAGTCATCTCTTCTTCTTCGACTTGACGGGCTTGGACTATGACTAGGACTTTTTCTTTCACGTCTTGATCTGGAGTCACTGCTGCAAGAAAACATACCATTTGTGACTGAACTAACATAGCTTCAAAGGTCCTTCAGTGACATCATGCTAGTACTTGTGAATGGTAAATACTAATGGTGTGCACTTCCCACAGATACAGAAAACACATTACATGTACTTAAACATGTAATTGAAATAACACCTTAGACACTTTCTGGGTTTACATCCTTTACCAAGATACTTTTAAAAAAACATAATACATTGTACATTCGATCGTCAATCAGTTCTTCTCAGGACTACCCTCACCTGGACGATCAAACTACACATTTACCGTATATCGTACATTGCAGCTTCAACTTTTACCAACCTTTTACGCCTTCTGTTATCTGGGCTTCTTGAACGGCTTTTACTCCCACTAGGACTGCGACCTTTACGCCTCCTAAAATTAGAAATGTGGATATATTAGAAAAATATTATTTTATCATTGGATAAACTTGCCCATTTTGCTATTTTCGACATACCCTGCCTTCTTTAAGGACGTTTGCGTTAATTGTTTGTGCGCATCGTTACTACGCACACAATTCGTGTTGCAATGTCAAGCACACCCACTGAGGAAAAAGAAAGGGCCAGAAGCCATTTTGCAACTTGACTGGTAGTTTACTCTCTTAAATGGTCGGTGCCTGCTACTTTTTTCCATGAACTTATTTTATTCACAATTCTTGGCAGATAGTCAAAAAATGAACAAAAAATCAATGTGGGAAGTTCAAAAATTTGACAGTTTTCTGTCCACAGGACATCGAATCCTGCCATCTTGAGGCTGTTAGGGGAGTGGAAATGTGGTCGTTAATGCAATTTTTTCTTTAAAGTGTATATGACATGAAAAATATTTTCTTCTTATTTGAAAGGCCTTTCAAAATTCAGAAGAATGGCGTGTTTCTTTTTTAAATATCATTTTTCGTTTTAGAGATATTGACATTTTTCTATTATGCAAATTAGATCAGTGATGATGTCAGCTGGTTTGAACTAAAATATGGTAAAATACTAAATAAACAATATCTGTAAAACTATTGATGCAGTGTTCTTGAAACTTGGCACCACAAATGTGCATCCCGAAAGAAAGAAAATGGCACCCTTAGAATTGTTACCATAGCAACTCTTTCAGCTCCAGTCTCTCTCTGTCAAAAAACCAAATATCTCCATTTGCAACGTCTTAAGTGATACAAAGGGTCCTACTTGGAACAGACATAGCTCCCATATTGTCTCAATTACCATCATTGGATTGGCTGCGGTAGATGATTCTTGGTTTAAGCAAAAACTGGGAATTTCAGTTTTTATTATGACAGTACTAGCTGCAAACCTGTTGTCATAGCAACAGCACTGATGGTATCATGTTGTTAGTGTTTTAGAGATATTGCTTATTCCGTATTTTTCCATTTTTTAGTTCAAACCAGCTAACATCATCACTGATCTAATTTGCATAATAGAAAAATGTCAATATCTCTAAAACGAAAAATGATATTTAAAAAAGAAACACGCCATTCTTCTGAATTTTGAAAGGCCTTTCAAATAAGAAGAAAATATTTTTCATGTCATATACACTTTAAGGAACCACACCAACTGAATAAATTCACTTTATGGATCCATTTAAACCACATTTGGCAGAGATGCATACATTTCAAAGATATATTTGCAATCTTTTTGGGCCCACAGACACTGTTGTCATATTCTCTAATGAAGCGCGATTTTTAGATTTGGAGTGTTATTCCGGGCATGTTATCTCCAAAAAAAAGTTGGAGACCTCCAATTTTTTTTGTATTTCTGACATCAGTAACTGATTATCTTGCAGTGTTGAGAGTTTCAGAAAATAATCAATGGTAGAAAATTTTTGCGCAAACGTCCTCAAGCTATAATTTTCTGAAAAGTAGGTCATGTGATGGCCTAGCTGCAAAGGGTTTATTGCAGATTACATGACTTCCTTATCGTATTGCAGTACAACTTCACAACATACATGTAGAGATTACTTTGTTCTGCACTGCATCATAACAATAGTTCCGTAATTATTACTGGTATTGGGAACTTAGTAAAAGGAACTACATCACAATTTTGACATGCATGAAAGCTGAATGTTGCTGAACAAAACCGGCAAATCATACCTGTCACGACCTCCTGAGTGGCTCCGTCGTCTCTGACTTCTGAAATATTTCAAAAAGGATGTATATAAAAGTATATAAAATTTGGGCTACCATTTGCTTTTTTTTCAAAACAATACAGAAGCTCTTACCTTTCATAGCCACGGCTGCCACTACGACGTCTGCGGCCCCTGAAAAAATAATTCAGAACTACTTTTAAGAGACTTAACTATTGTCACTAGCCAGAACTTTAACAAGAGAAGACTAACATAAGGTTACTTCAAACCTTTGCGAGTGTCATCCAGAAAAAAATTTGTGTGCACACTGTTTTCAAGGAAACCCCCACAAACTATATATCAACAGAAAGGTTATAAAATGTAGAATTCGATAAAATTATGTTTTGTTTTGGCTTTTGCTTTCCAAAGGCGGCAGAGGCCATCCACTCCAAAATGACCGACTGACTATCCAGCGAATTAATAGGGTATAAAGATTTGATGGTTTTCCATGAAATTTGGTCAGAACATTCACTGATGGATATGGAACAAAAGCACGTCGGCAATTACTTTCCACATGGCGGCCTCTAGTGCAACAGGTTACGCGAACTTTTCGATAGTCGAACTTGACAGATCTATAAAAAGATAACCAATAGAAATAAAAGAAAATGCTGACACGTTTTTGCAGATTGATGCTTCTTGATTAACAGTGCACAATTATTTTGCATGAACGATCACATTTGATACCGGATTAATTCGCTGGAATGTCAGCCGTTCATTTTGGAGTTGACAGCCTCTTCCGCCTTTGGAAAGCAAAAGCCAAAACAAAACATAATTTATCAAATTCTACAATTTATAACCTTTCTGTTGATATATAGTTTGTGGGGGTTTCCTTGAAAAAGGAGCGCATACGAATTTTTTTCTGGAGGACACTCGCGATTGTTTGAAGTACCCTTAATGCAGCTGAAAGAACACAATACGCTCTGTTTCCTACCTATCAGGGCTTCTACTGCGGCTGCGATTTCGGCGGCTTCTGTTGAACAAAGACCAGCAGAACTGTCAGATAAGTTAATTGTCTAACATTATATGACATGGTCTCTTAAAACCACCCGTAACCCACACTATTTAGTGGATATTTTACTTAAATGCAAGTAAGTTGAGCGGTTTAGTAATCTTTGGGTAACTTGGCATCTGGTTAAGTAGGGCATTGAAGTTCATCAAGTCAGTCAGACTCTTCAGTTCTGGCAGCCATGATTCCGCAGTGTAAAACTGATGTTGTATACAAATACAATACCTTCATTTGCCTTAGTGGATCATGTTCAGATGCAAATAACTGTTTAAAATGAGAGAAAACATGTTATAGCTAGGAAGCATATTTTAGCCTAGGTAGAAACTAAAAAGGAAAAGCAGGAAATCCGATATGGCATATTCAAGCCGAACAGTGAATGACCCTTTAATTTTGTCAAGTGCCTGGTGCATGTAAACTTCACTGTTAGAGAGAAATGACAAATTTGCCAAGTGCTGCAACTCTAAATGAGAAAATTTTGTACAATTCAAAATACAGTTTGAAATGAACTGTTGGATATGCTCTTTTAAATATTACAGAAATGACACCTTAATATCTTTTCTTTGCTATAGAATAACACAGCTGAGTTTTGTTAAGACTGATTATGAAATGTTCTGAGCTTGAGATAAAGTAACGGCCAAGGGCAACCTTTACCTTCACAAAGGGAAAAAATTAAATTGTCTCATGTCTTATAACTTTATGCTGAAATTGAAGTAAGTACACCCAGTCCCTCCCCTAGTCAATGCCTTTACTTCAACCTGTTAACATCAAAAACCAGACATCTTGCAGTCCAGTGATCATCTGCTGTTATAATGCCTTGGAAAACCTAAAATTTCTACCTAGGGCGAAAACAGAAATATTCGCTCAGATTTCACATGTGTTGTCAGGAGGAACACTGTAAAGTGAAGGAGATCTTTTTTGTGGCCTAGCTCATCACACCAGGCAAAGAACACCAAAGCCATGTGTGTGTTGGATTTTCTTTTATTTTGTAACCTTAAAGTTCCTCTTCAACACAATTATTTTTTCTTTTTGTGATTATGTGGACTAAACAAAAAACTGCACCGAGTTTAAGCCGCTTTTGTCAAGTACACTATTTTTAATGAATATTACGGATGTAAACCTACAACAAGGGGTCTTGAAAACTACCGCTACACACCGCGTAGCCTTCCCTCATCTTACCGTTTCCTTCTTTCTTCCCCATCACTACTTTGCCTTTTTGACTCACTCTTGTTTCCATTTGCTTGAGCAGGAGGAGTCTGTAACAAAGAAGGAACCAGTTCCTTTAGACAACTGTAAATCTATATCCTTGAATTTAACCTTCAGTTTATTCAACACGTAACATTCATTCAATGCAGAAGTTTTTTTCTACCTCGCAATAATGGTGAACCCCTAAATGTGCAATTCAATTCACATACTGTTAGTCATGTTGCAGTTGTTTTCTTGGTTACCTTCGTAATTCTGATGTGAAACACAACTTGTAATGAAACCTATTGAAATTTGCAAGACTTTGCAAATTGGCTCCTTGAAAGGGGGTGCAAAAGAAAAGTTTTTCGCATTTAATTTATGCTGATGGGAGTTTACTTATAAAATGGTGCAAAGGAGCCCAAGTAATTCAATTTTCATAGAGAAGGCAAACCCTTCCATTTGTATCAGGGCATTTCATTTTAAATTCACTTTTTGATATCACCAAAGTGAATCAGTTATGGAACCACAGTAGTGGCTGTGAATGCTGGATGAAACTGAGCACCACATACCCACCTCTACATGGCATCTCATAAGCTAGGGAGAAGGCACTCAGTCTAATTAGAGAAATGCACACAAGTATAATTTCGTCAATTCGCTTGAAGCAATTTTGGGCTTAGAACAAGAAATTCCTGATGATTCTCTTACAGTCTGTAGCAAGGTATTGACATGTTTTGATTTGACAATACAGGATTATACATGTATCAAATCTTCATCAATTAACAGCCTTGTTGCAAATGAAGTAAATAAATTAGGTTTAGGTAAATTATCAACAATATATAAACAGAACAACAACATCAGAAATAACAGATTTTATAGATGGTTTGCTTTATTTTTCTCAATAAAAGTTAGTTTTCAGTATTGGATGTATCGTAAAAGTAAAGGCCGTGTCAGTCGAGGTGGTTGACTGTAACTACCTCAATAAGGCTGGTTGCACTGTAATTTCAAGTCTACAAAACAGAAAATAAGATACTGGGGTCAGATACCTGGATAAGGAAAAAAGATATTTAAAAGATATAGTGGTTGCCCCAAGCTGGAAACAGAGGATTTCACGTATCAACGAAAAAGTCACACCTCCACTTGAACCATGATCAAAATCTTTTCCCGACTCTATGACTGACGGACAACATCATTTGTGACTGCATTTCAAATCAAATAAAGCCAAAATTTAATGGCTAAACAGCATTCTTCTTAATTCAAAACAAGTGATGATGGATTGGACTCCCCAGAGAAACTAGCTTTTGTGAACACACTAATAAAATTATTAGGCCATATGAGAAAACATTCTACTTTGTTCGATACTCACCTCCTTTCTATATGGAGCTTCCAGCATTGCTTCCACATCAAAATCGTCCGCCATTGTTATTTGTTCCTAAAGAAAAGTGTGAAAAATAATTATCAACATTTTGAGAAGAATACTTGGCTCAGTATGTACACTCTGAACTATACCAAAGAAACCACTGTTGTTAAAAATATATTTTAAAAGGATCTGTTTTGTCACAGTGCTCGAAATTAGCGGTTGCCCGAGACAACTAAAACTTTGTTCGGGCAACCAGTTTTTAGGAAAAATGAAGGGCTGGTTGCCAGAGATTGTCCGGCATTTGCCATCATGACAACCTGGATTTTTTTCAGGTCACTGTTCTGAGTGCTTAATACTGGCTAGTGTAATATTATATATTTTTAACACCAGTGACCTTTGAGCTCTGTAATCCATTATAAAGCTCTTTCCCTTGTTATAGTAGTGCTAAAAAATTGGAGAGAATCAAGCGAAGAGAATCAAGGGAAAGCAGAAATGTGCAAATAGTACGCAAGACTTGACATCTGGGTCCAGCTGTTCAAAATGCAACGATGCAAGTTATTGACAATGATCTTTGAAATAGTTTTCGTTTCCAGAATTTTATTTTCTAACACAGCCAACCCATTTCTGCGGTGCGCAAAAAGTGCACACTGCAGACTGGCACTCTTGGTTAGCCTGAATATCACTCTGGTTAGCCTAAACAGCACAAGGTTAGCCTGCTTGTGGTTAGTTCTCAATAGAAATGGCAACACCACATTTGCTTAAAACATTCTGCCAGTCCGATTGCCGCATACCGCTATTTCTGCAACTTCAAACACACAGGTTACCCCTTTGATTTCAATACTGAAACTAACTTCTAGTGGGAAGAATATAGCAAAGGAGTGAAACACTTAAAACTACTTGGTCGACCTTCAAACAATCCGACAGCACACGAGCATCACACCGATCGAACTGCACTTGAAGAAAGTTAACCACATGGGAAACTATAAAATTTAAATATGAACTCTATTTAACCTGTCTTTTTCACGAAAAACTTAACTTCAAAAGCCAACTTCACAACAAGCTAATTTATGCTGTGTGCGTCCGAAAAGGTTGACCAACGTAACCCAGTCTTTGGAATTGTCGACACAAACTGTATCATAATCTAAAGCAAGTTTCGCCCAAAACTGTATACCACAGTGATTCTACCGCATGATATGATAGGATGATAAAATCAGAAAAACATTATCCCATTCTCTCGTAATGACGATGAATCGCTTTGCCCGGTTCGCTTTCAAGGTTGCATCACATCCATGTGATCTCATTTTCTTTTCTTACAAGAACCACACTAACATACAGTTCCTACAGAATGCTTACGCACTACAGTTGTAGAATGACTTACCAAAATTCCACGTCCAATTAATAATGAGAAAATAAACGACAGGCCAGCCGAAAAAAAATTCACTCTCCCTCTTGCAAAATGGTGAAACACGAGTTACACCGGCGTGGTATGAGGGGAGCCCTGCGACAAAAATCACGGCGCCTTTATCCTAATTTAGCAAACGTTACCTTTTTAGGGTATATATTTTGATGACGTCATTGCAAGTTGCGCGAGACTAGGCACTACTATTATTTTTAGGATTTCCGTAATGGTGGACAAAGGCACTTCATTGTCAGCTTTATATGAACGTAATATTTATAAGGAGAAAAACTTTAATAACCTTTAAAGATGCCGTCAATAGAAGGTAAGAAATTAATGCCTGCGTTATCTAATTTGTGTCGATGAGTTTCATACTGATTTGTATTTCGTTGATCGTTTTCCAGAAACTTTATTTCAATTGAAGGTAAGCTTAAGCTTGAGTTGACACTGGTTGACATGTTTTCAAGTTTTAGAAATTAAGGCTGTTTTCGTGTAGACAAGATTATAACGTTGCCATCTCTTTTAAAGTTTACGTCCAAACAGTTGGAAAGGTTCTCAAAGAAGTGCGAGAAAGAGGAGAAGGCACAACAAGCAAAAGTGAAAAAGGTAGTCTGACAAGTTTACATGTAGTGCATACAAAATACAATACAATTAACAAATGGTAAACGCCATAGCATGTACTATTGAGTTATGGGTGCACGCGGGAGGTTGCTAAGCACGAAAGAAGCGTAAGAGTCGCACGAGGCGATAGCCGAGTGCGACTCTAGCTTCTTGAGTGCTTAGCAAACCTCCCAAGTGCATCCGTAACTCAATAGTACATGCTATGGCGTTTACCATTTGTTTTATAACATAACACTGAGACATTGGGACAACAGAGCTGCTTTTATTGAGGTACATCGCAAAAAATGTTGGTGTAGTCTTACATGACAGGAGAAAATAAGCGCGCGAAAATTCATTCATGAGAAGCGACTGCACACCAGCAACTCGATAAAGTTTAATCACGTTTCCTGAAATATCGATCAAAATCCTCTTTCTAAGGTCTGTATCCAACAACCGGTGAAATAGTTCAATAGAATTATGAACAAACTCAGGGAAAAAAGTAGACAACCGTCCAAAGTTATTAAAACACGAAGGACTGAATTTCACATCGATTCAGAGAATGAACCGTTGAAAACAATTTTCACATTTTGAATGGTGCATTCGCTGAAGCGCGCGCATTTGCACACACGTCAGCAGCATACACCCATGGGCAAATAGTAGATGCTGAATTGACCAATCAGAGCGCGCGCTTTGCTTTAGTTATGTTATAATAATCTTTATTTCACCTCGAATTGCATACGCAGAAACCTACAATACAACTTTACGCAATAGTCTACCAACAGACTTTATCACTCAGTTGCAGTTTGATCTATGTGCCAATCAAGGCTGACCAACATACAGCAACGAGTCAGTCCCTTGATTGGGACGCTATTAAATGCATTAACAAATAAAAAGACTCCGTTTTCATTTGAGCCAGGAATGTGGGAAACAAAATGGCAAAAGGGCCATGCCATTTTTATTTCTGAAGGGGTTTGGAGAAGATTTTTTGTTCTGAAGGGGCTAACAAAAATCAGGTTTTTTCAGTGGCAGTGGGAGTATACATATATCACGTCGGCACTATGATCTTTGTACTCAAGGGGTAAATTTGGACTTACCCTACCATAGCAGTGGTAAAAACTGCATTCACTACTGTTTACTTCAGTATTAGGACTGATGGAATTTCCTTTGGGTGTTTGCTTACGGGAGCTTAAAAACAAAAAAAAGTCTAAAATAATCATAACCATAATCATAAATGTTTCTGCAGCTGCAAATAAAAATGTCTGCCTTCCAGAATGTGTACCAATGTACTGTGATTGCAGCTAATTTAATTAGTTACCTGAATTGTATCAACATTGCCATTGTTTTCAATTTTGAAGGCTTTGCAACAAAAGAACTTAGAAGGAGCGAAGATTTATGCCGAAAATGCAATCAGAAAGAAGAATGAAGGATTGAACTTTCTAAGACTTGCATCTCGAGTGGATGGTGTTTCATCAAAAGTTCAAAGCGCCATGATGATGAAACAGGTATTGTGTGATGTTCAAATGTTACTGTAAAACCTATAAGATATATACAGTAGATGTACATAGCTGCTCAAATGCAAGGAATTGGAAAGGTCAACTAGTCCGAATTAGCAATTTGTTCTATTCCAGACTAAAGTTATCTGGTTGACCAGTGACTTTTCTCATGCACCTGGCTCCAGTTGTCCAAAGGGTCAATAATACTATCCACCAGATAAATCCTTATTCATTACATATATATAGCATAGTTTGTGAAAATGTATCCACTGGATAGGAATTTATCCAATCAATAGCACTGTGCACCCTTTGAACAACCAAGGCCTGTAATATTTGGTAAAAATATTATTTGACATGCCATTGTTAATGGTTGATGATAGCTCACTCCAAGCTTAGCCCAGTTTCCACAGTATAAAGTGCATTCACACCTACTCTCCAGGGTTAATTTTCTTAGGAGTCTCCCAGATACGATTCTCGTGTATTGATTACTTAATCTCCCAGATGCAAAGCAGTCCACTCTTACTTTGGCCAATTTGGATCACTATTTTAATTCCGTTGAAGGATTGAGAAGAGGTATTTTATGTAAAATTGGCGGACGTCTGGATTTTTAGGGTGGCATCTCTGGAAAGTGTGTGGGAGGCAGAGTGGCCTAATGGTCAGCCTGCTGGACTCCAGATTGGATGATCTGGGTTCGAGGCTCGACCTGGACACTACATTGTAGTGGAGCTCCAGCAGCCCAAAGGGCCGCAAAGCGGAGCCCCATAACCATAGGAGAAGGACAATCATGCATGCATAGAGAACCATGCATTCAAGTTTTCCTGGTCAACATGGCCAGTGGCACAAAGTCGCTCAAAATGGTGGCCATTGGGGTAGCCATGCCTTGTCAAATGAACATACCTTGTCAGCCTTATCAGCTTATATCTTTGGTATTGGACATCCATTTTATGGTCAATTGAAAGCTGTCAAATCGAGATATCCGCTGACCAGTATCACGACCAGATCGCGGGCTCAGGTTAGAACTCATTGAGGTAACATGTTTTTTTAAGTTGACTGCTGACCAGGCATTGGTTTTCTTCATCGATCGCAGGCTCAGGTCTGTTTTTTCTTCTGGCCGCATTTTTTAATTTTTATGGTCATTCTTAGCAGATATTCTGCAATTGGAGTTGACGTCCAGGGTCCAAAATTAACTTTTTTATGCAGGCGCCAAGTGACGACTGAAGATATTTTTTCAGTCGCCAATGAAAAAAATCTGGTTGCCAAAAAGTGGTTTGTAAAATTTTTGCCTCACAGCGAAACAAGAAAACATTGAGTTCTGAAAAACGTTCCTTTAAGACTTGCTTGTATAAAGGGATTAAAATATCGTATGGCTTACATTTCAGTTGAAAAGGAGTTTTTGGTCAATAGGTAGCTCTCTTAGTTTGAAGACTGACCAGTACAAGCCTTCAATGCACAGGAAGAAGCCACACGCGAACAAGTGGCCATATTGCTTGTGTGCAATGCACCCACGGTATGGCTGTTAGATGCAACAGTTGCAACAGTTGTGAAGGTCACCTGACGGGAATCTTACCTTTACTTTTTATCATAATTACGTTCTGTGGAAATTGAAAACTTTGACAAGACAAGTAGTAAGTTTCTTGCTGAAATCAAACACGAAATTTTTTGATTTAATTCCTTGGGCACTCGTTGAAAACATTGACACAACATTAAATGTAAGTCGCCTGTCAGCGACCAGCTATGAAATTCTTGTTGCCAACACTCAATTTTCAGTCACATTGGCGACCAGTGAGTTGCAATTTCGGACCCTGGCATTTCTTATTTATTTCAGAGAAATTATTAAGAACCAGCAAAAATATGGAGCTCCGCTTTTAGGATTGGCTAAATCTTTATATTATAATCTTGGGCAAGACAATTTACTGTCGCACATGTAGTGCCTCTCTTCACTCACGCGTATAAATGGGTACTGGTGAAATACTGCTGGGGGCTAGCATCCCATCCAGGGGGGAGTAGAAATAGAATTCCTAGCCACTAATGCTGCTGAAACTGGGATGAGCTCTGACAGTTTGGGCCACTAGGCTCGAGGCTTGAATCTCTTTTCTCTGGAAGTGACTAAAAATATTGCTACTCCCTCTCTGTTGTTTGTGGAAAATTCAGTTCTTCCTAGAAATGTTGAGAAACAAATTTTCTTGAACTGTTAACTAAATACAATTAAATGTGTGACTATGTTTTTCAGGTTACGAAGAACATGGATGGTGTTGTTAAAGGTTTGGATAAAGCTATGCAATCAATGGATCTTGAAAAGGTTAGTTATTCTTCTGAAAACTGGATGGATTTCACTTGTTTTGCTATGACTAGAAAATGATCCCTAAAACCGCCACCTGGTTAGCTCAGTTGGTAGAAAGCCAGACTGCTGTGCTGTGTGTGGATCTTCGGGTTCGAGCCCCAGACTGGACCAGCATTCAGGGTCTTGAATGCTGGTCTTGAATGATGTCTGAAAATGGTTAGACGTGATAAGGTCCAAAAACCATAGGTCCTGTCTCCAAGTGTTTTTGCCCAAGAACGCAACACATTGCTCCAGTCAGGGCTCAAACCTGGACCTGCCAATCCAGAGTCCAGTACACTAATCATTAGGCCACTAGGACTGCATCTTGAATAAGTCTGGAAATAATATTGTACATTATATATGCATTTAATTTAAAGGTTAAAAACACATGTTATTGGATAGATTTACATAAAGCAGTTTCAAATAAGCTAAGGCCCAGGTCAAACGCTGTATACTTCACATCAGCGGAACCCAGTTGAAGTTCGACGTTTGACCCAATTAAGTTTGACTGATTCTATTTGGGGCGCCTGAGGCGTTCTTCATGCTTGGCCAGTCGTGGATAATGCCGGAAGACCGACTTTGGGTCAAACGCCGATCTTCACATGAGGCGAACCAAACGCATAACCAAAGTCTAAAGGCGCCATTTTGACTTTACCGTGAAAAACCACTGACCAACAAGACCGCTTTTGTTATTTGTTTGGTACGGCTGAATAATGATAATGATAATGATAATGAATTTGTATAGAGCTAAAACTATAAAAGAATATTCAAAAGCGCTTAACATTAAGTTAAAATTAATGAATAAATAATGAGTAAAAAAAATTAAAAATCCCTAAAAGCTATAATAATACAATGATGTGTATGCTATGATAAAATCTAAAAATGAGATTCAAAAATTCCAAACTAAATTAAAATTAAACATTTGAACTATTCCAACAAATCAAAAGCTTTCTTAAAAAGAAATGTTTTAAGTTCCTTTTTGAAAATGGCGAGGCTGCTACTTGTTCTTATAGTTAATGGCAGCGAGTTGCATAAAACAGGTGCAGCATGAGCAAAGGCCCGATCATTAAACGATTTCCAATAAACCAAGAGCGAACATCATCAATGCACTTTTCAATCACAGAAACAGAGTTAATTTCCAAATGGATAGAACAGGGTCGGAAGGAGAGGTAAATCTGGGTGTCGTCAGCATAACCATGGACGGAAGGGAGGTGCCCCATACAACTGCCTTGGGGGACTCCACAGTTCAGGTTAAAGTCATCAGAAGTCTTATCACCGACAAGTATACGTTGTTTGCGACCAGACAGAAATGAGTCAAACCAATTTAAAGCAGTTCCGACAACGCCAAAATCCTGTTGCAAAATATTCAGAAGAATGGAATGTTCAATAGTATCAAAAGCAGCACTGAGGTCCAAAAGTACGAGCAGTGTCACTTCCTTATCCATACTCATTAAGATGTCGTTTTGAACCTTTAATAGAGCAGTCTCTGTCAAGTGATACTTACGGAAGCCGGACTGGAATTTAGGAAGAGGGGCATTTTTCTCACAGTGTACAAGAAGTTGTTGAAGTGCAGCCTTTTCCACTGCCTTGGAAATGAATGGTAGATTACTGACTTGACGGAAATTTTGGTAGACCAAATCAAGTCCAGGTTTTTTCAATAGAGGGATGACAACAGCGGTTCTCCAATTTTCTGGAACGCGACCACTGAGAAGAGAGAGACTAACCATCTCAGTGATAGAGGGTGCTAATACATCAAGACAGGACATCGCTAGCCATGAAGGAACAGGATCCAACCGACAAGAGGCATTGGAGGATTCTCGAACAATCTTACACACTTCTCCTATGGATAGCGAGGAAAATAAGTTCGATGTTTGACTCAAACAGGCATTCTTTTATTTATTTGAGTCGACCCAAACTGTCATTAGGTTCGGCTCATGTGAAGTACGGTGTAACTTTGACCTGGGTCTTAGTCAGTTAGTTATCATCAAACTATCCTAAAGCTTAATATTCCACTATAAGTGATGCTGCTTGCCTCAACAGATTTCAGAGACTATGCAAAAGTTTGAAGGCATGTTTGAAGATCTGGATGTTACCACCCAGGTAAAGTTACAGTGAAACCCAAAAACTGTGAACGCCTAATATTATTTCTGGAATGCTCATTGTTTCACGACCATTTAGATGCAAGATGAAACAGCAAGACACAGCCACGGCAAACTGCAAGAGTAATTAGCTGAAAGGTTTAGATTAATCACAAAACAATGTGCTGGCTTCATTTCCATGAAAAATCCTCAATTTTACTGTTGCCAATGCTGAAATTGTTATTATTGCATGCTCTGTTTGAGAGCTTATTCATAAGAAGATAATAACTCTATGAAATATATTTCTCTGAAGAGAGCTGTTTTTAAATCAACAATCATGATCAGACACAACCAGACAGCGCATCTAAGAGCTACTCCAATTATAATCAAATGCAGCCTTACTTTTTAGAAAAATATCGGTCATGATTGTTCTTTGCTTTTGCATAACTGCAGAAATAGGACAACAATAACAGTTTCAGTAACTTCTAACGCTATTATCGTGGAAGAAAAAGCCAACTTGTCATTTTGTGACTAGTCCAAACTTTTGCAGTTAAGTCTTGCGGTTTTATCTCGCATCTGATTGGTTGAGAAACTATATTCCATAAATAATTTTAGTGTCCATGGCTTTTCTGGATTTCACTGTAAGAATTGCTTCACACTTGACAATATGGACCTGGAGATTTGAAAGTCCCACAAGTACTGATAGTGAAAAACAAAATCCACTATTTGTGGAATTCAAAACTCTGTTCCATGTAGTTCTGTAGTTCTCCGATTACCCAGGGGTTTCAATAAAATTTGGAGTAGGCAGCTGCTCTGAGTAGAGTAGCTGACTATTTTTAAGAATCTTTCTTTAATTTCTTCAATTTTGGAAAAAAGTAGCCAACATTTCTAAGCAAAGTAGAGCGAAGTAGCCAACACTTTTTGTCGGCCGTCAGTGCTTATTGAAAGCACTGAGTACCGACATACATGTACATGCAGAGAGCTTCAGCAAGAATTTAATAAATTAATTACATAGATACCTGTTTTTATACAGTATAACATCATTATTTAATTTAGCTATGTCATGTCAATGTTCCAGGTGTTGGAAAATGCAATGGGAGAAGCAACAACATTGTCCACTCCTCAAGACCAGGTGAGATTTTCATGTCTTATTTTCATTATTTGCAGAATAAACTATGCATTTCATGACTTTCCCTGCAAGTGACCACAGAAATGCATGGTTACAAATATTTATAATATCATCGTCTAGTGTTATCTAGGCCTGCGACACATTGTAGGGACAAGTTGCTACTAACATCAATTTTCATTGTGCAACAAGATGAATATTTGTAAAAATCTTTGTCGCTGCGATCTGATTCTGTCACTTAAACCTGGACTTGTTATGGATGCAGTACACACAGAGGGACAAGTTCTTGCGACTTGTCACCTAGTTTGTCCTGGCCTTAATGCTAGGTAATGTTATTGGCTGATTATAGTGGGGGCAGAATCTTCAGTTGTTGTATAATCTGATACCGGTTATCATATCTTCAGTTAGGAAACAAATATATCTTCTGTTGAGAACAAATTGCACTCACAGCAGGTGGCTTAGCAGGGCAGGGTTGGGTCAGAAGTATGATACTTCCAATGCAGCATGCTGTGTCTTTAGCCCTTCATTTGCTACCTGCAATTCACGCTCTCTTTGCCATGGGATAGGCGTGTGGGAACCTGTTGGTAAAGGGAGGTGGGATAAACAGAGCAGATGGCAGGAACCAGGTGAAACATCATCACATAAATTTGTGGTTCCCTTTCACGCTTGTCCCTGGAGTGTGTCGTCATTACATGACATTCTTAGTTTCCCCAGCCAACGACGTATGGGACCCCTACCCTCCAGAATGCTGCAAGTAACTGACCAAACCTCTACATGAAGCAGTGGCTTCTGGGTGTTTGAGGTTAACCCCTAGTCCAACCCTCTCAATTCATCTTCACACTAGCCGGAATTTTTACATATCTTTGTCTGGTTGTCCACTCCCGAGAAAAGATGTCGTCTTTTCTGTGGAGCAGGCGAACGGAGGAAGACATCTAAAATTCAGACTTCTTCCACACGGGCTTAGATCCAGCCTTTGTGGAGTGTTTTGTTCTTGAACAGGCACAAGATGGGAGCATTGTCACTTGCTCCTTACAGGCAGATGTGTTGGTCAGGACAAATCGTAGCAGTCTGACAGTTAACAACTCGTGGTGTGATCTATCTATCTTTCATTAGGTTGAGGCATTGATCCAGCAAGTTGCAGAAGAAAATGGTCTGGAAATCATGAGTGAGCTAGAGGCTGTACAGCCGGGCACATCCTCCCTGAGAAATCCAGAAGGACAAAGATCACAAGGAGAGGAAGACCAGCTTAGCAAAAGGTAGAAAAACTTGTTCTATTACTGCAACTTACAGCTTAGCCTGAGCAATGTTTAGCAGCTCTCGTAAGCTTGTAATTCAACTGGTAGCAGTTGCCATTGTTTTAGGGGCTAGGGGCATTGTTCCTGTTGTTTGTTTTATTGTTTTCATGCAGGGTATCGAGCCATTCATGTGAGACCTGCTACATCTTGCTCTTGACTATGGTTTTTGTAGCATAAATTTAATTTTAAGTCATTTGTCACTTATGCAATGGGCACTTTGGAAGACTCTGACAGACTCTTCACAGTCTACGTGTATTATTTTAATAATAATTGTAGGATAATAATTATTATTATCCTACAAAATCGTGCAGAATTTCACGTGATACTTAGCTGACAAGGCCATCGACTGAGTGGGTTAAAGTCTGATAATATTCTGCAAAATTGAGCAGGATTATAATTGTCTTATAATTCAACAAATTTTCAATGGAGCGCACTTTACAGATTTGTTGAATAATAACAGAGGTTATCTGCCAGTGCTGCCAGTAGCAGTACTCTCCTGGTTGGAGAGAGGCACTTCAACTAAATATGCCAATTCCGAGTTCCCTTTTCCGTCACTTTCAAAACGAGTCCAAGTGTGAAACTATTCATGTGGAAATATGTTCGCATGAGAATTAAGATGCATTTAAAACACATTTTTATATGAATGGTTTCGCACTTAGACTCGGTTTGACGCTGAGGCAAAAGAGAACTTGGAAATGGCATATTGCCTTATCTAAGAACACAACACAAGATCCCAATGCGGCTTGAATTTACAGTCAGGCTTTTCAATTTTAGCTATCTAATCAAGTGATATTTGATTGTGATGCTACTTACAAGATCAATAACAGTCCTGTCCAGTTGTTCAGGACAAACAAATTTTCTTGCTGGGCATGTAACATTCCATGTTTCACTTGCTTGTTTGGCAATGGCCCAGGCAAGTCATCTGCCAACTATACGCATATAAGCTTGCAACTGCCCCAGGCAAGCAGAATTGGGAGCTGTTTGTTCTTAGGGAAAGCCAGAGAGTTGAAGTATTTTTCAAACCTGGAGTTTAGGTGGAGTGGGATGATTGTAACAAGAATAGTATTTTGTAATCATAGACTTCAGTTTCTGTTCAAATAATAGTGATTTCTTTTTTTCTTTTTTTTATTTCAGACTTGCAGCTTTAAGAAGTTAATGGATATCAACCGTGTCAGTTTCTAAACCTAGACTGTGTTCATAATGCAGCACAAGAACTTTGGTTTACAGAATCATACCAGATCTTTCTTGTAAAAAAATGTATTTGAGCATACCATGTCCACTGTAACATTTCTTTAACTTTTGAACGACGCAGAACCTCTCCTTTAAAAATTAGCGGTTTTACTATTGACTGTGTAATTTCTCATTTCCCAGAGAGGGGGGCATATTTCAAATTGTAGCAGGAGGTTTCGTAATCGAGGTCGCACCCACCAATAGAGTGAAAACACTGATTATTTCTCGTTCTGTAAGCGTGAACTAGGGTGTAAAACCGGTACAATCCTTTGAAATCACGGTAGTTTTATCAGTTGGGGTACACAAAACAATGACAAGTAAATGTTTTTTTGTGTTTGTTCTTTAAAGGTTAAAGTGATCGAGCGGTCCCGAGTTCGAGCCTCATAGTGCCTCTGTTCACGCAGGTGTATAAATGGGTACCGGCGAATTTAATGCTAGGGGTAACCCTGCGATGGACTAGCATCTGGCTTGTCCAATATATGTGGCACAGCAAAAACGCACGGATGTTCCTAGTTATATTGAAAACCTTATATCTGATGTTCACTGTTCTCAATGTAAATGAATGGTTATAATATGCATTGAATACTTTTTTATGTAGTGAATGTTGGATCGGGCGAAGTTTCTGCTCTGCTTCAATTATTTTAATGACTTTAAAGTCGTGAAATAAATCTCTTATTTACAATGCTTGCTTCAGTCCATACTGAGAAAATATCGGCCATAGGACTTTTTATACAGAGTTTGGTGCACTTGATCGTACTGTCAGAAGACAATGTGGCCACCAGTGAGAAAGTGGGGGGGGGGGGGGCGTGGACGTCAGTGAGATTATTTAGAAAAATAGAATTACTAATCCATAGCTGCAACCATACCGTCGAAAAATCGCTGACTTGGTCTTGAATTGATCGTTCTGCAAGTTGTAAGAACCTCGTTATTCGGTGCCAGACCACGTTTCCTCGCCCTCTGGTATATGGTCAGATCTCTGTTTTTGTAAGGAGACAAAATTCTCAAACGATAAAAACGCGCTGATTTCCGTAAGCGTTTTCATGCTAAAACGTAAGGCTTCTAAGGGCATTGGGGGAGGGGTATTTCCATAGCTTCGGTCGTCCCAAAAGAAAATGACCCTTTTCTCTTGTTAGCCATATCGATAAATTCAATCGTCTCTGAAATGTTTAGTGCCATGTTTAATGTCTCAGTTGACATTGAGTCCCCTCCGTCCGGGGAATAACGAAAGTGGGAGTTGTCCTTTATCCTTCAAAAATACTTAGAATATCCGCGGCAGCGTTCCTTCTCCTTGATCCAAAACTGCTAGCGGTTCTGTTGACAATTAGAACAAACAAACGGACAGTATCGCGGATTCGCGGTGAACCGCGACAATTACCACTAATCTGTAATACCATCGACAAAAGCATCTGACCGGTTTATAAATAGTCTAATTATAAGTTAAATGGGCTTAGTCACCATGAAAGAAGCCACCTTTGGTATAGCCTGCGTCGCAGACGGACAAAACCGCCGGTAAAGTCACTATATCGAGGATTATGTGACACGCCCGGCTGCAACGCAGGCTACCTTTGGTAATGCCGCCAATTGAAAGAGGTTAATAAACTGAGAAGAAACAAAGCTGGCTTCCAATGAGGAAGATTAACTTGAAAATTTTAGGCTAAATGGTACAAGAGATGTCGTCTGTGAAAAAGCTCCTTTTAGTGCAATACCTATGCTGTTTTTGAACTTTTTGCTTGACATGAATCGTTAGTTTTATTTTTAGTCTGCTGTTTTTAACAACAGCCCCAACAGTATATTGTCACTGCGGTGTTATCTAAGTAGCTCTTTTTCAACGCCAAAATCGTGAAATCCTAGCTTGCTCAGTACCATTCTGGGAGAATGTATGTAAACGGACCTTACTATGCTCGACTGTATTGACAAGACCCTGAGTAGGGTTCTCACGTATGGCCCTTACGCTTGGTTAATACGAGTGGATAAGATTTATATGGCCTCGCTGCATGCTTCGGGCCTTCTATTTTCGTTTTGGTGGGTTTGTGATCATTTTTTTTGTTACTTGATTAATAAAATTGCGAAACAACATTTTACTGACAAACTCGTTATGATTCAGTACATTACAAGTGGGATGACCCAGCAAGTTTATTTCTTTTTATAGATGGCGGTTTACTTTAAGGTTATGTCAACTCTTGCCGGCCCACTCTGCAGTTATTTAGCCCTTTCACGGGAACTTATGAACTCACATTTGACTTCACTCCCAATGTGTGGCCTCAGTTCAGTTAGTAAAGCATCATTTTTTTCAGGCTTCTTTATTCCAATTGCTTAAATTGGAAATTCACAGCAATGATCAATTCTCACTTTCATCAACATGCGTAGTTCATTACAGTGGGGGATCTAGGGGAGGGCGCGCGCCCACCACCCCGCCCCCCTTTATGGGCGAAAATTTTAAGGCTCGAAGGGCCCGAAAATTTCTTGGCCCCCCACCTTAATTTAAGGCCCGAGGGCCGGGAAATTTTTCGGGCCCCCACCTTAGAAAGAAATCTGCATATACTTAACATCAGCTGCAGTTGTAACATGAAAACGTCCAATTTGAATTCGTAGAACATTTGCATATCGTGCTTTGAGAAGATTTATCAGTTCAATGGAATCTAGCCTACGGTTAATTGTTTCGACGGAGAGAAAGGCGAGCAAAAACCTGCTGCAAAACTTGTTCTTGAAAACGATATTAATAATAAATAAAGTATAATAAAATTAAAATAAATTATAATAAATTAAATTAAAATAAATTATAATCCCGTTTGACTTTCTTACTGACAAGACAGGCTCGGCTATTTTTCCCAACTTTTATACGCCGTGTAAATATGGTAAATTATCACACCTCCATACGGTTATCGAATGTACTCACGGTAACCTAAATTTCATACTAACAATAACAATAAACGATAAGCTGAGGTTTTAAAAATACGTTCCGAATTCAACGGCAAATTACTTAAAAGAGCTATGTCATGGTTTGTGACTAAATTTTTCAAACTGGTCATTCGTAATCCCGTCTCAATCTTCTCCATCCTTAACCATCCTTGTTCCTTTATGGTTTAGTATCAGCTCTTCGTTGTTTTTCTGCCATAGTAAACTATTATTTTGAGGCTTCCAACATTTCAAAGGTGATTTGGTTTGTCACAAAAAATGAAGTAAATATCGTTAAATAGCTCCTTTTTAAGTTATACCGAAGTTATTTATTGTGTAATGGGTGTTAACCGAAACAATTTAAATTCGCTTTTTCCAAATTATAGTGAGCGATTTTTGACCAGTATCACGGATTTTGCCCTCATAGTGCCTCTGTTAACCCAGGTGTTCAGGCGAATTTAATGCTGGGGGTAACCCTGCGATGGACTAGCATCCAGCCCGTCCAATATATGTGGCACAGCAAAAACGGACGGGTGTTCCGTTGTGTTAATGTCCTTATATCTGATGTCCACTGTTCTCTATGTAAATTAATGGGTACAATATATATTGAATGCTTTTCTTATGTAGTGAATGTTGGACCGGGCGAAGTTTCTTCTCTGCTTCAATCGTTTTAAAATCATAAATCTCTTAACGTTGTGCACGACTGATTCACGCTGGGCCTGACCAAGCACGTGAACCACGGCTGAACAAGCACGTGAATCACGGTCAGTACTGGGCCTAACCAAGCACGTGAATCACGGCTGAACAAGCACGTGAATCACGGTCAGTACTGGGCCTAACCAAGCACGCGAATCACGGCTGACCAAGCACGTGAATCACGGTCAGTACTGGGCCTAACCAAGCACGCGAATCACGGCTGACCAAGCACGTGAATCACGGTCAGTACTGGGCCTAACCAAGCACGCGAATCACGGCTGACCAAGCACGTGAATCACGGTCAGTACTGGGCCTAACCAAGCACGCGAATCACGGCTGACCAAGCACGTGAATCACGGTCAGTACTGGGCCTAACCAAGCACGCGAATCACGGCTGACCAAGCACGTGAATCACGGTCAGTACTGGGCCTGACCCAGCACGCGAATCACGGTCAGTACTGGGCCTGACCAAGAATGTGATGGTCACTTGCACAGAGAACCCACAGACCACTTCCAAATTATCATTTCATATAAATATTACTTTTTGGAGTGAATTCATTAATGTAAATACGTTTTTTAAATATTATATGTAATAGTGACTGAAAAGCCCTGTTGAAGGCAGTCTCAATAAATTATGTAATACTATGTATTTTATTGAAAAGCTCTTGTGCGGGTCACAATGGCTCCACGTGGCCATTTTCGAATTCCATTGTCCCGTCTCCCCACCTTCTAAGCAATAGAGACGGGGTTTTGGCCTACACATTGAAAAGAAGTCTGCCTTATAAGTATTCATTTTCAAAACAGTAATTTACAAATGACATTTTTCTTTAATTTTTAATAAAGGTTTCAAAAAATGCAAATAAAAACACACTTTCAAGATGTTAAATATTTCTCAGCTGATACATTATCTTTTTCTTACTTTTATAAATTATTATAAACTACTTTATACAATAACAAAATCAATGCGCGCACTCTGATTGGTCAATCAGCTATGGCTTATTGTTAAAGTAACCCATGAAAAAATCGCGCGTTGTCTGAATTATTATATAAAAGCAATAGACCACACTTTCTATGGGTTTATAGGGGTAATAACCCACGCGGGATGTTTGGTGTTGGGAAAACACGAGAAAAGTTTGTAAATCACGAGCCGCATGCTTAATTGATAAATTATGTTAACTTTTAGTGTCTCTATGTTAAATGTTCGATCTGGACGATTCTCCAAAGAGTATTATAATAACTGCTAAAGCTACTGTCCGACTTTTTCACGGTCCCGCCATTTATCAGGCCACCATCGCATTGCGTATTGGCGCTTCTATCAACGTGGTGCTGATCGAAGTCGCCCATATAAATCAGCACTTCTTGAAGACCACGAAATACAGTCTGAGCCGGCACCGATCCAGCGACAAATCTGCCTCGCCTTGAGGTTGGTTAACTTGGTGACGAGATTGAAGAGCTTGCTCTCGTCATTAGGCAAACGAACGCGCCCGAATCCCGAAAGAATCCCGACTACCACACGGTCTTTCCTCTTTTCCAGGTGCTGCGTTCTGACGTACGTGCCAGCCCCAGAACTTCCTATAGAGGCATCACAACGACAGATCAATAAATTGGACATCACTCGTGACTCACAGTGGCTGTACCACAAAGAATTCGACTTTTTGTCACCGGGAAAACTTGTGAAGTGCAACTTGTATTTGTGGCGAGGACCCTTTATGACCCCAAGCTTAAAAAATGGTCGTTTTTGAGGTCTGTGTAGTGTAATCACTGCATAGTCAAAGCTTGGCGGACTGTTCTTTAGGCGCCAGTTTTGAGGGAACTTAACATTGTCCACGCCAACCCAACGTAACTTGCCATTGCGTCGGAGAAATCCCACCTTCAGTTTAGTGATATCCGTTAGTAGCCGCTGGCCATCGTGAATGCAGTGTGCGGATGTCAGAACGTGTAATTTGGAAATGAGCGATCCTGTACAACCAGTCGAAATCTTCACGCTCGCTGAAAATGGAAATTTTTGTGCTTGAGTGGAAGTGTTCAACCTGATGCGACCGTCACGCCCAAAAATAAGTCTTTTTAAGCGAGACTTTAGGGGTGACTCGACTTTAGACAGCAGTGAGTCATAACTTGATTTCTGAGAAGGGGACAAAAGTTCCGGCTCTGGTTCTTCCATTGCACCGTCTATCACGTGGTAGAGATGTGATCCGTTAGTTTCGCTGACGTCCGCAAGATCATGAATTGCGATTCTGGTTAACGTCTCCGTACCATTCCGCCATAGCGTTTCATAGTTCAAGTCAATAAGGTCTTCTTCGGTGTCGTTGAGAACCTCCGTTAACATTACAGATTCAGCCTGTAAAGAAGTGTTGCCAAAGTTCTTCCCTTCCAAAGGCACAATGTTCTCTTTTCCGTTACGGCTTCTTCTTGATCGTTTTACTTTGAGCAACGCAATGTTTTCCTGAGACTTGCTTGCCTTTTCGTTGGGTCTCGACGCGATAACATCTTTTCCTGCAAATATTCCTACTAGAAACGCACTGAGTAAAATGGTTGATATCCAATAGACACACTTCATTTTCCCACCTCCTGTTTCCTTGAAGTAAACTCAAAAGTGAACTGTGATCGTATGTATCCGTGATCTTGTTTTGATGTTTTTAAGTAGTTGGCGGATGTTGCGGAAAATCGCGATGAACAACCTGAGTGAACATGGCCAATCTCGCCAGGCCGATATTAAGACGAAAAAAAAAGCAGGTGATCGAACAGGGGCGAGACAGCACAAAAGACTCGCAAGAACAAAAGAGAAAAATTCGTGAGAGTGTCGATTAACACCTCTGTATATGTCTAAAATTTGAAAAGAGACGGAATCTAAGTATTTTTTTTTACACATGTAACTTGTCAAAACACTTTAGTCGGCTTCGCGAAATAAAATTATCATCCCAAAGAAGCCGAGTTGAAAAGTAGTACGCATTTACCATATGCCAAAAATGCTTCGCGACTATTCGTTTTAAAAGCCTCCGACGCTCAGGCTTAATACTACCTTTTCATTGAATTTCTTGTTACAAAGGATTGAATAGATTCGCAGGGGTGGTACGAGTTCCGCCGCAGGTTCAACACCTGTTAATACGAAACCGCAGGCCTGAGCTCACGAGTTCTGTGTGGGCAAGCACTGCAAGAATTCAAAAAAAGTTAACGGTGTTTTCTCTAGAGAATGAGCTGCATCGGAAATAGTTAATCAAGAGAACTGATAAACAATACGCGTTTAGTCGGCTTTCACGGCTCGTTTCCTCGGACGAGGGAAATAAAATCAACCGACAATTGAAGTCCACTTCTACTTAACAACAGCTGGATTTAACTGTTTTACGCGTGATCGAATTCAAGTATTTTGTTGTTGGTTTAAGCAAGCGATGAGTGTTCTTGAAGCAAAACAATGAACGGCGTATTTTCAAACATCCAGTATAACAACACAACTCTAGAAGTTTCCTATAAAGAATTTTTTTGTTCAAGGAGCTTTTAAAACATAGCTAAGGTGAGCCGAAGAAGAACGAACAGCGACAAAAAAATCATTTTTTTAGTTTTAGCGGAAATAAAACTTTCACTGGATCGTACTCACTCCCGTCTAGTTGTGGCTCACCTCTTTAATCTCGCTGCCAATGAATATTATTGTGGGAAAATGTTACGTACTTCAGTTTACGTCTATAAAATATAAATCGGTTTGGAATCATTTTTGCTAAAAAGAGCATAATTTCCGGAGTGTCATTTTATGACGCAGTATGACATCAGCCATTTTAAAGACTATTTTAAGGCAATGGCTGCGTCAGTGTAACTAAGAAAAGATCGTTTACGTACAAAAGCTGAATTTTCAAAGGAATTTCTCATCTCACTGAGTGAAACTGTTTGTCGGTCATTATGGCGTGGAATGCACAGCCTATAATATAAACTTAACTGAAAGAATATACGTAAATGACCCATAAAACAATATTGTGATATGAGGGATGGCAAATGTTTAGCTCGGTGAATAAAATAAATGGTAAAGATGAAATGATCAGTTATATATGACACAAGCGTGGCACAAAAAAAGATGCTGAGTCCCCGACAGGATTCGAACCCATGACTCCCCAGTCCTGCATACTACCACCTGGTATCAGCAATGTCGAAACAACATTTTTCTGATAAATATGATAGACGGTCAATTTTTAAGCAATATTTTATAGGAGTATGTCTAGTTCCACACTGAATACTGATGAGTGTTTGAATACTGATTTCTGAATACTGATGACTGCTTGAATGAAAAAGGCGTGCTGATAGAGCCCTTGATTCTAAAGATAAATGTCCTCGCGCAAAGTGCTTTACGGATAGTTAAATTTGCTGCTTTTTTTACAAGTTGATTGTCTACGTAACTTCTTTAACTTGTCTGAGGTATTTCTTTTTGTAGTGACCATTAGTTTTTTGTGACAGTTTCGATAGTCTACTCTTAGGAATTAGTAGCTGGCTTTTCATATTTCATACAGACAGTGTCGCCATAGCTGCCGCTTAATCCAATACAGGAGAGCGTAAAACAGTTTTTAACGAACCTGTCGCTCTCACAACAATTGCGGTATCCTCTATCACTCGTTAAACCTGACCAGTTTTATCTAATGACTGTCTGTTGACGTCACACTCGTTACGTAAACATGCAGTGGATCAAACTATGCTCACAACTAAATTAAATCAAGCATTCCTGTTTATAAAATTCTAATACTTATTTCTGAAGACTAAATTTGCGCTTACGTTGCCAAGGAGCCACTCCCTTCCTGTAAGATCTTTATAACATAATACACAGCACCTTTCAGTTTGTTAACCAACAGAGGTAGAACCTGTAGACAAAAGAACCCGCCGAGTTTAGCGATGTAAGTCAAATACATGACAACGGTGCTCTTTCAGTACCCAAGCGGGGGCGTTATCCAATCTTAATCATGTTTTCCGAGTTCATCCAGAATTTTTCTCCGTACAGATCAAAAATTTTAACCAAACCTAACCCTGATTGATTTAACGCAAAATTGACCCTTTAGAGGAGTCTTCAGTCTCTTACAGATAACGAATTTCTACTAAATATATTTAAATATCGACGACATTATCACCATTTAAGTTTTATTGTCTTACAAAAGAAAGAGAATCTGAATTAAGTAATTGAACTGTAGATATCAAGCCATACAAAGGGGCACGGAGAGGATCATAGTACTTATGCGACTTCCTTCCTGATTTACCATGGAAAGGATAGCTACGTATCAAGCCGGGAGATTGAGAAGGATTGTAATTGACAAAACCGAAAAATTTAGGCCTGACTCTAACTCTTTCCTTTTGCATATTCTTCTGCCTGTCGAAGCGACGCCATGCATGTCTAGTCCTGCTTCGATTATTGAATCCAAATCTATCTTCATATCCTCCGCAATCGACTTTTTGGGCTTTCTCATCTTCGTTCTTTATCTCTCTTCTCCCGCCATCGATCCGGCTGCCCGTCTTGTATCAACGTTCTAAAGGCAGACTCGAGTGTTAATAATTGTGTCGAACGGGTATACACCCCTCTGTAACAGACCCAGTGGAATCTTTATCCTCACTGGGTTTTCGGGAAAAAAAGTCGCCGGGTTGGCTAATTTCCCACTGGGTTCGCTCGTTTTCTGTCTTATTTTGCTTATTTATTATTATTTTGTGCAAACAAAATACGCTGGATCACACTGCACAGTCACTGGGTAAATGAGGAGACTAAATTTTCGCTGGGTAGAGGAAAATAATCCATTGGGTAGGGTTTCAGTGGGTCTGTTACAGAGGGGTGAGGGTATGAAGTGCAGAGTTCAATTAGGAAACGAAGAAAGGACCCTAAGATCACTTGTCGTCCAGTGTACAGTTTAAAGATTTCTTTTTGAGACCTTTTTGCAGTTGAGTGTACATACGTCGTTAAGGATAATGATTTTAAATATGTTACACGAGTTTTGTCTTTGTCAGCTATTTTCAGCCATCAATCTAACTACATAGGATCGACTAAAAAGCAAATTAATTCTAATTACATTCTTTGATCGTGCTTGACATGCAAACCGATAATAACACAGTGGCGTTGCTCCAAATTACACGACCCTAGTCAAAATGACATCGGTGTTATCGGTATTATTCTTCACATAGAGCGTGTCTAAACGAAAACGATCGCTTTGAAACTGCTAAAGGTGATTTAACAGACTTCCAGTATCACAATTGTGGCGATCCAATCAAGATTTCTCGTCACCATACATTTTTCAAAATTTCAATGTAAAAATTGCGGATTTACAGAGTTCAAGGTGTAGCGCCGTTTAAGGGTGGATTTCCACTGTCGCGTGTTTTTTTTACGTGCGTTTACGTGCGTAAAAACATTTAGAGACATTGTATGAACGGCTTGCGTATACGTGTACGCAAGTTTTCCATACATCGTCTATAATTTCATTTACGCACGTAAAAAATTACGCGACAGTGGAAATCCACCATAAGGCGGGGATACACGTGAAGGCTGCTGTTACGCCACGTAACATGGGCTTAGCACAAACATCTCGCTAGCGTTTCAAGCAATGCAAAATCTCTATGCTCATTTCATGAATCTATGTTTTGGGGTTTACAGCACATTTTGGGTGATTTTTGAGTATTTTTGGAAAGACATATTTTTTCTTAAAGGATTAGTAAAATTTCGGACAATATAAAATGTTGAAATGCAGTTTTGAATTTGAAGCTAAAAATTTGTAGATGGACTCCAAACAGTCTGAGGTACTCTTTTGGTGGCGTAAACTGCCTGATGGTGTTCCAAACCAATTTTTCTCTTTTCAATTCCTTCTAAAAATTTCATTCAAATTCACGTGTACTCCCGGTATTTTCTACTTTCAACTAATTTCATTAATTCAAAATGCAAAGACATGTGCCAACCGTGTTGAGTCTATTTATGTAGCACCAGACAGCACGGCTCCACAACCGATTAGGGCTCGCGTATATAATCGAAATTTTATGACTTTTATGTCCTAATAGACACTGTTAATAGTGGTATATTGCAAATCCGCGACCTGATTGACTGCCTCATGGTTGTCAGCTCGTTGCAAGCATAGCCCAGGTAGTCCAACTCGCAGTTAGGTTGGCGGTGTCTAATTTTGGAAAGACTACCCGCACCCTTGGAGCGCACGAAAGTACAGTTGCCAAAATCACGAATTTAGCAACTATAGATAATTAACCACTTTCACTAAAATTTTTGTTGAATATAGCGGTCTCTGGGTCATGCTGCTTGCTCTCGATTTCCATCGACTTTTTGATAGTTGTTAGCTGACTTTGGCGATCGGGAATATCAGTCGAGAGCAACCAATTGTTACTGGCAGAAATAGAACACAATCGCCCGTGCGTTGCCTTCGGTGGGACCACGATTACCTTAATTATGGTTTCAAAATGTCTAAATTGTAGTTTTTTTAGTTGGAATGTTATCATTTGTATACAAAAACAATTAGGGTGCTATAACAGCAAAAATCAGGGTGCTCTATTCTCTTAGAGCGATGCGGTCGACTTGGGTACCCCTAGTTAACTATTCGCTCGTAGAAATCTCGGGCTCGTGCTGGTTGTCAATTCTGACATAGCAAAAGGATAACTTATGATACACCACAAAGAACTACATAGGGTAGCCATATTCTCTTCTATTATCAAAGCAGGCTTTTGTTGAACAATCGTTCGGGAAAAGACTATCATGTTGCCTATCAGATATCTCAAAACTTTTACTGAAAATGTAAATGGCGAAATGGAGGAAACCTCAAAATAACAGTTAACTAAGGGAGGAAAACAACAAATAGGTGATAGTAAACTCAAAAGGAACAAGGATCTAAGGGATGGCTACGCATGGGAAACCGAGTTATGACGGATTGCAAATAACACTGACTTGAAAAAATTAGTCTCATTTTTTTCAAAATAGTCAACCATGACTTTATATTAACAGCTCCCTTAAAAAAATAACTCATCGCTAATCTAAGAGCATTGAAGCCATAACAGCAAAACTTAGAGAGGTGTTCAATACCTCCAAAAATGTCTCCTTTGAGGGCGGCGACAAGTTATAACGACGTAATATCACGTGAGAAAATTTCATAATGATTAGCGGATATCCGCAATATATGATAAGTAAAAGTGCTGCCAAAAAGCTAAGAAATGTCAAACCATTGAAAAGTTGTAAAATCTGGTGAGATAAACTGCAAATAAACTTGCTTTGTGTTTTACAACGCTATTTTTTAGAGTTTCACATGCCGTTATCCAATTTTGTGCACTTAAAATTTTTCAGATGCCAAGTCTTTTCCAAATATAGTCTATCCGAGAATAGGCCGCCACAAAAGAGTTTTGAACAAAAAATAACTATGTTAAAACCAGGAATGCTGATTGGAATTTTACGGTAAAAATGCTACTTGCCCTTTCAATATCGATAAATTTTGTTATGGAGGTAAGAATGAAAATCACCAATGACAAATACTGTAAATCGCGATTCTGAAGATTGTGAGATAGAGGGATGAGTACCAAGTTTCAGCACTGTGTGATTTCTGGGATCGTTTGGGTAACAACTTCACGCCATTTCACTCCTCGCGGTAAAATCTGAACTCAATACATAGCTCAGTTGGCAGAGGATCGCACCGGAATTCGCGGAGGTCACGGGTCGGTTCGAATCCCGTTGAAGCCCTAAAATTTTCAGGCTTCTTTAGGAAATTCACTGCGTTGATCATTTCTCACTTTCATCTACATCCGCAGTCGGTTCACATGTGAATTATTTCATATACTTTACGTCAAACTTGACCAATGTCACTGCTGTCAGACAGTGCCTTTTTTTACATTGGGGGCTTTTACTCACGATGAAGTGGAAGCACGATCAAGGATATAAAGAAAAGTTCAAATTAACGAAGTTCTTGACTTTTTAAATGCACTGCACCTTAACAAAATTGCTTCGACAACTGGAATGGCGCGCAACAAAGGCACTCTACATATGTCGCGATTTTCAACTGACTAAGAGAAGCTTTTATATAAACGTTCAACAAGTGTAGTTCAGTAAATCAGCAAGACACTGGTAAAATAATATAAACAGTACAAATGAAAACCTTTTAGTTGAAGTAGTTTTCTTTTTCTGTGTTTGACCGCTGTTGAATGCGAGGGATTGCCTCTGGAAGACAACGACCGATTACAAAATCATAAAGATCATAAGAATGTTAGCGCCAAAACGTTGGTGCTTAGTCTCTCTCCCCGAAGGCTCTGGAGTACCTTAAAACACTAGAATCACCTGATAAAGATATGAACATTATATTTCAAGCTTGGTCTGCAGAAGAGCTTCAGGGTTAAGACGAAACGCCCTACTTGTGAAGCCGTGGACGCTTAGAAACAAGATATATGTTAAAACAACTGAGGAGAACGTGCTTCCTTTGCAATGACATCTGCAAATGGTTAGATGTTCTAGTCTTCTCGGATAACGACGATAAAACCGTAGGTCCCGTCTTCTGTATCACGTTCAGCAGGGGACGTTAAAGAAGCCACATCGTAAAGAGTAGGACACGGAGTTCCCGGTGATGTGGTGTGGTGTTTGCGCCTCTTCGAAAGTTTTATACATGAGGTTCTGGCTCGGGAGAATTTGGCAACCACTTCCCGCTCCTCAAAGTAAAATATTTGTCTTTGCCTATGGTGCTTTCTAAGAAAAGTATAATGATTTCTACTAGTAGCGAAAGATTTACAATATTTGATCATTAGAAGCATCGAAGACTTCGTAATTGTTGTATAGTTGCATAGTAACTGTGGATATCAACGTTCCTCGACAAATTTAGTCTCAAAACGCTATTTTTGACGCAGCCCACTTCGTTGTATTGTTAATGAAGTATGTATAACGTGCACGAATAATATTCGATGATCTGGAACACCCCAATTTCAAATCAACGCTTTCGATGAGTTCAGTTTAAGCAGCCGTTAAGTTCGGGCCATACGTTTGGCTTGAAACTCTCGTTCGCTCTCATCGACTTTCATGCGCTCTCGTTGACTTTGAATGCGCACTCAATTTTTTTATGCGAATCGATGAGAGTTAGTTTTTTCTCGTTTCGCCCGAGTTGTTGATAGTCGGAGTGAGGGCTGATAAAAACTCTCATGACACTCCACGCACTCTCATCAACTCTCATACTAATTTGGCCCAGGCCTTTGGGCAAGCTCTTAGCACTATGCAAAAAAAATAGGTAAGGCTCAGCTTATCAAAGATGCAATTTTTAAAATACATCACATTTTCATTTAAATGTTTCGAGGTTTAATGATTGATCGTCGGTTAAGTCCAATATTAATTTATCTCAGACATGTCAATTCACGAGACCTCATGCACCTAACTCCAAATATTCTTTCGCTGAAATAAGCCTTTGCATGCACCAGTTCGAAACGCATTGCACCTTTCGTTTCTCCTTTTTACCGACTATTTATAGCATACAAAATTAACGAAAAACTATGCATCATTTGTTCCACGACCGAGTCAGATTGGGCGTGGGTCTATTCCCGAAATAACGCCACAAACTGATTTGCATGCATGTTAACAGAATAAGGCAGGATTTTGCTGAAATGCCAAACTCGGATCGCAGAGAAAAGCCTACTGAAATAGTTTTATCGCAGTAGGTTTTTTTAGTTCTTTAATACCGTAAGTCCTATATCTCAGCTACTTTCCTTATTAATTTAGCAAAATGCTGCGCAATGTAAAAAGACCGAGCCGGGTTGTTCAAAGCTGCATTAAAATAACCCAGGGTAAGTGCGAAATTTGAATTTGGATGTGAAAGCTTAAAAAAGCATATTCAGTTACATTCTTTTTGTCTACAATGCGTAAAAAGAATAGAGAAAAATATCGGACAAAATTCTTTTGATCAAAAGTAAAAGAAACCCGGATTCAAATGTAACTCCGGGTTAGCGATAATAACTAGCCGTGGACCAGACACAATACGATTTGTGTTCAAGCATTTCTCTGTAATTTCTGCTTACACAATCGATGTAAATAGTCTTCTAAGATGTTATCATTCACTCACTCACCTATATCTATAAACGAGTTAAAGAATTAAATAAACCATATGGTTTCAGTGACATGTAGGGTATTTTTTATGAGTTGTGGGTGTGGCTTACTAAATTTCTTTCACTAAAAAGGGGTGGCTAATCAGAGCATAGGTACCCCAAGCTCAGTGTATGAGAGTATTACGAAATCATGACTGTAAGAGCTCGGTTGTATCGTTCGTAGTTAATAACAGGCCGACATAATGGTAAGAGATTGGCAGATTGTGTCCAAAATATTCCTGTCGAAAATATTCCTGTCGCCTATTAATGTACGAAAGTCACGGTCAAGTACAGTCAAGTAAAGTTTTTGAGCGCCCTACCGCATCAGAAGAACAGTATGTAGTCAATAATTAGTCTCGATTCTTGTACTATTAAGAGATTGTATAGAAGATGATCCTGTCGCTTTGAGTATACGAAATTTGCAATGAACTTTTTCTTTGAACTCACCTTTTTTCTTCTCTTGTCATTTCTTGTGATTGTAAGGCGTTTTCAGTAAGCGTCCTAGCGGTGGTTAAAGTGCACCTAACCTCAAAATATTTTTTCGCTAAAATAAACCTTTGCACCAGTTCGAAAAGCATTGCACCTTTCGTTTCTCCTTTTTACCAAATTCTGGTTATTTATAGCATTCAAAAGTTACGAAATCCTGTACATCATTTGTTCCACGACCGAGTCAGAAGGGGCGTGGGTCTATTCCTGATTTGACGTCACAAACTGATTTGCATGCATGTTTACAAAGACTTGATGCGATGCAAATCATTTTGTGACGTCAAATCAGGAATAGACCCACGACCCTTCTGACTCGGCCGTGGAACATATGATGCACAGTGTTTCGTAACCTTTGAATGCTATAAATAGTCAGAATTTGGTAAAAAGGAGAAACGAAAGGTGCACTGCGTTTCGAACTGGTGCAAAGGATTATTTTAGCGAAAAAAATATTTTGGGGTTAGGTGCATTTTAAAGGAGAACGGAAGACCAGAGTCAAGTTTTTGTTTGACCCCTGGAAATTGTAGGAATAACTTAGCTTTGTGGAAAACAAAAAGAAAAAGCGAATTTTTCCGACCGAAATTGACAAATACGGCCAAAAACTGAGGCCATTTTTCGAAATTCAACATCCGCCATCTTGACCTTTTTTTCTTCCGGTTACTTCCAAATTAGGACTGTCGAGGGCTGCCATGTTGTGACGTCGCTGTGCACATGCACTTTCTCAAGTTGATAAATTTATTTGTGAAGAATCTTTCAATTGTCGAAACTGCATTAAGCTTGTATTATGGCCGAGATCGAGCCTTATTGTTTTGAACCGATGCGAGACAGTTCGGGGTCAAGATGAGCTCCGAAGAGGAAATACATCGTGGTGTGTATGCGAGTGTTGTGTGAACTGGGAAAGGCAACAAGAGAAAGAATGTTTGTGCTGAAAAAAGATCGATGAAACTCCACTGCTTAAGAAGCGGCCTATTTTTTAAGGACAGTCGATGGAAACGTATCCCTCGTTTGGAATCTCTTGGCGTTCTGTTTGAACAGCCAACTGCAGCACATTCGTCCAATGTAATTTCGAGCTTCGCGCGTTTATCCCATGAGGTGTGCACTGTGACGTCATGCTATGCGCCCAAGCTTTCAACATGTCTTCCAAAATGGCAGGGGATGTTGGCAATACACGGATGATAGACCAACATTTCTAAAACTGGGGCTCGACCATTTATCAGTTACTAAAGAGGACCCCATTTCATCCAAATGTTTCGGCAGCTAATGAGTATTAGTATATTCTCAGCTCCGACTATTGCATTTCTAGCTTTTTGATTGGCTAAAAAACTCCGACTATGAGCCAATAGTCGGAGTTTTACGTCATATGGAAAATAGTGCGCCAAGTTTAAAAATTTTCCGCACTAAGTTTTTAACTTCAGCCCTCTATAATGGCCGACACTGGCAGGTTTCAGGAGCTGTCTCCCACAAAAATTCAAGAGATATGGTTTGAGAATTTACTAAAACAATTATTCCATTCGCCCTTGTTGAATATGAAGTGATCATAACCAACTCGCGCTACGCGCTCGTTGGTTATTTTATCACTTCATATCCAACGCGGGCTCATGGAATAATTGTTATATAACGAAAATTTACGATAGAAATAAAATGTTGAAACTCCAATCTTCTTTTTCCAAGGAGTTTTTAAATTAAGATGATCTGCATGTGAATGGGATATATTATACAAATTACTGTTCAGTAATCTTTTCTCAAGATTCTGCTTGTGAAAATGAAGTATGAATTATTAATTTACCAATTGCTCGAGTTGTCTCGGTGAAGTCTCTTTATTCGGACAAAAGGTATAATAGATGTGTAGGAATAATTACATCATTTTGAATACAGAAGCATTTTCTCGTAGTACATGAAATTTTATACAGTCATCTCAATGCTGAGCTTGTCAAGCAAAGAACTTGGTGTATTAAATACAACTTATCTGCCATTCATTTGACTTGGTTAAATTCAGTTAAATAAGCTAATATTGCACCAGACACCCTCTGGTAAATTCGAAAGCTGTCCACCACCTCCCAGATAAGAACCAATGATATATTTCGGGCTTATGTCGAAATACTTGCTTAAAAAATTGACCTGAAAAATGATAATTTATGCTTTCAACACTAAATTGGAAGTCACGTAACTCAATCAACAAGATTATTATCTGGTCAGTACATGACGTGTCTCATAGAGACTGGAAACTACCGAATTTGATTGGCTGAAATCGATATTGACCGCGGTCTAGATTTCTTTTCCAATCGCAATCTAGACGGCTTACATTTTGAGGTGAGAATGTTAGGAAAGGAAATTTAAAAGAAACATCGACTTTTTGTGCTAAAAATACTAAATGGAAGAGTCAAAAAGGAAGTGCCAAAAAGCTCGAGAAAAAAAACAAAGAGTAAACTTTGCCAAATTTAAAGTTTGCAAGCAAAATGTCAGTGAGTACGAACCTCCTGTATTAGTTGAGTTTAATTTTTTTTTCGGCCATATAATAAGTACTTTATTAACCAGCTTAGTCGGTCTGTACAGCTTAGTCGTGGGTACACACCTCACTATGTTCGGTCTGTATTCACGACCACGGTCAAGATTCTCCCGATTGTGGAAAAGCAGAAAGTTCATTAAATGTAATAGTTTGCAAAAGATTTTTAAATTGACAAAGTCACGTGACTCCCCTCATGACAGCGGCCATTACGTCACTGTATTATTCCCGCCTTAAAGCAAAGACTGTCAATATATTAGGCGGGGTGGTTGGGATGGGTGGCAGATACTTTCGAGTTGATCAGAACGTTCGTCGTATTTAGTGGTTGGGGGGTATCTTAGCGACTGTCCCATGTGAAAATGCGCTTCGGTATCTGCTTGGAGGTTGCTCCATCCAGGCGCGAATCTGTGCCAGTTTTAGCGACGTGATCTTTGTGGCTACGTTCATCCGACGCCTCTTCTTTCTCTTGCCAAACTTTATGTGTAGAGAGCCCGAGAACACGCCCATGACGAATCGTTCCTGCCGACGGCCTTTCGTGATTTTGCCGAAGATCCCTGCTCCGGAACTACCGTAGAATGAGTCGCAGCGGTTGAGAATCGCATGATTAACGCAGTAAGCTTTGCAGTAAGAATACCAGAGAGTATCCAGAGGTTTGTCAGCGGGAAATGAAGCGAATTGGATCCTCATGTGAATCGATAGTTCCGCGGGGATTTCATACAACTCCAGGTATTCATTCTTGTGCGGCCGCCGCAGCCTAATTACAGAGTAATCGTATCGGTAATCCCGAGACAAAGTCCAGCCCCGGGGGACTCTGACGTAATCGACTCCAATCTGTATCACCTTGCCCTGATGTCTCAGGACGAAGACTTTTACCTCTTTAGGATCATCGAAAATCCACTTCATCCCGCTATGGACGCAGTGCGCCGCTGTAAGAACATGGTACTCTGATATGAGAGTGCCAGTGCAGCCTGTAGAAATTCTTACCACTGCTGAGTACGGAAGTTGTTTGGAGTCGACATGAGAGACCAGTGTTCGATCGTCCGAACCAAACACGTATCTTCTTTGCCGGTGGCGCCTTTTGTTGCGTTGGTCGTGATACATGTTGAATTCAGCTGGATCCAAGTTTGGGTCTTCCAGCTCAAAATCGGAAAGCCTACTCCAAACATCACGTCTAGTGCCGTTTTCCTTTGCGTCTGCACGTTTTTCCAGGTGTACCAGTGTGAGAGTTAGACTACCGTTCGACCAAAACGTTTCATAGTTTAGCCGTGACAAGTTAGTTTGCTCAGTATCATTAAACAAATCATCAATGTCTATCTCCGCTGAGAAGTTATTCGGTTGAAATACGCCGGTGTGGTTTGACTTATCAAGCGCGGTGGTCATAACGTCTTTGATAAAGAAGTCAAGTGGAGGAAAATCATCATCGATAGTTTCCTCTGCTACATTCACAGGCGTACTCGATGTACTGTTTTTCCTTGTCACAATTTGAGAATTAGCGACTCTTTTAGGGGTGTGTTGCGACGAGTGAACAAAGACAGAGCACCGAAGGAACCAGGATAGGAAACACGCAACAGCAACACTTTTGACCAAAGTCATTGTATTGGCCTCACCTCTCTCAGTGAATACCGATCAATGAATTCTTGCTGAGAGGCGCGTTATCTTCTAAACACGTACAAGGAAGATCTGCGAATGAAAATACAAGGACGTTATTTTCAAAGCGTGGGATCTCAAAAACATTCCCACATCCAACCACAATACTAAACGCCGCCCTTTTAGGATATTTAAACTAATAACGTTTGTGATTCACCTGTAAACCACTACTATTGATTTACAAGATGCGAGACTGCCTTAACCCCTTTTCTTTCGTTGAACGTACTTCTATTAACTGAGAAGGCTTTTATCACTCCGAGATCCTCTTTCTCTAATTTAGTACAGTCTTGATCAATATTTTTTAGTCCGTCCCGACCAAAGTTTCCAATTTTATCTTCCCTTAATTATCGTCAGGTCGATTGAGTTCTTAATTGTAACGGTTTAGGGCATTCAAAGTAGGTTTGTATAAATAGAACTCGCGCGATATTTAAGGAAGCTTTTAATTAACTTATCGCATGCAATTTATCTCATGTGGGATATTTATGGAATTGTGAAAGAGTCGTTCCCTTCCGCAAAACTAAAACAATCACAAACACGACGGCTCGACATTGTAATTCAAGTTGTCATTTGTCGATTTTTAACGATTTTGGAATATCTTAAAATTGATTTCGTTTAAAAATATAACGGCAAAAAAAGAAGGGCCGCAGGGGTTTCAATAACAGCCGGTTACCGGAGGTCCATCGCCGCTTATAACGCCTCTCACCGCCGTCTTTGTGATGCCTAGAGTGCTGGAAATGCATTTCCGAGCTTCTAGATTTCAAAATTTTCTGGGGAAGCATACCCCCAGAAACCCCTAGGGGAAAGGGGGCTTACGCCCCCTTTTGTCGTCATGACCACCTATTCTACTATCGGCAGCCGCTTATTACAAAAATTATTGAAACCCCTTGCCTTGAAGGCACTCATCATTTATTTATTACAAGAGTATTTTTAGCACTTCCGCATGTTGTAGACGCAGCCTTTGAGCGTAAGTTTAGAACTCGTAAATTTTACTGAATTCAATTCAAAACACAAAATAGCACTGTTTTGCGGTGCACGAAATACGAGTCAATGATAGTATTTGTAATTTTTAGGTATTTTTTCTACGCATTTTCTAAAGAGAGATTTTTTAAATTCTTATTTGTTCAAACTCGCTTGTTTCGGATTTTCGGCAGTTGTTGGGCAATTCATTGTAAGCTGGACAGGTTCCTCATGACTCATGACAGACAAATTTCTTTTGCAGAAAATAGAAGCCATATCAGATTATTACTAGTAAATATTTGATAGGCATCTAACAAATTTACAAATTAAGTTATTTTTAAATATACTGAGGATATCGAACAGATAAAAAATGTTGTAGATGCTATTTAATTTTAATTTTGTTGAATTTGTTTTGATTACGATCCAGAGCAAAATGAAGTAACAGAGTTAAGATCAGACCTCAGATATTCACATTTTTATCTGCAATGTTTTTTTTACTGATTTACTGAGCCGCTTATGTTGAAAACAAGAGAGGACAAAAAATAAAAAAAGGGTACTTGACGTCCGCTTTGACGCCCAGCCTCGCTAAAGCAGCCCATGCCATTTTACGACAACCACAACCCTTGAGCTCGAAAGCACGTGAGCCACGCGAGGGGGAAATGCAAGGAAAGGAGGGTTATCTTTAGACCCTTCTAAGAGGGTAACTCCACGAGGAGGGTCAGCCTCTCTCAATGTAAACAGGCCCTTAGACCTCGTACTCATTAATACTTTTTTTTTTTATCTGAAGACTCTATTTTCATAGTCAGCGTTGATATGATGGAGCTCCGAACGCTTTCAATGTCTTTACTCTGAACTCGTATCATTGTGGAACATATCATGAAGAACAGTCGTGAACAAAAACGCATCCGCATTCTGTGGACGCGACGGAGGCTTAAATGTCCTCCTTTACTGGGCATGCGTCAGGCTTCGTGTACACCGCATCTATTCAGACGAGTCTAGCAAACCGACGACCTGACGAGTCTCAGTCGGATTATCGGAATTATCTCGTAATTTCTAATATAATGAGGAGGCATTTTGCGCAGTCATGCCCGCATAAGTGGTGTTAATGACAGATATCGAGTCACCTTCTCTAGCTTGTCACCGTTTGATTTATCGCGACAAAGAAGAAACTAGAATGCCTGGTTAGAATGAGAGGTAGAATTGAGATGAAATGCCATTAAAGCCGAATCGGAAATCGGATTTTACGCTGCAAATACTGGCATAAGATATCGGAAAGCCTAACGAGGAAGCACATTTCTATTAGGACTAGTTTAATAAGGGCCAAATAACAGCAACAATTTTGATAAGACATACCTTAGTTTTGGGTTTTGCAATTGCTGTTAGTAAAAACCATGCTGCTCAATGTGCAAAACAAATGTAATGAGTAAACATGATTTTATCCAAGAAACATTCCGTTTTCTATCGCGAAAACAAACAATAAAATTTGGATGTGGTAGTTTGCAAGGCTCAAATATAGTGTTTTGATTCAGTTTTACCACAATTCAACGTACCTTGCTAATTCTAAGCTGAAGTCGTCTTTGGGCTTTCACTGCGTGTAGATACTGACTTTCTCGTTACATAGTGACCTGAAATCGTCACAATTTACTTGTTTATGCTATTAAGGACAGCAGGGATCGAATCTGTAATGATCACAATTTCTGGGGTAGGTCATACTATTCACAAAGGACGCACTGGAGCGTTTTACTGAATAAAACCCCAACGCTGTTGCAATTAGTTCGCTATTTCCGGTGAAAGAGAGAACACGAACTTGCTCGTACGTGTTTGTTATAGAACGTGGAAAGTTGAAATCGCTATTTCAATATTTCAGCAATCATGCCGACTTGAGCCGAGTGCTTTGGCCATAAAACCGTCCTAATTAGAATTTCAATTTAGTTTCTTTAGCTCTTCGCAAATCCAACATCATCAAAGAAGAATATGGATGTCACAAATGTAAATGATCATTTTGAACACCGAAAACCGTGAAACCGATTTTGTGAGCAAAACGTGTTCAAGACCACCGCAAGAATTGTGTCGGTTTTGGTTAATGATTATGCCGGTCGAGTGTAGTTTAAGAGAGCGTGTTTAGTGTGATCGATTCTGCTCTTATTGACCCCACTAACACGCTCATCAATTAAAAACACCATCAAAAACAATGAAACTTGTATTCGTGCGACAATTCAGGTTTTCATATACAGGTGGGTTTAGCTCTCGTTTTGTTGACTTCGGGGATTTCTTTTTAAGTACGTCCGCGCTCGATATACGTTTGCCTTTTTTACGCCCATTCATTTTCGAGAAACGTCCAGGTTACAAACTTTGTTCCGCTACAAGTTTAACACTTCAAAGCGATTTGCGCGCTTGTTTGCGATCTGTAATTGTTAAACTTTTGTAATAGCAGGTTTATTCCAATTCATTATAGCAATTCATTGACGACAAATAAAAGAGCTTAGAAGCTAAGATCTATTGTTGAATAGTGCCAAAATTCGTTATATGGCACTTGAGCATAGTGAAATTTGTTGGCCGTGCAATGCGTATAGCTACGGCTTTCTAGTTTCTTGTCATGGGAATTGAAGGCAGAAGGAATTGAGAAAGAACTAATAAAAACTAATAAAAAAGGCCTATAAGGTACCGGTTTGTTTGTGGTGTCACAATCCCTTTAAATCTAAGAAACCGCTAGGATTGTTGATTGTGTATTTACTTCGCGTTGCGAATTGTATAAACTTCGATGAACTGCAATTGAACAGGATCGTTCGATTCAGTCCAGTTTATCTTCACGTTTTTCTGGACCGCACTCTGTAATGTCTATTATAGCTACGAGTATCGCATTATCAATACTAATTTCAAAACATACGAAAAGCTTAACTTTTAAACTGAGCGCGTGTTTGAGTAGTAAAACAAGCCGTGCTAGCACAGATATGTTCGTTATATTACGTACAGTTGTAATTATACAGGGTTCCATTTGATTTAATGAAGGATCAAAAACTCTTTGAACAATTATTGCAATGCTCACTTACCTTTCGGGATTAGGGGCAACTCGGATCATAAGTAAAAAAACACAAAGGCCTGCGATTTCAAAACGACGTAACTTGTGGCAACTATTAAAGCTTGTTAATTTGCGTCAAAAGTACTCGAAAACTTTGTATTGTTCGCATGAAACCAAATTTATGCTAATTAACAACTTCAACCGCAGGATACACGGCTAAAAACTTATATCCGAATGGGAACGATTTTGCACTCAATATCACTCTGAGACAAGATAACCGTTTTATGCGAACTGTGCGTTTTGATGGGCTGCGCCACTCTAAGTTAGACCATCTTTTGTGGATTATATACAAGGGCATGTTCAGTGAACCAAAGAATGTATGCATGAACAAACTTTTTCCGGGACAGGTATTTGTAAAAATAATGGCAAAACCTGTTTGCAAAGCGGTCAGATAATACTGGTCTGCGGTTTTTAACCGGAGACTCTAGATCGTGCGAAATGACGGCAAACATGAAAGGGAAAGACAAAAAACATTCCCTAAGTGGACAAAATGAAGAAGAGGAGGAACGTGGCAAAAACTCATAAAGCATCCCGATTCAAAATAATGTGAATTGAACCGGAAAAATGCGTAAAATGAAAATATGTAGTTTAATAACTACTGATTAATGATTCCTGTTCAACTGAAAATACCTGAATATCATGTTCATGGGCGAAACGTAGTAACTGGCTAAAGAATGCCACGCACAAATGTTACAAACTCCAATATCAAACGCCAAACGCCAGTCAGTACAGAGTGAAAAATTGTCGGCTGGGAGTATCCGTAGATTACCGACTAAAAGCCGAGAAATACCAGCAAGTTATATTTATCAATTCAATTTAGTAGCAAAACGAATTTAAAAATTAATAACCAAGTATAAATGCTTTAGTTGAGAAGTACATGGAACATGACCCAGGCCGAAAGTTTTTTTTCTTTTCAGTCTTATGTCAAGTTCTTGAGCAAGTGTCTTTTAATGACCTTTTTCAAATGTAAAAATATCTTATAGATGTCTGCCAGTTGGTTACATCTTTGAGGGTTTTAGTAGCTCATAACAAATCTGAGCGAGAGGAAGTGTTCCAAAGTGCTGCGTCTGGTCAGTTGGCCAAGTACCGAGAAAAGTCGGAGTAAAAAGGCTTAACTGTGACTGGTTCGATTCTCTTTTGCTACAATTGTTGCAAATCCTATCGATCTCTTTAGGAGTTCAGAGCAATCCACTCATGTTTATAACTCTGACTCATCAGAAACATGTCCTGTAATGCATTGGGGATAGTGCAACAAGACGTTAAGAAGACCACTTGCTCGCTCGTAATAGGGGAAACTATTATACTTCGACTTATGATTTTATAAGGGGCCTACCGACTACATTACTAACTGATCATGGGGATCTTAAGCACTTACCTGTTGTTTGTATGGAATGTGAGCGCAGTTGCAAAGCTAAGAACTTAGCATGTATGCAAGGGTGTTAATACTTGAAACGCTTAACACAATAAGGAGCTTTTGCACGCGGCCCGGCACTTTTAAAAGCATGAGATCGAAACGTGCTGACAAGGATAAAGCATTGCTTGACCTTTAACTAGGGTGTGGTTTACATGTAACTACTCTAGTTCAAGACAGGCTTCCCGGATAGACTGGACAATATCAACGACTAAATTCCAAGATTTGTTTGCGAATATCTTTTTTTTTTCGTTGTTCCACTGACCGCTACCGTAAATACTGCTAGGCACACCTGTTTGGGAAAAAAGTGAGATAATTTTTCAGATAGGGATCTTTGCAGCAGGAAAACCAGTCACAAGAACTAACAATAGATAATGTAGGTGGGGGGTCGAGAATGTTTAAGGATAAAACATTATAAAGGAGTGAAAAGGAAAACTCTTAACCTTTAAGCCAAAGGACTGACCATCTAAATACCTTCAACATCAAAGTCACGATAATTATATTCTGGTTCATGGTTATCACCAAAGATATATTGTAGTATTATCTCCAAAGTAATACTGGAAGGAGGTGTATTGAGGCTTAGTTTTCCATCTAGCTCGGGTGGAACATAGCTCTTGTTGAATTTGCTGATCAGCTAGAGAAGGAATGTGCTATCGTACGTGACAGAAAAGTGGACAAGCCGTGAGGAAGGAAGCGTTTCTAGCTAATACCCGTCTCATCGGTTTACGAGACTCTTTAAAGCGTCAAACGGCGTAAACTTTCACATTTAAAAGCATAAAACCGCCAAATGATATTTTTTCATTTTTTACCGTCGTTAGATGGAACGCCAAGTATGAAATGAAATTAAAACCATCCGCCGATAAACGAGAGGAACGTTAACGTTGTTTTTTGTAGTCTACCTCCACACGAGAGGTAGACTTGCTATTTTTGGATGACCCATGCAAGAAAGCCTCGCGTACTGTGTGGTCGGCGATTGAACACAAGTTTTCATACTGATGAAATTTCTTGAGAGCGAGTAAGGAACATTACAACTAGTTTTCGTTTTGAAAGTTTTTATTGCTCAAATGTGTAAACAAGAGAATTCATGAATAGTCAACTGAATAGTGGTTGCGGGAATTCCATGTTCTCAATTTCCACTCCGAGGCACCTACTTAAGGTGACAAAACTAATCTGCAGTTACAGTGACCTTCTGGAACTGTAGAATACGGCGCCTGATTTTTTGGCCATACATGGGAAATACTCTAAGGGAAAAGTGCGAACATCAACAAGAGAAACTTAGCGGGGAGGGGGTAGGGGGTAGGGGGTGTTAACTCTAATTATAAAAAGGCCTGTGGATAGGGGAGAGGGGGTGTGAACTCTAATTTTCAAAAGGCCTGTGAAGGGGGGAGGGGGTGTCAACTCTAATTATAAAATGGGCTGTGGAGGGGGCAGGGGGTGTCAACTCTAACTATAAAAAGGCCTGTGGAGGGGGAGGGGGTGTCAACTCTAACTATAAAATGGCCTGTGGAGGGGGGAGGAGGTGTCAACTCTAATTATAAAATGGGCTGTGGAGGGGGCGAGGGGGTGTCAACTCTAACTATAAAAAGGCCTGTGGAGGGGGGAGGGGGTGTCAACTCTAATCATAAAAAGGCCTGTTTCGGGGAGAAAAACAAAATTCTTCTGGGAATCTGAAGATTTCGCCGGGAATAGGGAGACTGGGAAAATTTTCGGGGAAACGCGAAGTAATTAATGTGGTTAAAATTTCGGGACGTTTGAGATATTTTAGAGAATGGCTGCAAAAACATTGAGACGATGTTCCAAATTTTCGGGATGACTTTTATTTACACACAGTACTGCTCAAACAGCGTTTGTTAGAGTCCCCCCCCCTGCCCGTAGCTATAGCCTTTAGCCTAGGTGCAAAGAAACAATTGGGCTAGGGAAAAAAGCAACCTGTTCTGCAACAAAGTATGAAAAATCACCATATTTCTAGTCTGAAACAGATAGCGTAAGAATTATGTCAACCCTGGGACACAACAATTCTGGAACGTATCTCTCTCCGATGGAGGGAGGAGGATATCTGTCCCACCACCGCTTCCGTAGCAGGCGTTAAAGGGAAGGAGGAGGAAAGGGGAACTTGATAAGGGAGAGATCTCTCTCTCACCTTGGATGGAGTTCGTGATTAACTTTCGTCCAACGCATCTGATATTGCTATTGTTGATCAGCATCGTTTTGAATGAGGCGGGCCAAGACCATCATCAAACAAAGTACAATCTCAAGTGGGGCCAAATTGAAACGGCATGTTGTCTCGAATGAGGTCAATGTCAAGGACATAATCCGCCAACTTTATTTTAGTCTAGTCAAGATAAGGGATAGAGGATTCTGCTGCTTCAATGGAGAACGCCACCGCTTTCTCGCTTTAGCAAAGTAACAAAGCCTACATTTCCTGACGCAAGTGATTGCGCCGACCGATTACCGATTTCTGCCTGCGGTTGAATGTCGTGCCGGCGAAGTCTAATACCTGATTCCGTGTCACTGGCAAGGCAGGACACGACACGAACATTGATGTTTGCACGAAACTAATACGAGAGCAGAAATGATATGAACAGTTAAACGCCAAAAAGGGTAAATTTGATTAGTACTTAATCCACTCAAACCTAACAAGATAGTGAAATGGCGAGAAAACCCGAAAAACCGTCTTGAAGCTGGTTGAAAACTGTGTAAACAACGTTCTCTGTTTTAACATCCTTACTAAGCGTCCACATGTTGCTTTCCGTTTTATATAACTCTCATTGCATTGGTGGGATTTGATTTGGTGCAATCATTTTCCAAAGAGGAAAGGTTCTTTGTGGCAAAATACGTACAAGGAGACAAGAACGATGAAGCTGAAATTTGTCCATTTACCGGAAGCCAGTAGCATTTCCGAGTGAGGAACTGGGTCGGTTGCTATGCTCCTCATCCATTTAGCATTTTTTGGCCGCAATATTTTCCTCTTGTAGCTTCTTTGTGAGGCCATTTTAGATTTTTGAGGCCTGTTTTCTGCGTAGACGCCATATTTGATTTGAAAATGGTCTCTAGTTCTCAAAAGGAATTAATCGAGAAACCGGAAGTCTGGGACGAATAAATAAACGTTTTGAGGTCTGCAAGCCTTTTTAACAGCGGAAACTCATCAAACATGGCGGCATCGAACACAAAACTTGCAGCTAAATACAGGAATCGCACCGGAGACTTTAACTTAAACTTTGATATTTTGGTCTAACAAAGGGAAAAAGACCAAATGAATTTTAAAAGCATCGAGGTGTGGATTCGAACCTGGGTCGTTCAGATTACGAGCGCTTCTTAGTACCGCTACACCACCGAGGCCGAGTGCTATAGTAGCGGAGCTCCGGCCGCCCGAAGAGCCGCCAAGCGGAGTCCCATACTCATATGGGAAAGAAAACGAAACCCATGAGTTGATTTTCTCATGGTTATCAAGGCTAGCGGTATTGCTCGTGGGCGCGTACGCACGACGACGACTACGACGACGGAGTCGCGCAACATGGCGGCCATAAATAGCCATGCCTTGTCAACACCTTGTCAGCCTTATCAGCTTACATCTTTGTTATAGGGCATCCATGTTATGGCCAACTGACAGCTGTCAAATCGAGGTATCGGCTTACCAGTATCACATGACCAGATCGCGGGCTCAGGTTAGAGCTCATCGAGGTATCGTGTTTTTTGAAGTTGACCGCTGACCAGGCATTGGTTTTCTGCATTGATCGCTGGCTCAGGTCTACTTTTTTTCTTCTGGCAGCATTTTTTAACTTTTTATGGTCATTCTTAGCGGAAATTCTGAAATTCGAGTTGACGTTTTTAATTATTATTATTATTTATTTCAGAGAAATTGTTAAGAACCAGCAAAAATGCGGAGCTCCGCTTTTAGGCTTGGCTAAATCTATATATTAGGCTAACCGGAGGGGGGTGTACAATATTGGCTGAAATATGATAAATAAACAACAGTAACAATGGACCCTAGCCCTAAAACAATAGAGCTGGGAAAGAGCTGGGAGCTAACCATACTAGTTCCAGTGCATTCGGAGGTCGGTGCAATTCCTGTATTTGGTCGCTAGTAACACAAGGGAGTTGAAGGGAGTACGAACGTGAAGAAACTGAACTATTTGTGGTTTTCAGGCCACTTTACCCACAAATGTGAAGCTTTTTACCTGCAAGCTCATAGGAGCAGTAGGGAAAAAAATGGAAAATCTCGGGAAGGATTGTCCATTACGCTTCAAAACTTGGCAGAATGAAAGATCACATGCAGGCAAACAAACAAACGGGAGTGTTTTTCGAATTTCTTACACCGCAGGTAGATATGATTTTTTTTTGCGAGTTTTATTAAAATATATATATTTCTGAAAATAAATAATTTTTCAAAAAACACTCCCGTATGATTTTTTGTAATCGGCAAATAAATATATTTTCATCAACTATTTCTTTAGGACTCTTTATCCAGTCGAGTAAAATTGGAAAATTGGAAAAATATTCATTTGAGTATTTAATTAAATTAACACATTTAGCTGTCAAAATCGTCAAATTCATCCTCACCTCAACAAGCCTCAGTAACTGAACTTTGTATATTTGCACTCAGTTTGTACCAAAAGAAAAGCAAAGACAATATTTTTTTTTCAAAGACCAAAATTAGCCGGTACAAATACCTCAATTCCACTGTCGTGTGATTTTGCGTGCGTTAACGGGAGTGAATTCAACTGGCTTTACGTGCGTAAAAATTGAGGAAATATATAGAGGGCTGCCTGTGCGGAAAAAGTTTAACCACATTCAACTTTATAGGCAGACGTGAGTCCGCCACATATTCCTCTATTGTATTTTACGCACGTAAAGCCAGTTCACGCCTGTTGACGTACGAAAATTAAGGTGGATTTCTACTGTCGCGTAATTTTCCGTACGTTAACGGGCGTGAATTTAACTGGCTTTACGTGCGTTAAATAAAATAGAAGAAATGTATGGACGACTCGCGTCTGCGGAAAAAGTTGAATGTGGTTTAACTTTTTCCGCAGACGCGAGACGTTCATGCGTTTCTTCTTTTTTATTTTACGTACGTAAAGCCAATTAAATTCACGTCCGTTAACGTACGGAAAATTACGCGACAGTGGAAATCCACCTTTAATTTAACTGGTTTTACGTGCGTAAAAAAAGAAGAAACGTATGAACGTCTCGCGTCTGCGGAAAAAGTTTAGTTGGAAGGTGGTTCAACTATTTTTCTGTAGATGTGTCTTCTATTTTATTTTACACACGTAAAGGCTTCAAGCACAAACTCTCTACTCGTCTAATGAATCTAATTTTGGTGGGTGTAAATTGAAAATTTTTGGGTATGTTTGGGAGGAAATAGTTTTTCACATAGGAGTTGTTTAATTTAATAATAAATATTGGAGATTTAATGAAGTTTTAAAATTGGACTCGAGTTAAAAATTGGAAGGTGGCCAGCAAACATCCCGTCTGCTGAATTGGTGTATCGAAAATAATTTTCTTTCACTGTGATCTAACCCTTCTGTAAACCTCTTGAATTTACAGACATACCTATTTTCTCGGTGGATTTCCACTGTAGTGTAATATTTCGTACGCTAACGGGTGTGATTTTAACCAGCTTTACGTGCGTAAAATAAAAAAGGAGAAATGTATGGACGTCTCGAATCTGCGGAAAAAAGTTGAATGTTGTTTAACTTTTCCGAAGACGCCAGACGTTCATACGTTCCTCTTTTTTTATTTTACGCACGTAAAGCCAGTTAAATTCACGCCGGTTAACGTACGAAAAATTACGCGACAGTGGAAATCCACCTATAAACGTCGGGTTAACAAAACAAAAAAACGCCGGATCGATCACGTCGAGTTTATTTGAAAAAGGACCCCGGCGTTTGATCGCGGTCCCGGTGTTAATTTTAGGTCCAGCGTTCATTTGAATTTGGGTTTATACAACAGTAACTGAACCTCATCGATTAATAAAGATAATGATTTAGGTTAACAAGCCACCCTGCTCTAACAGTTTAATTTATCAAGTTTTCTCCCTCACTTTCAACAAACCCCTAAATTCAGCATTCGCATTGATTTGTTCGTTTTGATGCTTTGAGTACAGACGGGGTAGGCGACATTTTGGTGCTGTTTGGTTAACGTTTCAGTTAAATTTTGCCTTAATCTCAGACCAGTTATGCAAAGTAAGTCAATGTTAACGAGACTTAAAAAAATAACAAAAAGTACTCATGTTTAATCAACGCCAGGTTCAATGATACGCCGAGTAAACAAGCCCGAGTTTTAAATAAACTCCGGTGGCGCCTAATCGAGAAAATAGAGTACAGCGTGCACATGTACTACCTGCTGTCATGGAATGGCAAGCTACATGAAGCAATGAAATTAGTATATAGCTCCATCAAAGTAAATAAAGAAACCTTTGGATGCATTTTTTTTTCATAATAGCACTGGTCCTGAAGAAGACTAGTTGTACTAGTCGAAATATTGGCCCATTAAAAGTGTCCTTTGCCGTAGTGCCAGCCTTGTTTCCATCTAAGTGATTTACGCTCCCTCACGATCATTACAGTTAAACCTTGCTTAAATATTACTCGAAAATGAGCCATTCAGTTGTCAGTAAACTTCACACTCGCAGAGGTTCCGATTCTTATCATCCAATCACATGCAATAATTGCCATTTCAGCCAGAGTGACGCCATTGAGTTACTTCATGTTCCATGGCAACCTATGCGAAAAGAACTGTGGGCTCGTTTTGCCTCCAGAAAGTACAGACCAGTACTGTGCTGTTAATGTCTGTTACGCTACGCAACGACTGGAAGGCGGGGTATGGCTAGGAATGCAAAGGGACGAGACACCAGTGGAGTTGCCCCGAAGCGAAGGCGGGGACCCGACTGAGGGGAAGGTGCTTGGACGGTTGCTATGGAAACCGACGCCATAGCAGGGCCCTTTGCACTGTGTAACACTGACTGAAGCCAGTGGAGAAGGAAAGAGGGAACAAAAGGAAGAGAAATATAGGGGAGGGAGGGGTCGACAAAAACACTGCTTGCCACGAGCAAACTGCAGATGTACACGTCAGCATGACGACCGCGCGGAAGGCCAAATCCCCAAATGAGAGCGAGGCTGCACGGCGCCGAGGCTTGGCTGCGCTCCACTACATTAACTTCTGCCAATTATGATTGACACCAATTCAAACTAAGCCTGCAGATATTATGGCCAGCTGATAAGTACACCATGTAATCATCATGAATCAGCGCTCAACTGAAGCTGGTTGGTGTTTGTTGTGGTTGCCTTTGTTGTTGTCCTGCCGTTTCTTTGGCAGCATGGTGGGGTCTAAAACATTTCCTTCTTCGTCTCTAGCAAGTTCTGCCTTTTCCATTTCATTCAGATAAGTAACAATTTGATGCTAGAAGAGACGTCGAAAGATACACGTACAATAATCTGTAAGGATGATATGATAACACACAAACTCTGCTCATATCGACGGTTAGGTTTTTCACTGCCGTCAATCACCAAGCGGACCTCTCAGGAAATAGAAGTTCACTTCAACGAGATCAAAAGGTCACGTCTGATAGGTGTGATTAGTAGACTTCGATCCATTTTGTTTGTTTCTGATTTTCAAGGTTCATAATTATGAATGACGGCAGTGAAAAACGCAATCGTTGGTTAGGTTCTGAACTTCAGAGTTCGCATGTTATTGAAAAGTGCAGTAATACTTGTAGTAGACTTCAGGGGCAAAAAAGTTAAAAAAAAATACCTAGGTTAAAAATATTAACTTTGGTTAAAAAAATAACCTGAATTGAAATTTGACCTGTAACATAAACAGCTGGATGAAGATAGGGACTATGAGAGTATATAGTTCACCACTAAATTTTATCCGATTCTGATTGGTCTAAATTGATCACGTGATGCGATAGTGTTCATCAGCGGAGGGCACTATCAGCGCATAGTGCTCGTCCGAGGAAAATACCCGGATGGATGTGCCTGTCCGTGAAATTTTTTGGTTAACAAGCAGTCTTTCGGTAAAAAATCAAACGTTATTTGGTTTATCTGTATTTCGAGGGTTTCTTACCTGATTTTCGTGTATTCGTACGTTTCGGCTTGCAGCAAAAAACTCAAGACGCTAGTTTGTGAATGTGTGCGCGGAAGAAAATTTAGTGGTGAACAATAAAGACAATAGAGTGTTTGTCTCTGAACTATCGGTCTGATAGTTGCCCCTTGGAAATTTGATGTTCTTAAAACTAATATACAAATATTTGTTTTAAGAACATCAAATTGCCCAAGACCACAACACAGTGGCCCCAGCTACGGCTTGGATTCAAGCTGCTAAAATCCAGAGTCCAGCACACTAACTACTAGGTCACCACACAGGCAAAAATTGAATTTTATGCCAGTAATACAAGCCACTAAAATTTCTATATAAGCTGTATTTGGTAAAAATGGCAGAATTTCCTTTGAAAAGATCTATTATTTATATATTAATAACATTCACGCCAGGTAATCTCGGACAGAAATGTTTGAAACTTACTGCTACATCCATCCTCTTATAACGCCTGATTCGCCTTTTCCTTGTTTCTGGTGCAGGAGTCCCATCTGATTGGAAAAGAACCAAATAAAAATTAGCATTCATGCCAACTCTTCCGGATTGTCGGGAAGTCTCCCAGACACAAAATGAATCCCCTGGTCTCCCATATGCTAATGGACACCAAATCTCCTGGATACGAAGGAAAATGCTTGAAATATGAGTTTTTACTCCAACTCGAGCCGATTTTGTTAGGAAATTTTGAAATATTTGGTGCATTTTTGCAGATGAATTGGGAGAGCTCTATGTGTATTAAACCTGTTTTGAAGACCGAGAAGAGGTATCTTTACATAAAATTGGTGGTCTCCCGGATTTCAATATTTTTAGGTTGGCATCTCTTAATTAGGAGAGGGTAAAGCCTTTCAAGCCAAACTGGCTCACAGCTTTCGGCACTTTACTCTGGTTTCTGTAACAAGAAGCAAGTAGGAGTATTTCTGCTCTCCCTGGATGGGATGCTAGTCCATTGCAGCTTACTCCCCACCAAGGTGCATTCCATGAGAAGCTCATGCCGAAGAATCCCCGAAAGTACGCCAAGATTTTAAAGGATTGACTGTACGGAAAAAGACAGAGATCCACGCCAAAGATCTTCGGCGTAACTTGCACGGAATGCAGCCTGGACTCCCCAGCATTCTGCATTCTTGTGGCTAGTTTTCACCCAAATTAATGATGAAATAAGAATTTTAATTCTTTTGTGTCTTGCTTAAAAACGGAAATTCAAACATTTTTGGTCAAAATCCAGTGTAATTTATCCTTGACATTTTGTACATGATTTGCTCGATTAGACGCCATTACAGCGGTTTCTTTGTAAATATGTGTAGCTGGCGCACATGGACGCTCCCGCTCGCAAACAACAACTCGCAATAAAACAAATAAGCATGGTGGATGTGGGGGTTTGTGAGTTTCACTAGTTTCATACTTGTCCTTGCCAAAGATTCAAATATTTCATAATGATACTCTGACTACTTTTGCTCAATTATGCTACCCCACAGTTGAAGCTACAGCTAAACCTAAGATGCAGTTCATGATCATTCATGCACGCTACCTGTTAGGCCACCGTGTCTTTTTTGTGTTCAATTAGCAGTTCACAAGTTGTTAACAGTCAATGTATAGTGTACATGTACCTGCGTAACTCCAATCTGGTAAGTCAGTAAGAGGGCCATAAGCTATTCCATCTCGTGCCTGACCTCGTCTGTTCACAGAAGGCCAAAAAAGAAGAGCACAATTAAGTCATTTACAAATTGCTTAGTTTATATGCATCTTGCATAATTTACAAACAACCAAGGGAGTGTGTGGGAATTGGATTTTTGAGCATAGTTTTCTCACAGGTGAGCAAAGCGTACTATAAGAGTTTGTTAAATGTATGAGAGTTTGTATGGATTTATAATTAAACTGAAAATATCTCCATTTTCCTTGAACAGCTGCAATAAAGTGTGAAACCTTACCTGGAGTCCATTTCTGGCCTTTCTTGAACTTTTGAAAGCCATACGCGTGAATTTCATTTCAACGGGCTGTTACATATTAAAAGAGAGACAAGGTAGGAAAGCAAATTTTGAAAATGCACCGAGTCCACAAAAATGCTCACACTATTGAAATGAAGTTTTGTAATCACAGGAAAACCTTCAATGGTTTTGAACGTGAATGGCTTGCTGACGTGAAAGGGTTTTCCTGGTAGTGGGTGCAGGTGTTGCATAGTGTTGAATAGGACTTTCTCGTGGTCTCTCCCAGATAGTAGAGATGTAGTCTGAGGTTTTGACCATTAGTAAATGTTGTTTTTCTTGTTTCACATATAAATTGCGGCTGTTTCGAGGCTGGAGTTGTCAGTTAGAAGTTCTTGGTTCCAAAATTCAACCTTTTTGCTTTTACGTCACATAGAAAGATTGGATATTAATTGCTTTTGGAACTTGAGGAAAAAATATTCAGGTATGTCTGGCTTAAAGCTACTTTTAGCAAGTGTTTTTGCAGTAGCCTCTGCAAATTTTCAAAATTTGCTTTCCTACCTTTTCTCTCTTTTAGTATGTAAAGAGACCGTTGGAATGAAAATTGTGCGTACAGCTTTCAAAAGCTCTAGAAAGGCTGTACTCTAGATCAGGTTTCAAGCTTTCTTGCTGCTTTTCAAAAAAAGGAAATATTTTTAGCTTAATTTTAAATCCATAGAAACCCTTTGGTCACCTGTGGTTTTCAGCCAAGGTGTATTACATGGAAAGATCACACTCAAGACATGCCAAAAGTAAGCTGGGATTTTAAGGATTATACAGTAGAACCTCTGGTTAATTGGCCACAATCATACAGAAGCAATCAATCGAGTAATCAATCCTTTATTCACACTATCCTAGGTATTTATGCACTATCTATATCATAAACAAAGAGACAAAAGAAGAATGAAATTAGGCCTTAATGAAGAAGTAAATAAGTGTGCGATGCCCAAAGTAGCAGAGCTTTCTAGTTGGACGCCACCATTGCTAAGTAAATAAATAATGGCAGCATTAACATAGACAAAATTAAGTTAGTTGGACAATCAATGCAAATTATGTAGGGTAAGCAAAGTTAGGTGAGATTTGTTATTTCCTAAAGTTTAAAAGCAAGAGGGGGCCAGATTATTTTGCTCAGCATCAAGCCAGTAGTGAATTCAACTTTGATTAACCAAAAGATGACACTTCCATTCTTTTTTAAAGGGAGTAAATGAAAGACGCTTAATTTCAGGGGGCACAGATTCCCATATCTTGGGCCCTGCAAACTTGAAAGACACTTGAATTCACTTGTAAATCTTGTATTATATCTATGTACATGTATGTTAGATGCTGGGGTAAGGACATCGGAAATGATATCTGGAATGCTATCAGCTCTATTCTTATAACTCTATTATTAGCGTGGGAAACTTGACACCACATGAATCATCATGGATCATTCCATTCTGATGACGTGTTCTTTGCTCTTCCCCAAGTAAAAGCCGTTTATTTACTGGTGCACTGACTTGCGAAATCTTTCTTTGTTTTGCAGCTGCTACAATTTTCCTGCTGGCAGAGCAACTTCAGAATACCCGGTCACTCACGCCTTCTTTAAATCTTCTGCGCCGTGGTCCGTGGTCCGCAGTCGGTTAGCAAGTGAATAGGCAATGAACTAAGTGTTGAACTGAAGTGCTACTGCGGTCCACAGTACTGCAGTCGAGTAATAGGCAATTAACTAAGTGTTGAACTGTGGGAGGCGCAGTGGCCTAATGGTTAGTGCGCTGGACTCTGGATCGGACGGTCCGGGTTCGAGTCCTGGCCAGGCCACTGCGTTGTGTTCTTGGGCAAGACACTTTACTCTCACAGTGCCTCTCTTCACCCAGGTGTATAAATGGGTACCGGCGAATTTACTGCTGGGGGGTAACCCTGCGATGGACTAGCATCCCATCCAGGGGGGAGTAGAAATACTCTCTGTCGCTTCATGCTACAGAAACCGGGATAAGCTCCGGCCTGATGAGTCACTTGGCCCGACTGCAGACTTACCTTTACCTGAACTGTAGTGCTACCATGGTCCGCAGTCCCGTAGTCGAGTAATAGGCAATGAACTAAGTGTTGAACTGAAGTGCTACTGCGGTCTACAGTCCTAACAGTCGAGTAATAGGCAATGAACTAAGTGTTGAACTGTAGTGCTACCGTGGTCCGCAGTCCCGCAGTCGAGTAATAGGCAATGAACTAAGTGTTGAACTGAAGTGCTACCGTGGTCCACAGTCCTGCAGTCGAGTAATAGGCAATGAACTGAGTGTTGAACTGTAGTGCTACCGTGGTCCGTGGTCCCGCAGTCAAGTAATAGGCAATAAACTGAGTGTTGAACTGTAGTGCTACCACAGTCTGTAGTCCCGCACATATATACATTTTTATGCTGGCGTGCACTCTTTGGTGGTTTTGTTTGCCATAACATTATGAAGGAGAAATACTCGCATTGTGTAATTTGTTCGATTTGTAGGTCGCTTTTATTTACGAAGCCCCAAGAGATATAAAAAGCTGACTTTTGGTTTCATATTTTTAGAATGAAGAATAAGGTACTGCGGTAGCAAAGTTAACACAACGCGATGCATACTGCATATTTCGTGATGTTTATATAGAGATCTTAAGTAAATGATGTTGACTGCGGGACTGCGGTAGCAGGATTTGATGAGTGACTTAAGTGTCCGGGTATTCTGAAGTTTAGCCCTGCTGGCTTCTCTGTTCTTTGTTTCACGTCGCTGGCGAATTCCAAAAGTTCTTACACCGAAGATAAGACAAAAATGAAAATATTTGAGTCAATGTTACCTCAATCTGATTTTCTGCCCTGCTTGAAGAGCTGGTACTCTGCTCCAGTTTCGAGTACAATGAACAAAAATCGTCTCTGGTCTCACCAAAACTAAAAAAGTAGTAAAAGCGAAAAATATATAGAAAGAAAAACAAAGTCATTAGCGGAAAGTTACGATGTAATCTACCTGCTGCAAAGAACCGTATGGACGCCATCTTTGATTTCGCGATACTGACGTCAAACTTTTAGTGTCACTTTGACAGTGCGTAATCTGGGTCTAAGTTGATAATTTCCCAGTCCCAGATCACTCGCAGCATTTTAACACAACACGAAGATCGCAAACATGGTGGTTCCAAATAGAGATCTTCCAAAACGTCTTCCATTGCTCATCCTCAAAGATAAAGTCCTGCTACCGGGCTCATCTATGAGGATTGCAGTAAGAGACAATGCCAGGTAACACAAAGTGTATAAAGAAATTTTATTCCAGTTCAGGAAAAATTATTTACATGTCTGTGTTTATTGCAGTCTTCGAATGATCGACTCCAGGTTACTTCGAAAAGACACCCTGAGTAGTGTGATTATTGGAGTTGTACCTCGTCGATCTGATAAAGAGGTTTGTCGAAAATTTCGTTGATTTTTCTGCTCTAAAAAAGTTGGGAAAGCTCACATTCGCGTTCGTGCTTCCTTCTCACGTATCGTAAGATAAAGCGGAAGTACGTCATCAACGTAACAGAATGACTCGGCCCTTCCAATCAAAAACAAATAAGTGAAAATAGATTATTAAATGAAATAAACAAAAAATCTACAATAAAGTGCATCTTGCCTAGACTGCACACTTCAATCTGAAGTGTTGATTCATCTCTCTCCTCTCAGATCAAGACAAAATGTTATCTTTTTCCATGTAAAATGGCCCTAAAGGGTCATTAATACGTGGTTCAATTCAACATGTTACCACCCACCCCCCCCCCCCCCCCAGGCATACCCCTGTGCCTTTTCCATTTTTTCTTATTTAGCGGCCTATTCCCCACTCCCGGGCACACAGAAAAAAGACAATTCCCCACCCCTGGGACTCCTCGTCGACCACAAGTGTGACATTTTGTGTACAAAATCGAGATAAAAGTTAATGCTGATTTCTGTAAAAATAGCAAAAGCTGTTGTTTCTTCAAGGCCTATAAAACTTTTCTGAAAGTGACCGCGAAGTCCCTTGCTTCTCGTGACTTAGCCACTTGTTATCACGACCTTGTGAATAAAGTTGTAAGGGCCGACTTGTTGCAGGTCTACTCATGAATTTGAACGCTTTTCTATATTATGAGTTCAGGTAGAATTCAACCACGCACAAGTTATCTCTTTTTGTTGGCAATAGGCCTTATCACAGTTTTCAGTGTCATCTTGCTAGGCAGGCAAAGGTGCCAGAAATTACAGTGTTTGTATGGGAATCTGATGGGAAATAACTTTCTTAAAAAATTATTGAAGTTTGAACAATTTATGAATCGTAATGTTAAAATACTAGGCAGAAGATTGTATTCACCAAGTTTGAAGGATGTAGCTGGGATAGAAGGTGCTCACTTAAATTTTTAATTTCCCATACATTTGTCTATAATTTTTTCTGCAAATCCTGTCAACCAACCCAAATTTACAGACAAAAAAAAATAAGTGAGCATCTTCTATCCGAGATACATCCTTCAAGATTGGTGAAAAGTTATTTCCCATCAGATTCCGATACAAACACAGTAATTTCTGATGGCTTTGCCTAGTCCCGTCAAGATGGCATCAAAGACCGTGATAAGGCCTATTGAATGCACTCTGTATCAAGTTATCTTTTTTGCGACACTGATATCACCCCACACTTTGCCTTAATTTCCTGAAAGTTGTGTAATTTTGAACATGCAGGATGAAGAGTCATTGTTACATTCCATGGGCACAGCAGCTGTGGTAGTTCAGGTAACAGGTACCAACTGGCCAAAGCCCCTATACACTCTGCTTGTAACTGGTCTCTGCCGATTTAGAATTGATAAAACAGTCATGGAGGAGCCTTATTTAATAGCTGAGATCACTCAACTAGGCAGACCTGCTGAGCAAGGTAGGTACAATGACTTCCTCTTGATATAGCTGGCATTTCAGTGAATGATTTTTCAGCGTGTTGCAGATTAAATTCATATCAGAATATGATGTATTAATTGGTGTGACAATATTACATAACCACTGAGTACGGTCTGCCAGGATAATTTCTGACAGGGTCGTGCCCTAAAAAGGTAGTGACAGCTAAAAGGTTGGCATCACATCAAAAGAAAATCTTGCTTACCAAAATTCTAATAGTGACATCAAGTTAGAGACTGAGATGAAAGCAAAACAGAGACACAGTACATTTTAAAACCTCGAACAAGAAACATGCACCCTGACCCTCATTGTCTGCTAATTTTACACTCAGTCAGCTACAGTAGTTAGTCAGTCAGTGAGTCAGTTAGTCAGATCAGTCAGTCAGTGAGTCAATAAGTGAGTTAGTCAGTCAGTCCATTCATCCGTCCCTCTGTCCGTCAGTCAGGCAGTCAGTCAGTCTGAACATCTGTCCATCCATCCATCTGTCAGTCAGTCAGTCAGTCTGTCAGCCATTATTCTATTTTTATTAATTCAAACTTTGTAACTAGATTTTTCCTCTTGATCGTTTCTGCAGAGGCAGAAATTAGGAAAAATGCTGAGTTAATGACTCTAGCTGAGGAATTTAGACTGTTTGCTAACGAGATAGTCGACATGTTGGATGGTAGAATTCCTGTTGTTTCCAGGCTCAAGGTAAACATGATATATTTGACAATTTATTTGGTTGTATCCCATGAAAAGGACATTCTAATTTAATATTGTTTTTCTTCACCTTGTGTAGGATATGCTAAGTGGGATACCAGATGGAAGTCTTCCCGACACACTAACATCAATTGTAAAAGCATCTTATTTGGAGAAGTTAGAGGTACCTATAAACTATATTAATAATTATAATTATAATAATTATCGATTTTTAGTCTTGCATAGCTTGTTGATCAGTTTGTGGTTGTTTTATATGTAGTAACTGTACGTGTTGTATTTGGCTTGGAGATGTTCTTACTGCTGTCCGAGTGTTAAAGTGCACCTAACCCCAAAATATTTTTTTCGCAAAAAAAAAACCTTTGCACCAGTTCAAAACGTATTGCACCTTTCGTTTCTCCTTTTCACCAAATTCTGACTGTTTATAGCATTCAAAAGTTACGAAAAACTGTGCATCATTAATTTTGTTCCACGACTGAGTCATAAGGGGCTTGGGTCTATTCCTGATATGACGTCACAAACTGATTTGCATTGCATCAAGTCTTTGTAAAAATGCATGCAAATCAGTTTGTGACGACACATCAGGAATAGACCCAAGCCCCTTATGACTCGGTCGTGGAACAAAATTAGTGATGCACAGTTTTTCGTAACTTTTGAATGCTATAAACAGTCAGAATTTGGTGAAAAGGAGAAACGAAAGGTGCAATACGTTTTGAAAAAGTGTAAAGGTTTATAATTACTGAAAAAATATTTTGGGGTTAGGTGCACTTTAAAGCAATGGCTGCGCAGTGTAGTTTTCATGTTTGTTACTTATTTTTTATTAAGACATGTAAATATTATTATACTTGAAGCATAATTCAATTTCATGTTTTAAGTCAATAATTTCAATAAGTACAAAGTGGCCATGGAATAACTTGTCATACATATAATAATTACCACTGACAGTAACTGAATTCTATTGATCCTTTGAAGATCTTAAACACAGTGGACTTGATTGAAAGGTTTAGGAAATCACTACATTTATTGAAGAGGCAAAAAGAGGTAAAGTCAATTATTATTATTAATTAATTTTTATATTCCATATATTATATAAAAATAAGTCATGCAAATTATGACCAGCCACTTGTCTGTACTGAAGCTATCCCACTGTACAGTATGTGTAGTTCAATTACAGACAAATAACTAGTAAATGAATTCTGAGTGTTAATGAAACAGTTAGCATGTGGCCTACTAAACAATATTTTGCCCCTGTTATCAAATGGTAACTGGATACAAAAACAGAGTTTGGTAGAGATGGCAGACAACATAGGCTCCCAAAGGAGTGAAAACAGTAGAGAGGAAGAGCCAATATAATTTACAACACATTCAGTAGCTGATACTATCATAATGGTAATTATCCCAGTTTTGTGATAGAATTGCATGATCATTCGTTGAGCCAGTTGGTGTACATCTTGTGGACACCTTGTTGTTGTCTTTTTTCCTCTTCTGTGTTATTCAGTTATTGCCATGATTGCAGTTACTTTTTGGCTAATTTCATCAGTCTGATCAGTAAATTTGTTTTCTTCATGGCTGGCAAGCATCACAGGTATTATAAAAACATTATCATGCAGATACCTGCTATTTTGCAGGTAGGGAAGTATTAATATTTTAACCGAGTATCATAGTGATGATTGTGCTATTTATAACGGAATGGGTGTTTCATTTCACTATTAGACAAGGTTAGTCCATTTCGTGGTTATTTTCAGTTTACATCTTACATCATCCATTTTGAGCCATTCTGTTTATTTCCAGGGAATGAAAGGCGGCAACCCATTGAAGAGTGGTCCTGAAATTATTAACAGGAGAGTGTGGAAGACTAAAAATTCAAAGGTATTAATAGTTTGTGCAGAACTTGCAGGTGAAAATTTGATATACTTGCTAGTAGGTTATTACATATTACATATTAAATATAGTGACATGCCCTATAAACAGGAATGTTCGAGTGCAATTAATAAAATAGTTTAGATGCATGGGGTAGGGGTTGAAAAACTCACCATGTAAGGGACTAAGGGATGCTGAGTAAATAGTCCAATTTCAAAGTGTTTCAAAGTGTGACACAAAAATTGTTTAATCAGTGGTACACAGAGGGGGGTGGGGTGGGGGGTGCCAAATTACTAGACCCTGTCCTCTGCCCCTTTTCAGATTCCCCCCTCCTGCCCCTGTCCCCCAGTTCGACTGTGCCCGGTGAACAATGCTCAGTTCAATAGAATGCATATTCTTCTACATAATATGTAGTGCTTGCAACTCACTGTCTTAAGCCTGGTTCACACTAGTGACATAACAACATAAAGAAAAGATAAATCTTTTCCTTATGTTGTTATGTTCATGTAGCTTTATGTTCCTGCTATGTCGTTATGTTGTGTTGTTCACACTGGTGACGTAAAGCTTATTTTAGTGTAAGGTATTTTTTGCATTTGCGTGACCTCATCGTTATGTCGGCCTTATGTCGCCAGTGTGAACTAGGCCTTAGTCTAATTACTTTAGAATAACCAATTTGTTGTTATATTTTAGGAAAGAACATTATGGGACTCAGAGTAAAATAATGAAGATTGCATGTGCATGATTCAGCTTTGTTAACTTTTAGCGTAGTGGTAACATTATTTTGCCAAAGGAACCCAAGACGATAACGAAAAGTTTTGATGAAGATGATGAAAATGATGATGAAGATGACGTTGAAGAACTAGAGAGGAAAATCAGGTTTTTACCGCATGACATGTCGTAGTGTGGCCACCAAGCAAACGTTTTTGACAAGTTATAATTAGCCAATCGAGAGCGGAAATTTGTTTGAGCTGTCCTGCCTCCTTGCAATGTTCAAAGCTGTTGTCACGAAAGCTGTCACGATTTTAACAAGGAGGCGGGACAACTCAAACAAATTCGCACTCTCTTATTGGCTAACTTGTCAAAAACGTTTGTTGAGTGGCCACACTAAAGCGCGCCGTGCTGTAATATATAATATCTTAAGAAATAAATTATTATTTATAATTATTATTACTATAAACTGTCCTTAAATTACTACAGTGTAAATTATGATTATAAAACTAATTATTTATAATTTATATTGGAGTATACTGTATCTCCAGTATATACATTTTGACTATGCACACACTGCACTGCACTGACTTTAACAAAACATTTAACTTTGCATTAACATATAATACATATACATATTATTTCTCCATACAACTGATCAGTTTCCCTGTGAAATGTAATTTAGTGTGTAATTAATAATTATCCCTTAACAGTAATCATTTATTTATTCTGACAGGTCGGCTGAACTTCCAGAACATGCTTTCAAAGTAGCCATGAAAGAGTTGAAGGTAAAGTATGAATTTTATAAATTCAATGTGTTCCGACCACTAGCAGTAACTCTTTTGTCAGAAGTGTGACTATGGAGATCTATTTGTTGCAAGTACATGGTGTCAGTTTGTTTTGGCCTTGAAATTTTGTAAACCAGTTTATTTTTAATTTTGTTTTAGATTCAGTAAGGGAAATAAAAATCAACTGTTTTAAAATTTATCATTGTGATACCAAAATCAACTAAAACATTATGTACATGATGCACAATGCCAGGCATGTACGCTAGTTGCAGTCTAGCAAAGTATACGAACAATGTAAATTTGGTTGTCATGTCCAAAATATTCTAAATTTACAAGAGCTAATCAGAATAGCGTTCAATTATTATTTTATATAAAATTTACTTGGAAATAATAATTAAAATTTTATCAGTTGAAATCAAGATTGATCATTTCCCTTATGTCTAGCGCTTGAAGAAGATGCCGCTACAGTTTCCAGAACATGCTACTTCAAGGTAATCTAAGTGCCAAATGTCATGGTAACTGCGGGCCTTTGCTCTAATTAAGGGCACCCAGGTGTCTCAGGTACCGGTAACTAACTTTTGCCTTTGGGTGACCAGATAAACTTACTTAAGCTTAATTATAGTGCTGGGCACCCTCTTTTGCCTGGGTCTCATGGTGTGGAGCCTTGGGCTCCTTGTAATTTTTCTTAGAGCAGAGCCTTGAACTGGCTTCTTGAATAGACTTTTGCAGTGAATCCAGAATTTCATATTTTCCGTATATGTTTAGGAATTATTTGGAGTGGATGGTTGACCTTCCATGGAGCCAGGAAACCAAAGACAAGTTAGACATCTCTCAGGCAAGGTAACATGAAAGATTGCTTAATTATCTGATGGAGAAGGTCTGTTGGTTGAGACAAATGGTTTAGGTTGCAGGCCTGTTTATTTTGTACATGTAATGTAGACTTTTACAAAGTCGTTTGATGCGCGGTTTAGGTACTGTATGTCGCATACAAAGGCCTTTTCCAACTTGCAGTGCGCCGATCAGAGTCGAGAAAACAAACTCTCATTAATTCAAATGTGCATCAATGCTTCTTCACACATCATTCTTGTCATGGCGAGGTCACATCATGCGGACAGTGAATGAAGCGTTGAAAATTTCTCAACCGGTCACGGGATACGAGTTGAAAGAAATATCAACTATAGAAATATTAACTAACTAGTAATCCCATCATTTCATTGCAAAACAAGAGTCCATATCCACTGAAAGTTTGTTGTCATGGGTGATCCTGCAGGTGAAGCGATCTTTAGTTGAATTACCAGAGGAATCAGAAGAGAGTCTCTTTGTGCTGGTCATGCCTCCTTTCTGGACAGCTATCGCTTCATGACCATCCTTCAGTGAACCCCTTACAAGGTTCACTTTCTTTACTAGCATCTCGATCTTGTCGGGATAATTTCTCAAAATGTTTGTTGTCAATTCAGCTGCTGTACTGCGAACTGCCATCCAACGAGGATTTTCAGGTCCAAGCAAGCCTTGTTTTTTCTCCCACCTGGTCGATCAGCCTGCGCCAGGAGTAAACGAAACTTGCGTGATGGTTTTGGTCTTAGTTAAAGTCATGCACTCTCAAAAGGATTGCCCTCTGAAAATTGATATCTCTTGCTTTTGCCGGGAACCTTGATTCAAAATCCTTCAAGCTGGACAAGTCACTCTCTCGTGACTTTGCAACTTCGCAACTCGCAGTCGTCGCTTCGCGATGCTTAGCTTCGAGGGCGGCTTATGTGTAAGTCTACATGCACAAGTAATGGGCCTGAGTTATAGTCTGTGTGTGTTAGTCTGTTAGTCTTTTCTTTCTGATCATGTCCATGTTCCTTTTTAAGGGTTGATCTGGATCATGATCATTATGGTTTGGAAAAGTTAAAGAAGAGGGTCATCGAGTATCTAGCTGTTCGCAAATTGAAAAACAGCTTGAAAGGTAAACTCAGAAATATGCAATGAAATCAGTTAATTAAATGACTAGAGGGGGTAAGTTTCTAAAGAAACTGTGGTGCTGCGTCGGTGGGAAGTATAACAATATAATTTGGTTTTATCAACTGGGTTGATAATGTCAGCTCTTCAATCTCTTTACGGTGGCCAATTGACATTATCAACCCTGTTGATAAAACCAAATTATATAATTAAATGACTGCTGCCTGTAGCCGGATACATTAAACAGCTTTTACGTGTATGTTTGTCTGTGCACTAGCTCTGTCTGTTTTGCTTGCCTTTCTTTCTGACTGTCTGTTCATCTGTCTGTCTGCCTGTCTGTCTGTTCGTCTGACTAGTGTTGGTCAGTCACTCAGATCAACCAGTCAGTCATCAGTCAGTCAGTCAGTTAGTCACTCCAGTCAGTTGGTCAGTCAGCTCACCGTTAGTGGTCTGTTAGTGCACAGATTCCAGTGCCATACATCTAGCATGTTTTACAAAAAAGTACTAACAGTCACTGTCAGTAGTAATCCAGGTTTGTAGAAAATATTGTAATTAAAAAACCACAATATTTGTCTTTGCAGGCCCAATTTTGTGCTTTGTTGGCCCACCTGGGGTTGGTAAGACAAGTGTTGGAAGATCTATTGCAAATACACTTGGCAGAGAATTTCAGAGGTGCAATATGACACTGGCACTTTTTCTTTTGACTATTCTACCTTATAATTATTTTATGTATGGCCAAACACATTACAGTAATGATAAATCCATTTTCTTTCTTATGAGGTCTGGTGGAAAACCCACTAGACATACAGTGTTGTAAAGTTTATCTTTCAGCTATTATGTAACTGCTTCAGCAACCAAAGTCAGTTATGAAGTAATATTGTTTAATTAAATTTTAAATACTGTTTTATATTTCAGGATATCACTTGGTGGAATCTGTGACCAGTCAGATATCAGAGGACATAGGTAATTAAGGGTCTGATTACATGAGCCTGGTTAGCCAGACTTGTTTCAGTTTCCCAAGATCTCAGCACGTCTATTAAACGCAACAAAATCAACTTCGCGATTATACGACACCCGGGTCAGCCCGGTTAGCTGACCGACTAAATGAGCCAGCCTGACTCATGTAATTAGGCCCTAAGGGTGACCATTTTGTAGGCATCGCATGTAAGAATAGCGTATTTATTCAATTAAGCGCCCAACCTTGAATAAGCGCCTACCTCGAATAACCACCCACCCTGAAGGTAGAAAAAGTTAATAAGTGCCCATGCCCACCACCCCACCCCCAAAAAGTACTTTTTAAGCGCCCAACGAATAAGCGCCCACCCAGCGACGATGACATTGAAGTTGATTGCATGAGAATTATGATAGCTAAAGAGACTTGTGTGAAGACCGAACAAATGAGTTGTTAGTCCTGGGCATAAACCGAACAATGAACAATTAACAATTTATATGCTTTAATATTTTCTCATGTTTTGTTCTTATTTATTTTTGTTACAAAATAAACTTTTAACGTACTGAAAATGGTGAAAATTTAATAAGCGCCCAGCCTCGAAAAAGCACCCACCTTGAATAATCGCCCACCCTGAAAGTCCAAAAATTAAATAAGCACCTGGGCCCTTAATCGAATAAATACAGTATTTATACAAGTACAGAAGATGTACTTGTAGACTATTGTATGGATTGCTGTTAAGATGTTTCACATTTTGCGTCATTGCAGATATTCATATTTTCAGTTTACAGTTACAGTATTTACAATTTTTTATCGTGTTACACACTATAATTGTGATATCTTAGATTTCTAACTTTGAATGTTTAATCAATTTTAGGCGAACATATATAGGATCCATGCCAGGGAGAATCTTAAATGCCTTGAAAACAGTTGGAGTCAAGAATCCTGTCATCCTTTTAGATGAAGTCGACAAGATGGTATTATTTTTGCTACTTATTAGTTTCTCTTGCTCTTTGAATTCAAGGCACTATGGCATCCATTTACATATTTTTTGTGACAGACGTACAGCTGTACCCTGTATTGACGTACGTGACAGCTGGTCCTGTCAAGGGCACTTTCTCTCCCAGGGGCAAGGTTTCATCAAGTTCTTGTCCTCTTTCCATCACGCAACCCAGGATAGCAGCGTTGCATGATAGAGAGAGTGCCAGAACTGGACTAAAACAAGGGTTTGACCAGAAGAGTTAGTGACTCTGTTATTTTCCTTGTTTTGCAGGGAAAGAGTCTTCATGGAGACCCTTCTGCAGCTCTGTTGGAAGTGTTGGATCCTGAACAGAATTGGACCTTTGTCGACCAGTATCCTGCACTCTTTTTTAAATCTAGAAAATACATCACAAAGCCTTACATTTGTGGTTGTAATGGAGTGAACTTTAAGAATGCAATTTTATTAGATACAGAAAGTCTGTAAAACGTCAGGGCTTGAAGGCGATGATTCAAACTTATAACCTTTAGCAGGCCTATGAATGAGTTGGTCAATATGTCGTTGTAATGTCAATGTGGGAAGGTTAGAAGTAGTAAATTATGTGATCAGGCATGCAATGGGCATCTCCTCATAGCAATAAGTCATCAGCTATCTCCTTAACTAAGATAGCTACCTCAACATTCCATTTGATCTTTCTCAAGTAAGTATGTTTTGTGCCATTTGAATGACATTCGTTAATCATAAGTTCGTACATGTACATGATTTGACCACTTGTTAATCAATGTAAATCCCGCAGGGGGAGTGCGGGCATAGTTGGTGGATTTGACAGTTGTTATCGTCCCGTTTTGACCGTTTTAATGGCCTTTATAGCAGCATTTTATTGACTTTTAGTGACTCTTTTGACCATCTACAATTGCCCTGGGGCCGGGCATTTGAACAAAAACTCTCAGCTTAGTTCAAATCCCCCACCTATGCCCGCACTCCCCCTCCCCCCACGGGATTTACATTGATAGGTACATAACTATTTTTCAGGTGTTGTTTATAGCAACTGCTAATACCGTTAGCACAATCCCTCCTGCTTTGGTAGATCGAATGGAGGTGAGGATTTCTATAATATTAGTCGGTGACTTAGTGATGTTTCTGTTTGCTGTGTGCCAAGAAATTTGTAATTTGTTATTGATTCTTTTCCTTTCAATTTTCAGTTGATCATGGTTCCAGGTTATACACAGGAAGAGAAAATTGCCATTGCCAAACGACATCTTTTGCCTAAACAGCTTAAGGTTAGCAAATAATGCAAAACTGTATTTTAATAATTATTAATTGATAACCGTGATGGTAACTGCTACTTTGCTGATGTTTGTTTAAGGAACATGGACTTACTGAACAAGATGTTGAAGTTCCTATTGATTCCCTCAAGGCAATCAGTGAGTAAACACCTATACGAACTCGCGGCTAAACGTGCATGGTTCCAGAGGTTTTCTTTTTATATATATTTCTCAATCAAAGATCCACAAAGCAAAAGAAAAACTCTGGTACTAGGGTAGCCTAAACGTTGAGTAAAAGAAAAAACAACAATAACAAAACAGTCCAGTTGCGCTGGACATAAACGTCTTGTTAGTGATTTCTTTGCTCCAGTCTTATGGCTTAAACGTTTGTCGGCTCAAATCCTCATTTACACGAATCCAAGTTCGTTATGTAGTAATGAAAGGGAGATCTCCTTAGAAAAGCGATAACTAGCTTGCCGAGGTGTTCCGGCCTGCTACTTTATACCGTATTCTTTTTTAACTGATGTAAAAGGATTTGAGTGGCAAATAAAGTTGATTGATTAATTGATTATTCGCGCTCCATTTTCTTCCTCAATTTGACGCATCCTTTTTTTTGGTCCATTATTACCCCTCTAGTGAACATTGTTGTACCTCGCCAAATTATCGCATCGAGTTTTCCTGTCCATTTGAAGGTTATTTTGTGCACAACTAAAATGTTGCCATAATATATAGATATATATTTCATTTTCCTCTTTGTTCCAGTTTCTAATTATACTCGGGAGGCTGGGGTGAGATCGCTCGAGCGGAAGATTGGTGGCGTTTGCCGAGCCGTTGCTGTGCAGGTAGGCACGTTTACGAGGCGGGCGTGCACTTGAATTCCAATGAAATTTTAAAAAGGATAGCAGAAATAAAATTATTTTTCGATCACCAACAGACAGTTGACCCCCACAAGAACATCTTAGGTCGATATCATAAGGGACTGTTTTAATGTCCAACTACTATTTATCAACTAAAATAGTGACTAAACAAAATCTTCAATACTTCTTACTTTTCGAAATTTTACTTATCCTTTGAGAATAGAGCGATTTCCTCTCAAGCAAACCCCAAAATTCACCCAAAAATTTACGGACACCCAAAACATAGATTCATGTCTTGAGCATAGAGTTTTTGGATTGCTTGAAATGTGATCGTGATATTTCCAGAAAACGCATGCTTTGGCGGGATTGGACTAAGGATTATTTAGCATTGAGCGCTTTGAATAGCAACTGACGAAAAGGAAATTAATTCAAATTCATCGAAAATCCATCAGGGTTAATTCTGGTTGCCAATTAATCTGTTCTTCATTTTGATTCTTAGGTCGCTGAAGCTTCGAGAAGTGCTTCCGAGGAAGCTAAAGAGAGCGCCAAAGAGGATTCTAAAGAACAGCAAACTGAAAAGTCCAAGGATACTCCAGTTGAACCCGCTAATAAAACACCCTTTTTGGTCACTGTGAAGTTCCTAATCGATGTCTTAGGGGTAAGATACTAAACAACAGTTCAGAATAAAGACAATTGCCAAGCAAAGTTTAATACTCGATTTTCCAAGGGTGGAAAGGAATTCCGAGTCAAACAATTGTTTCCCGAACGTTTCTATAACTGATTGGTAGAGACGGACTGAGAGCTTGTATGCCTTTTAGATGTACGTACATTGTATCTGAATGTTTTTACGTTTCAATTGACTGAATTAGCTTACTGTGTTTTAATGTTGGTGAGCTGTATTTTACTCCTTAGCCACCAGTATTTGAATCTGAAGTGGCTCAGAGACTCTCAACACCAGGTGTTGCGGTTGGTGAGTTATAATTTTTCGTCTTGATTTGTAGATTTGCTGTTCTTACCTCTAAGTAAACAGAACATTTTTCGTTAGGCAGTCAGAGAATAGCGAACCACTGTCTCCTGACCTCTCTGGCCGTTTCCTTGTCAACAAAATTGGTCCGGACCCGACGAGTTTTGGAAAGAACAGTCAAGTTTTTGCGAAGACACAAGCACCTATGGCCCCGCGAAAACTTGACTGTTCCTTTACAAAACACATCTGCTACGGACCATCCATTTTTTTTTTCACGGGTGCAGAGCAAAATTTTCTGGAGTGTAAATGGTCTTTGAGCCCAAGGATTTTTTTAATGGCGTTGCTAGAAAATGGCAAATTGTGATTAGCACACTATGTTCCATTCATGTTTCCATTTGGCTCCATTTGCCTCCACAGGTTTAGCGTGGACGGCAATGGGTGGGGAGATCATGTTTGTAGAAGCTACACGGATGGGTGGAGAAGGAAAAATAACTTTGACCGGACAGCTTGGTAGGTTGAATGAGGCAAGCCACTGACGTCTCATATGAAATTCTCAGATGGATTATTAGTAGCAAATTAAGGAACGTCCAACAGTAGCGATTAAGTAGGTACGGTTTATATGCAAATGTAGCCATAACACTACTGGAACAAAGACCTGAAAAGAAAATTTCAGGCTTTGAACGGGATTCCAACCCACGGCCTCTGCGTTACCGGTGCAGTGCTTTACCGATTGAGCTATCAAAGCCACATGAGAGCGGCCGTATGTGGGTTAGCCCTTAAAGTGGACGAAATACCTGGCGGGGTTTGGTAAATAACAAATTAATGAATGTCCAACAGTAGCGATTGAATAGGTACGGTTAATATGCGGTTATGGCTGAATTTGCATATAAACCGTACCTGGATTACATGTATTAGTGCCTGCGCTTTGTAGTTCAGGTTTCAGCGTTTCTGTTTCCCCTTTATGGAATGGTACTATTGCGTCCAACATTCTGTCAGTTGGGCCTGAGTGAAGTAACTCGCTGTGAGACGGAGAAGGCGTCCTTTAGAAAGCCACAACACACATAAAATACCCGGCTAGGCCTTAAACCCAAACCTCTGTTTTTGCAAACGCAACCTCATTGGGGACTTCATTGACTGTGAAGTCTTCACTCAGCTTAATTTTGTAACTGACTCCAAAATGTCCATCTTCAGGAGACGTCATGAAAGAGTCCGCGCAGTTGGCATTAAGCTGGCTCAGGAGTCGCTCAGTCGAGGTGAGTTATCCTACAACAAGCAACATTTCTCAAAGTTTTGAAGTCCAAAATTTGCATCTTTAATAGCAGCTGGGGTCGGCTAGAATCGCAACAAGTTCTGACGATCCAAATTACGACTGCAAGAAAGTGGCCTCCTACGTAGGTCTTCGCGCAATCTTTCCTCTCAGTGCGTGACGAGCCAAAAAAGGTGTCTTCGTAGGATGTTAGCGATGAAGAGACTATGCTAGCTTGAGACCATAAGGATAAGCCACGCTTTCCAGTAACTTGTCGCAACAAGGCCTGACGATCCAAATTACGACTGCAAGAAAGTGGCCTTCTACGTAGGTCTTCGTGCAATCTTTCCTCTCAGTGCGTGACGAGCCAAGAAAGGTGTCTTCGTAGGATGTTAGCGATGAAGAGACTGTGCTAGCTTGAGACCGTAAGGATAAGCCACGCTTTCCAGTGTTTCCCCCTACCCTCTGTGAGAGGAGAGAGAAATAATGCCTCTCCTTGTTGCCACATTTGCAGTACTGTTTGACAGCAGAGGATGGCGTGGATCTACTGGAGCGTACAGATGTTCACATTCATTTTCCAGCCGGCGCTGTTGGTAAGGACGGTCCATCTGCAGGTGTCACTATCGTTACTGTTCTCGTCTCATTATTCAGGTACGTCTGTCTCAGTTATATTCGGTCGGGGAAGAGTAGGTCAGTTTTCGACAGTTTTCCCAATTCTCATTTCCCACATAGTGACGTCATTTGTCTGTCGTCACGCTGCTTAGCGCCCTCCCTTTCGAGAATCGCTGATGCAGACAACATTCGGTGGCGGAATCCCTTGAGATATTTCTCTCTTGACTGCATTAGTTGATCAGAATAGAGGTAAAGGAATTGAGAAAGGTAAATTTGCAAATAACATCCCTTAGCCATTTTCCAGTTGCCTGCTGTCTCAGTTTCAAAACGAATCCTCGTGCGACCAATTCAAATGATTTGCATGAAAATATTATTAACATGGAGGTAAAAACCCTCTATTATTTCTCATCTCATTACAGAACCTCTTTAATACGGTCACGCCGTAAATACGACAAACATTTTGCTAGCACGTTCGTGGCAGAATCTGTGGACTATTTCTGTATATTTAATTTTGTTGTGGAATTATATGTAGTACATTTTGACTCCTTTTCTATGTTCAGTGGTCGATGCACGCGTTCTGACACAGCCATGACTGGTGAAATAACCTTGAGAGGCCTTGTTCTACCGGTGAGTTTTATCAAGCGTTCTTCCTCTTTCTGGTTATTGCCCTGTGTTTGTAGTTATATTATGGCCAAGCGCATCAAGTTTGCCACTTGGGAAAAGAAGTCGAGTATCTGTCTTTGAAAAGCTTAAGCGCATTAGGCCGCAGTTTACACCGATTTCCTTAGCATGAAGCGATTGGAAGCATTTCTACTCCCCCCTGGATGCTAGTCCATCGCAGGGTTACCCCTCTCGCCCCTCCTCCCTCCCCCGCAAGTACGAAACATTTGCACTTGTTTTTACGCTGAAACGTGTTTGCTTGCATGTACATGGTAGGTTGGCGGAATCAAGGAGAAAGTGTTAGCTGCCCACCGAGCTGGACTGAGGAGGGTGATACTACCAAGAAGAAATGAAAAGGTGAGAAGATATTAAAGATGGTGTCAAACGAGATATTACAGAAGAAATGTTTCTATCAAACTGCACCTGCGGATAGCTGGTTAGAGTAGTTGAAAATAATTAGTCAGTGAATTGCTTGGGTTTTGCATTACTACGCTCAGTGATTGGTTTAAAAATCTCGCGCCACTTTTTCAACCAGTCAGAAGTAAAACCAAAACTAATCGTGACTCGCGCGTGCACGTCTTCCCGCGCTTTGTGTCAGCTACCTGCAATTACTTAGAGTTTTGATTGGTTCACTGAATTTTCACTCCGTGTTTTGTGATTGGCCAAAGTAATTACTTTGAATTAAAACTCGCTCTAATTTTCCTTTTGGTGCGCTTGGTCAATACCAACTAGGTTGAAGTAATTCTCTTGGTTTTTCTAGATTAATTTTTTCCTTGAACATGTAGAAATGTCAAAATCCCAATGGTGATTACTCCAGCATTCATGGCGTGATAGTTGATTATTGCTTGTTGCTCTTTTAACGTTTAGGATCTGTCCGAGCTACCAGATAATGTTAAGGTAAGAAGTTATGATTGGGGGGAGGGGGAGGGGTGGTGTTCTTGTAGGAACGGACACCCCAGTAGTAGGCAGGTACACCCAAGGTCTTACGACATGAAAAATCTTGATGTGGTACAACCAAATGTATCACGTGAAGTTCTTTGGCTCCCATTAACCACTGTAATACCCGCTGTCAAATCAAGTAAAATGTGAGGGAGAAACGGAACTACTGCGTATTTTTGTTTTATTTTCCGGCTCTCCTCATCTCTCTTAGCGATTAGCGACTGGTGTTCTGATTTGAACAGAATTAACGCCAAGCACGCGGGCTTGGTTGGTCTGTGTTTCCTCTGCTTATGGTCTGTTTTGTCATTTCTTCACTATTCTTGTTTGGTCATTCATTAGGACGAGATGAACTTTATCTTGGCAAATCGGGTAGAAGATGTTTTACGAGCAGCATTTGACGATGAATTTCCTGGTATGGCGCAAGCTACTAGCAGCAAATTATAGTATTAACACAACGGACGTTTCTAACCGGCACAACACGTGTGAAGCGCGTCATGTTTGGTATCAAGGACGCTGGGATCAAGTTTGTCTTCGTTCAGATATACATATTACTAACACTTGATAGCAGCCTGAGATATACAATTTATGCCGTTTGGTTGGAAAATCTGCAGGGTAATTTTTCTTGCGCCATTGGTTAAAACTGATCACGATTTTACCTCTGTTGGACAATTATCAGACGGTAACCAATGAAATACGCTGCTGTGAGTAACATCACGATCTGTTTTACATTAAGAATCTCTGGGTATCTCTTTCTTCCTGCTCCCTCAAGAGGAGACCCAAGAAACAGGGTTGACAACAGAGGAACTGAACACGATACTAGCAGAAATGCATTGTACCCATGCTACGATGCTATGACGTCAAGAAGACAGTAAATTTTCAGTGTAATGCAAGTAGAAATCAGCCACCTGTGCTTGGCATTATGATTAACTGATGGAATAGTTATCGGCTGAGAAATTATTCCCCTAGCTGGGAACTGCGTTGTGTTCTTGAGCAATACACTTTATTCTCACAGTGCCTCTCTTCACCCACGTGTATAAATGGGTACCGGCGAATTTACTGCTAGGGGTAACCCTGCGATGGACTAGCATTCCATCCAGGGGGGAGTATAAATACTCTCTGTCGCTTCATGCTAAGGAAACCGGGATACGCTCCGGCCTGATGGGCCACTAGGCCTGTATGCAGACTTTTACCCATTACCTTACTGTACAAGATTCTATAGAACCCGGACACCTAACACGCGTGATTGGTTGGCTGTACTTAATTAACTTCAGTGGTATTCGTATATGTAAAAAAAAGGTAAATAACTTCGCCGGTACCCATTTATACACCTGGGTGAAGAGAGGCACTGTGAGAGTAAAGTGTCTTGCCAAAGAACACAACGCAGTGCCCTGGCTAGAGGCCCGAACCCAGACCGTTCGATCCGGAGTCCAGCGCACTAACCATTAGGCCACTGCGCCTCCTATTCGTATATGTAAATTGAAGATTTTAAACGGAAAATCCCATCCCTGAAATTCGTCTTGAAAAACATGTTAAACAAATATTGCCCCATAGCTTTCTTTCGGAATTCGAAGTTTGTAATGAATCATTCTGCTGTTATGATTAGAATGCTGTAGCCGGTATTAAAACGTTTATCAATTACATCTTGTTGCTGAGTAGTCAGGGACTTCGTAATCGGTAAATGCGTGTGTAACTCGGCTAACTGTAATTTAAAAATGACGTTTTGAGATATTGTTTATTTTGAATAATAAAAAAGAAACTTTTTACCACAGCGTCTGTTATTTTGTCTCACAAAGCCTCGACCAAGCGGTTTGTGAATGTAGGGGTAACAAATGGACACCACAAAAACAGTCCCTTTCCACTACGTCGAGGTGAGGGACTGTTTTAGTTTTCATGTTTACCAAACTTGCGAAGTTGAAGTTTTATGTGATAAAAGTTGAATACGCTGTCTCCCTCGAGACCTTGCTCGGCTTGGGAAAACTCGCCCGAGGACAATAGGTTGTATGTTCAAATATCGATAAACTCATGAGCGTCAGGGGGAGACAAAAAAGATATAGAAATTTATTACAAATAGAAATATTTGACGACTTCAATATTTATACTCTAGCGAGATTTTCAACTTTTTAATCAACTTGGGCTGTATCAACAGGAGATGGTTGGGATTAAAATGGATAACAAACAGAAACATTTCAGTCGACGACTAAAATGCTTTCCACTTTGGTTAAAACGGTGTATCAAACTCAACGTTATCGGTTTCCATGTTTAAATAATAATTTCCGCTAGCCATGAGAGAGCTTGGAGGGGTAAACAAACGACGGGAGGATTTTTGTTGCGACAAGGGAGCCCTCATGTGACCCCCTTAAAGTATATAGCGGTTTTGTGATCCTCCCATATTGGTGACGCCCCATTCTCTCCCAGCCACCACAAAAAGCCAAAGTATATGCGAGTGATATTTACATCTAATTTACCTTGAACAACAACATTTGTTTGTTCGTCTGATATAAACTGACTTGTCACGTAAGAACGAGTGAAGATGCTATACGAAGAACTTCAAGCAGGCTCAAATAAGCTTACAGCAAGTCTAATAGGCCATTTCCGAAGTGCTATTTTCCTCTGTTTCAAGGCGTGTCTTGGTGCATAACATTTTATATGGAAATGAATTGTACTCGCACGTCTTGTCTTGAAAATCCATATGAAAGGTTGTGCACCAAGACTTGTTTTGAAACTGAGGTAGAAGGCAATTCGGAATCGAAATGGCTTATCAAGCCCGTTAACAGGTTTTTTTTCGAGAGGGTGCGATCCAACGAAGAGCCGGTCCGACCGAGCGTCGGAGATGCGAGCGGCTAGTGGGGTCTGGGGGCATGACCCCCCTCCCCGGGAAATTTTGAAAATTGGGTGGCCTGAGACTCCATTTGTATGATATGAAAACAGACAACCAAAACCGAACTTAAAAACCTGGATATTACTCAAACTTTTGAACTTCAAGATGGATTGTTTTGGCGAAGAGACTACTTTATGGATGCATGTTACAGTTTTTAAGAATAATGCCACTATTTAAAAAGAACAAAATAGAAATAAAGTTGTGAACTATACTATATATATCTGTAGAGGAGGCTATGCAATGATCAGTAGATGAGGGGTGAATCCAAGAGTCAGGGTGAATCCAAGAGTCAGAGGAGGAGTTTGTCCAAGAGCCGATAGAGGAGGCTTCCAAGCATCGCGTGTAATAAATATGCAAAACCATTGATTATTTCAGTTGCATTAGATCGTGCCTGAATAGGAAAGGAAGCTAAAAAATACAGGAGCATAAAGGAGGCAATAAATCGACATGGTTTAGGTTACTTATGGCGAACTCAACGGTACTAGAAAAAATCTGCTTTTCTTCTGGTCCCCCCTTAATGCTTGTCAATTGCGGCTGATCCCCTCTCTATGCATTTGAAAACCATGTGGTCCTCACCAAAATCCTTCCCCCCACCGACCAGGCGATAAATAATGACCGGTCCATGGTCACCCTGGCCCTGGGGACGAGGTGGCGGAGGAGGTATCGACAGTTGATCGGTTGAGAACAAGGTCAGCAAAAAATAACATCGACGTACAGGAGGTCATCTTCGGATGTTGCGTAACGAACACTTACGACGATTTTACGATGGGTCCGGATGTTGGAAAGGAATTTTAATCATTAACCAGAATATGCTGCCCAGTCTCGTTTGCTGTGTGAAAATGGCGGTAAAGTTTGATTTCCCAGTTGTAAACAAGAAGAATTTCTGCAGGTGGATGCGCAAAATTTAACGTAACCACATGTTGATAGATCCGCTGATTCTCAAAACTGAGGACCAGTGAAAAAGATTGCAACTCAGTGTGTTTTGTAAGATTAAAATTGACTGAAAGAGAACATCTTAATTAATTAGGGACGGACCATTTGATTTCTGAATGGGGAATGGGGCTGGGTGATTTTTGTCACTCTTTTTTGTTCGCTCTGCCCCTGAGGAAGGTTTGTCTTGCAAACCGAAATATCGGGTTAGCTTTCACCGTCAGGATCAGTCTGCAGTTTATAGTTTGCTTTGTGAATAATTTACTGATCCAGTTCTACAAGTGATCCGGCACTTCTCATCAGTTTGCTGCAGTGGTCTTGCAGATTTCTATTAAGGTACATTTATTGAAAAAAAAAATATCCTGTAAGCACACTTGAAGAAAACAAAAATTGCACACGACCAGTGAGCAGAAAAAATTCCTGTTATATGGAGAAAAAATATCATGCACACACATGGACCAATTAAAAATTTCCTGTGCATGAAAGGGTTTGAAAAAAATTCGTGCCTGTACCAAATCACCAATCCCCCCTCCCCCACTCCCCCTCAGAAGTCAAACGGTCCACCCTTAGTTCTCCTGAAGTTCTTTTGTAATGCTCGCGGATTACGAAACACTTGACATCCTGGCGGTAGATATTTTAGAGCGGGATGATTTTCTTCTTCAGCTTGAAATTGCTTGAAAAAAATTCTGTCTCTTGTATAAATGTTCGTGAAGTACCTTCCATTGGTCGCTAAAAATTGCCGCAGCCAAAAGAAAAATTTATGAGTCGTGTAACCGGCTCGCCGAAACTCCTCCTGAAAATCGACGAATGTGACCTCCAGTAGGTAGATAAGCTTCGATAATCCGGATCGAGGAATATTTTAGGTTGGGGGGGGGGGATTGGGGTGGATTGAAATAACAATACAATAAAAAGCTGATAAATAGAAATCCTCTGTTGTAAAACTAGAAAATAAATCGATTTCTTCATTTTACTTTTGTGAGTCGAGGAGTCAAAACGGGAGGGAAGGGGGGTGGCTAGCCACGCATTCGTTCCCCCGGATCCGCCCCTGGATTTAGTATGTACAATAGCCAGTTAGAACATGTTTTTCCGCACGCGTTCACACTTAGATGTAAACCGACGGTAAGTTTTTCACCGTCCTTTTCCAGCACACCGTTTTCCGGTTACGGGTGTTTGCCGAAGATCGTTTACGAAGATGACATCCGAAGATGACCTCCGTAGGCCGATGTTACTTGCTGACCGATCAAAAGTTGATCGCTGGTCGACGGTTGAGTATAAACAAGATGGCGGATTTGGGCAAGGCAAGGGTAAGGTCGGCGGCTGTCAGAAAGGGTCGGAGAGGACTCGTGGTAGAGTGTTTTACTTTGAGAAAGGGAGTTTGGGTTTAAAAGGTGAGTGCCTTATTAGTAGGTGGAGTCAAATGGCCCAAATTGCAGAAACAGGGCGCGCTAAAATACGACTTCGATAATTTGCGCATGTTCCATTTGATCGGACGTGAACCGAAACAGCTAGATCAAGGGTGTTTAGCAATTATGTAAGGTTTTATTTATGTTTATGTATCCTCTAACCTACTGCATCTATACACGCAAAACAAGGAAAGACCAGTAGGATTTGGATGTGGCCCCATCTTGTACTGTATCCTGTCGATCCTGTAGCAGCTGCATGTACGTAGACATGAATGGAACGATCCTATTATCGAAAGACTGTGCACGCACCAGGTTATACAATAGCAATTAACGGCTTTCATATTAAACGTATCGGTGTTCACTGTTGGTGGCTTTGAGTTTTCAGTACCTTTTTGTGGCTGCCCTACACCGAGTCCATTTTTCTTGGTATTTCACATTTAATTTCAGTCAGGCTGAGTACGCGGATATTCTTATTTTAAAATTATCTTAAAATAAACTGAAAACAATAGTTTTCTAAGGTAAAAATGCACCAAAAATATTTTATTAATATGGCATAGAAACAGAAGTCTGTCAATTCTCTCTTAGCTTTTTCCTTTTGTTTGTGTGGCTTTTACTTTCCTTATACTGTTCCAAGTTCTTTCCTTTCTTTTTCTTCTCTTTGTTTTGTTTATACGTAAAGACATTTTCTTTTGCCTTGATCCAGTAAATAGTTTTTCTATAGTGCTCATTATTGGCATTTGGCAAAATATAACTACTTTACTAGAAATGGTTTATAAGATTTGACTATTGACACAAGTTACATACAGGTCACAAGTCAGAGGTAGGAAAAACTCCTTAACGAGCACCAGTGCCCCTGCATTCTGCATTGCATTCTGTAATTGTTGAGTATGCCTTTTTTTCCTACCTCTGACCTGTCGCCTGTGACCTGTGACCTGTGACCTGCAAAAGAAACCCTGCTGAGTTTCATTGAACTTGTCACAAAATCTTTCTACGAGCCAATTTCTCCAACATGGAGCAACTAGGAATATTTCTACTTCTCCCTGGATGAAATGCTGGCCTATCACAGGGTTACAGGCTCAAATGTTGCTGGTCCCCATTTATAAACCAGTGGAGAGAGGTACTATGGGACTAAAGTGTCTTGCCTAAGAAGACAATGTAGTGTCCCGGCCAGGGCCTGAACATGGACCGTTCGATCCAGAGTCCAGGGTACTAGCAATTAGGCCACCACATCTCCCAAAGCATGTCAATATCTGTACATAGCATACTAGTGACTCAACATTCCTTGCCCAAATAGTTTTCCAGTGTCAGGTGCTCTAACTATTTTGTAGCGTGAAGGTAAAGG
>OX393561.1:40009920-40024920 GCA_947652115.1 Blastomussa wellsi
TGTTCCCTAAGTATGTTCTGTGTTCAGTAGTTCTGACTAGCGCAGTTCTTTTTTTAATACGGTATCGGCATTCTAGGTTTCTCTTGCCATTTCGCTAAAGAATGACAGGGACTTATCGTTACCCATAACACCTTTCGACATTGTCGCGTTCGCTTTTGCCCTTCTGACCATGGTTGTTCAAAGAGTGGAGAACGCTATCCATAAGGTAAGTCGCTATCTAGTGGATATGTGTTGACAAACCACACTGCGATATCCACTATAAAGCGAATTGTACAGATATCGATCCATGCAGCGGCTGTGCAATGGCTTGGTGCCAACTCGAATAGATAACATTTTTGTCGCTGTATTCCTTATTTTGACTATCTCAAGACTTATCACGTGTAGGAATTTACCGGTGGTTAATATTTCTGGTTTCAGTTTTCCGTTCTATTAACCAGCGGATTTTCCTTGCGTTATGGCCTCTTTCTGAGGACGAGTCCCGGACTCGTTACGTATTCTTTGCCTTCTTTTGCCAAACACGGTTTGCGTGTCTCTTGAAGCGAGGAGAAGAGCTCATTATAACGTGGTAACTCTAAAATGGACTGTGGTCGAAATGCAATATTGATCGGGAAACTCAAAGATGAGATGAAGGCTTCATCTTACGATGGTTCTATCAAGCGAGAGGTTTGAATGAATTGTATTTGTTTTTATTAATTTCTTTCGGTAAAAAGCAGCTGAAGGCATATCATTTATAAGCCCAAGGTTGGTTGTGACATTGGTAATATCAATCAGCTACTGAGATGATTCTTTACTGTATATTTCGTCGTCATTTTCATGTTACGATTGAAGCTGAAGAAAAGCGCGTAAAATGTTGTTTACAAGCAGTGGCCTACCTCAAGGAAAACGTGGTTAGATCGTTTCACCATACGTTGCTCCTGTTGGATTTTTGGTTTCGATAGTTCTGGCAGGAGCACATGGTGAGTTTCTGATATTGAGTTTTCTGTTGTGATAAATTATTATTTATGGAGTCGTGATGCAAATGCATTCATAAAAGGAGACCACCTAAAGGCTGGGAGCGATCGCAAGAGACGTAAATACTTGTTTCTTGTGTTTGCGCGAAAAAGATAGGCCAACCTGACGGTCGAGGCAATCACCAAAAATGATGATGCGATGCTTTCATACAAGTGTATTTTTATTTTATTCGGTACTACTCCACAGACTACAAAAAGTCTGACAACGTGTGTGCCTTGGCACGTTATCAAGTGATCCAACGTTTGTTGTTTTCCGGGCTTTACCCTAAGCTTTTGTTTCTCAAAAATACTGTTTTTTGTTACAGATGAACAGTCGAATTGCGTTAATTGGCGGTTATTGGAATTCTTGAGGTGGAGAAAAAGGTTTCCACATGAAGGGCGCATGACAAAGAGCAAACCTTTATCAGTAGTGTAGCTCCCTCGTGGTCTGATGCTTGCAGCCATCTCGAATGCAATACTAGATGTGGTTCAAATCAAGTACATTTAGAAGAACCTTGGTTTTCTTAATGTTAAAACATCGTTTTCATATCAAAGTTGTATGTCAGAGAAGTTTGAAGACTTCAGCAATTTTCCACATTTTTTATTATTATCAAGCATGCTTTGTTTGGTCTCGTTTCCTGTTTATTCTCTTGTGAAGGTTACAAGCGGCCATATTAGACTGCTGAAACAAAAGACGATATTTGCATAAAAATAGAGTTCAGTTCCCGGATGATTGGTTTGGGACACCAACATGGCCGCCGTTTCTTTGTTTTGAAACAACAGTATGGCTGTCATTTGACTCCTCTTCGCGTGAATTATTAGCACCTGGTGAATTATAAACAAAGCTGGCGACTATCAACTCTGTTATTAAAAAGAAGTCACGCGAGGGTTTGAATCTTTGTTTTTCAATATGTTCTGGAGTGAGGTTAAAGACGTATAACTATTTTCATTTGGGCACATTTTTACTTGTACTGAAAGAGATTTTGTCTTCTGGTGTTTTCTAATTTTGCATTTTCGCTGGTCTTTAAGTACTTACAAATAAGGAATGTCAGTATTTGCTCTACTAATAGAGCGAGGTTCAATTGAGCGTTGTAAACCAAAATCAAAGTAATTACTTTGGCCAAAGGACGCGGACAGTGAACAAATCAAAACTCGAAGTAATTACACGTAGCCGACACAAAGCGCGGAAAACGTGCGTGCACGAGTCACGATTGGTTTTGGTTTTTACTTCTGATTGGTTGAAAATGTGACGAGAGATTTTTAAACCAATCACTGAGCTTAGTAATGCATAACCAAAGCAATTCGCTTATTGCTTTCGAAACTGCTCTGTCATGTAGTTAATTAAATGCCATGTGCCTTAAGCCCGCACTGATTGTTTGAAAGAATGAATGAAGTTTTGCATACCGGTGTATTGAGCTTCTAATTCCACAGAGCACTTACAAAACAACCCTCAGAGCACTGAGATAGCGATATTTATAACTACTTCTACAAATGTGTTGCGCACAAACTAGAGAGAGAAAAGAGATACAATTTGGACGATTGAAATGGCATTTTCAGTGTTAAGGAAAACCACTGTTTTGTGTTTTTCATGGAACTAGGGAATCGTAGCGTGTGAGAGTGCCGTTATGTACACTACATGTAGATTACAAGGGTGGCTGGGCGCGTAAACAGCACGGGGGAAGACCGTCATATTTATAGAAACTTCCATTGTATTTTAGTTTAAGTTGTTACAACATGAACATGAAAGTCGCCATTGTTTATTCATTAATATGCAATAAGGTTTTGGCTTTCCCGCGCAATGTCACGTGTATGTTGACAGCTTGTTGACATCGATTTGGTCGTTAGCCCATTAAAAGCCAAAGCAGTGATATCTATTCAGACAAAGAGGTGCGCAAATAGAATTCAGACGAAAGTGTCAAAATTAAATAAAAAACTGAAGGCATATACCTTACCCAGTTTCTTCTGAACTAAAATCGGAACATGATTTGCGTGCTACGCATTTGCTTGAACGAAAAATCTATGATACATTTTGTGCAGTTGATGAGATGCTTTCAAACATCGTAAATGATTTCACGAATGGGGCAATACAGCAATGTAACTTGATACAAGCGCAAGTCCTCATAAAATTTATTCGTTTCTTGTAAGTGCACTTGTATGCTGTTTTGACCAAACGTTTGTGTTAGTTAGGCACTGAAAAGAGAGTATACTTGTTAGATTTACATGTGCTTTGCGGCTTAATTTCCTTAATGTATGCGCTTTGTGCATTAGACCGTATCTTTTCCCGCGCAAACTCTGATGGTAATGATAACATATTTTCGGTACAAGATTGACTTTTAAGTAATCAGCTGCATGGTAATTATCACTTCAACATTTGCCGATTAATGATTAACACGTGGTCAAAATCTTTCTCCATTCGTTTCGTCTTTGCAGCGGTGTCGTAATTCCCAGCCCGTACTGCGCAATCTCCGCCTGTATTGTTTTTGTGAGTCTCGAAGAAATGTCTCAAAATGAAAATTACGACCTCTTTCTTCAACAGCTATCCATGCAAAACAATAATCAAGAAAGAGTTAAAGAACCTGGACGTTATTCCAAACCGATGTTTTCAGCTCATCGAAAAGTGAAAAGTGAAACGACCTGTAACAGCGGACTCGGTGCAAAAACTTCATGTACGCTGTTATCGAAGTGTAACGAGTCAACGAATAAAAACCAAATTGAAACCAAATCCTAAGACTGCACAGTAAGGACTGGAAATCAACTTTAAGCGATACTTTATCTTTTACCCTGCCGGTCTACAGTGATTCTGATGAACAGCACTCTTTAGTTGCGGAATCATATACCATGTTGCAAAGAACTGCCCGTTTATGACCCTTTGTCGTTTGTTTGTACTTCCTATTTGATTTTCCCGATGTTAGTGAATTAACGCTCCAGCGACGGACGTATTGATCGCTTCTTGTGCACACGTGCAATTTCAACAGACGTGTAACCAGCCGCATAATGAAAATAAGGGTTCGTACAAAGTCTTCAATTCTTAAAAAAGTCTGGAAATTTGCGAACTACTTTTCCAGACCTGGAAAAATTATGGAAATTAAAGGCAGAGTCTTGAAAAGTGGGATGAAGTCTGGAACATGATTTTTCTCAAGGAGCAGCAAGTGTTTAAAAGCTAGCTGAAATCTTTGCAATGTAACGGATTTCACTTGAATTAACCTGGCCAAACGGAAAAAAATATAATAAATATGTCGGTACGGTCGGATCATCATCGAGCAGTCTCTGGAGTGGCAGAACCTCCTGTACACAGTCTTCGTCGACTTTGCAAAGGCTTTCGACAGTGTCGACAGAGACGTCATCTGGAGACTAATGTATCACTACGGCTTTCCACCGAAGTTCGTCACCATCATCCAACAACTGTATGAAGATGCCACCTGTTAAGTCATCCACGACGGGAAGCTGACGGAACCCTTCACTGTACAAACTGGTGTCCGTCAAGGTTGTTTACTCTCGCCGACGATCTTTCTGATGGTGGCAGACTGGGTCATGAGACAGTCTACAGCAAGCCAGAGGACAGGTATCCAGTGGACATTTATGGAGCAGCTGGAGCACCTGGACTTTGCAAACGACATCAGTCTTCTCTCCCACCAATCTGGAGATCAAAAGCCCTCTCACTTCGCAACAAGATCCGGATCTTCAACACCAACGTGAAGTCAGTCCTACTTTGTGGCTCGGAAATGTGGCGTGTAACCAAGACCAGCACCCTCAAGCTTCAGACATTCATCAGCAGATGTTTTAGAAACATCCTCGACATCAGGTGACCAGAAGTTGTCTCCAATGAATAACTTTGGGACAGGGCAAGCCAAGTCTCAATTGAGATTGACATCAAGAAAGGAAAATGGGGATGGATAGGCCATACTCTACGCAAGCCTACATCCTACGTCACCAGGCAGGCTCTTGATTGGAACCCACAAGGAAAACGGAAAGTGGGCCGACCCAGACAGACTTGGCGCAGGAGTGTTGACGCTAAGGCGAAGGCCGCCGGAATGACTTGGGCCGAGCTGAAGAGGACCAGCCAAAACCGTGTTCGCTGGAGGAGTGCTGTTGCGGCCCTTTGTTCCCCAAGGAATTAAGAGGCATAACCATACGGTCGGAAAGTCCAGTCTCCATTGTCCTGCATTGCATTATTGTTCATTGTGTTTGCAATGCATCATGGTTTATTTGTTTCCCGCGTTAGTTGAGCGAAGGAAGCAATATTTGTTCGCGTTCATGTAGCTGTTGTTCTTCCCTGGCTTTTCTTTCGCTTTGTGATAATGGGGAAGTGTGTCTTTAACGGAAAGTGGAAAGCAGATGAAAATTTAAGGCCTGGATTGCAGCCGATCCTACGTCAAACACCAAAGCGATGTGTGTTGTTTGTAATAAAGCAGTTGATATTTCAAGCATGGGAGAAGAGGCAGAGTCGACTGGGAAAGTAACTCTCAAATGCAATGAGACGAAGCGCTAAAGAGAAAGGAGAGTTGAAATCCATCGAGGAGGCAATAGACAAGAAACTTGAAGCTCTAAAGAACTAGCTCTTGTATCATGAAATAATTATATATTTCACACACTAATGGCAAAACCCAGGGACTTTGTTGAAAAAGTGTACTGTTAAAAATTGTTTCGAGAACTGAGGTATTTGCTTTATGGTAGAAATTTGCTTACTGCTATTTTTTGGTTGTGTCACTGTAACTTAAGAATTAAACCCTTTAATTCTTAACTTACAGTGACACAGCAGCTGAAACTGAGTTTTTTTAACTCATTGTTTTCATAGTTAAGACTCACTGTTACCTTGAGTCTGGAAATTAAAAAAAAGTTGTCTGGAAAAAGTCTTGAATTCTGTCCACAAAAAAGTGTACGAACCCTGAAAGATCTACTGAAATGGGGCTTTGTTTGTTTTCCGGTCAGTAATTGCCTTCTACCTCTGTTTTCTTTCATTTGAGTTTCATTTTTCCAAGACAAAAGACGTGAAAGTCTTTATTGTCTTTATTTAAAGACAGCCAAGTAAAGTCTGTACATGTATTTAAAACTCAGCCTTGTTGACGCGGCGTTTTTATGTTTCCCAAACGTTTACTGACCAACCTTGTGCTTTATTTTGTGTCGCGTTGCTGTTTGATCAACTTAAAAACCGGCTGTGTTTATCGCTTCTCTTAGACGCGAAAACAGATTTTATCGCCCCGTATGTCAATTGTTCATTTCAGTGTTGTTCTTTAGAGATTGATGCCGAAATATTCATTCATTTCCACATGGATTCTTTCTACATTTCGCGCACCAGTCTCCGAAGTCCTTTAGGGGCCTTTTCTGACAAAATGTAGCTGATGTTTGGCGTGATTCTCGAGCTGATCGTCACGGTGCATTGATTTCTGCTGTCACGTTGTCAAAGCATGGCAGAGTTAAGGGGGGAGAACCCTAACTACAAAACGGTTGCTGTAGATGACTTCTAACATCATATCTTGGGTTCCCTTTCAATCCTGGGATTAAATTGTTTGCCATACTTGTTCTATTGGAGGCTCACTTTTGTCAGTTTTGACCAGAACACATAAACGCTTCAAACTCGCACAGCTTGCATCTTTTCGGATGAAACCAAAGCCAATGGACAGAGTGCATTCAGATGGAAAATCTGTCGTATGGATTTGTGCAGAAAAGCTATGACGTCATAAAATTTTTGTAACGTAATAACTTTTACAGTACTGCGAATTTCAACAAATCGATACGGCAGATTTTGCATCTGATCGCACTCTATCCATTGGCCTTGGTTTTATTTGAGAAAGACGTAAGCTGTGAGAGTTTTTAGCGTTTTTGTGTTCTGGTCACGTGACTTTCCAAATATGGTCAAGGTCGCCAAAAGTGAAAGCAGCCTCCAATAGAACAAGCATGGCAAAAAACTAATCCCAAGATTGAAAGCGAACCCAAGATGTGATGGTTAGAAATCATCAAAAGCAACCGTTTTGTAGTTAGGGTTCTCCCCCCTTAACCAATTGTCAGTGCTCATAAACATTGACTGCTCTATTTTATTGGAGCACTTTGTCAGAAAATAGTTGTTAGGTTAATAGCCTGAATGATGGTAGTTAATGAAATATCGTTTAATAAAAATCAACATTTTTTTTAATATGAACATCAAAATAATAATATAAACATACTGCCTTTCAAATGTACAATACGAAATCTTACTACTCCAGACTGAAGTCGGCAATATTGCATGATCTTTTTCAACAAAATATTTCGGAGAACAATGCATACATGACAAAAATATCTTAATGACGATTTATCTTATAGTCTAGACAATGTGCCCATTGTAGAAAAATGATCTCAGTCAAGATAATGCCGTTAAATACGAATAATAAAATAGTAAATAAGCCTACGATAAAAGAATGGTAATAGTCAAGATAATGTGTCCAAGTTTTCCTTCACCATAAACTGGGCTGGCAGTCGGTAATCTTCACAGTTCTTCTGTTGTCTGAGGAGAAAAAAATCTTTAAGTGAATCGCGATTTTTATTGATATACTGCAAATTTGTACAAGCTTAAAATAGATCGAATTAAATTCTCTAGAACAGCTCATGATTGATGAAACCTTTAAATTACTTCTAACATCATATCTTGGGTTTCCTTTCAATCCTGGGATTAGTTTTTTGCCACTTATGATGTCCTCAGTTATCTAATTTGCATAATACAAAAACGTGAATATCTCTAAGCTAATATCTCTAAGCTTAAGTTACTGTTTTTACTTCATAGGCACTTTAATTGCGTACAATGTTTATTACAGTTTTTGATTTCATTAAATCATCTTGTTAATTGGGGCTCTGTATCTAGTTCTTTACTCAAATGCAAAAAAGCATAGCTGTTCTCGTATCAAGATATGTCACTGACACTACAGTTATATTTAAATCGAGACAAGTGATTTAATGCAATATAATATAAAAAACTAAGTACAACGTATCAAATATTATTGTGAGGATGTTTTTACCACGCTAAAGTCGCTCTTCCTTTTGCAGTTATTATTTTCATTATTATTATTATTATTATTATTATTATTTTATTTGTTTTCACAAAGGATATAATTTTTCTGAAAGAATACTTCATTATAAAATTTTAGTATTGTGTTTTAAGATGAAGGTTTTGAAATCCATAAATTATTTAGAATATCTGTTTATTTTAAGATTGTAAATACTATTGTAAATGATTGAATAAAGTGATTTTTTCAATTTTAAAATAATAAATTATTATTATTATTGTTGTTGTTGTTGTAATCATCATCGTCTTTAATTGTTATTTAAAAATAGTACTATTTACAGAAAATAGCTCGTTAAAAGATGTCAATCAGAAAAATAACAATTCACGTCATTGAACATCTTGTTTTCATACTAAAATTGTTTTAAAATTATTGTTCATGGTTTCTTAAATTAGGGGAAATTCGGCATAATAATAATAATAATAATAATAATCTTTTAATAATAATAATAATAATAATAATAATAATAATAATAATAATAATTTTTAACAAATTCTTAGACAATCTTAAATTTGTTGTTGTTGTTATTATTATTATTATTATTATTATTATTATTAAGATGTTCGATGACGTGAATTGTTATTTTTTTGATTGACATTCTTTTTAACGAGTCATTTTCCGTAAACAAATCTTCTAATATCGGCAAGACCACAACGACAAACCAATGCGGAATGGCGCCGGATCATTGGAGACCTGGATCGGTTAAAATCAAAAGATACTATGCAAAAAAACGGTAGACTGATCCCCACGGCGAAGAGAAGAAATTAAAACAGAAATGAAATCACATTAAAACAAGTCCAATATATTTGTTCGATATTTCGGTTTAAAAAACAAACTTTCTGCGGGGGTTGAAGAAAATTCATTTTCTTCATTCATTTTCATTTTCCCGTATCAAGATATGTCACTGATACTAGCTACAGTAAATTGAGACAAGTGATTTAATGCAATATAATATAAAAAACTAAGCACAACGTATGAAATATTATTGTGAGGATGTTTTTACCACTCTAAAGTCGCTCTTCCTTTTGCAGTTATTATTTTCATTATTATTATTATTAGAAGGGTCAAGCAGGACTTCCCTACACTCAAGAGCTATAGATACTTTATTATTGAAAGAGCTATAATGTAATATTTACGAAAACGTTATTGCCATCACCTTTTGAATACAAAAATTTTACGTAGTATTACTTTTTTCCTTTTTAAAAGCCTTTGAAAACGAAGTTTTTGGAATATCTTTATATATTCATACGGATTATAATTGTGAATATCATTCTTGCCATTTTATTTTTTAAAAATTATTATTATTATTATTATTATTATTATTATTATTATTATTATACTAATCTTTATTGTTATTGTTATTGTTATTATTAGTTTTAGTATTATTTTTGGTATTTGATTTTATTTGCCACAAACAAAAATAGCATTAAGGTACAGTGATTGAAAAATGACAAAACTTAATATACAAGATTACAGTTAATGTAATAAAGAATAGAAATTAATTGTTAATCATTAATTGTTATTGTTATTCATGTACTTCACATTTATCATAAATATATATTTTGCTAGATGTTATTGCATGTTTTATTAGGGATTATTAAGACACTACATAAACAGATTCATATCTTAATGAAGATATTATCCACGTACCCAGTCTAATCCTTGCCATCCTCTAACGTCATGGTCACTGTGGAAAGATAATTATGTGAGAAATTTAGATACAAACAGAAATTTCCTCAAAAATGTATTACAAAATAATCTACTAAAACTTTGCACAAATTTCTTTCATATCGGCTGCACGTTTTGCAAGCTGATGCCAACTTACATCAAGGTGGTTTTCAGTTTATGAATCCATTGTAACTGATTTATGCTCAAGAAAGTGATATGCAATTAATTCTTCAATATGAGTACTTGTGAACTGGTTCCTTCATCTACACGGAGAAATTGTAGGAAAATTAATGCTCCATGTGGCTCTATGTATGTTGTCAGTGAGAAGAGTTTATTTACAAAATGGCATATTAAAAATGGTGTATGCTTTCTCTATACATTTAAACGAAATAAAACTTAATTTTCTATCTAAATAGTTGTAAAAAATCTCTATGTATAGTCACAAAAAGCCATGTAAACTTTTCTCGATTGATCAATTTGTGCCCAAGCAAGGGACACAATTGTATGGAATAATGGCACATCTCAGAAAGGTGATAACAAAGTTGTTTAAAATAATTGTTTGACTTTATTACACTAACAACATCTCGCTACAGTTTGAAACATTTCAATTTGTAATATATTTGCAACTAAGAAAAAAGTTAAAATTACCCGTCAAGTCGTTCAGAGTAAAATTCTGCATTTATAGAATATAAAAAAAACGAACAAGTTCGGGTGAATTTTACTCACCGATGATAAATTGGTGAATACAAAACTATGTGCAATCTCGGGTATCTTTCTCTACAATCTGTACAATGATGCACATTATGCCGTCTGTGACTGCATATAGAACGAAGGCGTCTTCTCAAAGAACGAAGCAAGTCAAGTGGTAATATGCTCTCTGACTGTATTCATACTGCAAAAGAACCGATAGTATAAATAAAATGCCTCTTTGACTGTCGACGAACGATCCATTCGTTGTAAAATACTTACGAATGTCGGCTGGAGTTGGAGAAAGTTTTGAACAGCTTGATATTCATCGTGTCCGGAACTGCTATCCTGTAACTGGATCACACAGAAAATCATTGAATTAGCTAAAACCTGTAAAAATAAAAAGACCAACATGTATCGCCGTACCAACTGGTATCGTCTCGAAGTTCAGAAAATTTTAAACTTCGCTGTAATTATATGCCCGGCAGCCGGGTACGGTCTAAAATAGACTAAAAGCCCGAAATATCGGAACTTGGGCATACTATAGAATTGCTACGTACTCGGCACTTGATATTTGATGGTTACTTGGAAATGCTGAGAGATTCTAAAAAGTATTGTGACTGTGGCGACTGCCGGGCATTTAATATATTTTAGACCGTGCATTTAGCCACAGCGTTTAAAATTAGACCGAACGTGTCAGTTTTTTCGAAAACCACGATATTTCGCAGGTGGTTTGTCGAAGTTTGGCTGGCGAAGAATAACGTATCTAGTTTGGTTAATTAAACTGCGATGTTTAACAAAACCTGACATCCAAAGGAACTAGTTGCTTACCTTTTGTTTTGTATGGTTATTTTACTTTTTAGTAACGATACTAACGAAGCTTGCTTAAAGTGGAGACGCGAGTTCTTTGAAAGTTATGCACTTCCAAAGTGGCTATGTTTTGCAGTTCTTGTGGTCAAATTATCCACATGTAGAATCATCAATTTCGTGAAAATAGCTCGGGATTTGATTAACTCACCAAAGAAGTTCGCATATTTTGCTTTTTGGCCTCCTTCCTGTCCGCCACACAAGGTTTGAAAAGCGATTTATGATCGCATATGCAAGGACTACAGATAGATGGTTTTGCATTGCTGTAGGTCATGCATGAATAATTGTGGGGTCCCCTCCTCCTCCCCCTCCCATCCCCTTACTATTAATTGCTCACAGAATTGACTTTTTAACATTTCTTACCTGTCATCAATGGTTGTTGACATGATTGGAAGTCAACTGCGCAACAGTTTTCAAAGTGCTTTGTTATATGTTTAAGCTTCGCTATCACTCTGTGTAAATACCGCATTCCGAAATTCGTGTACAAGCTGGGTTCACTTTGCCACAAAATAGTGTCAAAATTCTGATATTTTCTTGTAAAAGTAAGATTTGTTTGAGTGTCTAAGTTTCATCCTGTAAACGGACATTTCTCGACTCCTTTCGTTTCTTTAATCGTGGCAGGTTTAGGGTGAGGAAGAGCTTAATCTTCTCTATGCCTTCTTTATGCATGTAGCTTTCTTTTGATGTTGGCGTTCTGGAATGCACCCCCTCTTAACCGCTTTAACGACTTTTTCCCACACGCCTAAAATGCGACAATTTTATTTTATTCTTGTTAGCGATCCTTAAATTTGTTCGTCATGCACCGTGGCCATCCCTGTACGTGTTCCCTTTCTTCTCCTGCCATCAACCATAAAGCATAAGATGTTATTTGATTCACAGTTTTAAAGACTGCTATGCGCAACTTTCTGATCACATTCAAGTGCCTTTGAGCGCCCTCCAAGAGTCGTGAATATTCTTGTTGTACTCGAGATTGAATGCAACTGGGATCAACAATTAGCTATCTTGTCTGTGTATTGTATGTTTGTTATCCGAAAACGTTTATCCCGTGATGTTGGGTGCCACTGCTTCAAAAAGTTCCTTGACCGGTGATATGTGAAGGTGCGCCACGCATCCAGTTTAAACGGCACCACAAGAAGCTGAGCAAACTTCACTGCGCTTTATCTTTACGTCATGATGCAGCGGCTCATGATCAAGATAGCGCAGGGCTGGAAGAATGTGCCAGTTCCTGAAGGAAGCGGACACTCGCTGTGATTCATGAATAACATGTATGCGTGGTTTCATTAATATTTTACAATTTCTCCCGGGGGGAGGAGGGACTTCCCTATATTAGGTATATAGGCATTTGCCGCCCCAAAGGGTATGGTTTTTGAGCCGTTTTGGTCTGAAAACGGGTATAGATTTTGGCTTTTATGGGCTGAAATTGGGTATGGTTTTTGGGGAAATGGCATGCATTGGCCTGAAATAGGGTCTGGATTTGGCACTCTGGGCAGCACACCCCACCACAAATTACAAGGTGCCCCCCCCCCCCCCCCCCCGGGCAATTTCTGTTTGTTTTTAATCGTTCATGCCTTTTGCATTTGATCACACCACATTGTTCATGTGATAATTATTAAGCTTGACGCTAATTATTCCACTGTACAAAGGGCCAACCGTTGTTATTCATCCTGGTTACTGAAGCGGTTCAAATAACAACCCACAGAACTGCGGGTCATCGATCATGTATTAAGTGGTGTCTCTTATTATGGCGATTTGATTTCCAGCTCTCTGTTTGTCACGAAACAAAGAAACCTCTATTGAAGCTAATAGAAGGCAAACTCGCCAAATTTCAATAACTTGACTTAAACTTTAATTTTACGGGATCAATAGTGTTTCTTTCTTATTAGAGAATTGATACAAAAAACACATAACGGCAGTTAGTTTGCTATCAGGAAAGAACGTCTTAGATACGACCATTTTCCGAACGTGTATCGATCATTCTGATTTCGTAGTCTGCTTGCGACGGACGTCTTGCATCCCCCCTCCCCCAGGGAGCGACAAAACTCGGCCTAAGGCTGGGAGAGGTAGGATAAGACTGGAGTAATTAATAATGAATCTTACTTTGAATGTGGGAAACATGCTCATATGCAGCCAGAAAAACTGAAATCATTCAATTATTTAATTTTCTCGTTTCTAACCTGCTGAACAAATCATTGGCATTCGTCAAATCAAATACTGTTATGAATTCAGTTAATAGGGTGCTTGGGATTGTTGCCCATCTTAGTTTGAAAACTCATGTCTCTACTTCACGTTCGATTCATCGCATCGAAATGATCAGGACATCTCAGTCTATTGCATCACATACTGCTACAGAATGCCTCGTATCAAATTTTTGTAGCGCAGTAAGTATCGTCTGGTTTGACAGTAACCGCTAACCTGGCTTAGGAGATCGACACAACCAACCCATTCCTTCCTTTAGATCAGTTTTGCCGTACCAATACACCTTATCAAAAATGGCTACCATCTTAATATTCTTTTGTTGGTATTCAAATTAGCCCTTCTTGCCTCGTTTTTAAGCTCAAAAATCAAAAGAATATTTTATCTTGAACGAGGCAAAGAGGGCCAATTTGTGTGTGCAGAAATCAGCGTCCGTTTTGGAATAAGGTGTATGCCTCAGCAGGCATTCTTCGTCAAGATTACATTGTTTAAAAACTTTAGGACTAAATATTCCAGTATTGATAGCAAATTAATATCCACGTTTCATATTTTAAGAATTTATTTTAGTTCAATGTAACGTACAAAATAATCCTGACAATATTTATCTGAATCTCCTCGCAGTTACATAGTGAAAAATGAATTAATAAATATAACAATATTAACAAAACTTAAAGTGCCTATGAAGTAAAAAAATAACTTACGCTTATTTGAAAGCCCTTTCAAAATAAGGAAGAATGGTGTTTCGTTTCCCTTTTCTAAATCCTCTTTCGTCCAAGAGATATTCACGTTTTGGTATTATGCAAATTAAATAACTGACGACTTCATAAGTGGTTACAGTGTGAGGACAAACACATACTGAAGAATAGCTCTGCAAATAATAAGGCAGTGTAGTTGAACCTTGGCACCAGCAGTATACCCTAAGAAATACACAACAAGGTTGCTATGGCAACGCTTTTGATTCCATATATCTTTGTAGGGCAGTGACAATTGTTGTTTTTGATCTTTACCAAACGTCATCTAATTCCTAAATGGTAAGAAGGAGGCGAAGTGCAACGTGGACATTGTGTATGTTTCGAATAGCGCCATGTACTTCTTCTTTCAGAGCCAAAAAATAGCAATGATACTTGCAAAGAGGAAAGAGGCTGGAACCAAAAGTGTTACCATAGCAGCATCAAAATAGGAACCATGTAAGGGTACAATACTCGTGCCTTGTTACAAATGCATTGCCTTGTTATTTGCAGAGATATTATTCATTTTGTGTTTTGACGCAATACTGAACCACTTATAACGTCATCAGTTATCTAATTTGCATAATACAGAATGAAACGAAAAAAGATATCACATAAAAGGAAAACACCATTCTTCCTTATTTTGCAAAAGCTTTCAAATAAGCTTAAGTTATTTTTTACTTCACAGGCACTGACCTCAATTGCAACGCTTTGTATAATAATTAATGTGAAAAACTGGATCAGTGGATGGCTTTTCCTTTCCTGAGAGATCTTTACTTTCAGTTATCTTCTTGACTTTTTTCTGTCGAGAAGGCAACAAGGTTATTATATCATTAC
>OX393561.1:40029920-40054920 GCA_947652115.1 Blastomussa wellsi
ATTTTACTAAACTTCAACCAACAGTAAAATCCAAAAAAATAGCAGCACATTATTTGTTACTGTGGTGACAGGATTTGATATTTTTTACCTATCCCACACTAACCAAGGCCAACTTTAAATGTTTTCTTTTCCAAAAACTTTAGCCAAGAGCTCCATAATTTCAGCACATTGTGTATATACTTAACAAAACAGTTTGAGGACGGACTTCCTGTCAAAGAATTAATATGGAGGTGAAACTTTTCTTTCTCCTCGCTCTTATAATTATTCAATTATTCGCCAACAAGACGTTAACGAATTCCTTTCATATGCATGTGCCTACCCCATGTGCTGTGGTGTTAACACGTGTCCTCTTATTGCACTTGCTTCGCTCTAGGAACAAGACGAAATTGATTAACCATCCATCCCTTGATATAAGGCATGTCAATCTTGATATAGGACAAGTGGCAACAATTGCTTACGACGAGGAAGAGCAAAGATTAGACAAGCTTTAATTAATGAAGTTAGACGATAACACTTGATAATCACACAACACCTGTTTAATACTCACAAGTATTGTTGACAAAATGGCATGGTCATTTTGGAGGCACCTGGTAAAAAATGATGAAGAAGTGAAGTTTGGTCTTGTTAATTCGTGTGGTAATTCCCTCTTCAAAGAATGGTGCTGTCATAGCATTGAATACTTCGCCCCTTTTGATGTGTAATACTTTACGTTTTTCTTATTTAATCGCTCCTTGGAAAAAATTCGAAAAAGGACTAATTGGGGTTGTTTATAGGACCTGATTCTAATATCTTCTTACAGTCAATTCATCACGTTGTTTTAGCCTTTTATAGCCGCAATTTAGGTTAAAGAAATCATACAACTCCAAAATGCACTATTTTATGCAAGCCCGTTGTTAACTTGATGTATAAAACCAAAACTGACAGCTCTACTTTGCACTCAAAGGCGAGTTATATGACTACAAACGCCACACTTACCTCAACTGCTGGTCATTTACTAGGTGTCGTCTTATTGCAACTGTTTCATGCTACAATGAAAAAGGAAATCATTAACCGTTGAGGTCTGTGTCCATTCAGTTTTCCATTAAGTTTTCCATTTGCTAAAAGTTTGAAAGCAACATCTTAATTCTTTTAACATGGTCCTAGATACAATTTATACGCACCTGGATTTGTAAAAGTAAAACAGCATTTGACGTCGCTTCCATTTGTAACTGTTGACCACAAGAATTGGTTCTTGAAAGCTGTATACAAGAAGAATATATAAGTTCTTAAGAAGAGGCGACCATAATGTTGTGAAAAATATCAGCCAAATTATTTGCAAACAAATTATGGTAGCATTGGGTCACGTGTTTTACTGTGATGTAATCGATGTAGGCTCGTCGATAGTCGGTAGGCTCGTCGATAGTCGGTCGTCGATATGTCGAAGGCGAAGATAGAAATCATTAGGTGCCAGTGATGAAAATAAAGTCGAATCGTTCTATAAGGAGCCCATTGGCCCCTGTCTTGATACATTACTTCGAGTACTTGTTATGTGTTTTCAAACCTCTTTGAGGAATCATCTTGAGCATTCTCAGGAATTTTACAGGGTAGCCTAACTTCGCATGGGAATAGTTTGCTGCGGCCACTGATCACTTGATTGGCAACTGATACTTCTCTCATTCCCTTGAGACTGGCTTGACGTTTCCTCTCTTGATCCATCTTTCTAGACAGTGTTGCGATGGTTGACGAGCCGACAGTGTTCTTCACAACTGATCAATAAGTTGAAATAATCGCAACAGGATACTTAGACAGTAACTCAGGAATTTGAACTTGGCGTGGTCATGTGATGACTCATTGTTTTCAGTAACATCCTTAGGTCACAATATGACGGAAATAGAAACAGGGATCAACTTGCACTGAAGCTTATGCTATGTTGTCTCAAGAATTAGACATTTTCATTTGCTGAAACGAAGCGCCGAGAATGAAAAGAAGTCGATTTTAAAATGTGTTTCTATAGTGGTTTTACAATACCTAAGTCAATGTGTTAGGGTGGAATTGGAGGCCGCATATTCAACGTTCAGGTGGTTTCAAGTTTTTTTAAGTAAGGCATTGAGTCATGACCACTTTCAGTTTTGACTGAATTTGAATTGTAAACAGAGGCTTTGTTACTGCATGCTCAAATGACTTCGGTATCAGAGACAACCTTTCCTACGTATTTGCGGTCAGTCTGCGTCAAGCGTGACCAGTGTTTGTTCAAATCAACGTGTTTTTGAACATGTTGCGACTATGCTAACGTTAACTTCGTCAAATAGTTCTAAGGTTTTAGAATTCTTTTAACATCCATTAAAGGAACACAGTCAGCTTTGGGACCGCGCTGATCTGGACGCTAGTTTTCACACTTTGAAGAAAGTTTACCTCGATCTGAAATCAAAGTTACGCGTCGAGTACATCTAGAAATCCGCTTCAATCTTCCCAGTGTTTCACTCGATTTTCAATTGTTTACTGAAAACCTGTTTTTAATCCAATGCGCATGTGTACCAGCTGACTGTGCCCCTTTAATAAGAGAACATCAACTCTTGTCGTTACTCAAATGAGAGGCACAGCGCTAATTTTTTCCCTTGGTAAACCGAGTGATGGTAATTTTAACTGCTCGATTATAAAACTTCATTGACGCTGCTGCGAGAAAGCAACTTGGGCATTTATTTAATCGACAAGAAAAAAGGAAATCATTTTTAAAAGGCTTTACGAAGAGCGTAGAGAATAGATGAAGGCTTTAGGGACGGATTCACGGTTTTGCGCACGCGCAAGCTATAGCGCAGGCTCCAATCTCGTCCCCAGAGTCCGCGTTACCCTTATCGAGCGGAACGGGAAATGAGGGACTCTGGGACAAAGCAATTTGAATGATAAGATTCTTGTCCATCCGGTTTAACTGCGCAAGCGTGGGACACCGTCACGACTCGCACGAAGCGATCGAGTCTTCGGTTCTTCAGCAGAACTTAGTAAAGTGATAAAGAGGAGAAACTGGCTATTCTATCAAGTTCCGCCTCCAGTTAACATTTGATTTACTGCAGTGCCGTGAACCGGGTGTACTGAAAAATATTGACATTCTAAGTGAACTCGTTTGTCTCTCTGTAGGGGTTTTTGGGATACGGGATATTTGGGTAAAAATTTATAGGGATAGGAAATATTTGGGGGGAAAATTAACGGGATAAGGGATATTTAAACAAAAGATTCAAGGATATCAAACATAAACGTTTGAGATACAAACCACCGCAGTTAACGGGATACGGGATATTTAGGCCAAAAAATTAATGCGACACGGGATAGTCAGAACCCCCCAAATGGGGCCTCTCTGCTAATTGAACTGATTTAGGACTTACAGCAGATGGAGTGCAGAATGAGGGGACGTTTCTTGTTTACCCATAACAGCTTGCATTTGTTTTCACGGTTTTCTCACCACCCGGCCTAATCGATGTGTTCGTCATCTACAAAAATATAGCAAATAGTATATTAGTACCTACCCTGTAATTACATGATCAGGCTTTCATTACTGTTCATTTCAACAGTTACTTTAGCAAGAATGACAGTGAAATATTAGAGCACGTGTCTGACTTTGAGAATTAGGATACAGCTTTTTGCCTCTTGAATGACGAGAAGTTGTCACTGCTTTCTTTTGCAAGTGAACCAATGGGCAAAAAGCAATATCACACTTTCTCAGTAGTGCCTTTAACAAGGTACAGATTTTTCGCCAGTACAAGGTCTTTTACACATGACTGTACAAAAATTTATTTAAAAATAAAGAGGTGTTAACATTATAAAACACTGTTTGTTTTTGACTGTAGTATTGAAATATTTGCTGAATAATTTTAATCAGATAATTATTTAAGTTTGAACAGGTAACATTACACCTGTACATTACCACTGCAGCTAAAAAAACTGATTTTTGGTCAAGTCAGTCTAAAAGCATGGGCAACCAACCAAGCTTAAGGCAGTGAGGTGCGGTGGCCTAATGGTTCGTGCGCTGGACTCCCCGCAGGCAGGATAGGATAGGGTAGGATAACTTTATACAGAATTATTTTAAAATATGCAATAGCTAGAACTACATTACTGAAATTACTCTAAGTAATAACTATACAACAATAATATTAAATGAGAAATTAAAAACCTGCTTTACATGAGTGCCGTGTGTAAAAATTCTAAATTTGTCATGATGAGAAGAGACGCTCGCAGCCAGCCCGGAAAGCTCTAAGAGAGTCAACCTGCCGAACCTCGATTGGTAAACTATTCCACAGAACTGCTCCAGAGTAACTGAAGCTATCTTTCATATAGAGGGGGTAAGTTTCTAAAGAAACTGTGGTGCTGCGTCGGTGGGAAGTATAACAATATAATTTGGTTTTATCAACTGGGTTGATAATGTCAATTGGCCACCGTAAAGAGATTCAAGAGCTGACGTTTCGAGCGTTAGCCCTTCGTCGGAGCGAATCCGACGAAGGGCTAACGCTCGAAACGTCAGCTCTTGAATCTCTTTACGGTGGCCAATTGACACTATCAACCCAGTGGATAAAACCAAATTATATCTTTCATATAGTTTGTGTGTGGCTGTGGGATAGCTAGTTTGCCCTCTGTGTCCCTAAGGAATAATTAGAGACGCTACTACGGTCAAGAAATTTGGAACTAAGGTGAGGCTGATCGAAGTGGGGCTGCACTAAAGACATGAAGATTGATCGGAGAGTCTCGTGTGGAACAAAAGACTTTACTCTCTTTCAACGCTCCAATGCCAGACGCGATTTTCGTACATAAATTCTCAGTATGAACATTCCAATTTTTAAAATGAATCCTCCCAGAATGGCTAAAAATGAATCCTAATATACCAGATGCAGTGAATAATTTTTATTTTCGCATATGTATGAAAGCAGTAAAACAGTAGTTTTTCAATTGGGTAAATTTAATATTTTTCCCATATAATTATTGTGGGGCTTCAGTCCCCCGGCTCATTGGTCCCTGATTGCTGTGTTGAACATACGTTTATTTGCTTGTGGAAGTGCTCATCAAGGTTTTGGTGACATGACTGCCATTTGTTGAAATGTGCTTTTACACCTTTCACTACACCAGCAATGTAACTGCATCAACCTCTTGTCAGCATTCCACTCATTCACAGTAACTACCAATTTTCAATTACTTTTTATTGACAATAATTTGTGGTTCTGGCAGTGAAAAGGTCACTGCTTACTGCTGCATGCACACCATGCATGTGCATCAGTGATCGAAGCACTTGAGTAACAACAAGGCAGCGACAGAAAAATATTTTCTTAAAATAAATTTTCAAATCAGATGGCAAGTATTTCACAATTTGTGTGAAATGTATTCATTGACTGACAGCAAGCCATTTATTGCAATCGCAAATGCATCAACTAGCATAAATAGCAAGCTAAATAAGGGGGTGAAATAAGCCCGCAAGGTGCGGTCAAAGGGAAAAGGGCTCTGGGGGGGGGGGGGGTACTCCCCTACATGGGCTATATGGGACTGTACCCCTGGATAGGGTAGCAGTGTTTGACAACTCAGTCCTTACCAGGGCATGTAATTTAAGCGAGTCTATGCTAGTTAGGATCTGGAGCCGCTTCACAGGACAGGCTGCCCTAAGCAATCCGAAATCAGAAACGTTCAGCAGTATTTATTTAGCCAGTCACCAGTCAACTAGGACTAGATATTAGCGCTATAGTATAAAAGGTTGTCCTTTGTGCTAAATGGGGTTGGTGTTGTAAGTTCTTTTTGTAACGCCTCCCACACCACACCACCCGCAAGGTGGGGCTTTCAGTGCATTTCACTGACAGTAAACGTGAATAATAATAATATAATAATAATTAAAATTTGTATAGCGAATATCCAAGCCTATCCAGGCGTAGTGAGCTGGATGACCGGAGAGTTCTGGGTGGTGAATAGCGAGTTATCAAATCTTGAATGTAGGTGGGTGCTTGCCCCGGGTAACCCCCAATGGGGGGTTTTCTTGACTCTGTCCACGCGTTGAAAGTTCGCCACAAAATTTTCTCCGTTTCTGATTGGTTTAAATTGCTCACGTGACGTTTAGTGCGCGCGGGCGGAGGCCTGGTGCTGGTGAGAATGAAGTATTATTCGTGTAAGCGTACATAGCGTACATATAATGACCAAAGGAACAACAGCGAGAAACAAAATGGCTGACCGCACAGAGCAAAGGTCAGTCTATTGGGCATATTGCAGGTAAGCTATGTTAGTGTCATTTCTGCATGTACACACAAGTAACTTTCGTGGTCATAGTTTAACAGTGCGTTAACTGAGGTTATTCTGCTCCGTTATGTTTAAACGTTTGGAAGCAGTTGCGTTTTTTTACTTTCGCTGCGAGTGCAAGGAACCCGACGGCAACCAGAGGTGCATTCCGTGAGTATTTCACACCGAAGACACGCCATGGTTTGAAAAGTCAAGGCCATCCTTGTTCTAAAACAAAATTAGGGGTTTACGTCGTGGGAATCTGTGGCTTTTTTCTTTGTTTTTGAGCTATTGTTTTCTGTTCTATATAATAAGCTTATTGTTTCGTGGAGCTTTGTTGTCTTGTTCATTCTTTGTTTACGTCACTGGCGCGTTTCAAAGCATCTTGCACCGAGGATAGTTACAAAAACACGCCAGTACGGCGGGAGCTTGGCAAACCGCGACAGTATGATGACAACAAGAGACGGGCAAAGGTTGTATATTAAAATGGCTCTGCACGTCCTTTCAGCCGCTTTCAGTACATCTCCTTGGTGTTTTTGAGCAGTCTTCTGCAGAACAACTTAATCATCAAATTATTATGATTATTAAATCGCCTCAAAGATGCCTTCTTCGGAACTGTGCCTTGCCTGATCTGTGAAAAAAAATCAGTTCTTGTATTTCCATTTGGAAATTTGAGCCTTTAATGCACAAAAGTTTTGTGGGTTATGTGGTATATATTTATATTGTTCATATAATAGGCTTAATAGCAACATGTATACTTTTCTTTGCAGGCTCAGTAACATTTTTAAATTACCAGTTGTGATATGAAGTTAACATTAAGTAATGAATGGAAAGTATGGTTCATTTAAAGAAGCTATTTTATTTAATGTATGCCATATGTAACAGCTAAAGGCTCACCAACGCTCAGGCTAACTGGCCCAAACTGTCTTTGGAACCCTTGTCTCAGTACCCTTGTTTTGTAGCATGAAGCGTCTAGAAGTATTGTGTAGTTCCATAAACCAACCATACATAACCATAAATACAGCACCCCCTCCCCTCCACGCCCACACACCTCTCTGGAGCTTCATACATTTCTTTAAAGTGTTTGCCCTTTGAGATACACCTATCCTCAGGAATTTCCAATGTGTTCTCTGGGGGGGAAGGGTAGTGTATGGATTTATATTGGAACTACACATTACTTCTCCCCTTGAAAGGGAGGCTGGTCCATTGCAGGGTTAGTCCACTGCATGTTGATAGGTTTCCCAACAGATATAGTTGTCAGTACCAAGTAGTTTATGTTCCAGGGTGGGGCGAGATCATGTGAGAACACAACACAATGACCCTAGCCAACAGTTTGTACCAGATTGCTCAATCTGGAGTCAAGTGGCCTACCCATTAGACCACTGCATCATTCTCGTCCCTAAAGCCGCCCTTCCCTTTTTAGGCAATTGGGCTTGTGCACGAGGAGCAAGTGGCTCGGGGGACACATGATTTGATTGGCCGGAATCTAACAAAGGGAATCCAATCACATCTGCTTTAAAACTTCTTTGTTTGTTTAAAACGTTGATTTGACATGATTGATTCCACATAAACGGTTTATTCAACATTATCTTAATCTAAGATTAAATGTTAACAAAGTTCATCCCACCATTAAAGTTGCCAGTTAACACTCTTCTCGTTAACATACCTGTCCTTGAAGTCAATGTCTCTTTAACTGAGGACGGAAGTATGTGTACTGACCTCTACACCAAACCCACAGACAACATCAAGCTTTTTCTTCCTGCGGGCCATCCCCTACATACCAAAAAAGCATTCATTTCAGTATAGCACTCCCTTTACTACGTATTTGTTCTACCTGTTGGTGTCTTAACATCATGTTGCGATGATGATCATGATCATGATCATGATGATGTTCTACCTATGAAACGTTGAGCGTTCGAGATGCTGCTGAAAAATGAGGTTGCAAATGCAACGGCACCAAAATAAACACAACGCGCCGCCGACTCACTTCACACGCAAGAATCTAACCCATCACTCTCTCACATCTCTAACATCATCAAAGAACATTTTCACCTCTCTTCTAACGGCTGGGAAAGGGTTTTCCACGTTTGTTTGTTGTGGTCGTGAAGCGCCCTCCTCAACCGCCGTGACTTGTTAGTTACAACCAAACTCTCCAATTCCAGTAATGCCCATCCCAAACTCCCGTTTGGCTCTTTCCGTTGTGGAAAAAACCCGCCACTTGTCCATGCATTTCGGACGGGCTTTCTAGCTATACCTTCTTTTCTATCGGTGAAACACGCCCCATCAAATCTAACTGGCCTGTGACATTAAAAACCTTTTCAAGACCGATTTAATTAAACGAATACCGCCGCACCGTAGATAAACCTTAACACCAAATCTAGACTCAGTACAGTCACAGACCATTTCCTTTTCTCTCCCAACCACGCTGCTACTGACATGCAACTCATATCATCCCCATCGAAAAAAAATCTTTTCCAACAGCTCGAGACTCCCTTGTAAGGCCAGGGAAGCTTTTTTAATTTTAAAATACAGGACAATTGATGACGAATGTGTTAACATCCGCGAAGAAATATTTCAGCCTGCAAGGCCCCTCAAAGTACGTTTTCTAAATTTAGCGCTTGGAGCGGAAAAATCTATTGTCACAACTGGTGGGCCCAGGCGCCATCATTATTGTCGGGAACGGGTATCCGATAAATAAGTCACAGGTTTATATCTCAAATTGGTTTACTGTTGTTTTCCCTGGTTACAGATTTCTTCGGTTCTCTGTCTCTCTCTCTCTCCAAACTACACCCAGAAAGACGATCTCATTTCACAATTTCACAAACAAGTCCAATGTTCATAGGAGATTGTCTTTCAGTTAATAATAATAATGATAATAATAATAATAATAATAATAATAATAATAATAATAATAATAATAATAATAATAATAATAATAATAATAATAATAAAATTATCGAATTATCGTACATTGCGGCCACTGCCTCTATTCCCATTGGCTGAGAACATACAGCTAATTTACGGTGGCATAAAATTTTGACGTTGTATGTGCAGGTAATAGAACTCATGCCATTTTACCGCTGGTCATCTTCAGATGGCTCACAACCACAAACAGAGGCTGCCGTTTTTAATTAAAAAAGCGCCTTTCATGGTGTTTTGAATAGAGCACGCTATACGATGTTATTGTTTGAGTAGCATGGAAATGGCCTATGAAACTAGAATGTGCTTTATGTAGAGGTGGATTTGCTAAGAAACCTTTGGACGTCGCTTTTGCCGGATCCATCACAATACAAGGTGTGGATAAGTGTGTATTTTATTTGTATGCGATTTTCATTTTCATCTTCGTCGTGTGTTTTTGTGAAATTCACTTATTTCGAGTTGATGCTTTAAAACATTTCAGCGAGCTTTCGACATGACATAATACCGGAATTTGGCCATAGTAAGAGGTAAGAAAAAGACCAGTTGGGGCTTTGTTGTTGTGTAGAATTTATTGTGATTCACTGAAAGGTTTTAACGCAATGCAGTGCTTCGATTTTCGTTTTCGTTCGGTCGAAGGAGCGACGAATAACTTGAAGTTTCGGTGTTATCTCTTCATCAAAATACGAAAATATTATCATTCTGTTGGAAAGTGAAAATGTCCACCAAGAGATTTTGTTTCAAGGCATTGGGGACCGATCGTTTATTACGTTCCAAGGGGGGGGAGGGGTTTGGCGTGCTTTTCAAAAAAATGTGGTGTTTCAAAACTGTACCCCCCAAAAATAATGCCTTAAGAAAATTACCCCCCCCCCCCCCCCTTCGCATTTCTAATTTTAAAAATATACCCCCCTCCTGGCCAATTTTTTAAATAATGCAAAATTATTTGCTTCGTTCCTCACACGCATACTTTTATCCTATATGGTGGTATGATAAAGCCCTGGCATTGGTACACTGACTGGCGACTACCCAATGAGTCGGAGGTACCCCTCACTTTTCTTGCAAGATAAAAATGTACCCCCTTCCTCCTGGGACGTAGTAAACGACCGGTCCCTTAAAGGTTTGACATAAAACTGATATCGCGTACGTGCAACAAAAAAAGCTTATATTAAGCTGCCACAAGATCTCTCTTGGTTACGATATGCTTCAAAACGTTTTGTTAACAGCACAGCGCTAGCATAAAACTGCACATGATGTTATAATTGCATGACTACATAACATTTTTCTAGGAGTTTCAGTTTTGATTCGGTCCATGTGTGTTAAGTTTGATAGGGCTCAGACTGATAAGAATAAGATTTTCATTTTAAAGTTGCAAAAATCGTCCCGTACCTACTACAACTTATCTATGCAACTGACAAATCATGAAATGTGCGATTACAGGTACAGTCAACACGATCACGAAATCAGTCATTTTGCTTTTTCGTGTTAACATGCCACGGTTACTCTGATCTGGATCTTGCCAAATGTCTTTCATGTGTATCGAGTTGGGCTCGATACACATTTTTTGCCTGCTGTTGAAGGCGATCAACAGTTAGGGCAGCTGCCATCTGTTACCCACGTGTGATAGTTCAACAAACATTAAATCGCTTTCAAGTTTAACAATCCGTTAAGTTCAGTGGGAAGTCACTTTTGCATAGTTTTTCTTTTTGAAAACGATATGACATGAAGTCACGCTTTTTCACTTAAAGTTTCTACCTTTGGTTTACGTATCAGGATACGTCTTGACTTTCTTGGCGCATTTATCTCACTGATGCGTGACTCGAATTTTTAGGTAAACACTGTTTGCACATGTGTATTGTTTAAGTACCTGTCAGATAGCGGTTTTTTAATTATCATGCCTTTTTCTTTGTTTTGGGTATTTTTAGATGCCTCCTCGAAGAATAGTGGCACAGTTTAAGTGTGCGATGAACGCGTTTTGCTAATATGATATCTTTGTGTTAATTGTCAGTGTATGTTAACACTTCAGTCATGCATTCTGCTCTAGTTCTCCTTGCTGACTGGACCGTGCTTCCTTTTGTTGCTGTGCATGCGCCACTCATCTGGTCGCACGCGCTTGGGGAATTAGATCGCGCGAAATGACGAATTCAACTATGCGACCAAGCGTGCGACAATCCCGGAGAGTTAATGGGGGCGAGAGAAAGACGAACCTTTGGGAAAAAGAGAATCGGCAAATAAAAGTTTGAGCGAAAGCGAGGAGCTCCTGGAAAAGAGTCTCACCAGGCCAGTTCCAAACAGCTCTCTGATTGGGCAGAAAAAATCCTTTGTATTATTCTACCCAATCGACGAACCGTAACTTTAGAGTCTCTTTCGTGTATCAGCCATAATTTCATTTCAATTTACATCATTCAGAGAGCGAAGAGAAATATTGTTAGAAAGTCAAGGATATTTCAAGCTCCACGCTGGGAAATTTCTGAAAGCAGCGCTCAGCTTTAAACAATTTGATAAAATTAAAAGTAATTCTACGTAAGCCCAATTATGGGCGCATTTTGTTTGGTTTCTAGCCATGATCTGTTTAATAAAGGACACGCACTCAGGACGTTAATATTTAGTTTCTTTATTATATAAAACAGGTAGATTCCATGTTGCCTTGCTTCTGTTCAGTAAATGATCACAGAAGACGTCAAAATGTGGTAAGAACATCAGTGACACACTCGGCTATCGCCTCGTGTGTCACTTTTTTGTTCTTAGTAACACATTTTGACGTCATCAGTGATCTGTTAGGGACTTTACGAAACCACGACGGCCACGTCAATGAGGACGTCGCCAAACAAAAGATGTAATGAGCAGAACAATAGTCCTGCACGTGCGTTATCCATCTTTGTTCATTTCTTAGTCGTCCTCTGGGAACAACGACGTGAAATGACTAAATTCTGCGTGGTGTTGGGAACGTGAGTCACAACGGCGAGTTCTTCATGTTTCTAGTTTGAATCAAATAAGCGCTTAAAAATCCAAGTAGAAATTAGCCCTGAAAATGATAATCACACTTAATAACATTTGATGGTTGCGAGATTCTTACGTAAACTTTAAATGCACTTTTTGTGGACGTCGCCGTCGTGGTTCGTAAGGTCCCTATTACTGAACGGCAGACGCACGCGACATGGAATCTATTCGTTAATTTGGCCATTAACAGTTGGCTATAACCATCGCATATCCAACAAGCGCGAGTGGAATAATTGTTTTATTAACCCCCCCCCCCCCCCAAAAAAAAAAAAAAATATATATATATATATATATTGCACATACATTGCGAAAAATGCATTCTTTTATACGTACACCTACCATATACCTGTTTTTCACTATCACACCACCATAAAATAAACTCGAAACCATGCAATTAAAAAAAGCTGTTAAATTCAAATGTTATAAAATATCAATAGATAAACAACATCTCAAGGTCTCAGGTTAGTGCGTTACACCATTCTTGAGTTATTTGCCAAAGCATCTCAAATTTGTAGACGCCATGTTGGTGCCCAGCTAGATTGGCACCAACAAGTGTTCGTTTTCTTGTTGTTGCTCGAATCCTGAGCGTTTTGCCTGAAAAAATGACAATTTTCGAAGCGGTGGGGAGGGGGGGGGGGGGGAGGGAGGGGAACTCTGGAGAAAGTTACTCCCTAAACTTTGCAACTGCAGAACTTCAGAACACGGTTCCGAGAAGCTTCGTTTTTACTACACAATACAAACTTCAGTAGTTCATGATCGAAACTGAATGAATAAAGGCGTTTCAAATTTGCTCTATATTAAAAATGTGCAAGAGGCGTCTTTAGATTGCATTTTTTGCGTACAAATTGTTTGCCGTCCGGTCGGTCGAAGGACGCGCTGTCCGGACGGGAACCTTAAACTGAACCGTTATTTTTGACATTACGGGGTAATTAAGGAAGCATGGAAGCAGTTGTCTTTTCATGTTAACTTAGGAATATCTCAGATCACTTTTCTTCTTCTAAGGTAAGAAATAGACGCGTCTATTTAGTCCCGGGACCAGGAACGACATACTCTAAGTCATAAAAGTACGATTTCCTGAAGTACGAATTACGCCATAAATGGTGGAACAGGCGCCATCTTGGATCGTGAACATCAGAAAAATTACCAAACCCGACTCCACATTATCATTACTTTTAGGATAATGATTTTTTTCTTTTAAAAATATTTTAACAAACAGTTTAACATTCATTGAAAATTTGGAGTGGGACCTACAAAGTAGCAATACAGTCAACTCCCTCTAAGACGGACACCATCGGGACCGGCCTCAGCTGTTCGTGGCGAAAATATCGGTAGCGCAGCATAAAATTGGTTTGGTAAAATTTGCGAAGCTTTCAACAAAACTCTTGTCACCAAAACGTTACTAGGAGAGGTCCACAAACTGCTAAGGTTGTATTTGACATTACCTGTGGCATCAGCGACTTCCGAGCGCGTGTTTTCTTCCCGTAAAAATACTGAAATAAGATCGTGTTTGGGTGTGTGTTTTTCAAGTGAGAGATAGAGAATCGGAAAAATCTGTAACCAGGAGAACAGCAGTAAAACAACTGAGAATCTTAAAACCTGTGACTTATTTGTCGGATACCCGTTCCCGACAAAAGTGGCGACCACGAAGGGACGAATCAACAAATCGAGATGACAGAAACAATTGAGCAACTCTACAAGACAATCGACGCGAAGCTTAAACTGTTAAAGTTCACGCGTTCGCAAGCAGACACCGCGATAGAGAATGGAAACCTCCCAGCAATGGAAAGGCTATAAAACACCCTAGCAAAGAAGGACATTAAGGTTAGCGTACTAGAATTAAAATTTGAAGCGGGGGAAAAGGAAGATGAAATCCAGCACAAAATTAGATGAAGATGTGGGCGTATTTGAAACGACCATTGTTGATCTTGACACAAGGATTAAACAATCTAAGAGCGTGTCGCTTGAAGCTGCAAAGAAAGAAGAAGAAGGTCACACAGCCGAGATGACAGAACGAAAATATGAAGATGAAATGCGATTTGAAAAGGAGAAATCAGAGCAAAGGCTGGCGTACGAAAAGCAAATAGAGGATAGCCGGAAAGATCAAAACAAGAATGATAAATCAATCAACGCTTAGTTGCCGAAACTTGTAATTACAAAGTTTAAGTGCACAAACACCGATTGGCTTCGATTTTGGAACCAGTTTAGAGCGGAAATTGATACGGCTGATGTATCGCCAATCACGAAGTTCTCATATCTAAAGGAACTAGTGGATCCGAAAGTCAGGTCAACAATCCTGCCGTTCAACTCGGAAGGCTATTCACGAGCGAAGAATATTTTAACAACCAAGTACGGAAAAGAAAGCGAAATCATCAACGCACATGTCACTAACATGTCGCTTCCGGTAGTCCAGGGCGCCAATGCTACCAAAGTTTTGGAGTTCTACGAAACGTTTTTGCCGAATCTGCAAGCTTTAAAAACCATGGGCAAGATAAGGGGGGTAAATGGATATGTGAGGATGACGCTAGATAAACTAGAGGGCATTTGAGGGGACTTAGTGCGAACTGACGATAATTGGCAAGACTGGGATTTTCCACACCTGTTAGAGGCACTACGAAAGTGGACTATCAGAAACCCGCCCAAACTCAGTGAAGAGAAACAAAGCCAGGACAAGTCGCCACCTTACAAGCAAATGAAACCCTTTTTACCGAAGTCCAGAACTTATCAAGCACGCCAACAAGAACCAAAGTGCGAATCACCAGTCCGTAAACTGCGACAAAGTGGCCATACTACAAGAGCGCAGGAGAGAGTTAAATCGTAAACAGTTGTGCTTCAACTGCACCGGCACAAATCACAAGGCCCCAGAGTGTCGCTGTTCTGTGTCTTGCAAGTTTTGCAACCGAAGACATCACTCTTCAATTTGCCACGAGAAAGTACCTCAACAGCCGCCGGAACCTATGTTGGTAGCTACTGGTAAAGGATCCGTCACCTATCCGGTAGTCGTTGTAAGCGTGGGTGGAATCCATTGCCGCGCGCTGTTAGACACTGGTGCTGGCAGCTCCTACGCATCTGCGGCTTTCTCCACCGACTGGGGAAACAGCCAGTTCTAAGGGAGTTTAAACGCATCAAAATGATGATGCAGGCGAGCAACAGAGAGATCGAAATTCACGATGTTGTCATCAGCAGTTTGACAGGAGAGTTTCAGCTTCGAACCGAAGTGACTAAGGTAGACCGCGGTACGCTACTCAGTTTGGAAAACCCTCAGTACAAGGATATGGTGGAACGGTTCGATCACCTGAAAGGAGTAACAATGGATGACATCGACGACAAAAAGGAGCTTCCTGTGCATCTTATCCTCGGTACAAACGAATACGTGCAGATCAAGACCGGGACCACGTCCAAGATCGGGAAACCCGGAGAACCCATTGCCGAATTAACAAGATTAGGATGGACCATCATGTCACCTGGAAGTGAATCCGACCTCACAAATATGTTCCTGACCCAAACCTCTGCGGCCGACTATGAAGCCCTTTGCCGACTCGATGTACTTGGACTACAAGACCATCCAGTTGGCGACCAAGATCTCGTTTACCAAGAGTTCAAGGAGCAACTAACAAGAGCCCCGCAAAGGATGGTATGAGACTGGTCTCCTTTGGAAAGGCAATCACCCACCCCTCCCTAACAACAAACATGGCAGCCTGAAACGCCTACAAACGCTTGTAAGAAAGTTGGAGAAACAACCAGGCATGGTGGAGAAGTATGAGAAAGGTCATGCAGGATCAGTTATCTCAAGGAATAGTTGAACGAGCGCACAGCAAACCACAAGGGAAGGAGTTTTACATTCCGCATAAAGCTGTGATTCGAGAGACAGCGGAAAGCACGAAGATTCGAGTTTTCTACGATGCGTCCGCCCGAGCAAGCGAGAAAGCACCATCCCTCGATGACTGTCTGGAGACCGGTTCACCATTGCAAAAGAAGGTTTGGAGCGTACTCGTGAGAAACCGGTTCCAACCTGTGGCCCTAGCAGGGGATCTGAAACAAGCTTTCCTCCAAGTGAGAATTCGAGAGGAAGACAGGGACGTGATGCAATTCCACTGGCTTAAGGACCTAGACACCAACCAAGTGGAAACCCTACGCTTCACACGAGCGCTGTTTGGCTTGTCAACGTCGCCATTCTTGCTTGGGGGAGTGATTGACCAGCACCTAAATAGTCTTCAGGACATCTACCCAAGAGAAGTAGAAGAGATCAGACGAAGCCTCTACGTGTACGATTTAATCAGTGGCGATAAAACCGTTGCTGGCGCTCAGCACCTGAAACAAGCGTCGCAGTCTATTTTCGGAGCAGGGAAATTCGAACTGCACAAATGGCATTCCAATGTGCCAGCCCTGGAACAGCCTACACCCCAAGAAGAAACAATGGAAGAACGACCCACTGCCCATCAAAATTAAAACCAGAGCAAGGGCCAGTTAGGAGTCAAGCAAGGAGAAACGAAGCTGCTTGGTGTACCTTGGGACAAATAAGAGGATACAATACAAACCAGTTTCCCTGCCCCAATTACTGAAGCAACTAAGAGAGAAGTCCTGGAAAGATTGCTAAGATCTATGATCCCCTCGGTCTAGCATCACCAATCATCACCATCATCTTTAAGTGGTTCAGATATCGCGTTCTCGGAGCTAAAACGGCACCAGATGTCTGATCTCGACTTCAGGAGCATGATAGAAGCTACTAAAAAGTTAAAACGGTGATCTGGTCACTTATTAATTTTCACGGGGTGGGAGCATTTGAACGGCTTTTTGGCCCGGGGAGGGGGGAATTTGAACACAACGTTTTCAAAAATTCAAATGCCCGGGGGGGGGGGATGTTGAAGCTTCGATTTGACTGGTACATTATTTTTCTGTGCAATGAACCAGGCCTCTGTATGCAAGTGAGGCTTGGGGAAGCCAGTCTTTACATGATAAACACCAGGATCTAGTTAGCATAATAACATAGGGATCTGCATATTAAAAGCAAGAGGGTTTGTATCAAAACAATGTCACCTTCAGCCTCACTTCCCCTCAAAGGCTTGGTAACTCAGCCATCTGATTTATTTTTAATGAAAAGTTGATGTGCAAGTGCAACTATTACCAAAATATCACTTTATTAACTCAGTACTATTTTATAACTCAAATTTACTGACCTTTGAAAAAATAATTCTTTGTAACCTCTATAAATCTTATTAGATTCAAAAGGTGATATTTTTTCTCATCTTTTCTTCAGTTGAAAATTCAGTTTTCTCACATATAATTAGCTATGGGTAGGACTTCATGGAAAGTTTAGTTTTGCAGCCTGTCCTTAATAAATTGTTGTTACCAATCATTCTTGTAACAAAGGCATGACTGATGTATTAAGGGCTGAGTGATGACATTGCCCTAAAGGAGACCAGCTGATAGTAGACGTAGGGATGTTATGAAAAACATTTATTTATAAATCAAGGTGTAAATCTATTTTCATAAAAAATCTCAATTAAAATATACAGCTTTGCTTGGTTCTCTGTGTAATTAAACAATGGAGCATCCCCTGAACATCTACTGCCAATTGTTTGCTTGTAAGAATACATTTTAAGCAAGTTATTATTTATAAAATATATACTTCTGTTAGCCAAAATACAGTATAACATTGTATTTTAAGCCTCTTTCGATGCTGATCCAGTACTGTAGTACACAACATTTTAGCCCTATGATAAATGCCCATGTGGATTTCCACTGTGGAGCCCATCACAATTCCTAAATGGAGACAAAACAATGCAGTTGTTCACTTATTGCAAATCAAAACATATTCCCTCTCCATTCCTGAATATAGAGGATAAGTAAAAAACTAAACTTTAAAAAACTAAACACTTTCTATGCATCAATGGAAACCCAATAGTGATCTAGTTGTCAAAGCCGACTGCATTATTACATTGAAACTTTTAACTGTTGTAAGCTACTGAGGATGATGAGGATGGAAATGGTGCCAATTTTTTCAAGATTCAAGCAATGAAAAACATTGCCTAAAAACATTATGGCTAGCTTTCTATGCTAACATTTCATTAGAATTTCTGATAATTCTGCTGGAGCATTTTGTGCATGATAACAGGCACAACACAGAGATGTTGGAAGAACTGACACCAAAACAGTAAAATCCTTGTGTCCCTTTCAAATGGTTTCATCGCTGTGACAGTTTCCCCTACATTTTAGTTATTTTATAAAACTGAGATACTACATGCACTCTTTTTGGTCGATATAGGCAACACCGTGTTTAGACAAGTTTTAGAAGTATATATATAAAAGCAATGGATGATTTTTTCTATTTTAACAAAACAAACCTTAATGTAAACACTCTGGGACTGGAAGAATTCTTGAGAGTTATTCAAACTCTTGACTGCGTGTTTGGTTTGCATATCCAACTCAAATTCTCCCAACTCTTTAAAAATGCTTAGATACTGCTATATAAGCCTTAAAAAGTCCTTTAGTGCTTAAATAGTATTGGCATTAATGTATATTAGAAGCATCTCTTTTTGAAGCATCTCTTGCTTTAAAATGACATGAGCTTACTTGACTTGTAAATTCTTCCAAATTTATATCTTCATTGTGTCTGTAAAAATGAGAAAAAGCAATACAGAAATTTATATAGGAATCCATGCACACATGTATATGAAATATGAGACGTTTTAATACTCCAGTTTGTCGTACCAATCGTTTCATGAACTCTTTTATTATTAGCCACGTGATGTAAATAACCTTTTTAATACAGTTGTAATTAATTTCTTAAATTTTTAAACCATTTTTATTGTAATTTTTATATCGTACGTAATTCAGTCTTACGACTGTAATGTATGATGTTTTAATAAAATAGTTTACTACTACTACTACTATTCAAAAGTGATAAAACTTTTACAGTGCGGACACTCAAACTGTGGACACTTGGTATTTTTTATAATTATCCAACGAGAGCTCTTGATATAGACCAAAGGATTTAGTGTTTTCAGCACTGAAGAAAGCTAATTCCTCTGTTTATATGAATGGCTAACACTGGATAATGGTAAAAAAATGCTCAATAAAGGTGATAAAGGTGAATTGCTCATTACTCTTCCAATGAATTTTGAGAAAGGTCCTAACTGATGGTCTTAATTATAAAAGATAATAGAGAAATAATCTCTGAATATAAAATCTCCTACAGGGTCCCATCTGCAGCCTAATTAAATGAAACTTATCTCCCTCTACATTGGATGGCTTCTTTATGGATTACCTTGTGACTTGTGACTCCTCTGTCCTCCACCCAGCTGTTGACTCCTTCAGGTAATATAATAACATCCTGACATGTTGCTTTAAAGCAGTGCCGCCTTCCTGAAAAGCATTTTGCTGCAAGTTAGTATGACATTATATAGTATGTTATTTATTTCAAAACAATAGCCCTGCCTCAATAGATTATCTACTAAATTGTTAATTCACAATAATTTGTTTTCTCAGCTTCTAATTTTGATGACAGATAGTTGCAGTAATTAATACATTGAAATCAAGTGGTCGTGCATTTATACATCTTGCACACTTGACAGAAACTGGTAATTAGCCATTTTCTAAACGAGCAGAGGACTGGATATGAATGCCTAAAATCGATTGGGCTCGATTGGTTTGAAAAGTGAATCCTACTACACGAAAGAGCATCCAAGCCTTATTCAGGTTGTCAAAATTGAGCATGATCGGAGCACAGGAAAGTCAATGGTGGGTCTTCAAAATTCCCTGATACAAGAGAGTTTAGTATGGAATGGAGAGACGCGTGGCCCTCCAACTGTACAAAGGTCTCTTAAATAAAAGATTTTCAAAAGTGTACTAGTTGTGTTTAACCCAATTACACTAAAATTTAATAAACATACTTGAATGCTCTTTCCGGCAACAATTAAGCTTAATTGTTTGATGCAATTGGTTTTAAATATTCGTTCCCAGTTCCCAATGGCTAATTGCAGTCAAAACAATTTAGGGTGTATTTTGAATAGGCCTTATAGCGGTTTTCGGTGCCATCTTGATGCGTAGGCAAAGCAGGCAAAAATTGAAGTGTTTGTATGGGAAATAACTTTTAAGTTTGCACAATTCATGAATCACAACATTAAAATACTAGGTTGAAGATTGTATTCACCAAGTCTGAAGGATGTAGCTGGGATAGAAGATGCTCAGTTTGTCTGTAACCTTTTTTCCCATCAACCATGTCAGCTGACCCAAATTTACAGACAAAATGTATGGACAATTAGTATAGGTAATCACATGAGGCCAAGTACTATTAAGGATTAATTGCACGAGAGTTTTCAAAATTTTCCAAAATTGCCCGAGTCACGAAGCGACGAGGGCAATTTGGAAAATTTTGAAAACTCAAGTGCAATTAATCCTTAATAGTACGAGGTCTCATGGGATTACTTGTTTATCAATAAAGGGCAAAATTTATACGAAGGAAAATCACGCGCGCAGTCTATTTTTATCTGGGAAGCCTGTTTAGCGCTACGGCAATTAACGGATTAGCCAATCATTAACAGGTAATCATGCCCTCTCTTGATTACTAAAAATGCCCTTGATTAAGAAAAAATGCCCTCTCTCTCAACCAATCAGCGCTCAGTAATTTTGCACTTTATTGATAAAAAAGTTAACTGAGCATCTTCTATTTTTGTTAATTGTGAGTAGGCTAGCTCGTGTTTTGGCAAACTGTTTATGGTATCATAATTACCGGGTAATACATGCTCAGTTTTATGTCTTTTGGTTAAGGCTCTGTTACAGTAAAGGTTGATTATTTTTATCATCATTACTTCTCCTCCTCCTCCTCCTCCTCATTATCATCCATCTCATACACCTCATACTATTACTATTGTGATTGCTTTACTATAATAATAATAATAATTTTGGTAGTCAATAGTTTTATGTCTACCAATGTATTTAAACCACTCAGCATCATTTTCAATTAGTAAACATTCACTATGTTTTAATTCACCTGGAGATATTTTCTCCATTCTTTGTGATTGTCAAGACTGCAAAAAGAGGAAAATATTTACTTCAATGTGACAAAGGAATTATGCCTTCAGGACTTTAAAATTCTAGCATAAGGGAATTTATTTGGCACAAATACAGTGATCATTATGCATATATGTATTTTTAACTTTACACGTGTTACAACATTTCTACTTTAATGTTAAAGTGTATATGACATGAAAAATATTTTCTTATTTGAAACGCCTTTCCAAATTCAGAAGAATGGTACTTTTGTTAGCTTTTTGAAATATCTTTTTTTGTTTTAGAGATATTGACATTTTCTAGATCAGTGATGGCGTCATAAGGTTTGAAGTAAAAAATGGTAAAATACTGAATAAACAATAATTTTGTCTCTGAAACTATTGATGCAGTGTTCTTGAAACTTGGCAGCACAAGTGTGCATCACGAAAGAAACAAAATGACCCCTTTTGCTGTTGGTACTGTCTTAATAAAAACTGAAATTCCCAGTTTTTGCTTAAACCAAGAACCATCAACTGCAGCCAATCCAATGATGGGATTTATTTAAGACAATATGGGAACTATGTCTTCCAAGTAGGACCCTTTGTCTCACTTTGGAGGTTGCAAATGGAGATATTTTTTTTTTTGACAGAGAGAGACTAAGGGTGTCGTATTGTTTCTTTTGTGATGCACATTTGTGACGCCAAGTTTCAAAAACACTGCTTCAATAGTTTTAGAGATATTGTGTATTCAGTATTTTACCATTCTTCAGTTCAAACCTTGTGACGTCAACTGTACAACGAAAAAAGATATTTCAAAAAGAAAAACACCATTATTCTGTATTTCTAAAGGCCTTTCAAATAAGCAGAAACTTTTTTCGTGTCATATACACTTTAAATTCACCAAAAAAATAGTTCTTGACAAGTGGTGTGTACTGTTAATTTTGGTCCACATTTGCAAATGTGGCAGAACAGTATACATACATGGCCTAAATTTATTTGGCTAAGAAGCACATGTGTCGGGCTGTTTTGTATGTGAACATTTTAAAACTCAACACCAGGTAATAATTGTCATATTGAAATCGTGACCTGATGCAAAATGATTTTAATTTTAAAAGTGCTGTCCATTGCCTACCTTGTAAAGTTTGGTCTCAAAGTCTCACTCCTTGAAGAATTAAGTTGAAAATATTTCCATAGGGAACATAAGAGGCGAGAGAGAAGTTTAGTCAGGGAGGTGTCTTTTCCTTGAATGGATTCTTGCTGCAAAAAAAGTTAAAACATAAGAAAATATGTTCCAGTTGCATGATGTCTGCTTCAGGTTAACAGTCCTTGCTTCCTAAATACCTACTTGTAGTAACTCTTTCTGCTGTTTCAGAATTCTGGTGACATGTTGATATTCTGCTAGTCCTGGACGTTCCTACAATGATCACACAGAAAAAATAACATCCTAGAGTTGTTAACATAGAACAATGCATCAGCATGGCAATATAATACACTTAGCTGGTCTAGTACAAAGACGTAAAGCCCTTATCTTTCTATAGGGTACACAGAATCGTTCTAAAATTAATGGTCAGTGTTTTTAAATGTGTAGCTTTTTCAACCACCCAAGGCCTCACTGTCAAAGCTATTTGTGCTAGACGTGGATGCTGTGGTGGCGTGGTGGTTATTGTATTGGTCACTGGAACAATGGCGCTGGGGCACAATATTTGACATATCACATAATGTGTTAAGGTGTGACATATTTGGCTCTTTTTTACTGGAAATAAACAAATCTCTCCCTTTACTGATGGTTTCTAACTGTCATTGGCCGACCATTCTTGGTTGTGAGAAAGTTTCTTCTAAAAAGTTCATTTACTATGCATATTATAATTGGATAAAACTTACACATACCCAATTTAATCTTCTCCATCTTTCGTTCTGTTGTTCCTGAATAGAACTGTGAAAATGAGAGGCCTATCTTAGTTCCAATATATAATTTGGTTTTATCAACTGGGTTGATAATGTCAATTGGCCACCGTAAAGAGATTCAAGAGCTGACGTTTCGAGCGTTAGCCCTTCGTCGGAGCGCTCCGACGAAGGATTCGCTCCGACGAAGGGCTAACGCTCGAAACGTCAGCACTTGAATCTCTTTACGGTGGCCAATTGACATTATCAACCCAGTTGATAAAACTAAATTATATTGTTATACTTCCCACCGACGCAGCACCACAGTTTCTTTAGAAACTTACCCGCTCTATCTTAGTTCCGTTTCGTTTCACCAACTACTCTATTTTGACATGTGTGAATACGGTTGACAGCTTACAGTAGTGGTAGGATTGACTTCTACTTGTTTCAGATGTAGGCTTAAAACAACGTAAATAACCACGCAAAGACCTAAATGGAGCATCATTGCAAACACATAGGCTGCAATAACACATGCACCTGTTATAACATTTTTGTTAATAGAGCTGTGCATTACTGTACACCATGCAAGACCTACCTTGCAGTGTTGGGCCGCATTTTTTCTTGAGAAGCCGAGTTGAGGTAATTCATCAATAAACGTTGTATCTCATGCAGAGATTGATGAACTTGGAACTTGTCCTAATGAAAGGACGTATTTATTGTTAATACTGATGCTGAGCAGTTATAGGTCAATTCAGATGATATCTTTCGAGCGCAGAAACATTCAGTCGTAAGTGCGGCAGAAGGGCAGCAGTGTTTCTAAAATAGTATTTAATGGCAATACTCACCTCGCAATTTTCTTCCTGTTCATTTATTAGCTGTTCCATTTGGCTCATATCTTCCAAAGACGTACCTGAAACCCATCGTAGAAATAGAAAACGACAAAATGAAAAAACACGACATTAACGAAAACGACATAAACGAAATCGCTCAGCCCGGCCATTTATCTCTTCGCGCGAAAATTTATTTCCCCGCGAAGTAGATACGTTGTCGTGTGTGTGATACAGATGCGTTCCTCGTACTTACTTTTTAGTTCTCGTTTCGTAAAAAATCTCTCTGCCTTGTTTCCACCCAGCGTGTCCCGTCTGTCAATCCCAGTATGTTTTTGTGTGACGTAATTGTCGGACCTTCCACCGAAGGGGAGAGGGTGGTAACGTCGGGGAAATGTAATTTCTGTCCATCTACGCCTGCGTGGATTTCTCATCGAATATTCTTGGCAATTTTCCAGTGCAGTACGACGCCTTCTGAATTAATTTGCTGTTCCTTCGAGAACGGTATCCCATCTTGATCGTTGGTGTAAGTTAAAGATCCACAAATCTTTGAAGTGGTGAAAATCGCCGGCTGGCACCAGTATTACTTCGAATTTCTTTCCGCCCTCTCCTACTTTGTTCTTCTGAGTTTTGATTGTTCCTCTGTTTTTGATTTCTTCCAGGATTCCATCGCGTGCCCGCGTATGTCGATATTCTTAATTCCGAATTGCTTTGTTGTCCTCAACCAAGAAATCATTTGCGTTTCTCGTACAGTCTCGTGACACTTCCCAAGCTCAAAACTCGTGAATTTGTAACAGAAACCCAACAGTCATGAAGCCCCTCATAACAGGCCGAGGAATGCAAAGTTGTCACACCTCCGGGTTTATTTTCAAGTATTACGTAATGATGTAATGATCACGAACTTTGATCCTCGAACAATCCACTCAGCTAGTGCAAGTGATGTTTTCTTGCCGAGTGGCGTCAATCAAACCAGTTACTTGGTTATAATACCCTAAAAGAAACTTACGTCAGCCTGACCGGTAGTGCAAATTCTTTTGAATAATCTGTTCAAAGTTCCAAAAGATGCCGCGACTGGTATGGTATGGAAGCTTATTTGAATGACAGTAACTTATCGTTCAACCGTTTGGTCATTGACCTGTTTTGCCCTGTTCGTTTCCTGTTGTGATGCAGTGAATG
>OX393561.1:40062420-40157420 GCA_947652115.1 Blastomussa wellsi
TTATTTATTGTTTTTGACTTTGTTTTTAAGTACCACAGCATAAGCAAAGTGCACTGGCGGAAGCCCGTCCTTCTATCAGAGAACAATGCGTCTATAAGTCGAAATGTTTGAGGAGTTTATGGGAGCACTAAAATGAAGCTACAAGAGACGTACACATGTTCTCCACACAAGCCTTGGTAAGTTCCTGTAGTTTATTTCGATTCTCTGTTTCCATTTACTTTCATCTAGTGCAAAATCTGCAACCTCACAACTAACTACCGTGGCCCATAGAGGACACGCTATCCACGTTTAACGGCTATTGGGTGTATGGTTTATAACCTTTGCTACGCCAGATACGAAGAAACGCTTGCAAAGCACCTTTTTTGCGGGCGGCCAGAGGAACCTGAATCCTAGTCTCAACGTTGCTATTACAAACGCATATGCGGTAGTTATGTAGTTAGCCCCTGACTCGATTTTTGCTCTATTCAAGTGGGCTTCTACTAAGAATGTATGGAATGCAAAAAACGCAATAGGCCATTTCCGAGTTCGCTTGAGTCTCTATTTCAAGGCGAGTCTAAGTGCAAAGTCTTTGTAATGAAAATGAGTTTTCATTCATATGGAAAGCAAAACTAATTACCATCACAAAACCTTCGCACTTAGACTCGCTTTGAAATAGAGGCTCAAGGAAACTCGGAAATGGCCTATTTGATCACGCACATTTGGACATTGGGTCACGTGAAACCCACGCATAGTAGCTTCCCAGCATTTGGTTATTACTTTCGTATATAAGTGGCCCAAGAATACGTGGCAATTTATTTCAGATCTAAATGCAGCAGCACGAGACCCGAAGGAAAGGGTATATACCAATTTCGATATATTAAAATTCTAACATGGCGTCGAGGCTTAGAGGAATAAAAAATGTATTTATTAATCCCCATTCCACAATGTAAAATATTTTTTTTATTCCCTTGGGCCTCGTCTGTTTTTGAACTTCCCTTGACAATCCGCGAACCTCTCTTTCGTGCCGTCAGAAAATTTATTTCGTGCCGCGAAGGATTTTGGGCCATATGGCTGAGTTAGCTGACACGTCCAAAGGATGGCGTTTAATAAGAGTTCGCTCGACTGAATCCAGAAGAACGCCATAAACACGTGTGTCTTGTTAGGAAGTCGCCGTTTCTTTCTTGGAAAATTTAAACGGCCAACAATTTGTTGATGTATTTTTTTTCTCCAGTAGTTAACTGAGTGAAAATTCACGCTGAGCACGATCGATAAGTCGTTGAACATCTAACTTGAGTGGTGGTTGAGAATTACTTTCCTCCCCCTGGCGTTGGAGACAGAAAGGCTGCCCGTCATGTATGGTTCGATAAGTTAAAGACATGCATATACGTAAGTACAATGCAAGTTACGTCTTTCAAGGATTTTATTGATAGTTAGCTTCAGATCATTCTGAAGAGATCATTATTATGTAGTATTTTTAAGAATATTTTGTACTTAGTATAGTATAGAAAACAGTTTTGGTAGAAAAATCTTAAACAAATGCTTAAATATAAATTAAAGCATCGAACAATCTATATCTACATCTACATTTTATTACAATCTTTGACAAATATATGTCAATTTTAGCTTCACTACTGCAATGTCTTACAGGCTGCTAAATTTGTTTCCTGTACATCTCTTTCTTGTTACTGATTATGAACATAACTGCAATAAGCTTACTTTTTTCAATTATTTTAACTTGACGAGATGAGTTAAACAAATACAGACTACAGTTTTATGAAAGCGGTGTTTTTATATTGTGTTGTCGTCGCTCACTCCCTAAGATATCCTTTTTTGGTTGCCAAAGAATGAAATGTTAATGTTGACTTTTTATCATCAGTATTATTAGTTCAATTTTCTTAAACTGATTCATTCTCCGGTCACCTAACAGTTCACAAAATAGACATTCCAGCTGTGTGTCGTTATTCAAGTTGTGCATAGTTAACCCCGATGAAACGGCGCATGATAGTCGATAATAGTTTTAACTCCCCGCCGACTATCATCAACTATCATGCGCGTGTTCAAACGGGAAAACTAAAAAACATCGACTATCATGAAGATTTTGAACAAGTTCAAAGTGAATGATAAATGTGATAGTGCATGATAGTTCGTGTTCAAACGGAGATGATAGCTGGAACTATCACTGAATGTCATCAACTATCATCACTAAAATAAATGACACACCCGTAGGTAGCTAACTACATGAGGTTTAGAACATAAGTATTTGTTAGAACTGATTCAGCACTAGCATGTCGTCCCCGTGTGTATACAGAACATCATTTGTTCTGACCTTGCATAATCCAGCCATTAATAACTGAAATAATGTTGACAATTATTATTGACAATCAATTTCACGGTTTTCGTTATCATTGGTGTTGTTTCCATTATTTAAAGAAGGTCTCGTGGAAATTTCGAAAAATAGGCAAGATCAAATTTTCAAAGCCGTTGCTTGTTACTGAAATTTAATCAGTGGTACTTGAGGCTCGTGCGGCGCACGCGTTCTGTTAATTGATGGGCATAACCATCACGGACGGTTACTATTGGTGCCCAAATACTTGATATAAATTATGTGAGAAAACGAAAAAATAACACGGGTCACTTACGGCAGCTGAGCAATAAAATGTACAGCGTCTCCCACGTGGAATGAACAATTCGACAGTGAGTAAAAATAACCATTAATCGTGCACACTGTTTGTTATTTGCACTTCTGTTCATGCCGACGTCACTTGGTTGAATGATTTTGAGTAGAAAATTTTAAAATACTTTGTTTTCCAGTACCTTCCAGTGTATGTTTGGTCTACCTTCATATGGCCTTTCCTTGTTTAGCCTGAAATGTACGTTTTCACTGCTAAAACTGCCAGTGTCACGCTTTGATCGTGAAATAGGTACCCCATAGCTTCATTATGTTGTATGTTCAGTTTAACAGTTAATGAACAGTCAACGAAAATTTCATGGGCTATCGCAACACATAGATTCCCAGGTACTAAAATCAGTCAAAATAAGGTTCTTTAGGTTTGAAAAACACCTTCAAGTGAATTGAGCCACCTCTTTTCGTCAGTTGCCCAGATTTTATAGCTTAGTTCATTTGAAAGACGTTACTCCAATATCACAGGTGGAGCCAGCCAGTTAAAATGATCGAATATTTAACGAGGAGCTTTGAAGGGCCACGTCACGCTACGTTGATCATCATTGTATGCTTTCTTCATTTCTGAACATTTCTTTACTTACGATGACACAGGAATATAACGATCAAAGGCGATTACCGAGTATTGTAAACCACAATTTCATGCACAGTTAGTTTATGACTGTCAGTCTTGCAGAAATGGAATATAGCTTCAAAATGCAGTTCTGTAATTTTATCAAATCTACCCCTCGTGTATTTTCATGAATTGCTAGCCTAGTATGTCGTTTCTATTTTTCTATAATTTGAAAGTAACAGAATCGTCTGAAATAACGTGAATTATAATCTAATGAAGGACTCAGCTTTTACCGGAAACCTCAGCAAAAAAAGAGCATTTTGATGTCCACTGTTGTTTGCTGTAGTGAGGCAGCTGCTATAATTAACGCTCGACTGATACTTACAGACAGCAACCCAACAAGGTCGCACTTACATCAGTCCTTGTTGTTGTCGTAAATTCTTGGTTCAGGGATGAGCCACTGACATAATCGTATCATACGATACCTCGTATGTTGTTTAGTAACTAAAGTTTTGTACCGCTTTTGAAATGTAAATTATGTCCTGAGATTTGTAGATAGAAAGATACCTTGCTGTTACACACCAATAGGCTCTCCCAAAGTTTTCTTTTTGTAATAATCATTAGTAGAAACTCGGTTGTGTTCTATTGAAAATCCGCGAATCTGATTGGTTCTCCCACTGTTTTCTATTCGCCGATAGAAAACAAGCGCGCGCGCGTAGCTCTCTTAGCGGTAGTTTTTCTTGAATTTTGGGCTCAAAAGTACACAATATTGGAGGTTTTGGACTGGAATCCTTTAGGGTTTCTACTGAAACAGTTAGACTACTCGCCCTCGTTTTCTACGAGCGATAGTCAACTCGGCTGCGCCTCGTTGACTATTCGCTCGTAGAAAACTCGGGCTCGTAGTCTAATTGCTAAATAGTTGAAAGCTTGCGGCATAGAAGGAGCCAATATAAAAGCATAGTAGTCTCGAATTGTCAGTTTTTCGTGCAGGTCTTTCCACCATTAAGACTCGGACGGTGGAAAAAATGAACTTTCGAAACCCCTTGCTCGTTTACCCACTGTCTGAGAGCTTGAATTTTTTGTTGTTGATAACCCCCACCAATCCCAAACCGGAAAAATAATCGGCCATCAGAAGTATGTAAATAGAATGAAAACTGAAACAGGACAATTTTACCACATTATCGAAACCTCCATGATTTTGCGAGTTTCTCTATGACGTTTGGCCTACTTGTACTAATAGATATACACAGGACTTAAGGAACCTTCGTTCAGCAGATTACCTCGTTTGCTTCGTTGTGGACCTTAACACCTATGGATCCACATGCCCTGCTCACGTGTTTGTTAGCTGACTGAGTAAGCTGAAGCATTCCTAAACCGTCCAAGACACGGTCAGTAGTAAATGTTTGTTTGTCATATAATTTACAGTTCCATAAATCTGTAAGTTTGGTACATGATTAATTGATCTGTATTTTAGTGTTGTAGGCATCGTTTTTTTACCGTAAAATAGCCCTCGTGACTTGTTTTTTTTTATGCTTGAAGAGTTTTGGGCCAAGTGCGTAGAAACAGCTATTTCAGTTTACGTTGTCAGATGAAAGCGTTACAAGCCAACGAGACAAGACCGAACGTAGTCTGGGTATTCACCTGAATTTTGCATATTAGTGTATAGAAGAAAGCTACAATTTTGTATGTTTATGTTTTGACCTTACGACACCTATTTCCGCAGTTGTTCTTTCACTGTTACATAGCTTTAAGTTTAAAAGTGTTTTCTAAAATTAAGTGCTAGTGTAGTTGAAAAAACCGTTTATGCTTGTCTGAAGAGAGAGAAAGAGAAAACGAACAAATTCGCGTTTGCTACGTCGCTATATCTCATTGGTACTGGGCGCGTGTAGCAGCCTTGTACTTCTGCCCATACTACCTGTCGTTCTTGTTGGGTAAGCTTGAGGCTTTGGTCTGATAACGTTGTTGCAATAGCTGTATACAAGAAAAACTTATATCAAAAGGAAAGCTGTGAATCGGAACCTTTGTGAATCGTGGCTAGTTTGACTCATTGTCGAGGTGGTAACAACTGTAGAGGGTAGCACATGGCAGTATAAAGCTGAAAAACTAGTGTCCCTCTAACCGCCAACTGACTCATCAGAGATTTGGACTGTTGTGTATCACGCTCTAAGTCCCATTCAGAACCAAAAGTGATGACAACAGCTGACTAACCTTATGTCATTATCATTTTGCGTTAAAAAAATGCGGTGAGTTTCTGTACAACTAGTTAAGTAATGATTTTAAAATTCCTGTGTTGCAATTAACTGTCTTAGTGTGTTGACTGTACCACTGAATACCAATAGATCTCTACGAAAATCAATGAATGAAGAAATTGCTGAGCTGTACTGAATACTCTTTTATCTCGAGACAGATCAGAAATGTCACACGTACCGTACAGTAACGGTAGCTATCTTGCATTAGAAGTAGTCTCACAAGTCTAAGTTAACTTTTCCAACGAACGTTACAACCTTCTTGTGCCTTTGATGCGGTAAAAAGTAAATTATGTCCTTCACCTCTCTTGGATGTAACATGTCAACCCTCACAAAATTTTTCTCTTAATGTTTTTGTGTACGCTCTTCCATCTCTTCATTTCTTTTTAAATCTTTTCTTTTGCAACGGCGTTCTGAATCCTTCTCTACTTTAATATGACTGCTTGGAAAAGTCTACAGCCAACTCATTCTTTCAAGCAAACATATGCTCGGTTTCATGGTAAAATCTCTCAAACTGACTTTATGTATTAATCAGGAACTACCTGGAACAGGAACAACATTCCCATTCCCATTTGAGTATAAATATGCCTTCGATGTTTTCTCTGGGTGGTCAGTTGAATTACTCAACAGGGCGTGGCTTTTAATCATAAAAGCAAACATGGTGACCAAGTCGGCAGCAAATATATCTATCTCCGGCGCTCGTTCGGTCCGTATCCTCGTTGGATCGCACCCTCCCGAAAAAAGGCTACGGGCCGGTGGACACTTTTAGATAAAAAGCTAATGAGCAGATTTTCCGCAAAACGGAAAATACTAGATTTGATTTCTTTCGTTGCCATGGAAATAGGTCACTTTACATAAACAACTTCACAAATAGACTTCAGTGGTATTGTATAATACGCATGCCAAATCTGGGCTCATAAGCTGTTAAAATTTAATTGTGAGATCATGATGAAGTACTAATACTTAAATCTTCCAAAGCTGTGTTCAGCCACCTTAAGAGGTTGCAAGGTACTTGCTGTCGATGTGCTGTCATATTACAAGTATCTATTGAGAATAAAATTTGCAAGAACCACCGTGGACTTTGGCGCCCTACATTATTTTGATCTTAAGACAAAACAAATCTTTATTCATTCTGATATTGAAAATTACAAGAAAGACCTCTTTGGGAAATAAATACTTATAAACAGAGACATTTCTACAACCGATGTAATGCAAATTACTCTCTACTTAAGACAGTAACCATAACCGAAATAATAAACAATTACATTTTGTTAATAGTTTGTGCTCTAGGATGTAACCAGTATATTTTCCATATGCACTTTAAAGCTCCTCTGGTATCTGTAGGCAAGAAGAGAAGATTTGCCCTTAAGCAACAAATACTACAGTAACTGCATTTTTTTTCCAGTCGGACCTCAAGAGACTAACGCTTTTAAAAAAACTTTATCTATATCAAGATTTGATTCATAGCGTCAAGTTGACTAACCTAAGAAGATTTAAGCTAACTTTAATTTTACGTAAATCTCTATTTTCGTGCTGTGTAAATTGTTAAGAAAAACAAAGTCCTACATAAATTTAATTCAGAAAGTCTGTTTTAAATTCCTTAACAAATAATTATAGCACTGTACCCGAAAAAGGTACCTTAGTAATATACACTTTGTTTGTGAAAAAAGGAAGCAAGATTAAGTTTTAATCCTTTAATTCAAAACTTCAAGTGCGCATATAAAAGGAATTAGTCAAATATACATACATAGTCCTCCATTTCTGTCAACCCCTGGTATAATCTGTGTAAGGAAGAAATTAAAGAAACAAATAACTAAATCAGGGCGGCAAATAATTTTCCCAGTGAAAGCCGGAAATGTATCCGACCAAGTCAGCATTTTGATCGGACAAAACAGTAGGGCAGCCGGACGTCATATTGCAGTACTACTCCATAATGTGTTGCATGCGCAAAACATTGGCATTACACTGGAAGGGAAGAAAATATGTCCAGACATTGCAGGTAGGTTTTCCGGAGCCTTCTTCTACTTAGAGGTAATATAACGTTAAAAGCAGCTTTCTCGGCATAACCTTGGCTTTTACCCATATCCAGAAACCGTTTGACTTGTTTCATATAGTCTCCTTCTCCGTCTTCCCCCACAATTTTACGCAGTGAATCCCAAGGATTAAAGTCGTCTTCTTCCTCCTCTTCGGAACTACTTTCCTCTTCCTCTTCCTCCTCAGGCTCCTCCTCTCCTTCGTTTTCTTCATCGGTGTCGAAAATATCTGGTGGGTGAACAGCCATGGTGCAACCTGGCTGGGTGTAAATCCAAGACCAGGTACCCAAACGGTCGTTCGGTCACTTTTTGATAGACTGTCATAATGTCTGACCAGTAGGTGGGAAACGCTTGAAGCAGTAAATTCTTCGTGCCTAATTGATCAAGGAGACTACATGAAACAAGTCAAACGACTTCTGGATATGGTTAAAAGCCAAGGTTATGCCGAGATTAATGCTGCTTTTAACGTTATATTACCTCTAAGTAGAAGAAGACTCCGGAAAACCTACCTACAACGTCTAATCTGGTACCATCGTGTGCGACATCCACCGCAAAGTCATGAACACGCTTCATCGTTTTATTGACGAAGACGACATGGATTTTGACGAAGCGGGCGAGTCAACAGAGGAAAAAAGGAAACTTCTGATAAACAGAGTCATAGAAAAGCACTCCCTCCCCGACGAGTTGGATCATGATGACGAGAAAGAAGAGAGGATGAAAGGGAGACCTCCATGATCTGAATTACTGACTTTCGTTAGTGAAGAAAGCAAGAAACCATATAGAACTCTTACCACGATGTTGTAAATCTAGGAATGAGGAAATCTAGGCGGCCTCTGATCGAACGATCACGTAATGACGACGTCAGATGGGGGATACCCCCCATCCCTGATCAACAACATCGTGTCATTTGTAATTTAACCTCCTACTGTACGCATGGAGAACTTAAGTCGTAAAGAGAAAAAAAGGATCTACGCCAGAAAGCGGTATGAGAAGATCAAGGCGGATCCTGAGAAATACCAAGCTGTTTTGGCCTACTATAGACGCCATTATCAAAAGAAACGCCAACTAAAGAATACAGAAGCTCAACCTCAGAAAATGGATGCCACGGACGTTCAATCAGAAGCTGCGACAAAATAGACGTCTTGCCCGGAAGTGACAACCGATCCACCCGTTAACACTGCACCCCGTAAAGCGTCAATAAGAATGATTCCCTTGTTTAATGGATTACTCGTGTTTCCTTCGATAATACTTACAAAGTCCACGGATTAAACAAAACATAAGTCGGGCGCGGGATCGCTCGGATCCCGCACATGTCCCGCGGTGAAAACATTAGGACAATGTTGAGATTAATATTTGTTTTCACTCGAATTTGCCCTGTCTTTATTCACCCTCCCCAATAATTTTTTATACCGTATCCGATCGAGGTTTTCGTTTTCACGTCATCGCATCCGATTGAGATTGCAATTGTGGCGTCATAGCATCAGGGCGAGGTTTCCGTTGTGACGTCATCCCACCAGAACGAGGTTTGCTAGTCTAAGTGAGCCGATAACACTACTTTACCCGATTTTTACCGCTATAACATCGTGTCTACGTGCTTGACCTCAACAGATAAGATTTTAGATTTTTATTGTTTTGCGCTATTTACAATTATTAATTCAGTGAAATATAAGTAATATAACACACCAAAAATAAGGGAAGAGAGACAGTGAAAAAGCAAATAAATTGTGCACAGTGACCAAAGTAGCTTATTCTTTCGAGGCGGTCACTGTCATGTTCAGGAAGCAGTCACGGCCACTTCGTTATGTGTAACAATTAGCTTGATGGAGGATCTTGTTCCTTTGAAAATAATTACCTCGATAATGGAAACACCTGAAAGAAGCAGTGCAACCGATTATAAAAAGGAAACGGCACCCGGAATGAAATACTTCACATTTGACCTCGCATTATTCTAAACAGCTCAGGTGCAACACTGGCGTAGCTATTTGTAAGCCCATCAACGTTGTTACGTACCTGAAACTTAAAATCACTACATAGAATGAATTGAGCCCGTCATCTTGTCTTTCCACCAACATAACGACGAAAAGGATCATGATGGGCATCTCACTGTTATAATGCAGTTGAAAATTAATATGCATTTAAATGGTTTTATATAAATATAATGCGAAGAAATCATCAGCAATATTATCTGTTATGAATAAATATTTAGCGTACGAAAACTTGCATATGCGTTTGGGAGTGCAATGTAGTAAATGTACTTACATCATCGTATAGGGAGGCTTCTACGTCCATCGGAACCTCGCCATCTACAGCGAACGTGCAAAATTGAAATGCACCACTTTTTTGATCACCGGCTGCAAAGGCAGAAGTAAAACGCTGAACAGAGATTCAATGGACACAATCGTCATAAGAATAAAAAACCAACAATCACAAACTAAGAACATTTGCAAAATTTTCTAAGAATATTTGTTCTATGAATTTTTTTAGCTTTGTTTTGTTGATAGTTTGTTTACTGAGTATTGTGACGAAAAGCTGTAAAATATAATACTCTCTTACCACCGTGAAATTGGAACACAACATAACTACTCGGTTATTCGTGCGCAGTGAAATTTCAGATACAACATAACTACTCGGTTATTCGTGCGCAGTTAAATTTCAGATTACCTTCCTGCAATGAGATCCTTTGTCTATTTTCTGGCAAAGGTCCCTCGAAATTCTTCCAGTTGCAGTGAATGGTACCTATGGCAATGTTGTCGAAGAAATAATGCGCACATGACGTCAGAAGCTAACTCACACGTGAGATCTCCGGTCTTTTCGAATAGATCACGTGCTTGAGTTTGCGAACTGAGTAGACTGAGTAGTGACGGACAGGTTTTCGAGGGTTTTTGGCCGGCTATATCCAGCCTCAGCAAGTCGAAAAGAGAAAGTAAAGTTTTTGTCGAACACAGACGTAGTACCACTTTAACACGGTCGTTCGTGAAGAAGCCGAAAGCGAAACAAACCCCTCTTCGTGTTCTGTAGTATTCTTCTCTCTTCATCACTTTCACTGTTCTATAGGTCTATGTGTCCGTCCCTTTTCTTTCGAGGCAGCCAAGTTGTACTACGCATGAAGCGTTCGATGGCAGTCGCTGTGTTATTTCACCTTTACTGTAATATAATCCGACCAACCTCATGTACAATAACACCAGTTTCAGTATCACTTTTACCGCTGCAGTCTGCTCTCTTAGAATCGAATTTCGAAGGCGATCGCAGATTTCTCAGAAATTGAAAGTGTCAAACAGAACGCCCATTGATCTATTCAATTTGGTTGGCTTACATTTTTGTCAACCAATTACTGGCTTCGAAATGTGACCTTCTGATCTAATGTCCACAAAAATTAAGTTCCATGTAGATGTCTCACGTTTGGTTTAGTTCGCTAATGCCTTGTGTGGTCTTTCAACCAAAAATATTTCTATTTGGAGTAAAGTATAGCGAATACTGGTAGAGGAATTGAAAACAAAATTACATCTGCAACTTCATGTCTGCCGTTCGACGGATTCCATGCGATTGATGATCCATAGTGACCTAGACATCCTGTATTGTTATTACTGAAAAGAAATCTAATCCGCACAAAGAAATGGCGGCGAGGCCGTTAACTCCAAAATGACCGACTGACGTCCCAGCGAATTAATCGGGTATCAAATGCGATCGTTCATGCAAAAGACCTGTGCAGTGTTAATCACAAAGCATCAATCTCCAAAAACGTGTCAGCGTTTTCCTTTATTTCTGTTGGTTATCTTTTTGTAGATCTGTCAAGTTCGACTATCGAAAAATTCGCGTAACCTGTTGTGCTATAGGCCGCCATGCGGAAAGTATTTAAAATAAAGTAATTCACCGACACGCTTTTGTTCCATATCCATCAGTAAATGTTCTGACCAAATTTCATGGAAAACCGTCAAATCTGCATACCCTATTAATTCGCTGGAACGTCAGTCGGTCATTTTGGAGTTGACGGCCTCTGCCGCCTTTGGAAAGCAAAAGCCAAAACAAAACATAATTTTATCGAATTCTACATTTTATAACCTTTTTGTTGATATATAGTTTGTGGGGGTTTCCTTGAAACAGCGCGCGTACGGATTTTTTGCTGGAGGACACTCGCGAAGGCTTGAAGATCACAACCGTGTTTACATACTCTCATCAAAACACTTCTATTGACCAACGAGAGCGAGCGTAGTATCTCAGTTATTTTGAAAAAAGTCTTATAAACGTTATACGAACACCATTATCACTGTCTTTGAACAAGAATGAAATGATTTTCAGTAAAAAACGATTAACCTATTTGTAAAACAATATTAACTGGGTTTTAATAAAGCAATTTATATCTCATAGTCTTATTTTAGTCTACAGGTCATAATTAAAGAGGGTAGGCGAGAATCAGCAAAGTTAAACTAAATTGGTCAGTCTTATTAAAGCAGGAATTTTTTGTTGGTAACTGCTTCTTGCACTCTGACGTTTTCAAATATTGGCCTTTAGTATATTCTCAGCTCCGACTATTGCATTTCTAGCTTTTTGATTGGCTAAAAAACTCCGACTATGAGCCAATAGTCCGAGTTTTACGTCATATGGAAAATAGGAAGTTGTGTGCTCTTTCCGGACGCTTTGTAAAATTGTGGAAATAAAAATCGGCGGCAAAACCCGGTTTGAGAATTTACTAAAACAATTATTCCATTCGCCCTTGTTGGATATGAAGTGATTATAACCAACTCGCGCTACGCGCTCGTTGGTTATTTTATCACTTCATATCCAACGCGAGCTCATGGAATAATTGTTATATAGCCTAACCAACAACGATGATATAACAGTTGAGAGGTTGGAGCACAGGCTTACCATCCTCTGTTTAACAATCCTCGGCAGCATTATTTCTGAAATCAGTTCTTCACTGATTCCTATTGTAAATATTTAAAATTCCTACAATCGGCTTTTAAAACTGTGTATTTGAAATAAAATGATACCGAAATGTTTTCGCGTCTTTTAATTTTATTTTTATATTCCTTGGTCATGCATATATTCACAGGGAAAAATATTGGTAGTGATTTTCTATTTTCAGCTTTCATTGAAAGTTATTAGCGTTTAAGGGCGCAAAAATTTGTCATGCCAGAATTGAAATCTTCAATCTTTACTTCTAAAGCTTGTTTGAGCATAACAATCTAGGATACGCCTAGTTTGCCTCCCTGCTGTTTCAGCTCATGAAATTCTCTATCCGTCTGAATTCTTAGATTAAGCAATAGCTACAATTATGGTAATTTTAATCGCCTTCGGCACGGGCCAGCCATGACACTGCACGCTGAAACTAAAAACAGAATGAAGTGCAATAAATTTTTCTCGCCTCACTGCAGCTCTTTGAACGGAATTTTTTCACCTACTACATTAAGGCCCGGTTAAAACGTCTAACTTTACATGTTCCGAATCTAATGCAAATGAGAAAAATCTATTGTTCTCCCTCGTTTGCATTAGATTCGGCACATGTAAAGTTCGACGTTTGAACCGGGCCTAAGATTCTTCATGACTTTTGGTACTGCCTTTATTTGGTCGAACTCGTGGAACACAGTAATTTCGCGAAAAAAAACACGCATGGTTATTTTTTTCTTTATGCGAAATATTCATCAGGTTAATAATGGTCATGCGAAGGCAATCTGTTCTGTCACGAAACAAAGTTGTGAGGGTTTTTCGTTAGATATATATTTAAAAAATTGTACTTTCTTTTTCGACAAATAAATACGGCTGGTTGGCTGGCATCGAAACATATTGACAATCTAAATGTGCAAAACGTTTGTGCCACGTGATTCGAATCACGTGCAGTTACTGATAACTTTTTCATTAATATTTCGCGCATTGTCGTTTACAGTCGTTGCACGTTGTGGATATTTTTTACATACTGGTCTGTCACCCGCGACCTTAATAAACACACAAGGAATGCAACATCGACATCGAAGAATCGGGTACCGCCTCCAGAATGTAGCCGAAAAATATATTTTTTCTACTCGCTTTCAGCTCCCAGTCCTTGAGAGAGCAGTCATCGAAATATAGTCTGGCCTAAATTTGAGACCGTTTACTTCGCGGGTTGTTTTATAAAACTAACTTGAATATCAAATTTGGTCGTAAGGTTGCCGATTTACTACGATCTTTACCACCAACCGGGACAATTTATGCAATTTTTACTGAAATTGGGCAAAATTACAACCTGCGCCCTCCTTAAGGCTGGTTCTCACTAGCGCATAAGCATTAGCACAAGCATAAGCAAGTGAGAACACCCGCGACATAAGCATAAGGACATACGCACGCGCAGAATACATTTTTTGACGCAATACTCGATACCAGGTCTCCTCGATGTTTAGAAACAAGATGGCTGACGTCAACAGATGTCATAGCGTCCGCCACTTTGCTTGTGATAATTTCCGCAAAAGTCTGGGTCAAAGTGACATGTGCTTGGTTGAAAAGATTGAGCTTATGCTTATGCTTATGTCGGCCCCGTTCTCACTTGTGAAAACTGCGACATAAGCATAAGCGTAAGAACAAGCCGACATAAAGGCCGGCTCTCACTAGGGCATAAGCACAAGCATAAGCAAGTGAGAACACTCGCGAGATAAGCATAAGGATAAGCATAAGAAAAACGAACATGTTTGTTTTTCGTAAAAGGGCGGACGCTGTGACATCTGTAGACGTCAGTCATCTTGTTTTTAAACATAGAGGAGACCTGGTATCGAGTATTGCGTCAAAAAATGTATTCTGCGCGTGCGTATGTCTTTATGCTTATGTCGCGGGTGTTCTCACTTTCTTATGCTTGTGCTTATGCTTATGCTTATGCGCTTGTGAGAACCGGCCTTTAGAAAGCAAAACGTGTTCCACTACAAAACGCCCTCCGGGGGTGGGGGGGGGGGGGCAATAGCGCCGAAGACAGCGAGATGTTGAAAATCCATTTTTAATCGTTATTGTTTAAATTTGTTGAGTGCACTACCGAATATATATATATAAAAAGCCGTTTGGTTCATGAAAAATCTGTTAACTGTTTTGGCTACCCTTTTGGGGTATTTTGTCGTGGAACACCTTTAGCCTTCTCGGGAGAGCAAAGGCAGCAGTTTGATTAGTTTCAGTGAAATTGCATAAATTGTCCCGGCTGGTGGTACAGATCCGCATACATAGTAAATCGGCAAATTTACGACCTATTTTCATATTCCAGCTAGTTTTATAAAACAACACACGAAGTGGGTCTTGAATCTTTCTTCTTGATCGGTCTCAAATTTAGGTCAGACTATAGTTCGATGTCTCCTGAGAACTGGGAGCAAAGAAGTTTCGGAGGCGGTACCCGATGTTGAACGCCTTGTGTTTATTAATATTCTTACATGAGACAAAAACTAAACTCATAAAAGCAACTCTGGTGCGCCATAAATCGCCGAAAAAACCGCGTAGAAACAAAATTAACAACGCGCAAACATTTCTATAGGATTTTATTTCAAATACACGGTAGTAAAAGCCAATTTTAGGAAGCTTAAATATTTACAATAACAATTAGTGTAGAAGTGATTTGAATAATAATGTTGCTGAGGCTGTGACCACACAAACAGAGGACACAATGGGAAACATTTACAACTTGGTTTTCTTCGTCAAATATTTAAATAACGTCATCACTATATCACATTCCATCGTCCCTTGTTATACTATCACAGCTTTCAATATTGTCACATTATAATTTTCAAAGTTCATCTGGTATCTGTGAAAAAAGAAATAAAATAACAAAAAAAGTATGGAGAAATGAATTTTTTGTTACGATCTTAACTGGACTTTAAAAAAAGCAGCTGGCTTTAAAAGACCCCTAATCATTGGTACCAAACGCTTAGACCGTTTGTAAAAAAATAAGGCTGCAAGTGATCTCAAAGGACGAATTCAATTTCAATATGAAAAATCATGTTTTAAACAGTATATATTGATATATTTTGGTATTTACTGGTACAGCCGTCATTATCTTGGTTTCAAATATCTAGCTAACATCTGTACCACCTTTTCAAACATCCTCGTTAACCTTTAATAGTTTTACTAGAGGCCATATAAAATTTGCAACAGCAGCACAGCCAATAATCTGAAACGCATCATTTTAAAACGGCGTGCAAGGCACATTACGCGATTCAATTTTGTAATACACACTTGTAAGTGCAAGATTATATTTTCCTGGATGACCTGAACCAGAATGTGGCATTCGGTCACCTCATGAAGTCGCAACTTTTTGCTTCTCATGGTTTTCATTTTCTTTTTGTTTATAACAACTGAGAATAACAAAGATTTCACTTCGAGATGTATTTGGCGTAATTCCTTCCTTCTCACAAGGAAAGGGACAAACAGTGAAGTGGACAGTTGGGAAAACAGACATGAAAACGGCTTACCCATGGTATTCTTCGCCATTCATACGCATAGTTTCCTTGGTCATGGTGATTTTGGCCTTGGTTATCTTGGCTATGGCTGTTCTGGTCATGGTTGTTTTGGCCATGGTTATCAGTGTTTTGACCATGCTGGTCTTGTCCTTGGTTGTCACTGTTTATGAAGTAACCAAACATGGGAAATAGATACCTCAACATTAAAATAGCAGATGAGGCGTTCAAGCTGCAAAAGCTTAAATAGAATAAAAGCAAAAAGCCTAAAAACAAATCTTATTTTCCCGAAGCTTTCGGTGTTCAGGCCTCAAGGATACTTAGTACTATGATTTTAAGTATACTATTCTTGTTTGTTTTAGTCGAAATGTTGAAATGCTTGCCCTCCACCAAACCAAAAGTACTTGGTATTGCAATATATATATCTTGTAATTAAGTTACCTGCTATAAGTGGAGTAAACAAATTCTGAGTGTATTGACCCCCTGACGTAGGCCTCCTGTATGTATCGTAGGTGGAGCTGTAAAGACAAGAAAGACAGGACAAGACATTTCGTACTGTACAATTGCATGATATAATTATAATATAATTATGATTATAATTATATAAATTAAAAATACATAGAGTTTCTGATCATCCAAAAAAACTATTATTAACTGACAAAAACATATTTTTGTCAGTAAAGGAGCTCGTAGTTAACTAGATTGTAATTTAATTAGATTATAAGTTAACTAGATTATATCAAAAGTGTGATTAAGAATGATAAATGAATTTTCCCTGGTTTAACAGGCTAATGTTATTTGAAATGCTAAATGCTAGGTTTAGTGTTGTTGCAGCTAAAGATGAACAACCAATGCAGCTGTAAGCGATTGTCTTTTGTTTAGCAAGCTAGCTAACATTTTAACATTTTCATAAAATTAAAGAATCAGATTCCTTAACATATTTTTGAGACATAGTAAGGTCATTCCCCCGAAATAGAACTGACAAAAGATTTGTGTTCAAACTTTGTCTGTTGGTTGTTAATCTAGAGGGAATTTAAATTTTGTAATAAAAGGGGGATTCCCCATATACGTGTAGGAGTAGGAGCACATAACCACATAATTTCTTAAAATATCAGCTTCAGCAACGTTATTATTTGAATCGTTCACGCCATGTCTTGCGGGAGGAGAAAAAAAATAGGGAGAAAGCAAAACAAGAAATATAACTATAGCTCTACTGTATTGACTTTAAGGAACAATTTAATCTATGTTTCATCATAAAACACACATTTCCAGTCGACCGTGATTCGAAATACACATTGTATTGAAGAACGAGAAATGTTTGCGGTATTTGGCCTTTTTGTCCACGGTATATTCTTAAAGAACGAGGCATGCACGCACAGTGTGTTATTGATTGGTTATGTTGGTTGTTACTTGGCACTAAAAAGACACCTGCCCTAGAATAAAATAATATCAAAATATAGAATAGAATATCGGAATATCAGAATAGCAAAATAGCAGACTAATATCAGATATCAAAATATCATGATAACATTAAAATATCAAGATATATCAAGATATGATACAGATATCTGAATATCAAAATAGCAGGATAATATCAAAATAGCAAATTATCATTATAATATCAAAATATGAAGATATGATGAAGATGACGGAATATCAGAATAGCATGATAATATCAAAATATCAAGATATCATGAAGATGAAGGAATATCAAAATATCATGAAAATATAAAATTATCATGATTACATGTATATCAAAATATCATATTATCATGATAATACCAAAATATTCCTGATATTTGGATAGTCTGTAACATGATACTATCAAAATATCAAATTATCATGATAATATCAAAATATCAAACTATTCCTGATATTGGAATATTAGACTATCATGATAATATCAAAATATAAAACCATTCCTGATATGTTGATAATCTGCAATCCTACACCTTAGTGGAGTTCATATCTGTTCAATAAGTTCACGTTTCTGTCGATCATTTATTTTTCTGCAATAGAAATTTGTTTATATTCCTGTTATAGGAGAAAGGTGATTGCTAGTCTCAGAAAAAGAGATAAATATTTCACCATACTTGTTTACGATAAAACGACGATTTATCTCTCTCTCGAGCCAAGCAGCCATTTTCTTTATGTTCGCACGCTAATGACGCAATAAATCGTGCGCAGTAAGGATGCGAAATGCAATACAGGGGAATGACCTTAAACAAATAGAGCGTTTTCACTCACGTGACCAAAACAATTTACAGAGCCCAGTATGGAGACGCCATATTGGTGTACCTCAGTAGAACACCAATATGGCAGCCGGAAATAGTGTGAGGTAAAGTCTGTATACGAGCCTAGTGGCTCATCAGGCCGGGGCCTATCCCGGTTTCCTTAACATGAAGCAACAGAGAGCATTCTACTCTCCCTGGATGGGATACTTGTCCATCACAGGGTTACCCCAGCAGTGTTTTGCTGGTACCCATTTATACACCTGGGTGAAGAGAGGCACTGTGAGAGTAAAGTGTCTTAACCAAGAACACAACGCAGTACCCTGGCCAGGGTGTTTGGTTATCTAGGTGACTGATTACCTGTAATGAACAAACAAATATTTATACAAGCACTTTTCCTAATACTTAAACTTCTCAAATGGCTAAAACTCGCGAGATGAGTATGTGTTTTTCGACAAACATGATTGTAACTTTATGTCACACACTGCCATAACTCTGAAATTCAAAATGTGCTGGTTTCCAAACGAAGGACACTAACGAGCTGAAACGTTGTACACAGATATAAATTTAGAACCTCTTATGCCTGATGAGTATAAAAAGTTTGGTGGCTCTTTGGTTTTGGATTTTAGAATTTGTGACGTCACGTGAAAACGCTCTATATGCGTGTTTAAGAAGGAGCAGAACTGTTTGATACTGTCGTATACTTTCGACTAGGTTGGCATCTTTCATATGAAAGTCATAAATTTTGCGTAGTTTTTCATGTTGTGTTTGGAAAGATTGAGTTACCCTTGATTGCATCAACCGATTAAAAAATATAAGTTTTAAATAATAGAATATTATTATATATTTTATGGTTTTTATTTCTCTTTGTTTTTTTAACCAGTTTGACTTTTATTTTCCTTAGTCTCAAATTCATTATCAAAAAGCAAAGGAAAATACAAATGAAACTGTTTTGGGAAATTTCAAGCCAAAAATTAATTTAAACGACAAGATGTAAATATTGACATGGACTTACCAAATGTATCGCTGTCGATTCTTCTACTAGATTAAAACTGCAGATTGATAATTGTTGAAATGCATTACAAACGTGCTTAGAGCATGGCAAATATTGATCATTGCCTAGCTGCGAGGACAATGTAGCTCATAAGAGAAAAATAAATAAATGAAGCTCAATTCATTGATAAAATATTTAATTTCATTATTGTCAACAACAAATAAAAATGCAGTAATGGCATATACAAGGCATGTGTCATAATGTCATGTATAAGTTAGAAAATGGGTAAAATGCAAGGCTCAAGGTCAAGGTCAAGCTATTTTTATAACGTAAAACGAATGCATTACAAACTTGCTTAGAAAATAAATTATGCATTCCAGCATGATAAGTTCTAATCACTTGTTTGCTGAGAGAAAAACTGCGATAAAATATTCTTTAAAAACATTGTAAAAAGGCTAAAAAGCTCAAAAGCTAGACTACGTTTCGACGTTTTCACAGCATCATTATCAAGTCAAAAAGTTAAAGTGCCTATGAAATGAAAAAATGAGCTTTTGAAAAATAAACTTATTTGAAAGACCTTAAAAAATGATGAAAAATCGCGTTTTCCGTTTTGTGATATCTCCTCTCGTTCCAGAGATATTCAAGATTTTTGTATTATGCAAATTAGGTACTGATGATGTCATAAGGTGTGATAGTATGGGTGTAAAATCACAAAATAGAGCATATCTCTGCAAGTAATGATACAATGCAATTGGAACTTTACAAGCACATTGTACCCTACACCTCTTGATACATATTTTGATGTTGCTATGGCAACAATCTTGGTTCCAGTTTCTTTCCTCTTTAAATCGAATATTACTCATTTGTGACTGTGTAGGGAAAATGACTGATCTAAGTTAAAGCGTGCACAATGCCCATATTGCACTAGCTCTCCTCATTAACCTTTAGGAAGTGGAAGATGTTTGCTCACGATCAAATACAGGAATAACCATTCCTGTATGTTAGAGATCACGGACCGGATGTGTTGCCATAGCAACACCAAAATATGCATCATGTGATGTATTTCTTAGGCTATAGTATGCTCACCAAGTTTTAATTTCATTGCATCATTGCTTGCAGAGATATGCTATATTTTGTGTTTTTACACCCACACGATCACATCTTATGACGTCATCAGTACCTAATTTGCATAATTCGAAAATCTTGAATATCTCTGGAATGAGAAGAGATATCACAAAAAAGGAAAACGCCATTCTTCTTCATTTGTAAAGGCCTTTCAAATAAGCTTGTTTTCAATAGCTTGTTTTTTCATTTCATAGGCACTTTAAGAAATAACTAAGTTACCGACGATTTTAATTTACTGACCCATTTTCGTCGATGGAGAAACGAAATGCCATGGATGTCTGGACGTAGCTCAATCCTTGATTTTCATAGTAAAACAACACGCCAAAAATGAACGATCCTCCTTCAAAATTACGGAATATGACCAACATGTATCGGCGGAATTGCTGCAGAAGTGTAAGTTAATGTTGGCTAATTACGTTCAAGACGAAAACACGCTTTTGCATGACACACTTACCACAGTGTCTCGCGATGCGTTAGTACCTTCTGCATTCATTTTAAAACCAAGTGCCCAAGGAAATATACAAACAATGTTTTCGTCATCGAAAGACAGTTCTTGTATAGCACATTACTCACAAAAAAATAATTTAATGTAAACTGAAGACGGGCTTTTCAAATTTTAGTCAATACGATTTGACGTCTTTTACTTTTGTGCTTTATCAAGCAATAATGCATTATTATATTCCATGGATTATATATGTGTGGTTCGGTTCCAAATTCATTTTTCTGACTCGTGGATAGCTGTAGAGAGATCTTAAATAGGAAGAAAATTTATTTTTACTAACCGTGGTAGCAAAGCAAAGCCTCCAAGTTGCACCGCTGGCTTATTGTCTACTTCACATCGTCGAGGGAGGGCTGGGCGCGGATTGGTGATTGGAAATCATGTGTCTGATGTAACCTGTAAGTTTGCCAAATCATTCTCAGTCTTCTCAATATGCTCGAGCACGTTGGGGTCTGTATGTTGAAAATTGTTAGTACAGGCGATCATAGTCAAAGTATCTCAATTTTTTCTTTTAAACATCCAACTGTCACCCACATCTTCACATACAAAATAACATTTTGACTTACCATTGTAACACCATCATGCTGCTTAGTGTGTCAGTGAATGCAATTCAGGCCAATATAGATGTTGTTGAATTAGGAAAATACCAAGAATAGTAGTCATTTTCGACGCGCAGAACGTATTAGAATTGTGTGGATCAATCACAGCAGATTGTTTAACTCCTTGCCCTCCAAGTTGGAAGATGTGTACCTTTTCTCAAAACATTGCTTTGAACGACAGGGTAAACCAATACCATGGTATAAATACGAGCACATGATGTCCCTCTTGATGCAACTTTTGAAAGTTGTAGTTCTTGCATGGAGAAGTAATAAATACGATTAGGATTGTGATCATTTCAGTATAATCAGCAAGTTAGGGCTCATTGAGAATGACGCTTGTTTGGAAACCAGACAACAATGACGTTTTTAATTCCTGAGGGGATGAAGGAGGAGCCAATTATATTGAGAGAAAAGTATATTTTAGGAAATGCTTGGCTTGCGGTCGTGTTTAGGTCAAGCCGCACCGCGGTAGCTGTTTAAGCTGTTATGGCCTAGCAGCGAATTTTAGTTTTGATTTAGCTTATCTGACATGCAGTCAATTCTGACAGGAAAGTTAATAAAATTAAGCAAACGTTTTTACAGTCAAGTGTGACATCTATAGAATATGTTTTGAGGATCTTGGTTAATAACCTTTTTAACGACCTTGTCAATCCTTGTTATTAACGGATCTGCATGAAAAGATCTTCTGGATCTACTGGGCGGTGCCAGCATCTATCTTCATTTGCACATTCTTGAATTGTCGACGGAATTTTATATTGTTCTCGTTTCTTCGCACTGTTAACTGCTGCTGGTTGTTAACAGTGTTTAGAAATCAGACGTGAAAACTGCAAAGGACCGTGAACGATAATGCTGCTAGTTGACGTAGGATCTACAAGAGACGTAATCAGCCAAAAGTAAACTGTAACACACAAGGCTGATACTAGGTGAAAAAGTTTACTTTGTGAGACAACAATTCGACAAAAACCGATAAAGCGGAGCTGCAACCGTGGACAGTTGTTTCGTTCTTGTTGGAACTCGTCAGCACGGTGTAGCAATTCGAAATGAAACCGGACCAGCAAGAAGGCCAGCTCAAATAAAATGCAACAAAACCCGTGCTTTATCAAGTTCCGTACTTTGAACCTGCCCGCCCCTCGAATCACGCGCTGCCACATGACGTGCTTCAGGGAGAAAGCCGGCAAAGTCAAAATGTAGATGGATAGAACTGAACGTTAAAACGCATGGACAAAACCATTCTTAAAAGGCACAGCATATCGGATCTGTTAAGACCTACGGCCCCATAAAATACTATTAAGCAGACGTGAAAACCGCAAAGGACCGCGAACGATAATGCTGCATGCTAGTATAGCACACGTAAGCGGATCTGCAAGAGACCTAATCAGCCAAAAATAAACTGTAACACAAACATCAAACATCGTAGTATCAGCCTTGCAGTGATGTTTGTGTTTAGAAGTCAACACTCGGAATATTTATTGCGAAAGCACTTCTTGTAAAGGGTGATTTCTGGTGCTCTCTAGCAATGATTTTAATAGGCCAGAAACAAAGAGGACGTAATGTTTTGGCGCCTGAAAATAATAGTTTGATTGCACTGTAGTTAGATGAACAGTTGTTTGCCATCAATTGTTCATCAGTTTCACAAGTTGATCAATCGGCTATTTCTCTACTGATGTCTCTAAATAATTGCATCGACTATTTATTGATTTTAAAGGTTGACTGGGAAATGGAAAAGTTCTCATAACCGTTTTTCATACGTTACCTTAGAAGAATTTGATTTTTGATCAATCCTCTATTTCCTCCATGAGACTTGCGCGCAGGGAATCATGGTAGTTGTATTCATCACGCGCACGACATCTTCGAGACTGGGCACGTGAAGTTGAGTACAACTACCATGATCCCCTGCGCGTAAGTCTCATGGAGGGAATCGGGAACTGCATTTATTCCAAGATGATGTGGTATTTTGCTCGCATTGCCTAACTGCTCAAAATTTTTGTTAGTGTTTATACGCTATCAGTTACTGTCCTTTGACAAAATGCAAAAGTAACGGTTACAAGACGTATTACCACAAATTCTTTCATAATTATCACGTAAATTATATTACTGTTAATCCTTTGCATTTTGCCCCAACTTTTACTTTATGTCCAAAAATAAACTAAAATTGTGTAGCCTGTGTAGCTGGCGGGATTCGCGGCGAAGTGCTTTTGTTTTGGGGAGGCCGTCGTCGGAGCGGCAAAGCCGTGGAGAGATTGGCGCGCGGCTTCGCCGCTTGACCTCGTGGGCTTCGCCCGCGAATGCTGAGTGAGTAGCTCGCACCCACAAATCCTGCCGGCTACGCAGGCTAAAATTGTGGGGAATACAAATTAAAGTAGCTTGTGTGCGCATGTAAGTGTGTCTGGCTGAGTTGTTGGGCCCGATAATGGTCAATTATAGGAGAACGTTAAGACCATTGTAGATCTGTACAGGACCGCAAATGATCCCGACCCGCAAATGATCCCAGGACCGCAAATGATCCCCAAATTGGACCGCAAATGATCCCCGGACCGGAAATGACTCCTACAATGTGATACCGTCAAAAAAAGAATGGCGTGGACTCTACATCGAGTTTATGGAGGAATATATTTATATGTGAACCAAAGTAAAGATTAGAACATGAGAAACCCCATACAAATCTGGAAACATACCGCGTTACATGAATTTGATTATATAGCCGCAATGCAAAAATAAAAACATGAATCAAAGAGGCCTTTGGTGTCTTATATCATTAACCGCTTTGATTTTCCGGTACACTACTTGCGTCCTTAAAAAAAGAGAAAACAATATATAATTTACTTAATTTATTTGAACTATGTTTCCTTTAAAAGTTACTTTTGGAAATGTTCCATAAAATACAGTAAGCGGTTAATGATTGATGGATAGGAAAATTATGTCAGGCGTTCAAAGCACCAAAGCGATACGCACTGCGTATGAGTGGTAAATCATCATCAAGTCAGTTTTGCATTTCCGGTTGCTTTTGTAATCTAATGGCGTAAAACAAAATTCCCACAGCGCGACGTTTAAACACAAAAAAGTAAGAATAGCAAGGAAGGTTAGGTAAAGAATGGTTTCCTTCGAAAGTTTATTTATTTCTGTTGGGAAACGTACCTGCAACGGATGTCCATTGACGGCGAGTGGGGCGATTATATTGCCTTGCTAGGCTTGGTGAACATGCTCGACATTCCTGTTGCTGTGGTTTCCAGCTTAGGCGAGGATGGATTAAACATAATCTATCCAGCCGCATCCGCAACCCAAAGTAATGAAGCCAATTTTCAGAGCATTGCTTTGATTGGTCATGAAGCTGAAATTCACTTCCATAGCCTTCAGCCAGTGGACATCAAGAAACCAGAAGTAGCAGAGCAATTGAAACTAAAGTATGGTGCAGGCCAAATAACTGAAGACGAAATTTGTCCTAAATGCGGCAAAAAATTTCAGTGTTATTCGAGTGGGGTTTTCGAGGGAGAGAATGGCCTTTTACAGGTGTACTCCGATGACAGCGTGTTTTGTGAAGACTGCTTGGCAGAGTCAGAGTAGTGGGCCAGATTTGAACAGTCGTTTTCATTCTTTCTGTTAAGGTTGTCATCTCCTCTGGTGACCTCTTGCTCATGTGTCTTTTAATTGCTAAAAATGTGTCCAATACGTGAAAAGCTCAGTTATTTATGTTGGAAATATTGGAATAAGCTGTTATAAATTAACTAAACATTTTGGTCGCACTGTTGAATTTTATTTCTCGTTAAAATGTATTAATTAATGATTATTACAAAGCCACAATATTAATTTAGAGCTTAAATTGTCCATTGTACTAACTATTTCATTAAAATTTCCAGCGAAGTGCAAAGAGTGGAAATTAATATTCCACAATTTGTTGTGTTACTTATAATTACAGTTGTATTAAAAAAATAAGAAAAAATTAAAGCGTTTATGTTTTAGTCCACTGTGTAAATTACAGTTTCATTAACAGTAAGAAAAAAAAAACGCTCATTTTTTTTAATCCACCGTCTAAATTCGTAAGTCCACACTTTTCCTTCAGCTATGAGGAGTAGAACATTCCGGTCCGGGAATATTTTTTGTACAATCTGGGGACTTTTTCCGCTCCGGGATTTTTTAATCCACTGTCTCTATTCCCAAGTCCACGCTTTTCCAGCGTTTACGAGGAGTAGATCATTTCCGGTACGGGATCATTTGCGGTACAATTTGGGGATCATTTCCGGTCCGGGGATCATTTGCGGTCCAATTTGGGGATCATTTGCGGTCCTGGGATCATTTGCGGGTCGGGATCATTTGCGGTCCTGTACAGATCTCGGACTGATAAAAGTAATATGGAGCAAATTTGTACTTGTGAATTAGTGTAAATTATAAAAATGAACACTCACAGAACTCAGTTGTCTAGTGTCTCTATTATGCGAAACGACAATGGAACGTTTTAATTTTGACACAATTAACGTTGTAAAGTGAAATAAATGAGTGAATGAATGAAAACACACAGATATCATTAGAATAAGCAAGTAAACCTTCAGCGATGCCCTACTGTTTATTTCATCTTCTTTGATTTCCTTTTAATCAAAACAATTGAATTTAAATAGTACGTTTTGGCATAGTATATACAAAACTAGTAACTTCTATTTGTAACACACGTCGATTGCTACTTCCCATGGGTTTAACGCCAGATCGAAACGGCAAACTAATTCTGACAGCGTAAGCGACGAACTGAATAAAAAGTTTACTCATCCAAATCTACAAGAAATCCGTTTTGTCGCTGTGGTCTTGCTGATTTTTATTACGTTTATAAGTTATTCAATGATCTCTTATATCCTCGATGTTACTTAACATACCTCCGACTAATTATTTTCTTCAATTTTGTGTTAACCACATTCTTCGAACGTTAAATATTTAAACATCAACAATTTTCTTAGAGTTCCATAACCAAGTTAGACTTTTAAATATAGTTTTCTGGTTTCCATCAATGTACTGATACATAGTATATAGCATAGTATATACAAAACTAGTAACTTCTGTTTGTAACACACGTCGATTGCTACTTCACATGGGTTTAACGCCAGATCGAAGCGGCAAACTAATTCTGACAGCGTAAGCGACGAACTGAATAAAAAGTTTACTCATCCAAATCTACAAGAAATCCGTTTTGTCGCTGTGGTCTTGCTGATTTTTATTACGTTTATAAGTTATTCAATGATCTCTTGTATCCTCGATGTTACTTAACATACCTCCGACTAATTATTTTCTTCAATTTTGTGTTAACCACATTCTTCGAACGTTAAATATTTAAACATCAACAATTTTCTTAGAGTTCCATAACCAAGTTAGACTTTTAAATATAGTTTTCTGGTTTCCATCAATGTACTGATACTGCACCTGCAAAAGAAGTGAAATTGGATGGTAAGCATCAAGTATATCAGCTAGGGTTGGTTGGCTGGTTGGTTGGTTGACTGGTTAGCAGGTTTGGGTGGTTGCTGGTTGTGTTTTTGATTTGGCCAGTCAGTCAGTCGGTAGTCCTTTCGGTTGGATGGGTGTTTGGGTGGACCGTTGGTTGAGATGTGTGGCAGGTTAGTTGCTGGGTGGATGGGTGGGTGGGTTGGTTGGCAAGTTTGTAAGTGGCTTAGTGGGCTTATTGGCTGGTGGGTGGGTGGGTGGGTGTGTGGATGAGTGTGGGTGGGTGGGTAGGTAGGTGGTTCAGTCGGTCAAGTTGGTTGAGTTAGTTGTTGGGTGGATGGATAGGTGGGTGGGTGGGTTGGTTGGTCGGTCGGTCGGTCAGTTGGTCGGTCGGTCTGTCGGTGGTTTGGTTAGTGGTTCGGCTGATTGGTAGTTATTTCTTATTCTGATGTCTGCCAAACACACTCTTGCTTTGTTTTAAATGTTATTGACTCTTCGTCCGTGGTAACCAACTTAAAAAGATTGTGTCAGTGAGGTGTATTTGCGTTCTAAGGATTTCTCTCCTGACATCATTCTAAATTTTATTTGTAGATTGCCACAGTCCGTAGAAGAATTACAACAGGAGGAAGAGCTCATAAGGAATTTTCTCTTTATCATCAAGAAGGATCCTATGGCAGAAGACAAAAGAGACGTGTAATGTGCCACGTGATTAAACCATTGCTACACTTGTCAGTGTTGAAGATTGGTTTCAGATGATAAAGTTCAGTACTTTCCAACGATTTCTTTCTCCAATGGTGCGTCTTCCAAAATAACAGCCGAGTGTATTGGGCAACAGAGACATTTAACCGCATGGATAAGGAAGGGAAAATAAGCTAAATTAATTGATATTCATGAACACTTTGGTAAATGTTTGAGTGGACTGTTTGGTGCACACCTTGGTGCTAGTGGAGACAGTTATTTTGCATCGTATAATACAGTTGTTATGATGATGAAAATAATACTCACATATGGCCTATCCCAGGACAATTTTCCTACGGATAACAAATGCCACGTCCTGAAAATAAAGTTCAAAACAACTTCATGAGTTTTAAGCATTCCTGGAATTTCGAAAAAATATTGCAAACATTTGGTTCAGAAGAGAAAACACTTCTAAAGAGCAAGCTGCAACCAACAAGCGCAGAGGTGCAGACGGGAAAAGATATCAAAATCCATATGTGGTGCGTACCTGGAGCTCTAACAACATCTGTGCCTCATGCCTGTAGGAAATGAGAATATGTGTTCTTGTCATTAAGATAGATGAAGATAGTATGGTTACCAATGGATCAATGGATCAATAGGGGAAGAACTATTGAGTAAAAGTTTAAAAAATGGTAAAAATAGCTATTGTGATCGTGGTCTGTATGAGTCAAGAGGACAAATGCTAAAGGAGGAAGCATTGTGTCACTACCTGTCCAGCCTTCCTGAGGCTTAATAAAGGTTTGGATTTCCATGAACACTACAAATGATGTGTTTAGTACTTTGCTCTGGGCCTTTTGTGTGAAATTGTGTGATGTGGAGTGAAAGGTTAAATGATTTCGTGCCCAGTATTACAACAGTACCATGCTTACGATTTTAATTGAATAGCGACAAGCATGCTGACGTAAGGAGTTCTGAATTGTTTATCAGTACTAACTTTGGTGTAGTGTGGTTTGATGGGTCATCCCTAAAAACGTGACCTGTTGGCACTGTTGAAAGTGGTTGAAATATACTTCATTCATTACCAATGGGAGGTAGAGCTGTTAAGTATTCAGCTGGATTTGGAGTGATGAGTTTATTTTACTATGAGTGTAAATGTTGTGAGAGGTGGAAACATCATTCTTGGGAAAAAGACTAATCATATCTGTCAATCAAAGAAGAGAAACAACAAGGCATACCTTCTGCGTTGGTGATATTCTGACAAACTTGTTCTAATAAAGAACATCTCGTTCTAAAGAATGAAAATTATCAAGTTGTGATTTGCAAATAGATTTTTGGAACTTCAAAACAGGTGTAAACAACAGTGTAATGTGCAACTTACGTATGCTTGAAGGATAGAAGAGCTTTCGATGTCACGTACACTGCAAGAAAGAATTATCATCAGGATATTGATATGATGTGCTGCATTGAGATGGGGTTCTGCAGGTGCATTTGCTTTGTTCTTTGCTGTTGGTTTGGGCAAATTCGATCCTTTTGGATGAAAGTTTACTTTTATGCACCATGCAGTTTTCTGGTCAACAGGAAGGCCAGCAGTTGGATGTTTTTGCAAGAGCAGCGCAGTGTATGGATTTGAGAAATCTATTAAAGGGTAGCATCTTTAACATTTACCTCCAGGTGCAATTTTGGCTTTTATTCGCAAGCCCATATTGACGTATTTTTATTTTTCTTAATTACATTAACTTTACTGGTAGGTTTATAGTTTGCGTACATATTTGACTTGTTACACACGTGTTCAATATATATTCTTACCTTGTTATGTGAGTTCGTATTTTAATGGCTTCAGCCTACAAGACGTAAAGTTGAATTATTTTTTAGGTTTCGTGTAAAAACGTGTTTAACTTTGTTAATGTAACGTGATTTTATATTAACTCAAATATTTACCAATGTAAACAAAAGATAAACTATCATATCGGCCAGGATATCATTTCTGTTATGCGTACGGAAGATTGGTTTGGACAACAAGAAAGAGAAAATAAGATAACAACTTGTTGACTCGTTTATACCAAACCATGCTTGTAAAATACCACGTTTTCAACTTTTTCCAACACGAGTAAAATTGGCAGAAGTAACACAAAACATTCCTTACCTCAACCTCCTTCTGAAGTTGACTGTCCATCTGAAACAAAGGAAACGGTAAACAAACTTTGAGCTGCATTTTCTAAACAGGTTTGAGGTTTCGCTTTTCGAATACAATTTTTTTATTTGTTTGCTCGAAGTGCGCCTGTCTGTCGAATATGTTAACATGTATGTATTATTTGCAGACTTAAAAAAACTAGTATCTTTGTCAAAATAAATAAAAAAGCGAATCAGTAGGGAAAAGATCGACAACATTACCTCAAATCACTGAAAAACGTAAAGCTCTTCTTGCATCGATCTATTCCGCATGCGCTGTGGAGTGTCGCCAGGGACGTAAATCGATTGGTGTTCTTCATTTCAATAAATGCTCGGTTTTGAGCGTCAACAACCTGAAGTTGTCGATGGTGAAGACTTTACACACTGAAAATGACTTCTCGATTTCTCTGCCATATTCAGTCGTACCATCTCTGATTCTATGGAGTTCCAAGTCTCTTGGAGTGTGCTCTGTTGGTTCACATGAGTTCCGTTCAGATATCGTATGATTCAGTTCTTGATTTTAGTCTACTGTGTAACCAAACAACCCATAGAACTTCAGGATAACGCCAATGCTCCGTAATCATTCTGTTCTTTTCTGTCAAGTCTCAGTCAAAACCTCGTTCAGTTTGATTTGCTTCTCGTAATCAAAGAGCGCGTTATCGCGTTTTGAGTCGTTAATAGACCACTGAAGAATGAACGCAACGGGAATTTCCTGCCCTTGTTGAAACATGAATCCAAGATTGACGTTTCACAGTCTGATTCAGTTGAATTCCTTTGACGAGGTCAATCATTCAGCCACAAATAGCATTGTTGGAGTATGTGTGTGAATAATGTCAAAAGAATGTTTTGTTTAAAAATGTTTCCAACCAAGTAAATAACAGTTATTTTCATTGCATTAATCGTCTAGAAAACGCCTGTACATTAGAATATTCGAATTCATACTTTGAAACGAAATGCCATTGTGCAGGACTTGTACGTGTTATTTGACAGACTGTGTTGATGCTTGGGCTAGCAAAATCGATAATCGGATGTGGGCATCAATCATATTTCATGCATGACCGTTAACGACGCCGCCATCCCGTGATCGGAGCGTGGTTTATTTGCGATACAAATACCTTTGATCTGTTTATTTTATTCTGTCTCAGGCATAATTCTGCGTTGTAAAAGTCTGTATCTGTCAGTACAAGTTTTATTGCAAATTGCTAAGATATATATTGCATATAGTCTCTCCAGTTAGTTTTCTTTTTTTAAGCTAAATACTCTCATTAAAACTAAAATTAAGTCTTTGATTCATTCATGCTTTTTTATTTACACCTGAAAAACGTATGTTGAAGAAAACAAATACGCCTTTAGAGAAGCAGTTTGCATAGCCCATGGTTTTTGCTCCTTGGTCAGTAAAATAACCTTGAAGTGTCATGATATGAAACGCGTCCTCTTATTGGTAACTTTCATGGGGGCAAGTGACGTCTGTAGTTCTGTTTTGGTGCTTTTTTTGCTTCGATGGTCTCTTAGTATAGTACGGACAAAAACTGTTTTAACTATGGAAGTCCAACATCATTTTTACTCGCATCACTTGTATTTTTTCCAGAGGTCCCCTCCTGTTCATAATACTTCTCAAATCCCGGTGATTCAATTCTCTGCGAACGCAGGTTCATCTTTTTTTGTTTTTCAGGTAAAAGTTGACCCAAAAAATAATTGCCAAAAAATAAGGATTCTTGTCGCCCAAAAACGGTTGTTTGCGTGCACTTCTTAGTCCATGATGATTTATCAAATATATGTACCGTAACATGGCAAACTGGGTGTGTAAAAGTAGGCACACAGTAATCTAGAGCATCTTTTATTTTAATGATACTATAAGTGCCTATGAAGTAAAAAATAACATAAGCTTATTTGAAAGCTCTTTCAAAATGACGAAAAATGGTGTGTTCCTTTTTGTGCTTGTTATTGATTTCACTTTTCAATATAATACTTGTAATGCATTCTGTCTGGCAAAAAAATAAATAAATGAAAGTGCTATCTTCTTTCGTTCAAGGGATATTGACGTTTTTGTATTATGCAAATAAGATGACTGATGACGGAAGTGTTTACAGAGTAGGGTCAAAGCACAAAAATGAAGAATGTCGCGGCAAATAATAGGGCAATGCAGTTGAAACTTGGAACAAGTACTGTACCCTACGAAATACACCACATGGTGCTTATTATGATGTTACTATGGCAACACTGTTGGCTTCAGTCTCTTTCCAATTGGCATTTGGGCTCTGAAAAAATAAGTGCATTGACCCATTGCACTGGGTCTCCTTATTAACATTTAGGATGTGTATGATGCTTAACTAGCGCACCTTGCTGAAGCATATTGCGGTTTCTGTGGCATGGAGGATCGAGGAGTATTGATGGTGTCCTCCGACATTCCATTTTTATCAGCTGTGGAATATAAGTAAATTAGTGCTTTAAAACCTTCATGCGCCCAAGCAAGTGGAACCAAAATATGGCATCGCATCAGCAAAAGAATGTTTACCGGCTCAGTACTTGGTCATACTTAAAATGATATTAAAATGACTGTCAGAACCGTCCTATTTTTAAAAACTATTTTTCTTGTTTTTCATGCATTCTATGCATCAGTGTCATTAGTTAGTTATTAGGTTATCAATAAAGTTTCTAAATGCAGGTACACCAGGCTTAAAGCTTGGAAATGTTTGTGAATGCCCAAGGAAAAGGTTCTCGGAAGTACCATGCTGAATACACTGTGTGAATCTGAGATGTGCAAATTCCAAGAAAAAGGACTCGAGCTGAGGAGGTTTATTATGTTCAAATAACCTTTTTCTTTGTTTCTTTCTTTTTTGGTCCTGAACTTTAAAGGAAAAGTTAAACAAATTCTGAAGTTTCTCTTTCGTGTCAATAAAAAAGGTAGGAAATAGAAACATTGTTAGGCTTAACGGTTATAAGGCCGGGTAAAATAAATCGCCCGGGTGAGAAAAATAAGTTCTGGAAACTAAAATTTTATAGTACTGTATACAGCAGTCTGAACTGAAAAGACGTTTCGGTTTTACTAATGCGAGATTGGATACCTTAGAAAATCGTGTTATTGAAGTAGCAAATGCTACTGGAATACAAAAATTACAGTCTTACAAAGTTGATACCTTACCGGCAGTGCCATCGGGAGCTACTTGTGAAATGTTATTTTCTTGTTAGCTGTTGAATGTTGATCCCTCGTTGCTGTTTCGCAAGCTAACCCTTAATCACAAATGAAAAAGCTGAGCGTTTCAAAATATTCATTTTTTTAGAAATGTAAAAATGCTGCTGGTATGCGCCTGATATCTTTGGGTGGGATACTCAGTAATAACTTCAGAATAAAGAATCGCTTGAAGAACATGTGCAAACACATTTATGCCGCTATGCTGTGAATCCGTAATCGGCTACAATATAGTCATTTATTATAACTGACTAAGATAATTGTGAATAGCTTTGGAAAAAGTTCCAGGAAACGTTAAAATGAGAAAAGTACTTGAAATAAATTCTCTAAATCCTTCCCAAAATCCTAAACTTTTTCTGTCTCCAAAATTTCAAACTTAATGTGAGAAAAGCATGTTCCCATGGTTTTTTCACTATTGAGAAACCACAATTTACACAGAGTTCTTGCAAGCCTACAAAGACACATTTAACAACTGTGCGATGTTTAGGCGTTCCGCGGTCCTGATTCCTTGTAAATCCGCTATTACGTCCTTGCACCTACCCACAAAAACGGAGTGGAGAGAGCTTAGCGACTGTCTGTGATCTTCACTGGAAATACTTCTATCATGGATTTTCAAGAGATGGTCTGGTAATAGCAAATCAATACCTTGAAGATATGTGTTTGACTGATATGTCAGAGACTGAAGTCGTTTCAGAAAATGTACTGTCTTTGGCAAAATATTTCTCCTTACTTCAACAACAATGGCAGCGGCTTCTTTCATTTTGGACGGATTTTCATACTGCAACGTTGCTCCGTCGAATAAAGAAATGCGGCAGCCGGTGTGCCTCCAAACACTCTTGGGAGACGATCTAAAATCAACGGAAGGCAGTTGGCTGAGTTATCCTCTCTCCAAAAGACCTCTTGCTGCCTCTCTCTCTCCCAAAACAGCAAGTGTTTCAAACAGTAAGTTGAAACAACCTTCGGAAAATAAAATTTCTTAATCATTTTCAACAAAACCATGACATGTCGTTGCACTGGTGACACACTCTCTCCAAGCTTATTTTCGGCTAGCCTGCGTGCAGCCGTCTCCTATTTCCTGAAGCGGAAAAGTGACGTCTGCGAAACGGCGTCGTTAATCGTGTTCCAGTATCCTGCTGTTTCTCCAGAATCTGGGGACCGCTCTCTCATTGGTTGCTTTGACAGTAGGCATTGTTAGAATCAACCCTGATTGGCTGTCATCGTAAAATACTCAACATAATTATGCGTTGTGTTTTCATTAACATGCAAGAGGAAAACATTAACCGTAAAACTCACGTATGATTTTGTGCAGTTTATTTCACTTGTTGTGAATCACAACTACAGAAGTCTGGTTCAAGGTAGAGGAGAATTTCAAAGTGACAAATTCCGCTCTGTACAGTTTGCTGTATACTCAAGATCCCTGTGTATCAAGCAATCGATGCGTTGGAAAGCTACGGAAGTGACCCGCGGGGATTATTATGAACAAAATCTTACATGAAAGCGGTTATAAATCTTTCAAGGCTGAGCTGCTAGTAAATAAGGAGTTCCAAACACTTGGAATAAACAGTGCGGAATCCTCGAAGGGCGAGTACTTTTGGATGAATCGCTTTCGTGATCGTGTACTAAGTTGACAGGCTGCCGTATAACTTGCGGTTCCTGACATTTGTCTCAGATTAACTCGTTTTCGAGCTATTTCGCTTTGTGTGTTTTTGAATGCTTGTTATATTCTGTGGGAACTTCAACTCAAAAAGTCAACGTCCGACTCAGTAATTTAGCAAATATTTAGCTGAGGTCACAGGTGTTCACCATTTCTTTAACCCTGTGAATTTTTTTCTGACACTTGGCAGATCATGAGCTGTAGTTTGCCATATGTTTTGCTACTCACTGTCTTTGCTAGTACTGTTTTTCTGTTTTATTTCTATTGCTTAAGCTCTCTAAATTGATTCTATTTGATTGAGCGAAATTCTTGAATTGAAGCTATAATTTATGCTAAATTTAATCTCGAACAGCAGGATACTGGAACACGATTAGCGACGCCGTTTCGCAGACGTCACTTTTCCGCTTCAGGAAATAGGAGACGGCTGCACGCAGGCTAATTTTCGGCCACCGAAAATGACGTTTTCCAACCTGTGTCATCCATTATCAATTTTCCTTCGTTACATTCTTCCTGTAGATTTGCAGAACTAGCACCTGAAAGTTCCGGAATTTGGCAATAACTGAGCAAATCAACGGGCTCATCAAAGCGCTTGCCTCTGCCAACTGGGGCCAAATGGCAACCAGATTCCAATATTTCCTGGACAAGCTCGGGTGAGGGCCAATCACTTGCACGCGGTCGGACCAGCCATTCCATAGCAGGCTCTGGCCATGCAGATGGATACCTCAAAACGCCTGCCTGGTCTTCTTCGTAACTTGGGAACCCGGTGGACTGAAGTTTACGCACAGGACCATGGAGAGCGTAAGACCACCCACGCTTAGACTGAAGACGAACCATTGCATGATCTGCTGAAGGCAGCATGAATGAATGGTGGAGATAGGACACGTTTTTGTAACTGGTCGATGATCTTTCCACTCATTTGTCAACCTGAGCTTGGCGTACTTTGGGTCGTCCTCGACATGTTCAACAGTGAAAATAGGTATTGGGCACTTTTCGTCATTTTCAACAAAGGGATCTCTGGCTAACATGGTGTCACGATCAGGTTGCAAATATTCAAGTATACTGCAGCGAAAATCAACCACACTACCGTGTCCAATATCACATTTTCTGCGAAAAAATTGACGGATACAAAATCCTTCAACGCGACTTCCAGCCTCTATAGTTGCTTCCGATGGACTGGCGAGACATTCTGGATCTTCGTTTGCCACCTAAACCAATCTTCATACACGTATTCTACCGGGAACATGCAGTTGATCAGCTCGGAAAATGGCTGGAGCCATATGTTGGAAGTTTCATCAATACCTGGCGATGGATTCTGTGAAAAAAAAATAGCCAGTTAGATTGCATAATTAACAATGAGATGCCCACAGATGCTTTCTTTCCAGCCAATACGTGCACCTTTCCTGAATCTAACAGAAAAAATGTCACTCATGAAATAACAACAGTCCACCCGTAAAGCTAAAAATATCCAGAAGCACTTCTTTTGCTAGCAATGTATTGTAGCAAACCAAACCCAAAAACCTAGCTTATGTAACGTCTCTAGCTTATGCTAAACACATTATCAGTTTCGTCATGAAGTTGCAGGGAAATTGTTTATGAAATGCAGATGCATACAGCCCGTATATGATGTTGGCAAAGTATCATGTGATTACTACGCAGTTAAATTACTGTATGCAGAAGACCTAACTGTAAAGGCTTTTGGAACTGCACTTTTGTTTTGAACGCTTCCATGCTACCATTGACGAGTTACTCAGTTCCCTGGCCCACCTATGCGTTGATTCCCTCTGTAGCTAGTTTTCATTGTCACGCCATCAAAACATAAGCTCGAAACCATGCAATGAAAAAATCTGATAAATTCAAATGGTGTAAAATGTTAACAGGTAACCAACATCTCCAGGTCTCAGGTCTGTGCGTTAACACCATTCATGAGTTATTTGCCGAAGCATTTCTCGCAAATTTATAGAGCTCAGTATGGAAACGCCATAGTCAAAGAAAATATCTGACACTGACTTTTGCTATGGAAGCGACTGCTCTTTCCTCACGATCTAATCTATATACACATACACATCTTTCCTAATACTTGAACTGTTTAAACTGCAAAAGTTTGCGAAAAGACCTTTTCTTATCGCACGACAGCTTTGTCAAGGCGCCATCGTGAAGTCACGTACGGCGGAAATCTCGAAAATTCAAATGCTGTATTTTAAACGCAAAGATTAATATTTGCCCTGTCAGCATTGTCTGGGATTGGTGGAGCTTTGGTGACCCGAAGGGCCGCAGAGCAGAGCCCCATACCCACAGAAATTGGACAACCATGCATGCATGGAAAGAAGAGAACCATGCAGTTCATTTTTCATGGTCATAATGGCTAGCGGCATGGTTCACAGGCGCGTTTGTCGTACTTACGTACGACGACGTCGCGCAACATGGTGGCCATTCTCCAGGAATAGGTCGACCTGAACAGTATTTCGTTGCTAAGTTACACGGTTTCCACGAAAATGCAATTTTATTTCCGGCCAATTCGCGCCCTTTCTGTGTAGAGGCAAATTTACTTCAGTTCTTTCTTTCTTTTTCGGCGAGCAACTTCTTACAATCACAGAAACCTGTTATCCATTGAAAGTAACATTTGTGAACGTACAATGGAGATAGGTTCAGATGTTTGTCACACAAAATTTCGCAAAACAAACGAAAATAACACCGCCGACGCGATAAATTTTTGGACAGAATTGATGCACTGTGAGAGTAAAAAATGCGAACATACGGAACTACCGTGTTTACCCCTTCAGCTCAGCTTGGTACAGAAGCCTGTGTAAGGGACCGATCGTTTATTACGTCCCACGGAGGGGGGGGGGGGGGTGGTTTTGGAGGGGGGGGGTTCAATTTTTAAACAAGATCCATTTTGGGGGTACATTTTTATCTTGCAAGAAACGTGAGGGTGGTCAAATTTTATGACACAGCAATGGAAGTCTAAAAGTTTTACAACTGGGACGATCCTAGCCTTGTTATCTTTCAGAATGCAGGAAATGGCATCTTAGAGGCCTACATTTGCAGAAAATTTTCTGGGGGAGCAGACCCCCAAAGAAACTCGCGCCTTTTGCGCTCGTGCTCGCTCCCAAAACCTACCTTCTTTCTATTTCAAGGGTTGGAATCTGTAGCTCTGCAATTCAGAGATATCTCTTCCTCCAGGGGTAACCAACGAACAAACTGTGGCAAAATACATTCTTTTATCCAAATGAATGAAAATATGTGATATTAAAACATTTACAGGTGTTCTTGAGTGCTGCTGGGAAAAATTTATCTGTACCTTTTTGCCAGAACATGATCCATATTTTTTTGCCAGCCAGCAATTAGAACAAACAACAAACGTGCGGAAATGGCACTGAAAACCGTTGAAATCCACTCTTCTCAACGAGATTCAAGCCTTCGTCAAGCAGTTTCTTCACTCGCCCCTCCAAGTTTCAATCGGCCAGCGCAGAAGCGCCTCACTGGATAGTCGCCATACTAAATGTGCACACCCGTGTCAGGGCTTTATCATGCACCATATTATGTACCGTAACCCACTAGATTACCTACAGGTATATTAAACTATAAAAAAGAATGATAACAATGTTATTCACACACAAACAGCTAAACTTATTACAAACAAGGTGGAAATACAAGCAATAAACGAGAGAAAAGATAAAAAAGATATTAAAAAATAGGATAAAAATGTGCATGTGTGAGGAACGAAGCAAAGAATTTTGCACTATTTAAAGCATGATCAGAAAAGTGGGGGGTACACTTTTTAAAATTAGAATTGCGAAGGGGGGGGGGGGGTATAATTTTCTTAAGTAATTTTTTTGGGGGGTACAGTTAAGAAACACCACACTTTTTGAATGAATGAATGAATGAATCGCGAGAGAACTGGACTCCGGCGCAAAACGTGAGGCACGAAGGGGTTGGGGGCGGGGATAAAAAAATGGACGGACTGTGGACATCTTTGAGGAAAAGTGAATTCCCCGTTTCTCCGGAAACGGAAAATTCCCAAACCAGAAATGGAAAATTCCCATTGGTTGAAAGGCGACAAAAGTGTCATCTCCTAGACAACGGCCGATCATGATTGATTCATGGCGCGTCTTGCGGTTTGAAGCAGTTGTCATCCTTCGAAAGCCGTTGTGATATCGTGATGGACCGGCTCATAGATTTCTGTCTAGAAAGATTCCATCACGTGTCGTCGTTCAAAGATGAAAAGAAAGACGCCGTCAAACATCTCCCTCAGGCTACGTCCACACTATATTGGCCACTTGCACGTGCGTGAAAACACGTTATATATGTTGAAGGCTAACTATTGTCCTGTTTTAATCTTTTATCTTAAAAAACTGCGTGAAAACACTTTACATATGCTGAAGGCTAACTATTGTCCTGTTTTAACCTTTTATCTTTGAAAAACCGCACCGTTTTACGTCGCTCGGACTGGATCCGCATTCGATCCGTTGCTCCGTCGATCTTGGTGCACTTGGGTAACTTGAATATTCAATCTGTACTTAAAAACCAGTATTCGGCCTTACGAATTAAGCGTCACAGTTCGCAAATGTTCGGTTTGTAGAAGATGCTTGAGGCCTCGCGACACAACTGAATCGAATCAAGCGTTATAGCTAGTGTAAGGAAGTCGTCATTAAAGGAAAGATCCTTGACTTCTTTCTTCACGACTTGAATTAGTCCTCCCTTTCACCGTGGCATTCACTTAGCAACCACAGTTCAGATTTAATTTCTTGCAAACAGCAATGAGTAATTGTTCAAAGCGACATTAAACATCCCTTTTATGCTTGTTGGGCTCTCTTGGATTCTTCGTATACTTGCTGTGACATCCTTACACTTGCAATTGTCCACAAAAAGTGCGTGGAGAGATTTCAGGCGTATACTTTCAGTTGAAACAAAAAGATCTTCGTTCCATTTTTAGCAATAGCCTATAGTCTAAATGCGTATCAATTACTTCTTCTTTTCGTTAAACTTGATTTCCCTACATTTTATCGATTATTCATTGCGAGTTTTGTCAATAAATGTTCTTTTAATTTTCCAGCAGGTTTCTGGTACATCTTCTTTATATCTTTGCCTTCATTCTTTCTTCAAAAAGCGCTGCAATTTCCTCATTGACCAGCCTCTCTATTTCTTCTTTTGCAACTACAGTACCGTCTGGCCTTTCCCGCAGTTTCCTCGCTGTTTTCTCGCTAATTTCCTTCAAGTCGCTCTGCTTCAGCCAATCAAACTTTCCTTTCAATGGTGCCTTGGCGTTTTCCACGCCCTCTACCGCTATTTTCATCTGTTGTTCTCTTAGAAGTACCATCGTTCTTGTGCTAGGAATGGCCAAAGAGGGCTCAATCCCATTCCTCGCTCTCTCTAAGAAAACTACGGCCGTTGCAATGAAATCATCGTCAAAGTAAAGATCCTTGACTTCTTCCTTAACGAATGACTTGAACTCGTCTTCACTCTTCGTCTGTCCACTGTCCTCATCATTTTTTATCACGAGAAACCACAACTTGCAGAGGTTTCTTGCAAGAATCGACTGGTAAGCAAATGAACCAACATTAATCAACTTTTCGATGTTTTCACGTTCCGCCGTTGCAGTGATTCTTTGTAAACTTGCTATGACATCTTTGCACTTACGTACAAAAACTGAGTAGAGAGATCTCAGAAGCTCTCTGTGATCATCCTCTGAGAGATTTTTGTCTTGCATTCTCGATAGGTGATCCTGCAAACCGAGATCTTGAAGATACGTCTGGGAGTGATACGTTAGTGACTGAAGCCTCTTCAGTAAACTGACTGTCTTTGGCAAAATGTTTCTTCTCACTTCACCAACAACGACAGCGGCTTCCTTAAGACTGACAGGATCTTCATACTGCAAAAGGTTACTTTCTGGCATGATGTAATGTGGCAGATGATGCGCCTTCAAACACTCTTGGAGCCGATCCAACATCAATAAAAGACAGCTAGCGGAATTGTGCTCTTTCCAAAAGACCTCTTCTTTACTCTCGCATTCCCAAAACAGCAAGTTCTTTAAATAATACGTTGAAATCACATCAGGAAAGTAAAACTTCTTGATCATCTTCAATAAAACCATGACGTGTCGTTGCATGGGAGACACACTCTCTCCAAGCTTATTTTCGGCCAGTGAAAAGGATGTTCTCCATTCAGTTTCATCCATGGCCCATTTGCCTTCGTTACTTTCCACAGAAGAAACGGTGGAACTAGTACTAGCCACTGGCAATTCCGGATTTTGGCAATAATTGATCAGTTCCACTGGTTCATCGATGCGCTTTCCTCTTCCAACAGGGGCCAAATGACAACCAGACTCAAATATTTCCTGGACAAGCTCGGGTGAGGGCCAACCACTTGCACGCGGTCGGACCAGCCAGTCCATAGCTAGCTCCGGCCAAGGGTTTGGATACTTGAAAACGCCTGTCTGGTCTTCCTCGTAACTTGGAAAACCACCTGATTGAAGTTTACGCACTGGACCGTGGAGATCGTAAGACCACGCGCTGCTTTGACCATCAAAACCCTTTGATTGATGGCCAACCAAGGAATGATCCGCTGAAGGGAGCTGAAAAGAATGGTGTAGATAGGAAACATTCTTGTAACGCGGTCGATGATCTTTCCACTCTTTGGTCAGCCTGAGCTTCGCATATCTTGGGTCGTCTTTAGAATGTTCAATAGCGAAAATAGTTATCTGCTTCTTTTCATCATCTTCAACGAAGGGATCGTTTGCTGTCATCGTGTCAAGATCAGGTTGCCAATGCTCCTGAATATCAAGTCCACTGCCTCTTCCAATATCACTTTTTCTAAGTAAAAACTGAGGGATACAGAATCCTTCAACACGACTTCCAGCCGCTATAGTTGCTTCCGATGGACTGGCGAGACATTCTGGATCTGCCCGCTGTGCTTCGATGTTTGTTCGCCACCCAAACCAATCTGCATACACGTATTCTACAGGGAACATGCAGTTGATCAGCGCAGAAAATGGCTGAAGCCATATGTTTGAAATTTCATCAAAGCCTAGTGAAGGATTCTGCAGAGGAAAAAGCATCAGAAAAACAAATAAAACCTTGGCTCCTGTGTACTCTAAGGTAATTTCTGGTTTGCTCCTCCAACTTTGTATGGAAAGCCAATTGAAAAACTTTCTGGCTCTTGCATATGACCGCCCACGCCCCCTAACCTGCTTTCTCCTGTGCAAATAAAACGGTCTTGGTACTGGGCATTTACTTACCCCACCCCCGAAAGAAGTCTAGGTGAACATAAAGATTTTAGGTGAGACTGCCAGGTTTTTAAGACTAATGAAATCACTGATAGCCAGCTCTTATATATACTAGAGTTAGTTAGAAACTGAAAGATGTATGTGAAGCTGTTTGGGAATATAACAAGCTAACATGAAATTTCATCATTTGATTATACCTGTGTGTCTTGAAGTGAAATTGAAAAATTTGTTTATGTTATGATTGACTATGGCAGGGCAGAATCCCAAACAGAGTTCTGAAAGGGTTCCACCAGTCTTAAGGGAGGTATATCACAGTATCATAAGGGGTGAATTGGGTGGTTAGCCAACCCCATTTTTGCTCTTTGACTCATTAAAGTAACAAAGAAATCTATTTATTTTCTTTTTTTGTAACAGAGTATTTATCTGTTTTATTGCATTTTTATTTCAATCCACCTCCTCCCTAAAATATTCCAAGATCTGCCACTGATACTTCACTCAGGAAATGTTGGCTACTTTATCAGAATAAGTGAATAAATAAAGGTTCTTTCAAGCTGGTCAGTTTTTCAACTCAACCGGCAGCTGCCTTGAATTATATTGAGTTATCCTTTGTGATGTACAAAGGTAGAACGAGGATCCAGAGTAGGAGAGGGGAAGGGAATACCGGTAAATCCAATTTACCAGCCTAAATTTTGCCACAATCCCACATCCCAGCCCATAATTTTTAATAAAAAAATCTACAAATATAAAAGAAACACTTAAAACTTACCCCATTTCAGATAAAAAAAGTACGTAAATGGGCCATTTCTGAGTTCTCTATTACCTGTTTGAAAATGAGCATCAATCTCGTCCCCTGATCCCGCTTTTCTTTTGGTCAGCACCAAGAACACAGACTCTGGCCAGGACAAATTTTTGAGCATCCGCATAGAGAATTGTTTTGATTCTCAGCCAATCAGATTAAGCGAAAAAATTCTGAGCCTGCACGGAACGGCTGGGCATCCGTGAAATGCAAGAAAATGACCATGCAGGTAAAACAAATTTTCATATCAATGGTTTAACACTTAGACTCGTTTTAAAACAGAGGCAAAAGAGAACTCGGAAATGGACTATTTCTATGAGCTACCCCTTGTTATGTGTGGGTCAATTTTACCTGTTACCATCCCCCCGGGACAAGTTCAGCCCTTCCGGCCCGGGGGTGGGGAATTGTTTGAAGCGGCCTTGTCCAAAGGGGAGAAAGTAATTTCTTGTTGTTCACTTCGTAGTAAGTCTTTTATTGGTTGATACAATAGTCCAGCAGGGATAATGCCAATTCACGTGAACAGAGGCTGTCTATTTTAAGGAAGAGTCTAAGTATAGTTATAGTTTTTTCTTCAGTTTTCTTTTTAAAATGTTTTCTTCAAAATTTCTTATATCTAGTCACCCTTGTTTAGTATGTATTGTCCAAAAAAGGGATCGTTCAAGTTCTTGAGCAGACTTGCCACAGGTCGGCCCGGCCCTTATAATTAACCCAACAGAACAAAGAGATAGCAATAACGTTGGATAACGAGCAAATAATATAAGTCGCTAGAAGCAGGTGACGATTCTCATCAGTTCTTGAAATAACATCTGCTTTTGCCAATTACATAGAACTCAAAATTGTTATATCTTGATTTCGTACACAAAACGACTTACATGTGGTCGATGAGGAGTCCTGGGGGTGGGGAATTGTCTTTTTCTGTGTGCATTGGGTGGGGAATAGACTACTAAAAAAGAAAAATGGCAAATACTGGAGGTATGCCTATTCGGGGGGGGGGGGGTGGGGGGCTGTGGGGCATGGTAGCATGTAGAATTGTAGAATTGAACCACATTACATCTCTTCCATACAGATTCTATTGTCTCTGATTCTACTAATAATTCCCTCTTCTGCATAAAACAAATGGAAACCTAAAACAACAAAGCTTTTTTGGGAGAGGGGAGGCATATGAAAATACCCTATATAATTATTTAGGGGAGTACCTCCATCTCCTCCCCCTCTTAACAATTACTAATAATACACAAAAAATTATCTTATGACCACAGTCAAATAAGTTGCTGATTTTAGAAAAGATCCGAGGAGGAAACAAAAAAAACTCAGGCAACTTTTCCTTGCAATCATTTCAATTTGACGGATTCTCGATCGGCCTCAAATGTCAGTTCGACAATGTTCCCGATTGAGATCCCGATTGCGGCCAATGCTGTGCAGAAACAGCGGCAAACAAGCGATTAGAGGCAGATGCAACTAAATCAACTGGGAATACCTCAAAATACTGGGGAAAACGAAAGATATTGCTAATTAAAAAACAAAACAAACATTACCTCTTTCGCAGTGGCCATTTTGACTTTCGTGTCCAGTCTGCCAGCGTCAAACACGTTTTAAGCAAAGCCTGACGGGAAAGGTGTGAGTAACCCGCGAAAGTTGTCTTCGCGATGCGAAACAGTGGACGCTCGATTGCTTGGCGGTTTGTGCAGTGTTTCTATGAGAGTTGTATGAAATATCTCCGTGAGTCAAATGCTGAACGAGTAAGTTTTAACCTGTTGTTCACTTAAATAGTGCACTGCTTGTGATTTGTGAGTATCGTTATTTGAGAAGCCGGACGTGGCTTGAAGCCATGCGTAGCGAGATCGATAGATTCCTGAATCCTGCACGAGTATTGAAAGGTTTAATATCATTTTTGTGTTTGGGTTTTCTAAACATGGCCATTACGTCTGCTATAAGTTGGCCTGAGGGATCAGTTTCTTGCGTTTTCGGAGAGAATATGTTGGATCTCTTGGAACATAATTATTTTGATGGTTAGCTTTCGCTACATGTTCGCTGATCTTTACACGTAAGCTGAAAGTTTTTTTTAAAATTTTAATCTCGCGCACGATAAAATTGGTGAGCTCATAATTATCCACTCTTGGCTGGCCGGCCAGGTGAAGACTTTGCTTTGAAGTCGCCCTAAAAACTTGCTTTGTAATCTCTATAGAAGTTTACGATATCTGTTTCGTCGACTCGACAATAGCAAATGTTAAATTGTTTTGACCAGAAACTGATCACCAGGAAATGTAAATGGCAACCGTAACTGATGTAATTTTAAAAGTTACAACTGGAAATTTCGCCTAACGGAAATTTCACGGCCCAAATTCAGTAGCCTAGCGATTTTTGTCGAGGAAAGTTTTGTTGTGAAGTATGGTAACAAGAGCCAACAAATTAAGTGTATTTTGATGTCGTAACCAAATTCACCGTAACCAAAATGTCTTCTCAATGTTTTTGTAAGCAAAGCCATTCTGTGAAATCCTGAAGCACAACAAATTGGATAGATTCACATACAGTATTACAAAGAAAGGCTAGGCCGAGTTATATAAACAAGCCGCTTCAATTCAAAACAATGACCTTGAATAAGTTCACAATCATACCGGCGCTTTCAGGAAATTGAAGTCTTTTGTGGCAATTTATTCTTTTCAAATTTTAGGTGAGAATTTTAATATAAATAGTTATTGTAAACTTCTTTGGCTTGACTTCTAAAGTTTCACAACTTAATAGTTTTGCTGATTGATATATGCCAAAAAATTGCATATGAACCACACCTTTAGAGCTTTCTTTCTTCCAATTGGCATTGCAGCTTAATTTTGTGAAAACATCAAGAATAAAGATTCCATAAAATTTACATATTAAATTTCTTCTCAAGAACATCTATTGTAAAGTTCTTTGGCTTTACCCCTAAAGTTTCACAAATTAATAATTTTGCCGATTGATATACGCCAAAAAATTGCACGTGAGCCACACCTTTCCAACTTTCTTTCTTCCTTTCTTCCAAATTGGCATTGCAGCTTAAATTTTGTAAAAAACATCAAGAATGAAGATTCCATAAAATTTACATTTCTTTTCAAGAAGCTCTTTCTGTTTTTCCATTGATAATCACTTCCCTTGTGTTCATTTTGGTGTTGCAGCATCTCTCTTGACATGTAGTTGTTTTCAGGAGAGGGGGGAAGCAAAAGAAGTTGCTTTCAGCACATGATCTTTGCACAAGACTGTCATGACCTTCCCTGTGTTTATCATTATAAAGTAAACTACCTTTAAAAATTACAGATTTCTTGTCATAAAAAGGATTAATGACAGAACATTTTTGACCTGGCTTTGGTGAAAATGGTATGTGTACCAAAAATTGGATTGGCACAGATAAACAACTTTGTCTCAATCTTCAATTCACTCTGGATCAAAATTTTACCCTTGCTTGGGTCCACACACTCAAGAGGTTGTCCGAGCAAAGTAGAATTGGTCGGTGTTCCTGAAAATCGACTAGCCTGGATTAATGCAAGTGTAAACAATTAGCCATGCCAAATCACTGTTGTTTTCTGATGAAAGTTCATTGCATGTATTTTTAGAAAAAATCCCACTTGTTTCACACAACAGGCAGTGTGTGTAAAAAGAACTTATCATGAAATGTCGCTGGTCTTCTCTTGTTGTTTTCTCACGAGTACATGCAGATGATCATAAAAAACAATTGAAGTGGGTTATTCCAGAAAAAATCCAGGATGGGGCTGTTTCCCCCCCCCCCCCCCCTCTCACCTGGATTTCCTGAAGCACAAGACCCCTTTCTGGATTTCCAAGACAAAAGACCCCTCTCACCTGGATTTGCGGGAAAATTATTAGGCTTAAATTTATATAGCTATATCGGCGAAACTGTTCGTCATTTTTCCACACGTGTCCGTGAGCATCTCTCTTCAGACAAGTCCTCACACATCTTCAAAAACTTACATGTACTAAGCTCAGAACGTTGTCGTCAATCGTGCTCTGCGTTTTGTTTCAAAATCCTTGATTCCGCCCCTACTAAATTTCATCTTAACCTTAAGGAGGCTATGCATATAAATTGAGAAAAGCCTAATTTAAACCAACAAGTTCATCACGTCAACCTGATACTTGCACTTTAGGCTTTGTATTCTTTCAACACCTTTTTACTCACTCAAATATGTAATCAATTTTTGTCACCTAATCATAATTAATTATGCATGTTTCGCTTGGTTGTTGACGATGATGTTGAAAAAGAAAAAGCGAACGTGTGTATACTTAATTAGCTCAAAAAATCAGTTACGTTTTTCTTTCTTGATGCAAAATATGGTCCTAAAGTAAGCGTAAATATGATTACATTGTAGTAGAGAATATGATAAAAGAGTTCAGTTGTGTATGTTCATGTATGTTCAACAGTCATTCCTTTCCAAGACATGAGGTCAGTTTCGTCCACTGAAGATCGAGAACTGCTAAATCAAAATCTTCCGAAGAGTGAACGTCTTATCTTGTTTATCATTCAAATTCTTTTATAACTTAAAGACTGGATAACTTCATTCACATCTGCTACATGTACCTTCAAGGCCCTGTAGTTTTAATCTGCAGTGCGAGGAAAGACTCGTATTGTGAACAGCTTTGCTGGGTTGTCAAAATAAGCCGGCAACCGGCGCATTTAACCTGCTATTCCGAATACTACGCCGGCTGCTCTGAATGTTAGTAGGTCAGTTCTGAGCATGATATTGGAGAAATAAAATGGAAATAGCCACCTACATTTTGGATAAAACCTGCTACTCAAAAACCTACTGACAACCCTGGCTTTGTTAGTCTGTCATAGCATAGTCTTTTGGCTTTCATCAGTAAATCGGAGGGGCAAAGTTTATGCTGAAGAAAATGAACTCAAGACGAAAGCACTTCAAACGGCTCCCATTCACAGTTATTATGACACCAAACGACCAAGATTTCAACCTTTTCAAGTTCAACCACCGCCCCCTTCTCACCTGGATTTCCAGAGTCTTTGACCCCCCCCCCCCCCCCTGTCCTCCTGCAAGAATTTCCAGAATCCCATCTGTCGGGGTGTGTGGATTTTTTCAATTAGGAATTAATTCAAATAATACAGGAAGAATTGAATACATGTAACAATCATTGTTACATGTAACAACTGTAGGAGAGTTGCAAGTAGCATCCATATTTTTTTTCTTCAAACTGGTCAATTTTGAGTTATACTGATACCTTAAATTCAAATGTGTCATCCTCTTTATACTGTAAAAACTGCAGTTAGTCTGCTTTTATCCAGACCCTGATCCAGACCATAGTGAAACTTCCATTACATGACTGTATATACTTCAATGTCCTACATGCACAGGTACATGTATAATATGTTGTGGTTCAATTTTAGCCATGGTAAGGGTATGATTGTTGTATATTTAACAACTATTCCACGAGCCTGCGTTGGATATGAGATGGTAGATAGCCCACGAGGTGAGTGGCACCTAGTTGTCTATAACCATCTCGTATCCAACAAGCGCGAGTAGAATAATTGTTTTATGAAAAACGCCCAAAAATATTGTAAAAACATTGCAAAAAAATGCATTCTTTTACGCGCACACCTACCATATTTGTAGGTCGATGGTAATGTGAGCTCATATACAGTTTGTACCATTGCCTCTAAACCAATCAGAACTCAGAAAATGCAATATACATCTACCATAGCTAGTTTTTAATAATGTATAGTATGGTACAATATTGTCAGTTATATTTCATGGCTCTTAAAATCCTGGGATGATATATCGTAAATAGTATTATTTTTAGTATGAAACATTCTGGTAATGCATTTCTACAGATCACTCTCAAGGAGAAGAATTTTCCTGAAGTAAAGGTGTAGCAATGGCAATGGCCCCGCAGACAAGAAGTGCATCGGATTTTCAGAGGGGTCTTCTAAGGAGATCTTCATCAAATTCATCCCCTAGCTGTCCAGTAGTTGAAACCGTGGATTTTTGTCGAAGTAAGCCTGGGCTTGTTGAGCTGGAAAAACAGCTTTACTCTCTGGCTAATGGCAGTGGGAAATCTCGAGAGGCGCTGAAGACTTGCCAAACCTTGTTACATGACTGCGATGATGTAAATGGAATCTTCAATGTGTTTTGTTCCTGTAGTTGGGTAGACAGATACCAAGATCCCATCATTTCGCAGCTCTTTTATGAACTTGTCAGTGCACATCATGACAATAACAATGGCATATTGCTTGCTGAACTGGAAGCGGCATGTGAGGAACTGCTTCGGATCCTAACGCATCTTGGAACGCCCAACGCGCTACAATTTAGTGTTGTTTCTCTCTTGTATAGTCTAAGCAGATTAAGCACCCTGCCATCATCCCACCAGGAGGCTGTGCAAAGCTACCTGGAAGAAATTGCCAGGGCGCTGTGGCCCTTTAGCAAACCTTCTGCACCAAATCTGTGGGCAAGTGAGGTATTTTGTGATGCTCAGTGTGATGTTCTGAAAGCTTGTGGCAAGTTTCTTGAAGAAAAGTGCCCTGTCAATACAGAGAGGACATTCCAAATGGTCAATGCAAAGTTGATTTCTGAAGATACTTCAAAGTACTCAAGGTTTCGCTTCCTTGAAATTCGGGAATTAAGGTCTTCTGGTTGGAAATTTTCAGGACCTACTATGAATTATTACAAGGCAGCTTATTTGAAGGTGGGTATTAAATAATTTTGTTGTTTATAGTCTTGAGAAATAACTTTTTTAAACAAAGCTAATAAAGCTCGATCAGACTCCACAAATAACTGGGTGATTTAGTAGTTGAACACAACAGTAGCTCCGACCAGTGATTAAAAACAATGATTTCAAGTTGAGGCTGGGGTGGGCAAAGATACAGTAAATGTATGAAACTGTGTTTACATGTACATGTATACAAATTGTCCATCCCAGTCTCGACTTAAAACCATTTTTTTGCGGGCGTTGAAGCATAATTTTGTATGAGTGTAAAATTGCATTTTATTTCTGACCCCAATCGCATTCAATCCAACCATCTCTATGTCACTAAAAATAATTGTAAAACATTCCGAGATACAGTGTATGTGATTGTATTATTTATTTATTTTATTCTGAGATACTGTATGTGATTGTAGTATAATTTTACAATGTACATGTATTTATTGTGATTGTTTTCACAAAAGCTGTCTTGGGATGTAGTTATGTACAATACATGTACATGCAACAGGGCTTCTGGTATTTCGCACGGTCGCAGAGCCACAAAATTCAGGTATATCCATGAAATCCCGTGAAATTCCAAAAACTACCAGGCATTCTTACATGTAGATTAATGTTGCGAAAAACTGGGCACTGGCCACAATGTGAAGACTTTTCGTTGACACTACGCAGTGTGAAAGGAAACTGCTGTCTGTAGTAAGGCAGGCACAGCTTACTCGTGCGTGCAGGACACGATCGGAGATGCAAGAATGTTTTGACTGCACAAATGGATTTGAATCTTCAATCACGAACAATCATGCCTTGAAACTGCAAAGCAACACAAGAGAATGAGGACAGAAAAGAAATTTATTGCATTGCTGTTTTTGGCTCTAAATTGTATCTGAAAACGGAGGATAACCGGTCGACTTTTTTCTTGCTGTTCGAAACAAGAACAGTTTCCTTCAAAACCGTGTTGGATGAACTTTTGTGTTTTCTTTCTTGCCCTGAATTTGACGTCCTGCAGTATTTTTTCTGGAATGTTTCTTGCTTTTTAATGAAATTTGCCCCGAAAACGCCTGTGAAATCCCCGCGAAATTGGCCATTTTCTTCGCGAATTTGTCTCTGCAAATCCTGCAAAATTTGGCTTTTTTCCCCGCGAATTATCAGAAGCCCTGATGTAAATGTACTGTAAGCTGCTTATTGTAATTTACATGAGAATAGCCAACGTTCTGTAAAATTGGCTCTCCTTGCTAGCAGAAACAATGATTATCATAAAAGTAATACTACATGACTATTTGTATTTGCTTTGTTTGTGATTAATTTTGTTTCTCGTCTTTTGTATACTGTAGTTTATAAGCCAGTCCAGGAAAGAGATGTTAGTCAATGACATTAATACACCACCAAGGAATGGTCTTACAATTGATTCCAACGAAGAAGTCAGTAACAAACCTGTGACCGTGGTAAGGATAAGTGAAAATGAATTGCGCAAGTCATGCGAGAACATGCATCATGAACTCTTTGCACAAGATCCAATAATTGCTCACGAGAATGATGTTGTGGTTGAGAACGAATCCTCTCCACTGGTTGATTGTACTAAACTACTAGCTAAACTGAAAATATCTGATTCTTTGTCAAATACACCAACCTTGTCAAAGGGAAATCCTTTTCTGCAGGGAACAGGTTTGGAGACAACTTCTCGAGATTTTTCTGAGAACAGTGTGGAACGAGCATCTTCTCCTTGCAGTAGTGATGGTAGTGATGATGTTTTTGCTAGTGCAAGCAGACATGCTAGCTCTGAGCTTAATGCTGGTCATAAGAATAGAGTTCTTCCAGCTCTGCATAGAGGTGACTTCAAGAAAGCAAGGCGGCCCTTTAAGAGTGACTCTTCACTGAACGCAAGCACTGAAAACGTAGTAACAAGGACAGAATTAACAAGCTTAGTAACAAGGACAGAATTGACAGCCGACTATAAAGAGAACAGATTTAGCAATACATGCAAAACAACTCTTACTAGAAGTCAATCTGAAGTGCACTCGTCCATTGAGAGCAACAACATTTCTTGTGACCCACCAACTGAAACTCAGTCAGTCATGGCAGCAGTTCCAAGAAGCAGTAGTCAGAGATTGAACTGTCTTTCTAATGAAACTAAACTTGTTGATGAACAGGATCAAAATGCTGAAAGCCCTAGAGAAGACTGGAGGGAGAGGAAACAGCCGAGCACAGAGAACTTTGTTGAAAACCAGAATGGTGATACAAGTAAGCAAAAGAAACTGTCATTTAGTACTGATGACTCAGATGTCCAGGAAAATAAGAATGGTCAGGGTTCAGCTGCACAGAACTGGAGGGATAGAAAACCATCTGATGCAGGCAACTTGCAGGAAAGTACATGTACAAGTACCAGTTCAGTTACAGAAAACTGGAGGGAACAGAAGCTGTCAGGTCACCTCTCGGGTACAGGCAACTGGAGAGAAAGGCGACCATCAGTGGATTTGAAAGAACCAGAGAACGGTAGCTTGAGTAATGGCAGTATATGTACATCGAGTGAAAACTGGAGAGAGAGAAAGGCTGATCAACCAGGTGACTTTAGGAGCGGTGGCTCAAATCATGAAAATTGGCGAGACAGGAAATCTATGAGTGTCGATGAGTCAAGGAAAGATACTTGGTCTACAGCAGGTGAAAGACCAAAGAGACACAGCACTGGTGGTATCCAGCTTGAAAGACAGGATTCTAATGAAAAAGGTTTGTGACTTGTGTAATAACTGATGTCCTTCAGTATGTTCATTGTATGTACATGTATTTTGCAGTAGTAAGTGTGGATGTACTTGTTCTGTGCTTGTTCATGTTGCTATACATGTAATTTAGAAATATTGATGTCCAGTATGCTACATGTTCATATCCATTTTGTTACGTCAGACCCACTGTATTGTAGATATTAATACTTGTCTAGCAATTACAAGTATAAAGTATGTGTGACTTTTGTGTGCAATCACATATAGAGTGTTTTAACTGTAATGCAATTAAAAAAATAATGTACACCATTCAGTCAATGAAGTCAAGAAAAAGTGATAATTTATGTGAGATAAGTTTTGGATTTTGGACATCACGTAAAGATGGTCTATATTTATTTCCAGGTAAACGCTCTCCAGGTGGAGGTTTTGGACTTCCTAAATCCACAGGATCGGATGATGATCCATCTGCTGCAAGGTGGGTTTCCTTTGTACATGTAAGACTTAACATCATATACAAGTCGTGTAACATACACATGTTTGTATGAATGGCGACACTTACATTTATTGCACATTTATTTCACAGGTGCTTATGCAATTTGCAAACATGCCTAAAAGGTATCAGAGTTTTTTTGGGGGGGGGAGGGGGTATACTGTAGTCCAATTTCATTTTTGCCCCTAAGAGGTACCAATTCTAAAATAACAAACTTTTCAACTGAAACCGTAGTTCAGAATAAGAAAAGTTATTTGCCTAACAAATACGGTTCCGGTTCCTGACTTTCTTCAGAATGATGAGGCCGCCAAAAGGTTCCAAAACAACTCTAGTGGCGGTCATTTTTGGTTAAAGCACCCTGAGCATCTAAGCAATACCAACCCACCAATTTTATCGCCTGAAGGGTACGGCAAGCACCCTAATTATTTTTATAGGGGAGTCCCCCCAAGAGGGGCATGGTGACCTACTGAAGACTTTCTGTAGGAGACTAAAAAGACTGCATTGTGTTCTTGGGCATTGAAGACACTTTGTCTCACAGTACCCAGGGTTGTCAATAAGATTTTAAGTATGCGGAGATATTTTGAAAGGGGTCCCTTTTGTTAAGCGTTTTTGTAATGACTGCTTTTTCCCGCTTATCTCCGCCAAACTGTAGCCAGCAAAAACGTTTAAGAAGCCGGCGCTATTGCCGGTCGCCGGCGCTTATTGACAACCCTGAGTACCGCTTTCCTCCCAGGGGTATAAATGGGTACTGGTGAATTGTTAGGGCACCTGACCGAATGCTGGGGAGTAACCTGCCATGGGCTAGCATCCCATCGTGGGGGAGTAGAAATCTTCCTACAGTAGCTGCTTCTGCTCCCATTATGCTTAAGGCCTCCAATCGGCTAGATCACATTGGTTTGCGTCGTGTAATAAATTATTGATCATTGGAACAAGGTGCTTGACCAAACTGAGTTATTGCCGTGGAGTGAGTGCAGCGAGTGGGCCGCCATTATAATAAGAATGTATAAGAAATCTGAGTGTGTAAAATCAAGATTGTCGGAATGCACTGCACTCTGGTGTTGCTTTGCTTTGAGGGTGAGCAACAAAACACGAAGGGCAAACTGTCATCAGCCTTCTTTTCTGTGATCTTCAAAATTCAGGACATTCAGGACCTTTAGTGAGTGGGAATCTTTTCGTTGTGCATCATGACAACTTGAACCGTGCAGAAAATGTTATGACAACAACAATCTGTTTGTTTTCTGATAGTTAAATGTTGTTTCATGAATACTTGTAAATGTACTTGCATTGTGTTTTTGGTTCATGTAGATCTTCATGTACATGTACATGTTTTGTACACTGTATGCATCTTTCTATGCCCAGTTCAGGGTATTTAATAGGGAGCTTAAGCAACGGCGACGGCTAGGACGACGCCTGCTTAAAAATGAATTTATATTTTACGCACGAATCTCGCAAATGCCCTGATGTCTTCGTTGCATCTATCGCTTTCAAACGCAGTTCTTCCAGAAAATATAAGGACGGCGTTTATTTTCAAAAAGAAAAACGAAAATTTAGCCGTCGAGGTTCACGTTCTCCAAAGTACTCAGAAATTGGTCATTTCACGTTGTTGTTTTGCATGGGACGACAGAGAAATGTACCAAAAATTATAACGCACGTGCAGAGCTATTATACTGCTCAGTAAATCTTTTGTTTTGCGACGTTCTCGTTGACGTTGCCGTCGTGGTTTGCTTTAGCTCTCTACTAAGACCTGATACCCACTGGAGCTCTGGCAGGTATTCTGTTGTGAAATGCTTGACAGGTGTTTTCAGTTTCTTACATGTAAATTGCTTATTGAAAGCCCTGTCTCTGCAGTTTCCATTTTATAGTTTTAACGTAGTTGAATGCACACATGCAAATCTTGTTTTTTTTGTGTTTTTTTTTCCAGTGATAAGTCTCCTATACAAGAAGTACACGAGGTTCAGATAACAGAGGAAGAAAGCCAAGGCTAGTGGTTGCCAGATATAAACTGACATATTGTTTTTAAACCAATCACGTCCAGGAATGAAGCAATTTCTCTAATTTTTAATTGAAATAATTTCATTGTGTTCAAGAAGTGAGTTGCTTTTAATTATCACTAACTGAACTGCAAATTAGAGTTACATGTAATTGATTACAACTAGATTTTTAGTCTGCAAAGTGTAACATGTAAAAAAATACAGTTGTTCTCTCTTTCAGGTTTAAAAGGATGGAAATTGGGAGAAATTAAGGTATCTTTAGCTTTGTTAAAGTGGTACTTCTATGAAAAAAATTTGTTCTGGTTCTCTTTTGATTGGCAAGAATGCACCATGCCAAATATTGCTTCTCAATTTTTGAAATAAGTCTTTTTGTCCGCCATTACCAGATTCAACTTCAGTCAAGTTGCATCGCAGGGTCCGAAATTGCGACCAGCTGGTCGCCAATGCGACTGAAAATTGAGTGTTGGTGACCAGAATTTCATGGTTAGTCGCCAACAAGCGACTAAATTTTAGCATTGTGTCAATGTTTTGAACGAGCGCCCAAGGAATTAAATCGAAAAATTTCGCGTTTGATTTCAGCAAGAAACTTACCCCTTGTCTTGTCAAAGTTTTTAATCTCTACAGAAAGTAATTAAGATTAAAAGTAAAGGTAAGATTCCCATTAGATGACCTTCAACAGCCGTTGTAAACCACGTATTTAGCGGCCGCCATATTTTCAGCAGTTTTGTCTAAAAGCCATACCGTGGGCGCGATTTTGTTCGGAAGTGGCCTGGAACGAACAATATGGCCGCTTGTTCGTACATGGCTTCTTGAACGCTTCGAACAACTGGTCAGTCTTCAAAGTAACAGAGGTATCTATTCAACGAAAACTCGTTTTCAACTGAAATGTAAGCTACATGATATTTTAATGCCTTTATACATGCGAGTCTTAAAGAAACGTTTTTCAGAACTCAATGTTTTCGTGTTTTGCAGTGAGACAAAAATTTTACGAACCACTTTTTGGCGACCAGATTTTTTCATTTGGCGACTGAAAAAAAATGTTCAGTCGCCACTTGGCGCCTGCATAAAAAAGTTAATTTCGGACCCTGCATCGAGAGAGCTGGATTGAGAGAGAAAATGACGTTATACATGTATACTCACCAGTTTAATTTTTTACTGTGTGAACCCAGCTAACCCAGCCAGTTTTTGGTATGCAGCACAAGCTTTTAGAAAGAAGTTGCTGTTCTGCATTGAGAGAGCTGGATTGAGAGAGAAGTTGTTGTTCTGCATTGAGAGAGCTGGATTGAGAGAGAAAATGATGTCATACATGTATACTTACTAGTTTAATTTTTTACTGTGTGACCCCAGCTAACCCAGCCAGTTTTTGGTATGCAGAACAGCAACTTCCTTCCAAAAGCTTGTGCTGCATACTAATCAGCTGGGTTCACACATTGCAAAAATAAACTAGTGAGTATATGATGTTATTTTCTCTCTCTATCCAGCTCTCTTAATGCAACTCGACTGAAGTCGAATGTGGTAATGGCGGACAGTTTAAACAAGAATTTGTCATTACAAAAAACAGACTTATTTCGAAAATTGAGGCTCAATAATTGGCATGGTGCATTCTTGCCAAACATAAAATTGGAATTGAAAGAGAACAAGAACAACATTTTTTCATCATTGTGCCACTTTAATGAACAGCATAAAATTATATCATTAAAGAGGGATAATGTTGGCGACCACAAATTGCTAGCTGGGGACCAAGTCGGCAATGCTACTACACTGTAGATAGTTTATTATTTGCATTAATTGTATTGTTTTGTGCTTTTAGATGGAGACTGGCTGTAGTCGAATATTTCATAATAGGGAAAAATGTGTGATTGAAATAAGAGGTGACCCTCAGCAGTGCAAGGTATGTCATATCTCGAACAACTGTTTACATGTAACTGCATTTGTTGATGTTTGATATGTAAATCTAATATATAGATTTAGCCAAGCCTAAAAGCAGAACTCCATATTTTTGCTGGTTCTTAATAATTTCTGAAATTGCGTGCTGAGATTGCATTAATCAAGAAAGACTCCAGCTGAAATAAATAAGAATAATTGAAAAAGTCAGCTCCAGTTGCAGAATTTCCACTGAGAATGAGCATTAAAAATTACAAAATCCTGCCAGAAGCAAAAAATTCGGACCTGAGCCCGTGATCAATGAAAAACAATACCTGGTCAACGATTAACTTAAAAAAACATGTGACCTCGAATGAGTTTTAAATCTGAGCCCACGATCTGGTCATGCGATACTGGTCAGCAGATACCTTCTTTTGACAGCTGTCAATTGACCATGACATGGCAAAGATGTACAATGTAAGCTTATGGTAACCTTTAAAAATGTTAACCAGGTCAGGTCTCTGGACTGTGGCCACCATATTGATATTTGGGGCAACGTCATACAGACGTATGGATGTATGTATTTTGCATGCGCCGTGACGCTTGCCATTTTGACCATGAGAAATGAAAGGCATGGTTCTCCTGTTTGTATTGTGTATGCGTGCTTGGTTCTCCTATTTCTATAGGTATGGGGCTCCGCTCTGCAGCCCTTCGGGTCACCAGAGCTCCGCTATTATCATTATTTTTGTGGGAGGTCCAGTTATGGTTAGTGTGCTGGACTCCGGATCAGACGGTCCGGTTTCGAGCCTCTAGCCAGGCACTGCATTGTGTTCTTGGGCAAGACACTTTACTCTTGCAGTGCCTCTCTCCACCCAGGTGTATAAATGGGTACCGGCGAATTAACTGCTGGGGGGTAACCCTGCAATGGACTAGCATCCCATCCAGGGGGGAGTAGAAATACTCTCAGTCGCTTCATGCTACAGAAACCGGGATAAGCTCCAGCCTGATGGGTCACTAGACCTGAATGCAGACTTCACCGTTTTTTTTACTTGTGCTTGTTATATTTTTTGCAGATTGTTATTGTATTTTATTATTTTTATTTTCAGTGTTATTTCCCATTAGAAGGTTTATTTACAATTGAATGAGTTTATTTTATTTTTAGTTAGAAAGTTTGTCTTGCATGAATGTATAGGTACATGTATCAATACACTGCATTATAATTATTGTCTGTCCTCATTCACCAAACTGCAACCCATGTTCGTAAACAGTAGTTTCATAAACTATTCCTGATACATGTAACTGTCTAAAGAATGGTCTTTTTCTCGTCTACTGCAGGTTGCAAAAAAGCGAGTGTACAGTGTTGTTGCTGCTAGTCAAGAGGAATTTGTGAGTCAAACTTTTCATTCTGCAGTATTCAAACGGTGTCAGACATACACGCATGGAACATGCGTGTATGTCACTCCCATAATTTTTCTTATTTTAGTGAAATATTGCATGTCAACAGTGATGTCTGGTTTTGTAACTTTAGTTACTGTCACTAAGGGCCGGGGGGCTGGTGAATTCCCCCAGCTACTACGAGTTTGAGCCTCATCTACTTTAAAACAAAACCAAAGCACTGGAAAATGAAAAATTCATCAAACAAAATCCACTTACATGTACTTTCCCCACCTACTTGAAATATTAGTGACAGCCCTGGTTGACTGTCATGTTTCATTACACACAGTATTTACATGTAGGTTTTCTCAATTTCACTTGTTGTACATGTACTGTATGGATCCAGGCTGTCGTTACTTAAGCTTACAAACTTGCAGCGATGTATCAACTGTAAGCACTGGCTACTTGTTAATTCCACTAGCTGATCGAAAGAGAGGTTACCACCAGCTTCAATTTCACTAGAAAACAAAGAGTGGAAGAAAAAGCCGGCTAAGCTTGTTAATGATCCTGCTTAGTTCTTTCTCAGCTACGTCACTTGAATTGTGGTGGAAATAAGTATGCCCTGCACAATAGGAAGTTTGGGTGTAATACCATCAAAATAACTAGTTAAAGTTTACGATGGAAGGTTCACTCAATATAGATAGCTTTGATAAGTCGCTCTTATTCTCGATAAGTTTCACGAAGGAAGGTTCACTCTTAAGTAATCGCTCGTAAATTTGTCTCTCCAAATATTCACTCTTAAATTTTCGCTCATAAACTAGTGCATCGTAAAGGTTGGGGAACATGTAGTTCCCCCAAAAGCTATAATCTTTCTCTTGACTGTCCTCCATGCCTTGTGCTTTTCAAACTGTCGGATAAAATTTCAATGAGCCAGCAAGCACTCCCAAAAGTAACGAGCCAGTGATATATCTCAAGTCAGCGATATCCCTAACAACGTAACGTTGAAAAAACGACAGAAACCGTCTGCATTTTATGACCGGTGCCAGCCTGGCCCTGGTAATAAACAGTGGCTTCAATTATTCTAATTGCTGGTATTTTCTAAGGCAGTGGTATAAATGAGTATATGCAGCTTTTAATGTTACGTGGTCTGTTCTTTCAGGGTGCACTTGTTCCACTCTCAGATGAGGTTCTTGAACATCTTCAAACAGAAGGCTGCAACATTCTGGCTGAAAGGCTTTCATTGTCTTCAGCAGCTCATGTCAAAATGATTAATGGTAAGTCCGTACTTGCAATGTGCATGTACAACAATGCTGTAAGTTGTTCCTGTAAACCAAACTCTCTTTAAAAGTCGGTGCTTTGGCTGAGATAAACACTACTTGATGGGAAATTCTTGAACTCACTAATAATTCATCATTATGATGTTAGAACAAAGGAAATCGTAATCATGACCTTGGTTTGGAAATGTGATCTTAATCAGCATAGATTTATACTATTTTGCTTACTGAAGATTTGTGAAAATCTCTCTCTAAATTTATTTTTCTTTTGACCAGACACACAGCTCTTCATATCAGGCCATCGTACCTGCGTGAACCTTGCTAAAGCACAGCTGGCCAAGATTAAAGTGATGGTGAGTAGTGCTTGTACATCAACCATTACATTAACAGTCTAAGATCAGCTGAAAGAAAAATAAACAGTAATTTAGTTTTTCAAATAAAGATTCTGTTAAATTGTAAAACACTGAATCTCCAAAACAGAAGCTTTTAGACTTTACAGTGAAACTAATTCAACCGGGGCCAACCCAACGTTTTTTAGACAACCAAGAGACTAGTTCAGGACAAAAGAATCAGAGTTTTTTCATCAGTAGACCAAAACCACTGATGAAAAAACTAGTGATCGGTTAAAAAACGTTGGGTGGCTCCGGTTGAGTTAGTTGCACTGTAAGAACATGTTATGAATGGTTTCATTTGTAAAACTGCTTAAATTCAATGTACATTTGTTCAACAGTTAAGGTACACAGATGATCCAGATGTGCTAAGCCCATTCCAACAAGACAAAAGTGAAGAGAAACATCAACAAGTTGAAAGACTGTTTGCTGCACTAGAAGGAAGGCCAAGATTAACAGGTAAATGTAAGAATACAATATTATTTTGTTGATCACACCCATTCAGTACAGTAGATGAACATGGGAGAGCTGCTTGTAAGGAATGGTGGAGCCACATACCACTGTACAAGCTGAGTACAAGTGTTACACCAAGGGTTACCATGGCAACCCTTTGAGCAGCAACCACCAGCAATCCTTTTCCCATAATCTTTATTACTTTTTTCCTTTAATTGATGCCATGTAAAACATATGACAATCATTCTAAATCAACACGGTACGCAAACGGCAGAAGCAATAGCATTTTCTCGCCTTTTTCAAGTTTGCCAGTTTTGCCGTTTGTCTTTTGTTCAGCACAACGAGGCATTTTGTGGTTGTGAGCAACTCTTTTTAGTTACTGAAAATTGTTTCTCAATTTATATTACCATAATAATACCAGAAGAGCTGCCACCTTTCAAGAGAAATAGTAGCCAGTTGGTGTGACGTTATTTCGTAGTGAAAAGATTTTTAAGGAGGATGCCTTAGAGCTCTTTATGGCTAATAAACAGTATTGCGTTCGCGTCAAACAGTTCAGAGTCAACGGAAAGAAGTCATCGGACTGTTTAATTAATGGGATGAGCAGCGTTGCTGCAGACTCTGTTCAGTAGTTTTGCCTTTACTTCAAGCAATCAAAGAAGTTTTCAGGCATAGGTTTTTTGGTACTCAAACATGCGACCTTCAATTCTAATATTCATGGAGAGGACTGATCGAAAACCATCTTTCAAAGAAATCAGAGATAAAAACACCTGGATTTTCAAAAGTGGACGAGAACGTCATTATCTGGTAACATCGTCATCGTCAATATTGCTCGTTGCGTCAGCTGACACATCAGGTGCCATGTGCCATAACAGGGTTTTGTATATTACTGGGGCCAGCACTCATTGGAGTTATGTTAGGTTTCTTGTTGCGAATCATCTGCTAAAATTCATCTTGGCTCCATATCAAGGAGATATATTTATCCTTCTTACAATGTATGTTGCTCTCTGCACAAGGGCAAGCCACCTTGAAAGCAATGCTACAGTGTTGGAGGTAACTGACTGGCTTTTCAAACAAATGTCTCTGCAGATTCTAGCCCAAAGGAAGTCTTCACTGAAGCAGGCTTGACCAGAGACTTCTTGCTCAGTTGTGCCTTGTCACCGGTGGCCAAACAAAGGCCTGCTGATCTTAGCCTGGACAGAACAGAAGATTGGGTAAAGCAAATTGTCTTGGTAAATGTGAGTATCTTTAAACTAAAAGTTAACACCATTGAAATCTTAAAGTAGCAACATCATAGTTTGTGCCTTAGAAATATTTAGCCTAAATTTTTCAAAATCGTCATTTGTAATCCATCTCGATCTTCTCCATCCTTGTTCCTTTTTTGCTCTACTAAGACATGCAAAGCTGTTATTAAATAGACGTGATTGTCTGTTGTTGTTCTTGCTCTTACAAATATGAACGATTATGACACTATGCCCTCTCTTGCGTCATTGCCTTCAGTTGTTGGCTGCTATGCAAACCAAATTTTGAGAGAAGCTGTACACTTCAAGCTGTTTTACTTGATTTTCATTTGCGTAATTTCTCCCTTGCATTTTTGTTTGTTTGTGTGTTTCTATATTTTTGACATAAATGAGATTTTGTTGCTTTGTCTGACGCTGCCTCTTCCCTAACTTTCATTCAGTTTCCATATTTTAAAATGTGCTTTTAGAGCGAGTTTCAACCGAGTGTCGTCAAACTAACACCAAAGTAACTGCGTTGGCAAATCACAAAGGACGGAGACAATCCAGCTGTGGACCAATCAAACTCTAAGTAATTACACGTAGCAGACACAAAGCGCGGGAAAATGTGCACACGCGAGTCACGATTGGTTTGGTTTTACGAATGACTCTTAGTTGTTAATTTACTTCCTGCCTTTCAGGGAAGGAGAGGGGAACAAGTAGTCTTGGAACATTCTGCGGCGAAGAAAGGTTTTGGATCGCCTAATTCAGATTCAAGACCCCCATCAAATTGGACCATGCATACCCTGTAAAGCGATTGCCACTGAAACCAAGATCGTTGTCTTCTACAATTATTACATCGGCGTTAGAGACTATTGAGCTTTTTAGTAGATTGTGTTGTGTTTGAAAGCCAAGCAGCTTGTGGGAATCCAAGAGACAGTGACTTTGACAGTGCCCGCATTTGCTTGTCCACTTCAGCAGACAATTGGTTTTGAAATCACCCATTGTGCTTTTGCGAGGATGGCTGGAGAATAGGTTACAGAAATTGAATTTATTTTAAAAATCAGGATATATATTGCACACAAGGAATAGAATTCATTGGTAACCGAGCTTCTCAAGAATTTCATGTCCTTTACCTAATTATGAGGGTCATTATAGAATTACAGAGAACTATTAATTAACATGAAAATTTTATTTTGCCCACCGTTTTCGCATAGAGGTTTACAACTTGTTACTGTTTATGCCTGGATGAGAATAAAATATGATAATCAACCAGAAATGGTGTTAAAGTGTTGTTTATTATATAAAGTGCAGTGTTTTATATGGATTTTTGCCCCTGAGAAAAATGGTAATTGAACACTCGTAAAATTGCGATAATTTTACGTGTGTTACGCCACAAAATGTAATAATTGACGCAAAATGTAAGAGTAACCCAAACAGTAATAAGTTTTGACGCAAAATGTAATAAACTCGGAAACCCAAAATGTAATAAATTTGACGAAAAGTGTAACAACTTCAGATATTCAAATTGTCCAGCTCAGTGGGGCAGCCCACATGAACATCAATACTTGGAAAAACCTATCAGTCAAATTGTACACATTGTCAAGATTTTAATTTCATTTTTTGGGAAATATTTGATTTTATAGTAATCTTCCTTTTAGTGTTCAAAAAAGTTTGGCCAAAAGTAGGCACCCTGAAGGTATTGTGTACCCTTAAGCATTACCAAGCCACATCTCATTTTTGTCCAGATTTTGAAGTGTGGACGCTTGACTCTACATGCGATGAATGCAAGATTTCGCGCCCGAAAGGTGTCATGCGTGATTGATTACGTACTGAATTTGATTAATAGGTTTCCAAGCGTAGATGTTCATGTGTGCTGCCCCATTTTGGCTCGATTACCATTAAGACCGGACTCGAGAGAGCGGTGGAAATCGAGCCTATGCCCCATTGCGCTAGGACAAAACTGAAGTTGTTACATTTTATGTCAAATTTATTACAATTTGGGTCAAAAGCTATTACATTTTGTGGCGTAACACGTGTGATATCAGTGACTTCACGTTTTTTAACGTTTGACACTACTGTACTTCAATTTATTGGTACACAGTTGAAACGTCTTCGGTTCTACCTCGGAAGTCTTCGGCAAACCTCCTAAATCTTCGGAAACCTTCGGTGATCTTCGGACATTTTCGGAAACGCCATGAATAATTCTCCATTTACTGTTGGGGAAACAAATGCTGTTAATTTTACCAAGCCATTTGTTTGTTACACGCGTTGGATAATGATTATCATTATCAGTTAGATAGCAAATAAATGATAAGTTATAAATATATCTTATTAGACGTTTTGTTGTGTATTATATAACAGAACGAAACGTCTAGTAAGAGATTTATTATCCAACTCGCCAAATTGTTATGATAGTACGGGCGAATTTCTAACCTTTTCTCTGGAGAACAAATACCGCGTGATACTTTACTCGATTTGGGCGTTATATTTGTACTCTACAAAGCAGTTGGATAATAATACGTGGTATTATTCATCACCAGGAGTCCTGCTGCAGGTTGTTTCTTTTCTCGAATACTCGCTCTTCGCCTTCTGCGTGATTGACCCAAAATGCGAGCCTGCTGATAGGCTATGTATGAGTTTCCGTTTACTGATTGTAAATTGATCTCCTCACTGAGGAATAGGAGGCTCCTGGTTTATTACCACTTGCTGTTACAAACTAGTAGTGATTGCAGACCCCGTGATCGATTCGTACAAGTTCAATAGTCCCCATTCCGTATCCATTCCGCTCAATGAGGTGCAGTCTTCACCAGCTCCCTGAGTTTTCGCAGACTAGGTAAAGCAGCGAGGAGCTAAACGGAAACGAATGGTAACTCGGAAGAAAAGACTAGACAACGTAAATTATTTAATTATTTATTTTTCGCGTTTTCTGAATATAGAACCCACCCCAACTAAAAAATCTTTGTAACATCCTCTTTATGTTTACTTTGCTACTACTTCCGGATGTTTCTCCATTCTCGTCCCCAGAGCGGCTTGTCCGTCTTAGCCAGCTGGGCCCGTGGACGAGGAACAAGTGGCTCGGGGGACACATGATTTGATTGGCTGAAATTTAACAAAGGAAATCCAATCACAAAAGCCGTTTTAACATGCCTTCATCGAAAGCAAGTTTAAAACGGTTCATTTGATTGGACTCCCTTTAGATTCTGGCCAATCAAATCGTGTGTCCGAAGACCAACTTGACGTTCGTGCACAGGCCCAGCCGGTAAAGAGCGACGAACGGCTCTGGGGACAAGAATGGGTGTTTCTCCAGGTTGTAAAACTATTGTTTTGAGTTTTACTTCAAATTCAAAATAAATTTGTACATCAGAAAAAATGTTTAATTTAAAAGAGTATTATTGCAGCTATATTATAAGTTACCTTGACTGTATTATTCGTTATGACGAGTTCTTAAATATTTTGACAAATATTTACCCAAATGGCGCTTAACTTCATCCACTGTTTTCAATGAAATTTTACAGATAATTTATGTACGTCTGAAAAACTTAGTGACAACCTGGGACGAGAGTTGTGCGCAAGAATTAATAACGGTTTGGTCGGTTGGGAATGTAAACACAGTAATGTTATTGCATAGTTAATACAGAGGAAAGCTTACAAACGTAGAGGAAACAAACGGATGCAAAGATTTGCGTTGGAAGGTCCGCGACCGTGTAAAATCTATTGTTTTGCGCTTGAACACTATTCCTGAATCACAACCGATCGAAACCTGGTTAGCTGCTTAGACAGTTGACACGGGGCTGAGCCCACGCTGTTCGTGCCTAAGTTGCTAAGCAACATGACGTGTTTGCTCGCGCGATTACTTTCCGTGTATTCGCGAGCTCTCGTGCTGGTTTTTGATTGCATAAAATACGTCGGAAACTCCTTCAACGAAGATTTGCCGAACCTGGCATGGCACTTGTTCTCCAGACTGTAGTGTTTTGTGCAATGTCAAGACAAAAGCGAGAAGAACAGAGAACAAAGAACTTTGCTAAGCTTCCAAATCATCTCTTATTAGCTACGGTTATTCATGGTTAGTGTAATGTTCTACGAACTCCTTTCCCACTAACAGTTATAACTTGCGCTGTCACTTTCGTACCGGGATATCTCGAGCTTTCTCTGTGACGTCACAGGTGATGACGTAATGAAAAGGCGGGAAAGGGACGCCTGGTTACAACGCGTGGAAACCTTTGTATTCCTTAAATACTAAACAGGCAAAATTAACAACCTTATCCTTCGCTTTTCAAGACTATTTCAATACATCTGTATCTTTTATATCAAAAATATATTCCCTGCTACTTAAGACTTTCGTGCGATTTCACATCCTCTTGATTTAAACCACCGTGCCAACAGTTGTTCTTGTCAGTATTTAGACGGATATGACCGTTTCTCTTGTGTCACAGCAGCCGCTAGTTCGTCAGCTTTGAATAGCTGGGTGGAGCGTACTTTCGCCTGAGATATTTCAAAATGTACAGCGGTAAACAGCTAACTAAAGTGATGACAACAACCTTCCACAAAAATTCAGTCGACACCAGGAACTTTTCGTCTGAAAAAAAAAAATAACGAGAAATCAACTGAGTACATAACACAGCAATTAGTAAAACAATTGTTTGTTCCCTGTTCGTCTATGTTCAGCAAAGAAATGCACAACTACAACCATGGTCACAAGTGTTGGAAAGGAAACAATTTACACACATTTCGCCCCTCCCCACCCCTATTAACCTGCGAACACAGACAGATTTCCGGCTTTTGTTTCACGCCGGATAGAATGGCTCGGATACTCGCGCGCGTGGAACATCACGAAACATGTTTACAAGAGCTCGAACGTCCCGCTGAGAGCGCTAGACGATACTCCAAAAAAATTGTCTAGATCAGAAGAATTTTGCTTTAGTGCAAAGAAACGTTTTCGGCTTCGAAAGAAAAGATTTGTGGAGTATTGTGAAAAAATACTGTGGACATTGCAGCTTTGATCCTCCGTGCAACGAAATTCAATGTACACGTTTCGCTGTTTAACTTTATGTCGAAAGAGGACGGCTCGCTATCTGCAGGACGAAATGCTATAAATTATAATTAGAAAGATTTTAAATCCGATGATTCAGTATGCCTTGAACGACCGGCCAAAGAAGAAGCAAGATTACCAGAAGCTAAAAAGAGCTAGAAATTTGGAGGCACCGCCACTGCTTACGGAATTTCACGACATCAAGCCCTACATGTCTTCGCTCCGAGGCCAGAAATTGTTGTCGCAACTTTTCCTAGACCTTCTGTGTTTTCTTTTGGAGATTTCAGCCTGATACCAGTATAGCGGTCTAGTTCAAAGGGCGTTCAGAGGTTGTGGTGGCCTAAATTTGACCTGAACCCCAAAGAAACCCGCTCAAGACTATTTCTCGCCATCTGTCATCTCCCAGCCACGATTCGGGCGATCCATAACCTTGGTCATTTTCCACTTCTTTCCTCTTCACTTCACTTCGCTTAGACTGATAGCACTTAGTCCAAGCGAGTAAAGACGACTAACTTGATCTTTGAGTTTCATCAAGCTCACCAACTTCGGTGAGACAACGATGGCAATGTTTTTCTCGCGTTCAGTCTGCAACTACGAAAACAGTTCAGGAAATCCTTGAAATATAAAAGATTTCCCAAATCCGGTGGGCAAATTAATCATTTTCAGCTGGAACAACATATCTCATAGCCTCTTCTTGTAGCTTTTTGAGCTTTGGTATCTCTTTGGTATCTCTCGCAGATTTTTCCAAACGTTGACTCACACGGGATTCGATATCTTCACGCGTACTCGTTTGCACCACGCACGACACGCGTGTTTAGTTCTGGAGTTTTATGAGGTTGATTTTGATTGGTCAAAAAAGCTTGATTTCATGGAAATCAAATCCTGGCTCGGTTTCATCGTTTTCCAAAGGGGGGACAACAAAATATGTCCATGGTTGTAGTTATATCCAACCTCGTTCCCAGGGTCTCTCATCTTCCCGCCCTCGAAGATGAGAGACCCTGGGAACTGTCCAACAACAAAACACAATAACTCGGGTAGCCTGTGAGCATCCATTATTTTTTCTTAGCCCGCGTCGGCTCGAACTGGAAGTGTCCAGCGCACTATTTAGATCTGTCATTCGTGTGTAGATATGGAAATTAAAACTAGTGAGTTTTAAAAAGGTTATTTTAACATAACATAACTTACCAAAGTAACTATTTCTCAAAACTACGAGTGTTCCAACGTACAGTGCGAGGCTAATGACTTCAGCTAATAACATTAGCCAATGCCACGTGCGTATGGTCAGCGCCACCATGAGCAGCTCGGTGAGAATTAATGCAGTGAAGGTTATAGATACTACGTGAATAAAGTCTTCATCGAAAAGTAGAAGTCCACCAAACATTATTATACCCCCTAGATGGGAGAGAAAAGAATTTTAAATTTTACTGACTGTTGTGAATAGTCACACAACACTTCTCCCCACTACCTGACAAGACGCTTATGTGACAAGGACGAACTGATGAGCTGGAGACTGTTTCATTCGGTGTAAAATTTCAGGTGCTATTGAAGTTCTTGTCTTTGCAAACTGACTTGGCAACAATATCACACGAGGGAAGTGGTGCCATTTAATTACCCTCCCCTCCCTAGCTAGTTGAATAAATCAAAAGCTCTGTATCAATGACACTCCTTGTGCTGTGAGAGTAACTGATCGACACTTACCCTGATATATACTGATCAGAACCCAAATGAAAAAAGTCTTATACGAGAGTGACCTTCCCTGTGGATATAAAAAAATAAAATAACGAATAAATGCAAAAAATGGGACAAATTACAAAATAATAATTTAGAGGGTCGGGCAAAATTGTCGTTACTAACTTTCGATAAATCTTTGTATAACTCCGGGTAAATTAAGGCGATGTCAGCGGGAACATCCTCGTCCAACACTAGAGAGAAAACTGGGAACATTGTGTACACTGTGCCATACCTACAACAGAACGGTGCGGGGGGGTTAGTATAGGCGCAATTAGAAATTTATGAGAAGAAACAAAAACGTTGTGATAATGATTGACTGGGATATACACGAATAAAATTTCAAGAGTTTAAACTGAAGGAAGATCATAAAGAGTTCAAACACCAATCGACGAGAAACAACAAACGAGAAATTTCAGAGCCAATAACTAAACAGTAAAGAAATCAGAACCCCAGCTGTGAGCGATGGATAATGTGGGACGGGTAAGCAACAGTTGTTGGCTTTAAAAGAATATAAAAAAGCAGGCACCTGAAAAAAGCATATCAAACAAGGACATAAATGGGTAAAACACGATCAAGCTGCCACTTTCTACGTCATTCTTCCTTCCCAGTCCCTCCATGTTCATCTGACACGGGGAGGAATGATGATAATGGTGCTTACCCAATCAAGAGAAATCCGGAGAAAAGTGACACTGAGGCAAAATAGAAAACACAAGAGAACACCGCCTACAAAATAAACGGACAAAATGATTAATGCAGTGTGCCCTGAACGCAACAATTTATATCCATTCATTCATAGTTAGTAGAGGGGACTAACTATGACTCACATGATTCATACGATCTAAGTCTGGTTAGCTTCCCCATGCGCAACCCTCCACGCTCGAAAGCAGACTACCAAAACCTTTTCTCTTACGACTGGTTCTTTGCATACTTGCGGAGCGAAGGCTCGAGAGAGAAAAGTAAGCAATAAATTAACTACTGTAAATGGCTACGTGTTTTCATCGCCTTCGTCGCTGTCACCAACTCGTTACTTAAGGGTTTTCACATAAGTGTCGAAAGAAATTCGTATTGCCTTTGGCTTCTACATTACTACGCTTAGTGAAAACCGCACTGATTTCTCAATCATGCAATAAGATAGAAACTCAAACCCAATCGTAATTAAGGGGCGGACCATCTGACTTCTGAGGGAGGGGGGGGGGGGTGTTGGGTTATTTGGTACAGGCGCGAATTGTTTTTCAAACCCTTTCAAGCACAGGAATTTTTTCTTCGATGCTCGCATGATATATTTCTTTCCATGTAACTGGAACGCTTTCGGCTCGCTGAACGTGCACGAATTTTTTTTCGGCACTGGTCGTGTGCACGATATTTTTTTAAAATCACTCCCCCCCAACCCTCCCCAGAAGTCAAATGATCTGCCCTACATGTATCCGTTTTCCCGCGCTTCGTGCCGGCTACACGTATTTTTCTTCGAGTTTTGGTTGGTTCACTGGATTGTCCATGTCCTTTGTGATTGGCCAGAGTGATTTCTTTTTTTACGACAATAAGTCGAAAATCGCTCTTTATTTTACCAGTAACTTGCCGGTTTACCTGCATCACGGATATGATCAATCCTCTGTGAATCACAAACTGACTGAGAGCCGCTGATCGCTTGTAACTGAAACGGAGACGAAATAAAATGATCATGAATAACGTGAAAGGAGATTTATCTTTAAACAACAAAGTTCGTTTAACTAAGCACCTGTTTCGGCCATGCCACACCAGCAGTCTTCCGAGGTATCTAAATTGCGTGATGGAGAAATCGGCTGCAAGTGAGGCTTGTCTACCTTCCTGAGAACGAAATAGCACATCAAGGTCACGATCACTGGACACGTCACGCTACGTTACGTTACGTTACGTTAGGTTACGTCACGTTAAAAATCATCAAGATCAAACCTAGTAGAGGTTGACAGAGATTTGGCCAACTAAATGTTACGATTGTTCACGTACACATGTCAATGTTCGGAGTAAAGCAACAGATATTGTTGCCACAAAGATTCAGTTTTCAAACTTCCCTGACTTTTTCCTGACCTTCAAGAATATTACTTTTTCTGATCCTGATTTTCTGGCCTGTGGCAACCCTGACAGAGTCAACCATTTCTCAGTGTTCGCTGCAATGACTACACAAACATTCCTTTCTTTTGGCAGCAGATATTTCGGTATCCTTGCAAGTGTTCTCGGATTCTTGATTGAGTAATAAAAGAGAGAAAGAACAAGCAGGAAACAAACTTTGCTGCACACAATCCCATATTTGTGTTACCTTTCCTTCAATGCCCACTCCAGCATCCGCTGCTTGGATCATGCTGACGTCATTTCCGCCATCACCTAAAGTCAAACACCGTACTAATGAGAGGGAGAGAGACGGACAGCAGGAGAGGGGAGGGGAGGGGAGCGGGAGAGGAAGACCGATAAAATATGTGTGCCTTACTACTAAGCACGAGAGGCGCTGTGACCTTAATGGTTAGTGTGCTGGGCACTGGATCGAGCCTCGGCCGGGAATCTGCGTTGTGTTCCTGGGCAAGACACTTTACTCTCACAGTGTCTCTCTTCGCCCAGGTGTATAAACTGGTACTGGCAAATTCAATGCTGGGGGGGGGGGGGTATCACTGCGATGGACTAGCATCCAATCCACGGGGGCGTACAAATACTGGTCGCTTCAGCTCCGGCGTGATGGGCCACTAGGGTCGTATGGAGCCTAGCGATAACGATAACGGTGCAGGCGCTTGTCCTCCACTAACGAAAAAGGACAGGTGGAAAGGGAATGGGGCTAGGAAATGGATCATTTTCTCAGGCTAGGTCCACACTAATCCGGATAAATTTGAAAACGCAACTGTTTTTTCTCCGGATTGGCCTTCCGTCCACACTAAAACGGTGTTTTCGGTCACCGAAAACGGAACTTTTTGAAAACGCTCTTCAAGGTGGATAAATTTGAAAACGCTGGCTAGGTGTGTTAGTGTGGACGGCGAAAACGGAACTTTTTGAAAACGCTGACATCAAAACAATCGAATAACGTTGCTCGGACAATGTGGGCATGTTCTTGCATGTATTTAAGCGTTTCTTGCGAGGCAGCGTTTCAAAATCGATGGCGAAACAATTTGAAAACGGTATAATGTGGACAGAAAACTTTTTATCCGCTTTCGAGGCGAAAACGCCATTTTCAAATTTATCCGGCTTAGTGTGGACGTAGCCTCAAGGTATCTACTAGCACCTATTCATATCTCACCTATTGCACACGTTCTTTTCCCAGTATGCTTCTTTAGTAGCTTGACAATATCCGCCTTCTGTTGAGGTGAACAGCGGCAACACACCACAACAGGGCAATGACAAGCCAGCTCCATGAACTCATGCTCATAGTGACGTAAACAAACCTAACAGGTTAAGAGTAATGCGAGGAAAAAACGTTACTCCGAATACAATTTAAAGTGCCCTAATCAACAGATAAACCCTTTAATAATAAATTGAGAAATTAATCATTACATACTCACCTCCAAGGAGTCCCCTTTAATTATCAAAGCGCAATCATTTTTCCTTCTCAACGAATTAAGCTCTAAATGTGCTTCAGAACGATTGCTTATCTGGGAAAACAAACCATATTTCATCAGTTTTATATAGCGAGCAAGCAGCTATTGTAATTTATGCATCTGACGTGTTGAACATCAGTCACTCGTCAGAGGTGATCAAAGACCTCATGGTGTTTTCGATTTAATGAGATGTTAATGAAACTTGTATTGGTAAATCACTGCTCTGTAAGAATCCAAGTGTAGCCAAAAAGGCCTGATGATTTGTAAGCCCTTGTGTCCTTGGGCCCTCAGCTCGTTCTTTCTCAATCTCGTTCCCAGCGGGGGGGGGGGGGGGGGAAGGACAGGACCCTGGGAACGAGGTTGGTTCTTGACTTATTTTCGTGGGCGTTGCACTTTATTCTCAGAGTACCTCTCTTCGATGCAGGGGTATATATGAGTACTGTAGAAAATTTGGGGGCAAACGCGCTATGGAACCAGGATAAACCGACAAATATATAAACGATTTTACTTCTTAAACTGCCTCATACCTGTTTAAATGTGTGTATCGTTTGATTCCTGGCTACAAGGCGTGAACTTTGCGCGATGCAGGTGGCTGTTTCAAGTTTATCTCCTGTCAGCATCCATATCTGAAAATCAACAAGCAACAAAATTACCTCGTTATAAAAATAAGCTGGTTAATTGGTTTGCTTCATCATTTTATTTCCTGTTCATCAGTTCGTTCGTTCGCTAGCTCGTTCATTCAACCGTTCGTAAGTTCGCCTGTTCGCCATCTGCCAGATAGTTCGCTCGTTCGTTCGGTCGCTCTTCGATCGTTGTCGGTCGGTAGGTAATTGTTCGTTCCTTTCATTTTACTTGCTAGTTCGTTTTTGGTACATACGTATAAACTTTGGGAAACGAGATAGACGATGCTAGAACAAAATTAATCACCACAAGAAGATCCTGTGAAATCCGAATTTTAAGAGTAAAGGACGATGCTACAGAAAAAAAGTGGAGTAAGGCTTAAAAGAACTCTTTCCAAAAACGTGTTTAAAAGTTCCGTTACCTTTACACCTCCATTTCGAAGCATCTCGAGGGTAGGACGAACATCGACCTGAAAATTTAAAACCAACAGCAAGGCAGATGGCATTTGGAAATAATTCGAAAGTTTATAGCTATCACAAAATACCTCAATTACAGAAGAGTTCAACAATTATTTTTCCAAAGAAAGGGCCGGAAATTTATTCCAGAGAGCAATCAGAGACGGTTGCGTGACCTGTACTGCAAACTTTGTTTCAAAAGTATGTGTTGCTAGTCACGCAATCCTACCTTTGCTAAATAGTCATTACCTGGAGCTTGTCTTCAACTCCGGTTAAACAAAGCAATTCTAAGTCGTGCTCCAAAGTCCTTTGAACGTCCATGACCTGAGGAATTGATGTTATTACTTGATGATTAGCAACAATGAATCACAAAAAGGATAGAATAATTCTTCATGAAAGCGCCACGCACCTTGGCGGCTCTCTCAGAAATGTTGAGCTTGGCTTGGTTGTACCGATGCTGAAATACAAAACAAATATAATATCCATTAATGCAAGTGGCGGAAACCACAAAACACAGCACAAAAACGAAACAATTATATTTCGAAGCAAAAACATGGTGCCAATGGCAAGCGCGGGAAAAAATGCTTTAGTCAAGTTGAGCTTGATTTCCGTTCAGCTCTGACAGGCTAAAAGTGCAAGCTCGTTGCTCTGATTGGCCAATGCATGCCGCATGAGCCGTTGAACCAATCATAGCAATCAGCAAATACTAAACGAAAACCAACCCATAACTTCGATCGACAGTAAAAACAGCTCTGTAAAACCAGATAAAACACCAAACCTCAAAATCTTGATACTGATCTTCAGTTAAAACTTTCTTGGCGACCACAAGAGTCCTAAGACCTTCGCGAGCCATGTTGCCACACTGACGGAAAAAAATGGGAAAAGATTACCAGAGTTAAAAATCGCACTGAAAACAAGAAAATAACATGTCAATCGAAAGCCAATTCTTTGCTACAGTAAGGAAGGTACTAGGCTTTGTAATGATGTTTCACTATGGCTTGTTGTATTGATGTATGACTCTACCCATCCCTCCCAAAAGACATAACCTCAGGAGCAACCGTCAAGCCACGCGAAAACAAAAACACTAAAAAAGTTAAAACTACTTTATCCTGCACGTACTCAAGCAAGTACGAACATTTAAACAGCAAGAAACCCAAAACTATACAACGCCAACACCCAGGAAAGGAAATGCTATTTAACCCACCCCTCCCTAGTAACATTACCTCTTCTTCCAGCCAGTCGTTATATTGTACAATGCTGCTCATAACGGTGTCTGCACCTTTCATGTGGAATGTTATCTCTCCTGTCGCCGTATCCTAAATGAAACGAAAGAGCGGTTTTCTCTTCAGTGCCGAAAGTAATTCTGCGTTTGATCTCGCGCCACTTTTTCAACCAATCAGTAAAAAGATGAAGTCTGTATTCGGGCCTAGTGGCCCATCAGGCCGGAGCTTATCCCGCGGTTTCAACCGTAGTAAAGCCAAATAACCCAATCGTGACTCGCGCGTCACGTTTTCCCGCGCTTTGTGTTTGTGTTTGATTGGTTCACTGGATTGTCTTCGTCCTTTGTGATTGGTCACAGTAATTACTTTGGTTTTGGTTTTACGACACTCAATTGAAACTTGCTATAATAAATACAGCAAATGCAGCGTCACTTTTCTCAAGCGTAAGAGAGAGTTTGATCTCCTGAGTCGCCTTGTCCACACAACATATAAGAAACCGAATGGCTAAATTTTAACAAAAACATACCAAAAATTGGCACGCATAACTTTCAGTTCTGTTCGCCACGCGCAACTCGTGCATGTCTCGCTTCTAACTCGCGCTCGCAACGCATTTTCCAAAAACTCCCGCGAAATCCTCTTGCCCGCAAGTTAGAATGCAACAAGCCCAAAATCAAAATATCATCAAAATAAACGTGGAAAGCAGTGTCATGCTTACCCTGACAATAATGCCCATTCGTTTCGTTTCTGAGGTGAACGGAAAAATCTGCAAGATGTTGTACACGAGTATTTGGCCATAAGGTGTCTTAAGACGCATGCTCGAGAGATCCCTATGAACCAAAGTCAGCCCGACACTCTCTGTCCACGTTACCAGGGCAACCTGTGTTGATGGAAAATTGAAACGAAGTCAAAAAATTAACTGTCTGTTGTAATTAAAGGGAAAGTGCATGACGTGGCCGAGTTGAACTACTTTATTACGTTTTGCCGATACTTGCTATGACATTGTCACGTCTGATAATAGAATTTATTTTTTGTTTTAATTTCCATATTATTGTTCCAAATGCCACCAAATACACGAATAAATTTGGAAGTGGATTGCAATTCATCAAAATTGATTTCTGGACAGGATATGTCCAGAAATCAAAGCCGAAATTTGAATCTTTTAATGGTTGTTTTTTCTTCTTAGTTGGTATTTCTTTGCTTTCACCACTTTTCGCATTTTTCCTTCTATTGCAAGACAATAAAGCACATTACATGCAGCAAGCTACAGGCCATAATTATTAAAGTTTGATATATCAGGCGTGACAGTGTCCCTTAATTACAACAGAGAAAACCATAGTTTCATTAAAAGTATATTTCTCCCAGGCGCTGTTTCAAGGCTAACGGTTTCTCAAAACCCCATGTCACAATCTGTTTTAATCTCCTTCAATTTTTGTCCATTCATGTCTGCTAAGTTATTCAAATGGCCCTTTACTGCTTTAAGCTAGTTTGATGTTTCACTCAAATTGGTGGCCATTTTCAAATGCACAGAGCCTTTAGCAAGTTAACAAAAATCAAAGGAGACTGGTACCAGGCTCCTCTGTGAGGAATCAAATCAAGGAGCGTGGTTCCGGCTAATGAGGTAGAAAAACATCAAAGCAGAATGTACCAACTCCAAGGAAGGCGAAGACTGGGACAGACATGAGGCTGAGACTGTATGACATGGCCTTGGATAGCGGACGGGTTCAATGTTGCGTTCACAACACCATAACATGACGCCTTGGCGTTACACTTCATATTCAAACATACCTCGTCTGGGCTGGACGCCTGATATGTCACGGTCCTATTGTTTCCTCCTGCACTTCCATCCACGTCACTGTCGTCACTGGTCACGCTAGCCAAACGCACTCTCGTAGCTTGGCTGGTTTCACTCTCGTCAGCGACTGGTGTGACGTTGTGGCATAACGCAAGTGCTTTGACGGCTTCATGGACACGCGTGACAACCGTTCGGCGAACCTAAGATGAGAAAATATTGCATTCTGCTGACAAGGTCAGGAGCTATGTGTGACGTCGCACTAGAAGTACCACACCTTGGCCTTTTTAAAAGTGGTCTCATTTGGAGGAGAGGGGAGAGAGGGGAGAAAGCATCATTATGAGGAAAGGATATTTTTCTTTTTTGAAAGGTATTCAAGTATTTCTAGGTGCAAGTAAGGCCATTGCATAGTCTCTACACATCAAAAACACAACAATATGGAAAGAAACGAACACAACGCAGTGCCCCGGCCATCAGGGCTCGAAATCGGGCAACACGATCCGAGTCCAGCGCGCTGACCATCAGGCCACGGTGCTTCCCACTACACAACAATATGAAATACAAGCTCAAGAACATCCAGTGAGAGCAGAAAAAAAAACAATCAAGGTGCGTGGGGGAATTGGTAGCCTAATAGTTGGTGCGCTGCATTCAGACTCAAACGGTCTGGGTTCTAGCTCTGGCTGGGGTTCTGTGTTGTGTTCTTGTGCAAGACACGTTAGTCTCACATTGTCTCCTGTCACCCATTTAACGGTAAATACAGAAGTAATAAAGGTTTCTCAATTTACGTTCACAAAAACTCCTGCTGGAGTAATTTCTGGCTCCATTTAAAAAGGAGTGGGGTCTGTCGTGCTAGTTAAATAAGAAAAATAAAATTAATAACACTTTATTGGCTTGACACAGTTACTGGTAACCCAGTACTTTACATTGGGGGCCATGACACCAATTCAACAACGTTCCAGGTCTTGGGTGACCCAGTTTTACGGCCTTCTTCAGGGCCATGAATCAAAGAGAATTATAAGGCTTTTGTCACTAAAAATAAAACAGTCCCAAAGGACAACCTGGAGTGAACACGCAGTAATGTTTAATTATCTATACCCCTTATACTTTTGATTAAATTGAAAGTTGGAAAACCAAATTAATTTTCTTTATTGCAAGACACTCGAATTAATGGCAAGAAGTGAGTTAGTACTGCAGTTCGACCACAGATTCCCGCTTAATAATCTCTCTTAACAACTACTTTCCTTGAACAGGAAAAAACATTTGGCATGTCAAATTCACGAACGAAATTTAACCACGAAGAATTGAAGAAAATGTTGAGAAACATTATTAGATATTTTTCGTGGATGAAACTGTGATAGCAGAGCAAACACCCTTTGTCTTTTTATGTCAATACAATTATTAGCAACACAACAGATTGCAGAGCAGATGTTCTCGGCAATTTTACGCAAATTGCTTGTTCGAAAGAAGCCACCACAAATTCTGCACGCATGCAAAATTGAACTATAAATTCGCGGCGAATGACTGGCAGCCTGTGAAGAAGTTAGGTAACGTATGTATGGTGTTTGATTTACACTTGCAAGATTTACTACATGAAACGGCATGTACGGCATACTTAAATTGAAAAGGAACAATACACCGACCGACCTTAAAGATTTAAAACTAATTATAAACAGCCACCACTTCTACAACTAATACACTCTTTTTCGCATTAGACCCTTTTCTACAAGAACGTCAAGGGTGAGAAATGCCAAAATTGAAGAACATCCTAAGAACGCATCCAAGTTGAATTCCGGGTAAGAACGAATTTTATTATTTCGTATTTAAAGTGCAAATGACACGAAATTTTTTTCTCTTGATTCTTGTAGTTGGATATCTAAAGAAAACGTTTCGAAGCTTTAAAAGTGCTGGAAAAATCTAAAAAGCATTGTTTTTGCTTTCAAAATAAGCGCAATTTCCCTTCAAATTTGTCCCATTGACTGGGACCTAGTTTATCGACTGCGAAGTTATTCGTGACGTCACATTGTGTACCTTTGCCGCGAAGGTCTGTTGTCGCTAAGAGGATTCTGCAGTACTTCGTAGTGGACAGATAGTGCATTGAAAGACAAAGGTGTCCAGTGATTCCTTTGAGTCGGACTCTTCTGTACGTTGCATTGAGGTACACAATGTGACGTCACGTTCCGATATCACGTGCGATTTTGGTCGCGCAATGACCAGGACAAATTTGAAGGCAAATTGCACGCATTTTGAAAGCAAAAAAAAATTTCGTGTCATATTCACTTTAAAGTGGTACTACGATGAAAAAATGTTGTTCTTGTTCTCTTTCGATTCCGATTTTATGTTTGGCAAGAATGCACCATGCCAATTATTGCGCCTCAATTTTCGAAATAAGTCTGTTTTTTTTTTAACGACGAATTCTTGTTTAAACTGTACGCCATTACCAGATTCGACTTCTGGATCGAGAGAGAAAATGACGTATATACTCACTAGTTTATTTTTGCAGTGTGTGAACCCAGCTGATTAGTATGCAGCACGAACTCTTAGTAGCAAGTTGCTGTTCTGCATACCAAATTAGCTGGGTTCACGCAGGAAAAAATTAAACTAGTGAGTATATGACGTCATTTTCTCTCTCGATCCAGCTCAGTTCACATGCATATAATACCCCTCCACGTCTAGAACGAACCCAAGGCTGAAACTTGGGTAAGAACGAATTTTAGTATTTCGTATTTGTTGTTACGATCAAAGCTATGTTCTTTGGCGTGAACACTCACGTATCAGTAAGGAGCGAATTTACTGCAACACCACTTTGTTTTAATTTAAAATTAAAAAAGAACATTTTAAGAACATCTTTGCATCACATTGTTAAAATAACAACATTGTCCACCTTCAAAAAGAGTGTACGGCAACCCAACGGACCAACTAATTTTCTTCACAGTGGTTGCGGTTTCCGTCATGTCATTGCACCAAAAAGTAATAAGCCTTACACTATTTTTTTGGCGTTTGCATCCATAGCTTAGTACCACTGCTTGCATGTAACAACATAATTTAGATTTAAAATTCGTCATAGTTTTTACGTTACGTTACATTACATTACACTACACTACATGAAAAACAAGATTCACGATTAGAATCGCCGTACCAAATTAGCTATACTGTTTCGAAGAGTTCTGATGGAAGTTTGAATTTCGCGATTTTTTCAAAGGAATACATTTCTTTGTACAAATCACAATTATTGAATTTTTTTACTGAATTTAACACACTGAATCTATTCATGTACCCCATTTATTTACCTAATCTCATATTTCAAAAAGTCACTCTAACCGCGAATTGTGCCATTCACTCTCCACTGAATAACGTTTACCTTATTTCATACCTCGATTTTAGGATAAGGTGAGCAGAGTTGGTCCCATTTTTATTCATAAGTCTAGGGATTTTCATTTCTTTTATATAGTATCTGCATCGTTACTTTTTTAAAAAAATTAAAGGAGCTCTGTCAGGGATGACTCATTGTGAAAATTTAGCCCGAATGTCTCAAGTTTGTCAATCCCGATTCCTCTATGAGACTTGCTCGCAGGGAATCATGGTACTTGTATTCCCCACGCGCGCGAAATCACGCGAGGTTGAATACAACTACCGTGATTCCTTGTGTGCAAGTCTCAAAGGGGGAATCGGCCATTGCAATCCTGCCCGTCTGAAGGCATCCTTGTTCCTTCTCAGTTTGTTGCTAAACCTCATTGGTATTTTTTCTACATTGCTCAACTGTTATTTCTAGAGAGGGTAAGTTTCTAAAGAAACTGTGGTGCTGCGTCGGTGGGAAGTATAGCAAGATAATTTGGTTTTATCAACTGGGTTGATAATGTGAATTGGCCACAATAAAGAGATTCGAGAGCTGACGTTTCGAGCATTAGCCCTTCGTCGGAGCGAATCGAGTCATATTGTGGGTCGTGTGTGGTTTATATACAGAAAGATGGATCTACGCCTATCGGTTGGTGCCTGGTAACGTGAAAAACAACAGAATAAATTAGTTGAATGAAAAGCGTTCGTTGATACCGTGAGGATTAAGAGTGCCGATTTGAAAAATAAATTTTTGTTCTAGAGTTTCGCGGCTTTCCGTGCTTCGGTTTTTGTGCTTAGGTTTCGTTTGATTTAAAGGCAGTTTTACACATTAATGGTGACTTAAAGGGGCATTGTCACGCCATTTTAGCAACGCGTTAAAAAGCTAAAATTTGTCTTCGCTCAAAGGAAAACCAAAAACAATGGTTTAATTTTGTCACTTAACACTACATTAGTGCATTGAAACCATTTACTGACGTCTGTTGTTACGGATGGCGAGGATGGAAGTGGATTAAAAATTGAAAAAATTGCCACTTTTTTTTTCAAATTCTCAAGCCATGTCCTGACAATTTTCATTTGATATCTTCTTCACAATTCTGCTGGAGCATCTTTTGTACGTCTAAAGGTATGACTATAGCACAGAACTGACCTGAACACCCCAAAATCATCCTAACAATGCCCCTTCAACGACGTTCGTTTAAAATTTAGACGTCAATTTATATACGTAAGTTTTTGAAGCCAAATTCGATGTAACACGGGATTGGTTGCAGCATTTCTCATTTGCAAGACGGCCGTTGAGTCCAAGCATGACATAGAAAGCAATAATTTGACATCAGCAAAACGAACAGCAAATAGCTATCTCTTCTATTCAATATTGCAGGTGCCTATTGGAGCAAATTCGGTACAATAAGGAAGAAACGTTCTTCTAAACGCTGAGAAGCTCTCAGTCTTGTTAGAAACAATACACTGAAAAATGAATTCTTCTTCAAGGGAGACAATTCTAACCATGGAGCTTTCCAGCCGAGGCCTCCCGCAAAAGATAACAGAATGCACTTTTTGCGCAATTTTCATCATCACAGCGTTCACTGGAAATTTTTTGGTTTGCGTAGCGATCAAGAACAACATCAGACTACGAACAGTAACCAACTACTACATTGCCTCGCTGGCCCTGGCAGATATGCTCATGTCGCTATTTGTAATGCCACTGACGCTCGCCACTTTGATCGCAGACGGTTGGATATTAGGGGAGGCCCTCTGCCAACTCCAAGGCTATGTTGGCGCCGTGTTAGGAATTGCATCTTTGCTGATAATCACACTAACCTCTATGAATCGCTATTTTAGAATTGTACGCGAAAGACAGTACTCAAAATACTACACAACAAAGAAATCAACTTTAAGCATCCTTTTATCATGGATCCTAGCATTAATTGCTCCTATTCCGTATTTCGCCATTGGAAGCCGCTTCACATTTCATCCTGGAAAAGCGATGTGCTTTTTCGATTTGGATAACAATAATATTTTTTTACGCTGTGTCGACTATAATCTGCTTTGTGATGCTTCCATTTGCCGTAATTGCGGTGTGCTATTTCAAGGTTTACCGCACAGTTAGAAAGCATAATACCAGGGTGGAATCGACAATAACAGGAGCCGGAAAATTTGGTGTTGACGATGTTCAACTTGCGAAGCTTCTTTTTGCCATACTGCTGAGCTTTGTCGCTTGCTGGATACCGTTTGTGGTTATAGATGTCATCGGAGCATTCAAAGGACAGTTTTGCTTTCCGAGATACGTGTATCTAGTTTACACCGTGCCAGTAGAACTTTCCGTTTGCATCAATCCTGCTATCTATGGCGCCATGAACACGGAATTTAGGTCCGAATTTAAGAAGATGTTCACAACTTGTTGTTGTAGGATTTTGTTTTGCAAAGAAAACACTGCGAGCTAATTACGACCTAGATTCAGTGGGGCAAAGGAATGGACACACGAATGGCTTAAAACCCTTCAAAAACAAACAACAGGAACAACGTCCCTAGCCCCCAGAACAATAGCAGCTGCTACACAAGAGGACCAGTAGAACAACAGAACAAACAACAGGAACAATGTTCCCGGCCCCCAGAACAATAGAAACCACCACACTAAAGTACTAGTTGAATTACAAGCCTACGAGAGCTGCTAAACTTCAGGTACAAAGACAGGTAACAGGCGGTAAAAGGGAGACACAAGGGGCTTTATTACTGGAAGAATCAAATTTCTCCCAGCTTTGCAAAACAAACTATTGTGGCACAAACCTTTGATCCCTGTGCAGTCTTTTTAGAAGATGGTCCACTGCTTGGATCATAGGACGCCTTCATATGACTTATAACCTGGAATACAAGAATGTATGCAGAGCACAAAACACAGTTTACAGCCATACTTCGTGTTGTCACGCCATGCTTCCCAGAATTACTTGCGTGGCTCCATAAACAACTAACAAGTATACTGAGGGGATTAACTTGTACCTAGAATGCAATGTAAAAGTACGATGGAAATATTCGCAAAGATGATAATTCCGATTCAAGATTCGATTCCCCTACAAGACTGTCTGGGAACTTGTAGTTTATCCAGTATCTTTCCCCTTTTGGTGGAAGAGAAATCAGATGGCCACCAAAGACTAAACAGAATCAGTTCAACAAAATTTGGGGATATTACCTTGTGTTGAAACATGCCTGACGCCCGACTGACTCGCACTCTCCTGTCAGCTGAATTCATCTGTGAATCTTCTCGGTCACTCCTACCAAATCTTTCTGTATTTTCACTTAATTAAGGTATTCCTCTAACCTGCAGATGATTTATAAGCTCTAGAGCCTTGCTATTTTCAATGCTAATTTGGTTTTTCGGCACTCAAGCTGTAATTTTCGTTGTTTCTTTGTATTTTCGAGCGAGACTCCCTGTATTACCCTCGCATTCATGTTCCGAAGGCTCTCGCCCCAGGGCCGTCGGGAAATACGAATACTGTCTATTCATTATCATCTCTGTTAATAAGAAGAAATCGATTGTGCCTACCTCCTCCATAGAATCTGTTCCAAAAGACACGGTTCCCAAATGAAGACGTTTGAAAACCTGTTTTAATGAAGGGTAAAAACACAACGTATGGATAATTTTGCTAGGAATTTTTCCTGAATATTTATGTTCGTCCAATCAAATCACCTCAATAGTTCGCTGGATATTGCATTGATACATGCCGAATTAATGCGTGCTGAATTAAATAGTTGTAATATCATGTACATAGATAGCAATAGTTTGCTTGTTTGTTTGTTTGCCTCGAAGATATTAGCTGTTCAGTAGAATCCAAAATTAATGAAGTTCATTTATTACTCCACTATTCCTCCATTTTAAAATCAGGATAAGCACAACGGAACGCGCAAACTATCCGCTTATATCATGTGTTAAACCATCTAATAAGGTGTATGTATATATGTCAACTCTCCCTGAGACAGATATCATCGAGACCGGCACCAACTGCCCATTGAGGTGGTATCCCCCTTATAAAGTTAAGCCAGTTGAATGACAAAAAAAAATGGCGCCACAAGCCGCGATTTGTTTGGTCAGCACCAAGGAATCGAGACCTCTGGCCGCAACCAAATTGTGAGCATGTGTAGAGAACTCGTTCTGTAGCTTTCAGCCAATAAGATTTGTCAGATTTGACTTTGTGCATGCGTAGAGTGACGGGAAGTCCGTGAATCGCGGACTTCCGGTGTTGGACCTTCCCAGAGGTCGCGATTCTTGGTGCTGACCAAACAAATCTCGTCTGGGGACGAGAATGCTTACAGAGGTGTCCGTTAAGAGACAGTTGCATGTCTGCACTTCTTGTACGAATTACAGAAGCTTGAAAATTATTTAACGAAAAGACAAATCATGCTAATTATAAGTTTCTTGACCTCACAAAACCGTCACTGGTTTAGACAATAAAGCTTCTGGTTTATCCTTCTTTTTAGCAATAACAAAATAAACTTCTAGTCTAGTACCATTTCATTTTCAGTCAGAGTGCCTGTTTTATCAGACAGCAGATATCCAATTCGCCCCAGTTCCTCAGGTATTGTGCTGCTCCGGACCACTGTTCCAGGGATGGCTTTGTCATGTACTATCATCCACGAGTACACCACTTTACCCATGTCAAGACTCACTCGGAGACTACAAGAAAAGAAAATTAAAGTTTAATTAGCCAGGGCTGGGTTATAAAAAAAGTTTGCATACGAGCCTAGTGGCCCATCAGGCCGGAGCTTATCACGATTTCCTTAGCATGAAGCGACAGAGAGTATTTCTACTCCCCAGGGATGGGATGCTAGCCCATCGCAAGGTTACACCCAGCAGTATTTCACCGGTATTGGAACAAAAAGAACATGCTATACAACCTGTGAGTAACATGTTTTGAGAGATTTACATGGCTTTTACAGTGAGGACACTCGAAGAACACTCGGCCTTTTGTGAACATTTTTGTTTTACAATTTTCTAATGTTAGCCATTCATATAAACAGACAAATTAGCTTTCTTAGGTGCTGAAAACACCAATCCTTTGGTCTAAATCAAAAAGCTCTCATTGATGTAAAAACAATGTAAAAACAAATGTAAAAACAAATGTCAAGTGCTCACGGTTTGAGTGTCCGCATCCCTATGGCTTCCCTATAATTATTTTTATATTTATTAATTCGTTTAGTCATTGCTATTGTAAAACACCATTAAATTGTAAATAAATACCGTATATCAGCTGCTTAATAAACCTATTATCCCTAATACCGTTCTTCTTGAGAGATCACTTAATTTGTTTTAACAAACCGCTCAATTTGAGACCAGCATAACGACAGAAGGTATTGATTTTTCTCGAGGACACCAAGATTAAAAGACTTCAAATTTCGGTTTCCTTTAACCATTTGTTCACCACACCTTTCAAAATGATAACAAACCGAACTTTAGTTTACCCTTTACTGTCTAAACTCACCTTAACGGAATGATGTAAGAAAACAAGAGGATGAAACGAATGAAGTAGCGATACCAGGGACCATTGTAACCCTATACAACCAAGAGCGTTAAAAACAAACAATGTTAACAATGTTATTTCATATTAACTTAAACCACCCTATTCAGCCACGCCTTGGAATCAGCGAAATCCGCCATTTTCAATAGCATCGAAATTATGAAAACTGTATCGCAACAAGTTGTGTTATTGAAGCCTATTATAAACCTCTTGCCGTTTCACGGCAATCTCTACCATATGTCAATGAAACAAAGGTGTAGCTAACTATATGTTTATGACGGAAGTGAAAGGAATGGCTGTTAGGAAGAAGTCAAAATGGAAAAGATTTAATTAATTGTTATTGAGTATTTTGATAGATGAAACTATCAAGCTGAAAAGCACCTGTTTTTCGTGGAGAGTCCATTCGGTGATGTATGTTAAATCTTTTGTTGTGATGTTAATTTCCTTTTCAGTAATTTAAATTCACATACACTGAAGCATACATGTATGTAGTCTCCTTCGCAACCGTTGTTTGGACATGTCACACAATGCTCCCCAGTTGCGTGACGAGCCCAAACAACGGCTGCAGAAGAAACCCAATGGCAAATTTGAGAGATGATGATGATATATCCTGTACCTTGATTGACACCATGACCAGAGAAAGGCTCAGAGTAGCTACGAACAACACTTTGGTGAGGTTGTTGACCTCTATGTCAATGAGACCAAACTATGAAAATGAGAACAAAAATATTCATTACTACAATAATATTCATTTACTCTGTAACTTACAGTAACCTATGTGTGCTTTGCTAGCCACGTCTGATGTATAACAATTCCTCATTGATCAGACGATGCAGCGCAAAAAACTCGGATTAATGTAGTTCTTCAATTTGTTGTCTTTCCTTTTACTTGTATCTATACCTCTTTTTCAAGCTATACTTTTACAAGAAGTTCCAGTTTGACAGACAAATAATTATTATGAGTGTCACATGTAGTAGATAAAATATGAGCGGGAGATCTGTATGGGCATTTACAATTGCGAGCCGATAGGCGAGCAATTGTAAAGCCCATACAGATCGGACGCGAATATTTTATCGTACTTGTGAAATGAAAACAATAAATTGAATGCAAAGTATTGTTATTCGATTCCATTGTGCTTTGCATTTTAATCAGTAAAGATCTGTATCAAAAGTTAATAAATACTAATCAGCTGAGCAGGAGTTTGTATCAAAAGTTAATTCTACTCTTGATTTGTATTGGGGTTTACAGAGCATTCATGTGACCTAAATAGTACCTTTGCATTGGATCTACTCCTTATGAATTATTAATGAATTTTACAAGACTATATAAAATTAACCTCTAATGCAGCCATTCTTTTGGCCCATCCCTTGCTGGGGAGAAAAGATGGCGTGATGAGCCAAAAAACATCTGCATTGGGGGCTACTGTGAACAATATCAAAAAACAACAGACTACACACTTGGGTACCTTTGTCTCTGGGTGTGAGGTATTCATCACACTCCTTGTCTCTGAACCCGTGTAAATCACCACTCCAACCGCCGTACCTTAAACAAGAATCCCAAATCAATCCCCATTTTTTTTATCTGAAGAAGTTTGTTCAAAATCATTAGAGGTGTATGTGGACACCCTGGAGGGTCAAACGAACTGTCTGCAATGGAGAGGTGTGTGATGAAATGTGGAGTCATGTTGTGTCAGAGTCAGAGTCAGAGTCAGAAGTGGACTGCAACTGAGTATTCACTTAGAAAGCCATGTCCTCTGACATGTATGGAAGCTTTTGTTTGCAGGTTTTTCACCAAACTGCCAGATAACATTTTTCCAATCCCCCAATAACCACTGAATAATGCGTATTATATATCATTCTTGGTGACCTTCAAGAAATGAAACAAGTACTGAAGCACTGTACAATGTATGCTGTATATTGGGTGACTGTAACTTCTTTACACTAACCTGATGCTATCACAGTGTTGGCCCACATCGTATTCTCTATACTAAGAGGAATTTCAGTTCTCTCTCCATCATACTGTGAGAAAATAAAATTCAAAACCGTTAGCAAATTGACAATTATGGTAACTTCACCTAGAGTAGGTCTGCAATTGGTGAACCACAGCCACTGTGGACAAACAACCAAACTACAATCAGCTTTATGATCACCACACCCCAGTATAATGCAGGGATACAGCTACGAAATTACAAAGCCAGCTCACAAACAAGCTCAGCCGGCTTTTCTGACCATAATTGTATCTGGAAATTTTCTTTGAGTCTTTGTTTTCTAGTCAAATGTAAGCCGGTGAAAAGCTGTCTTTCAGGTAGTGAAATCAGCCGGTAGCTGGCCCTTAGCTACATCCCTGATAATGTCCAATGGATCAAGTAGTCGGTTTATTAAAAACTATCCACTGGCTATATAGTGATTTATACAAAAGACATTGCCTTCTCCTCATTGAATAGCCTGAAGTGTCAGCTGTCTTCTTGACTTCCCCTGCCTCCAGCGGGTTAGGTAGAGAAGATGGCTGACACTTCAGACCACCCATTGAACTATCAGGGCCAGGAAGAATTGCAAAAGAAAACTTACAAGTATCCTTCCTGTGTGTTATTTGGTGCAACGAACATGATTTTCATGATCAGCTTCATGTACATGTACAGTTACCCAAACAAGTTCAAGGAAGGGAGTATAGTAGAGACAGGAAATGTACCGTTAGTTAATGTGTAGTTCCATAAATTATCCATACTGTACCACCCCCATGGAAGGGATTTTTCTTAAGGACACCCCGTCCCCCTCCCCTTTGAAAATTCCAATTAAGCTTCATACATTTCTTTAAAGGTTGTGACCTTTTGGAGGGATATTTTCTAGAACAACACAATAGGGAAAGGATATAACTTACCAAGGAATAATAATAAATACTGAGAGTGTGTTTGATGCCTGCAATCAATTTGATCGATTTTGTTTAAAGAAATTCAAATCCTGTTCATTGCGGCATTTGCCAAATAAAAACTGAAAATTTATAATGTAAGCGTCATTTTTCAGGTACATGTAATGATGTGGCCTCAATTAGCCTCAATTTGATCGATTTTGTTTAAAGAAATTCAAATCCCGTTTATTGAGTTATTTATTAATACCAAAATATAAATTGAAAATTTAAGCATAGTTTTACCAAAGAAATAATTGTATGTAACCACAGTTTACCCTTGTAAATGTGCCAACAAAACTATGAATGTCCTTTTGTGGCTTCTCTGCATAAACAGAGGCACTGATGTTCAGCATGTCCTAAAAGAAAAGAAAATGGGGTTGTCACAGAAGTCTGGTATCCATTCTAACATTTTATTGTGTCAAAATATTTTAACAATCAAACAACTGTTTCATCAAAGCACTGGGCCAAATGCAGTGGTCGGAATTAGCGGTTGTCCAAGACAACTAAAACTTTGTTTGGGCAACCAGTTTTTAGGAAAAATAAAGGGCTGGTTGCCTGAGATTGTCTGGAATTTGCCATAAGGACAACCTGCATTTTTTTCTAATTTTGAGCACTGAAGTGTAGAAATCCATCATGACTCACATCATCAGAAGGCAGTCGCTGGCAAGGTGCTACAGTCAAACGCAGCTTCCAATCAGTTTCGCCATCCATTTGATCTGTTCTTAAAAAACATGCTCCTGAAAAAGTCCACAATTTTTGCTACATTAGCAACCACCATAACATCCATGCACAATATTTCAAAAAGAAACTACCTAATCCTTAAATCAAGACAGTGAATACAAATTAATTACCACTGCCAATGAGATAATCCTTACGAGAGGCCTAACAAGCCTCACGTATAACCAAGGTTAATAAACTTAATCTTCAAGTTGAATCTTATATCTTATCTTATCCTAAGCCAGTTTCCATTTGTATGGAATTTACGTATATTAAAATTAATGATTAAAATCATAAATCTTTACCATTTTTTTCTGAAGTTCTGAGGAACACCATATCTGCAGGAACTCTTTGATCCTATCAAAGGAGATAGGCATGGCTAATTCAAGACTTTGATGCACAGTTAAATTTTTAGTATTTCTTTTCTATACAAGTCTTTCTTTCTTTACATACCTTCTCCACTATGATAAGATCTGACACCTTAATAGCTGAGCTTGGCACATTAATAATACCTAATTACGAAAAAGAAAAGTTAACAACCATTATTTTACTGTAGCTGCATTTCTGGAGATGAGCAAAGAACAATTAATTCAATTCAATTAAAACTGGGTACTAAAACATCAAATTTCTATTTATATACAACAGTTTAGAAAAATAATTATTAATAATTAATGAATTTTAAATCTCTAGAAATAAGAATCTGAAAATTAATGCACTTTACAATATAAATCAAACCTAGCTGGACCTTTCTTTGTGAGTTTCTTGTACTTCTGCGAGTTGACCTCTATGTCCCTTTTGAACCTCACAAAGTCGTCATAAGCTTCCCGGCACATGGTTACAAACACAACAAAAGCCTGCAATTGTCAAGGGTATTAAAAGTTCAATTTGCGCTTTTCATAAATACAAAATGTTTCCTTATCTACTTATCTATTCAATAATAGCATGTATAGCTGACAGCTATAGGGGGGGGGGGGAGGGGGGGTCCAATGGAGCTTCATATTACAAACTCAAAAAAATAAACGAGCCTGAAACTTTAGACCCAAAAAATATGTGGCATCAAAATTGCCTACCAAAAAAAATACAAATTTCACTTGGAGATGTGACCCATATCTTTTAGAAAACCTAAAAAAATAGATGACAGATCTCTTGGCCCAAAAAAATATTGAGCGTGTAAATGCTCAGCCCAAAAAATACTTTGGACCCTCCCGCCCCTGTCATGTATAATGCGAGTACCCACGACCCCCATCCCCAGGCAATGAGTGCAGGCTCCTCGCGGCTTCACTGCTTGCGCATGCACTCTAAAACCCAACAAAATTGCCAGCTACATCTAGGCTAGTCTACTCAATGATTGATTTTAAAATTTGATGGTACAGGTAATTGCCATTAGTGAACCAATCAACATCAGATCAGCTCTTTTTTTTTACTTTCATGGATAGGATGAGAGTCATTTCCATGAGAGGTGAGCAACAGTTACCCTTGGAAACAGTTAATACACAATGTCTAATTAGCAGTAACAGGCCATTGAAATAACCCAAGATGGAGAGAACCACTGTTATATTGTAGCAAGAGTACAGTCATGTAAGTGTTTGACCCACTAGTCAGATAGTCCCAGCTGAAGACCCTGGGGTAACAGCATCATACACCTTATTCCAAAATGGCTGCTGATTTATGCACACACAAATTGGCCCTTCTTTCCTCATTCAATATAAAAAATATTCTTTTGATTTTTGTGCTTAAAAACAAGGCAAGAAGGGATAATTTGAATGCCAACAAAAGAATATTAACTAAAGATGGTAGCCATTTTGGAATAGGTGTATGACCTTGTGCAAGACACTTTTTTTTGTTGTGGTTTAAATTTATCCTTGGTTTAAATTTTTTAAAACCAGTTTGATGCTGATCTCCATTTGTTTCAGATTATGCTAATCAACATAAGACAATGAGAAATGAAAATCAAACTGGTTTTAAAAAATTTAAACCAAAGATAAAATTAAACTACAACATAATTATAATAAACCCCTTTCATATTATTTTCAATTAGCCTCACTAATTAATATTCATTCTTTTATAAAAGGGCTTTACCCAGGGGTGTAAATGGGTACTGGCGAATTTAATGTTGGCCCAGTGACCCCATGATGGGCAAACTTCCTGTCTAGGGAGGAGTAGAAATATGCCTAGTCCATTAAAGATGATTTCCAATCCATATTGTGCAATCTTCGCCTGCAATGTTTATGTGACTATCAGACAAGGGAATGTTTACTTATCAAAAATGAAAATTACAGTTCAGAAAACTTACCTTTTTCTTCAGTATTAGCAACGATATCATTGCAAAACAATAACAAAGAGTACACAAACCTCAACAGTATTCCAAACCGATGTTTCATGCATATATGCTGTAAGTTATAGGGACTGCACAGTACAGACTGGAAATCAACTTTAAATGCTACATGAAAACTGGGAAACATTCCTGCCTGATAAGACAGGCAGACTTAAATAATTTATGACATGTTTAAATAGACAATTTCCTCTTTTTTTTGTATTTTCGAGCAAAGTCCCCCACATTAGCCTCGCATTCATGCCCAGAAGGCTCTCCCCCCGGGGCTGTCAGGGAATATGAATATTGTCTATTGATACACAGTTGCTTCTACTTATTTTATAATTATCAGTAATTAAGTACCAGGTAATCATTACGTACCAGAGGACCCCAATAAGTATAAAGATATCCAATTCTAAGTTCAGGAATAAACTGAGATGCGGCCACCACAAGAAAGTACAAGTTAAGGAAAAACTTAAACTGGTTATATAGAGTCTGAAATTAAGAAGTAAATCAATTAAAAACAATTAATCAACTGAAAATGTTAACAATTATAAAAATTCATGATTCTAATCCTTTTGTGTGCCCCTATATATCATTTTGATATCTAATTGGTGCACGATTTTGTGGGTATCCAATTAAAGGTATCAAATATCTAATTTGAACAACAAGCCCAAGTGACTGTCAGGGACTGAATTTTACCAGTAACAATTTTTTTTGGGTGGTACGCAGCTCTTCGTAAGATCCCGCAGTATTGGCTGAAACACTGGGCCCTAGCCCTAAAACAATAGAGCTGCGTGCTTTTAAGATCCAATGAAATTAGAGGTTCTAGACAGCTGCGAAATAGCAGATCAAAAATAGCAAAATGGCTAGTAAGTAAGTCTATAATTATGACAATTTGTATTTCCAAAACATTGTAAAATCTCATTCTTTAATGCCGGGGTCCTCAAACTTGGCCATTTTGCTATTTTTGACATGCTCTTCCCATTTTAATTTTAAGAAAAGTAGGTCATGTAATCGCCTTCATATACATTGTAGCTGCAAAGGGAACATTTCATATACAGCTGTAGAATACCTGTAAATGGATACCCATATCATTGTTATGCCGATTACGTATATTTCGGGTTCTTTATTGCTGTCCCTGTGCTGCTTTGTGAAATTGATTTAAAATGTAAACACTCTAGACTCTCAGACTTCTAACCTTCAGCTTTTGTTATCAATATGATTAATTGGTAATCGGACCCACTTCGAATACATCACTCACATGTGAGCCAAAGAAATTAGAAATTACAGCTGTCCTTGCCAAATTACTACCTCCACTCAATCCAAGTCAACACTAATTGGTTCTTTGCTTGCCTTTGTCCATATAATTATAGAACAGTGCCCAGGTAGCATACATGTTGTTCGATGCACTAATAAAGGAGACTTCGAGTAAAGATGGGTTCAAGCAACTGATGTTTATCCTGAATTGTTTTATGGCAGAATGAAATAATAATAATTATAGTAGTTTCAGATTCGGTAATTTATGCTCAATTCTCAGCTATTACCAACACATTCTTTTTGTTGCTAATACGACAGACCCTGTACCACTAACAAAAGTAATGCAAAAAATGGTAAGATACTTACCACTGGAACAAAAGTTATGATGTTGTATTTCTGATTGCAAATGACATTTCGAGGGAACTTCTGAGTGGCAGACTAAAAAGGATGTTTTATTTTAAAAAACAGTGTATATATTTAATCATATTAGTATGGTGATGGCAATATTCAGTAAGGTGATGGCAATAAAGTATTCTTAAATTTTAAAAAATATTAAGTAAAAGATAAATGTGGGGCAAAGGGACAGTACTTACTGAAACTATTTGTAATAATAAAATTTTTGTACAATTTCAATTGATCTTTGGTATAAGAATGAATCAAGGGGAATTATAAATTATTATGAACTCTCAGATTTGGGAATTTTATTGATTATTTAATAATAGAAATAATATAATACAAGTGAGTGCTACATCTAGAAACAGAACCTTGACATCCATCAATGAAACCATTAATAAAACCACTATTTGTACATTTAAAGAACCTATTACATACAACTCACAAAAAGTGTTTACTTTGGTTAGATAATGGTTCTTTGCTTTGCCCTCCCCCCCCTTTTCTTATTAACTTGATTTCATTATAAACAAATGACATTGAACATTACATGTGACTGTCATAATTTTATGTTCTTCCAGGACAATATAAGAAATTATACTCGCAAATTTAAAATGTTAAATATACTATACTCTTACCTTTTCTTCCCAAGGCAGATTTTAAGAACGCCACCCAAACAAACCCATTCACTAATTTTTTTCTAGTTTTCAATACAAAATCACAAACCTCTCTTCCTAAAACGACTGTTCTGGGTTTCATCTCAATTCTCCCTACTAGTTTGTCAAAGCAACTGCAAGTTAAAATTATAATACAAATTATTATTTACCATTTAATTGGCTAGGTTGAAGTAGTATGATTAAGAACAGCTTCTAACTGTAACTATTGCAAATTTATTATGTAGTGAATGAAAGACCTTCTGGAAGACCTGTCTTGCACTATAAAGATGCTTGCAAACATGAAGGCAGGTGACATCAACCCAGAGGCATGCAACTGTGAAGGCAGCCATCAAGACAGGAGAGGGGAGGAGAGAGGAGCAGTGGGATGAGAGGAGAGAATGCAGGCGGCAGAGCGCCAACTCAGTACCCACCAAGCCAGCAGCCATCTACACTTACAGCAACTACAACAAAGCATGCCGGTCAAGGATTGGGCTGTTCAGCCACAGCAGGCGTTGCAACCCTACTAGAAACTAAACCTTAGAGCAAAACTCCATTTCCCGAGATGGACGGATGCCAGCAAAATTTGTATTAAAATCATCAACAACAGATGAGCCTGGGGTAGCTGCCTGGCAGATTGGTGGAACCAAGAACTGCCAGCAAGTGCAGATAGTAGCCATCACAATTCTGAGTGGAATCCACATCCAGGCACCATCATACTGCTAATCAGTAGAAACGGACATGTAACCATACTGCTTAGGACATATTTATCAATGGGTGTAAGCCCGCTGGGCATAGGTGAGCCATTTGAACTGAGCTGAGATTTTCTGTTTCAAATACCCTGCCCTGGGGCATTTGTGGATGCAGGGCTCGAAATTAACTTTTTCGTTTGGGAGCCAGCTGGCGACTAACGGGAAAATTTTGGTCGCCAGATTGTAAATTTTGGTCGCCAACTTATTTTATGTATAACTTACACAAGAACACAATTTTATACATTACTTTGCATGCTAGAAAAGTCACAACTGAAGAGTTTAAACGATTGGAAACAGCACAAGTAACACTTAATTATACAGCTACCGTTGCTCTCAGGTGATATGTCTCTGGTCCGAAGGTGATGGTTTTCTTCACACAGTCAAAGGTCTCCAAACAGAGACTCTAGTAAGCGGACAGCTGTACATACAGCCCCCTCAACAAAACCCTGTTTGAACTCTAGTTCATACAAACTCTGTATTTACACATTCCCGTAAGCGGCCAGCTCCAGTTGGGGACACCTTTTCTGCTTCCCAAGGCTGTCCGCTTATGGGAGCTTCGACTCGTCACTGTAGTTATTTTAAATGGAGCGAAGCTTGAAATGCTTTAAGTCTGTGGCTTTCATGGTGAGACAAACACAGGTCCTTTCGTATTTTCCTTTTTGTACTTCTTGAACACGCTTGCTTTTCTCGACACCTTTCGCTGCCAACAAAAAATGCCATCCTTGGCCAAAGCCCCAAAACAACCACATTGCTTGTACCAGTCTCCGACCAGTTTCGGAGCTGCTGAAACAATATGGCGCACTGTAAACACAGTGTTGTCGAAAAGTACATTCAATTTTTACGATCAATTTTCTTGTAATATTTGTACATTATTTTAGTGGGGCAGAATGTAACCTGCAATCACGCGAATTTAAGACGTCTTTTTAATGATAAAGAAAAATATATGCCTGATATATTTATTAAAACGGTCACCATCCGCCTCCTAAGTCAGCTGTCAAAACCACTGCAGTAAATTGGCTTTAATTTCGTGACTCGGATTTCCACCAGGCACGAAAAATGTCTGCAGAATAATTTGTTTGATATGCAACCACTATATTAAAACTTCACCGCGTAAAAATAAAAATGTAGAGAAGAAGGTTGAACTGGTGTTTGCGGGGTTATCTCAGTACCTAAAACTAATTATTTCCATATCAGCATTTGAGCGGGCGTATTTTTAAGTTTACCAGGAAACATTTTATCTAACACCTTTGAAATTATTTGAAAAACCTGTTGGGCTAAACACCAAAACATCTCCACATAAACAAATTACGCATCTTTCAAGCGTCCAAAAATGCCCTCTATGTATGCTCGGCCTTTAAATAATTATACTGTAAATTCGTCAGGGTTTCAGCTAAATTGTCCTCCCTGTAAACATGCTTTGTCTCGACTGGAAGCCTCATTTAAACAAGACAGCCAATGAGAACACGACCACTTCATAAGCATTGTCTCTCGACCAATCAGATAAAAAGCCAGAATTTGGCTTTTTTACACGAGGTCCGCCAAACAAATGTATCATGCCCTCCTTCCCCGAGATGATAAGTAGGGAGGGAGGGCATGGTCGCAGGTTAGGCGGAATGGTGAGTTGTATACTAGCTACCGGAACCGAATGATTTCCTTAATATATAAAGAATTATTTCCTGTCCTAATTAGTTGTGTTGTGGCTTTCTTTTAGTTATCGGACAAACCGCGAGTCACCAGCTGGCAACCAGTTCTGAAAATTTAGTCGCCAGTGCTCAACTTTTGGTTGCATTGGCGACCAGTGAGTTTAAATTTCGAGCCCTGGGATGGTCAAAAGAGTTGCTAAAAGTCAATAAAATGTTGCTT
>OX393561.1:40162420-40257420 GCA_947652115.1 Blastomussa wellsi
CAGGGGGTTCGACATTGCAGATAGTGTTGGGTATTACCAGGCAAAACTTCATATACCAGCTTTCACCAAGGGCAAAAGTCAACTTTCTGCCCATGAAGTGGATGAAACAAGAAAAATAGCTAATGTAAGGATTCACGTAGAACGCGTAATTGGTTTAGTACGTAGAAAGTATGTAATCCTACAAAGCATATTACCAATAGAGTTTCTGAAGGCAAAATCAGGAGAGACTATGGCTCCTATTGACAAGATTGCTTTAGTTTGCTGTGCACTAACCAATTTGTCAGACTCAATTATACCTTTTGATTGAGGTGAACATTTAACCATGGGTCCCACTGTTGTAATTAGTGTACTGTACTGTAATAAGTGAAAAACTTAATGCCTAAAAAGAGTAGTTGTAAACAATCCTTGGTAGTTACTGTACAAGATGCTCATTCTTATGTTGTGTTGAAAATTATAGCCCAAGAGTTTTAAATTTTAAGAGTGGAAACAATGACATGAAAAGTTTAGAAAAAAACTAGAGACAAAGTAAATGATCAGCCATTATTCTAACATTAGCAATGGGGATCACAAAGTTGTACAATAGTTTCAAGTGATTAAGTTAAATAAACTTCAAATTTCTGCCTGGTTACTGTAGCCTATGGCAAGTTGGGCAGATCCATTCTCCTTCAGGCTCTTCTTTCATTCGCAAGCATGACATGTGGTACCATTTGATCTTACAAGCTTTGTTATCACATGCAATTAGTGTGCTCCCCTCCAAATGCCTTTGACAATAGCACCAAGGACTCTCTTCATCATCTTCAGCATCAGTTGACGGAGATGAACGAGAAGCTTGTGCCTCACACCCTGGATGGGTAAACCACTTTCCCACAAGTTCAGGCAAAACACATTGGTTGAAAAGCTCTAAGGTAGTGGAAACTGCATTTTCCCAAAATTCTACATCTGGAAGTATTCGCTGCACAAATAAGTCCTTTGTTGTCCACACCACAAAGTCACAATATTCAACACCACAAATGAAAATTTGGGCCTGAACTTGAAAGTAATAGGCATGGTTTGTGTCCAGATAAATGTTGCCATCTTCATCTTTCTTTAAACAAAAATTCTTCTGGCCAGCTGCATCAGATATTTTGGCATCCTTGAAGGCAAATGGGCATTTAATCTCACAGATACCCAACCCACAGCAACTGCAATCAACCATCCCATCAGGGGAGGCTCCCAAGTGTGGCCACTTAGGATTAACATGTAAGCCACTATCAGAAATAGTCAATGATTCATGAAACTGACCGATACTTCGTTGATAGGCATGACGTGCCCTTGCTTCATTACCAGAGCCCCATCTTGTAGCAGCACTTGAAAATTTATGAGCTTCAGGGTAGCAAATTGTTTTAATTAGACTCTTTGATGGCTTACTTGTATTTGTTCTACAAGCAGACTTTAGGTTGGAGGCAGTAATTCTACCTGCTCGCTGCTGAAACCAGACCATAGTGTTTGACTGTGTTCTAGTTGCAGCTTCTATTGCCCGACACTCATCTGGTGAAACATCTAGAGATATTACTTGACAGCACTGAAGTAAATCTGTATATTCTAATTTAACACACTCTTCTTTGTATAACCTCTCTGGCAGTGGCCTTGGTACTGTTTCATTTTCTTTCACAGTGAACTGTTCATTAAATGGGTCAACAACTGACAGGATTGCAGGTTTAAGTGTTGAACCAGATATACTTGAGAAAAATTTTTTCTGTTCCTCAATGGTTGGTACAGGTGTAGAGATGGTATGTATAGCATCACTAGCAGTTCTGGCAGTCATAGGGGTGACTTGCTCTTCTAATAATAATTTTTTTTTTTTTTCGCAGAAGTGAAATCCATCTCACTGACAGGCAAGTATGGAATTTCTTTGACATATCCTGGCATAATCCATTTACTCTTTTCCTGGGTGCAAGTGCTAGAATCTCTCATTCTTATACCTGCCTCCACAGCAAAAAGAATTGCACTTACATGGGAACAAGCCTCACACAAACCTGCCATGCAATCACAATGGGCTGCTATCACTGTTCCAGATTTTTCTGCTAAAATCCAAACCTTTAGGGGAGTGTCCCTGGCTCTCTGTGAGTGATTCACCTAGAAAATATTAACTAGTGTTTTTATTTGATTAAATTGCAGTCAAAGAGGCAAAGATCGATGAACATTAGAACATAGTTTTTAATGTACATGGTTCTAATCATATCAGATATGCAAGGAGTTATAGTACATCACTGGAAAACGTATTTATCGTACTTTTTTAAATGTCCACTGTTGTGACAAGCACTCGTTACATTTCATAGGCTAAACAATTTTGAAATATTGCATATTTACCCTTGCATAAGCGACAACTTTATCGGCCTCAGTGGATCGCATCAAAAGAGTGTTCACCCAGCCAGATACAAAAAAATTGTACGCCTCCATTGACTTGCACGCTTTCATTTGCGTTTGAGTCGCCCATGACGAAGTTTGCAACACCAGGTAGTTTACGATATCCGGATATTGGATATTTGGCAAAAGTGCGATATTTTCGCTGAAATCACTTCTTTTCAGGGCATACGGGTCGAAACCACACACGACAACTTTATCCTTATATCTTGACTTCGCTGAGGCATCCAAACCCGCAAAATAATCCGAAAACTGAATGTTACCGGACAAGTCGCCTTGGCACGCAGCCATTTTGAAAGCTTGGTTATCCCCCAACATGGCGGCGGCTAATGACGTAAAGATTTTTGGTCACGTGGTTGCAAGCGAAGAATAGTGCAAGGGAATTCTGACGGCCGAAGGATAAAAATTTTAGTTATTGTCGATTGATGGTAAACATTAAACTGAAAGGTTTATGGGTAGCTGGATGGCTCAGTTGAAGGTGGACAATATTTTTCCTTCGTGTTTTTTTTTCTTTCCTGTTTTTAGCAACGTTTTCGTCCGAGCCGGTTGACGGTTTGAAATAGACTGCGAGAAGTCTCTATTTTGCTCCAAAATCCGTAACGAAAGCGAAAATTTGCGTTACACGAACGACAAAAATCCGACACGGAAGACTGATCACAATATTTTTCTTCGCCTTGTTCGAAACGGGCTTCGTTGAAGTAGAACCGCTCATCGCATTCGCATATTCCAAGCTTAGACTGCGAGCAGTCTCTATTTTTGCTCCAAAATCCATAACGAAACCGAAAATTTGCGCGCGCGATAAACAAAATGTTCTAATTCCAAGCTTTGTTTGCCGCTTCTGAGACCGGTCAATCATGTTCGAAAGTGGGCGTCAGTATCAAGGTGACATTGATGTGAGCTGTCAAAGAGCATCAGAAATGCTGTATGAAGACATCGCAGTCTCTCCAGCTGGCGCCCACGCAACTCGCGGCTCGCGGATTTGCCGCTCGCGCGATCGCCCCTCGAAAATAGCACTCGCAAATTTTTTAAACCGGTTGTAAATTTAACAAATTGACGCCATTTTTTAAGTGAGGTCCTGTTATTTAATCATCAATTTCGTCATCACATTGTCAAAAAAGTGTGGGTGCAAGGCGTTTTTTCTCTGGAAAACTAGAAAACAAAAAAGTACTGACTTGCAGGATGAAGTATAAACAACAGAATTCTCTGGTCGTATTATCATTCCCATTCCTCACCCGTGTTAAGCCATCAGTATTTTTTGCGGCTTCATAGTCGGAGGAATAAATACCACTGAGTTGATGACGGGGCGAAATGCCGCCTCCGAGACGGCACCGAGCCATGTTCGTATCTGATGTTGCTAAGCAATAGAGCGTTTCACTCACGTGACCAAAAAAAATAAATCGAAAACCATTCAGTGGAAAGAGTCAAGAAACAACGACATTATAGCATATAAATAAAGAAAACACTTCTCCAAGTTTCAGACGTGTTCGTTATTCTAAACTTCAGATATTAATCGAAATGTCTCGCACAAATATACAGAGCCCAGTACGGAGCCGCCATATTGGTGTACCTCAATGGAACACCAACATGGCGGCCGGAAATAGTGTAAACATCTGGAGTTTACTTTGGTTATCTACGCGACTGGTTACCTGTTTTGAACAAACAAATGTTCATATAAACACTTTTCCTAATAATTAAACTTCTAAAATGGCTAAATCTCGCGAGATAAGTATGTGTTTTTCGACAAACATGATCGTAACTGTAAGTCACACTAAAATTCAAATTGCGCTAGTTTCCAAATTAAACGAAGGACGCTGTTGAGCTGAAAAGTTGTACACAGATATAAATTTAACACCTCTTATGCCTGATGAGTATAAAAAGTCTGGTGGCTCTTTGGTTTTGGATTTTAGAATTTGATGACGTCACGTGAAAACGCTCTATATGACGTGTTTGCTCGCGCGATTACTTTCGGTTATTACTCCCCTATTAGGCCATTTTACCATATTAGGGCAACCGTAACGCGAAAAATATGCGACGGCCTTGTCACGCTGTAGAATACTGCAAAAATACGGACGAAAAGCGGAGCAACAAACATGGCCCTGCATTCATCCAACTAACACCAGCAGGATTATTGTCCACGGTTAGTTCCGTACATTTCATGGCTGTTAATTTTCTGTCATATTACAAAAACAGCTTTTGATATCAAAAGCCAGATTGCGCTTGCATTGAAAAGCCAACGCTTTGACGTAACCTGGTTACATATGTTGCTTTGACGTCATAGCTTAATTATGTATAATTGTCATAATTAGTGACTTAAGACCAATTAATTGGCTTAACACATAATTGAATGGAATGAGTCTGATAGTTCCTTGTCAGTTTATGCTGCGTGACATGGCGTGAGTCTTTGCTTATGACTCATCATTTGTTTAAGTTGCCTTATAATTTGTTATGTGATTGTTGTTATGGAAACAGAAGCGTCAGTCAAACGCAATGTGGGGTGTCTTCTTTTATCTTTATCACTGAATCAATATATTTTGTGAGGTCGCGGCAAGGACAGAGCACGCAGTGATTTTACTTGCTCAAAGTTAAAACGGGGGTTAAACTAGCAGGTCCTTCGAAAATAAGCGACAAATAAGCGGCAAAAATGGCAGTGCAACCGGATCAGAAGAACCATAAGGTTGTAACCAATGGCCCTTTAAAGGCCAATATCACTTTTCCTGGCCAGAAGAAAGAAGAGCACCAAATAAGCAAAGATTGCATGCTTTATTTCAGTCTTGTCGTGTATTAATAAGGGGATAAAATGACTTTTATCGGGAGTATTGTTTATTTGAGCCCGCGAAGCGTCAATTGCGGCCCGAGCGCGAAGCGCAAGAGTCGCAAATAACACTAATGACACAAATGACTTCCAGGTTGTGCTTTTGCTTCTAATGTCTAACCTTTCTTGAAGTCTAAATCCGACTTTTTCTGTCTGTATTGTTTTCATTTATAACAACTAGACTGATTTTTCTCTCTGAAAACTATTCGTTTAGCGTGAAACTGACCTTCAAAGCTTGCTCAGCCTTGCTGTTCGCTCGTACGCGCCTTAATGGTTTTCCCGCGTCAATTCAAAAGGCTAAACTTTGCTTGAAATTTATCGGATGATGGAGCGTGAACCAATCAGCTTCAGGGCCATTCATGGTCATTTGCGGCCCGCATGCAGAGCGTGTGTTTTAACCAGGCCGGATTTCAATTTGGGCGCGTATATTGATAATAATATTTAATCACTAAGGGACACTCTACATATAAAACGGCTGCTCAGTTTAAATTTAATATTTCAAGCAGGTGCTGTGACATAAATCCAACTCGACTTTCTTACAGTGATTAACATCTCTGGATACAGTTATTGTTGAAAGTAGTGGAGGTCATGCATCTATAAATGGCTTACTGCGTTTTCATGATCCTGCACTACGTAGGTACCGAATTTGTACCGATCTTTATCGGGATCTTCTCTTTTCTTTTCTAGCTATGATGTTAGAGTTTCAGTGTGGTTCTTACGGATACAATGCACGATTTTCTGGACTCTCCGCACGGTAGATCTGCCAGACACTCATTCATGCAACTCATCGGAAAGGCGGAGTTCAGGGTTTTGTTTTTACCTTTCTCAAACATCCCGAACTGCCCGAAGCCCTTTTGGACCAGAGAGCTTTTTTGTATCTTCATTTGCTATCAAATGGCAGTGAAGTTTCTTATACGTTTAAGGTGAGGCGTCATTATTCGTTACTGAGTAAAAGAGACATCTGAACACAGTGACTAAACCTCTGCTGGTAAACGTCTTCAAGCAGTATATCGCTTTTTGGGTCCGAAATGGCTTCGGGGCGTTTGAGATACCCTGGTTGTTCTGAGCTTAAAATATCATTCCCTTGTAGCCAAGTAAAACTAGTTTAGACTCAGTTTATTACACTAAAGCGTGAAAATAGTGATAAAGAACCGAAAAAAATTAATTATAACACACGAAGTAACTCAATACCAACTGCAAAAGCTGCTACTATCGGTACTGAAGTATCAGAAAAAATACTCTACCGGTGTATGCGTTTTCTAATTACACGTATTAGTGAACACAATTTCATTAAACTCATGTTCCAACTAATAAAATAAACCATTAAAGTCGAGCGAGTTGAAAAAACACGTCATAATCAACTAGCTAGTAAGTAGCGTGACCTGCACTCTGGTGCTCACTTCATTCTAAGACCGTCTGCCATTGCGCGCGTGGAGGCAAAGACTGCAAAGGCGACAATCTTGGTACCACTAAATTTAACTAATTATAACGACAGTTAACTTTTCGAATATCGGTAGATTTTCTCATCTGGCCCAGTTTGTATATGACCGAGTAGAAATGTACTAAATATGGTGGGCATATAATGTCTCTGTGAGCGTTATCGGGATCTCGCTCAGTCAGACAAGTACGTATTGCATTCAAAGTGTTTAAGCAAGTCTTCTTCTAGTGAATATTCATATACTTACATAGTCACCGGGAGAAACATCTGGACACCTGATCACAGTCTCGCCCGGATCAGTACCTTTATCAGTATCTTGGTTTCCGCCTTTAACCTTCAACGAGAGGCGCGTAGGGAAGATATTTGTTTACAAACATTGTTTTTATTAATTAAATTGCCAACAAGTTAGAGCTCTTTGTTTCACCAGCCAATAGTTTTCTGGCTGGCACATCAATTTTAATGGGTAACGTCACTGCTATCTTCTCTCCATCTGCTGCATTCGCATATCTCGTCCCCAGAGCCCGCGTTTCTTTTGGTCAGCACCAAGAACACGGACTCTGGCCAGGAACGATCCCGGAAGTCCGCATCTGCGCAAACTCAGAACTTTTTCGCTTAATCTGATTGGCCGAGAATAAGAACATTGAACTATGCGCATGCTCCAAAAAATCGGTTCTGGCCAGAGTCCGTGTTCTTGGTGCTGACCGGGCTGAGCGGGTTCTGGGGACGACATTGCTGCATTCGCGGACTGTCAACATGACTGATGACATGACCTTCTATAACTGAATTCAATTACTGGTCGTGATTAATTAAATGTTCATTGAGCTCCATCTTGTAGCAATTGTTTATGAATCTACAACAAAACTCACGGCTGAGTTACGAACGCTAAAGCCAGCCACAAAATAAACAAGCGTTCCATGAAAAATTCAGAGACAATTCAATCACGAAACACTGCATTTTAGTCAGTATTCGATCAAGTAAAAGAAATTGACCGTAAGTTTGCCGCTAGCTCTTGGGCATTTATTTCGATCTCAGTCCATGAGCGCTTGAAAGCCAAGATGAAATCTTGTAGCCCTTCTGGCGGACCTTTTACATGTCTTGTGATAAGCTTCGACACTTAGTCTCATTACTGATGTCACTTTCCGAAAGGGAAATTGTCATATATAGAACTTAGCACACACGAGGCAAAGAATGTTTACACATGTTTTGGTTCGTCCGATGCTGCTTCGTCCTTTTCGCCATACACCTCTTGAAATTTAGTCTTCTTCGACTTTTTCTTCCTGTCTTTAGGACTTGCATTGGTTACGGCAGTGTTCACACTGTACTGTGTCTCGTCCAAAGAAGAAGAATTGCCATTGGACCTGGCGCATGATTTGCCAAATGTCTTCTGGAGTAAACGGACGAATGCTGTCCTAAAATCCCGGTTAAACAAAGCGTATATAATTGGATTCAAAGTGCTGTTAATTGTTGGTAAGACATACAGGAATGTGCCACGCAACCCCTTGAGGGTCTCCTCAGAGACTCTTGGAGGCTGTAACAGTTCGAGTCTCCACAAGCTGATCAGCAGACATACGAAAAACGGGAACCAACAGATGACGAACGCTCCGATGACAATTGCCAACGTCTTAGCAGCCTTCACTTCTTTAACGATGTTAATGGAAAATCTGCGACCTTTTCCATCACGGTTGGAGACGGGCTGCAGGGACGCTACGGCTCGAGCTTGATTCATGGCCACACGGAACACAAGCCCGTACATCACCAAGACAATCATAAGCGGTAGGTAAAAGTCCATCGTCGTCGCAACAGTGTAAAATATCCTGTCCGTTTTCTTACAGGTATACTGGGTGAAAAAGTGTTGTTTGCCAAATTCTGTCCAGTTTAACGAGGAAAGTGCCGCCCACGTTACTGAGTAGGCCCACACGATTGCAATTATCACCGACCCGGTTTTAGCTGTCATGAGGGAATGGTACCTGAACGGATGGACAATGGCGATGTACCGGTCCACTGAGATGGCGGCTAGATTGCAAATGGATGCACACGCACAGATCAGATCTGTTATGATCCAAATCCAGCAGAGCTCAGAGGCGAGGCAAAACACACCATTGTGCAAAGTTTGGTGGATTCGAAAAGGCACAGACAGCACGGAAATCAACATGTCGGACACAGCCAGCGACACAATGAAGTAATTGGTGACGGTGCGGAGTCTTCGATGAAGGTACACGATCAAGCATACCATGACGTTTCCCAGGAATGTCACCACCATGATCAGTATAAGAAACGCTGTTTGCAGAATGAAGTCGCGTTGAGTTTCTTCCAAACACGGGTCCTTGAAGGTAGAAGGTGAGATTGTTGTTTGGTTCACGGAATTGCTCATGTTGTTCACAGTTTTATGTGAAGCTCAGAACTATGACGATGGTTGACCTTTACCCAATTGAACTCCTCAATCAATTGTTTCGTAATAGAAGTTTGTGTTTTTGAGTGATAACAAATTATCCTTGTACGTTGTCGTTTGGTTTGTAAGACTCTTTGATTTCTTTTCGTGGTGTTCTACCAGATATCGAAGAAAACAGTAGCTGTCAGTCTGCCGTATAAATGCTCAAGAAACACCCCGCTTTTGACGTCAGATGCTTTTAAAGTGAATAATTTTCCCGTTTGGTGTCACCTCGGTTTACATTTGGATGATACCAATCAGTTTGAACTCGTCAAAGCAACTCACAGTTTGGCTTCGTCTTTTCGTTGCCTGCAAAACAAAAAGAAGAAGTAATGAGCTTCTCAATTCATGAGCTATATCAGGAAAACAATTGGCGTAATTTAGGCAATATACGTCAGACGCTGTGGCAAAGTAAAAACCTTGTGTTTGAACAGTTGTATTCAAGAAAAGAAGTTAATCCCTTTAAAATGTATTTTAATTAGGGTCGACCAACCGCATGCATAATCGCTTGCTTCTAAACGAATGTCTAAACATTCAGAAGGGAATTGTTTGTGTATTAAACTGAAAGCTGCTGAACATTTTGGTTTTTAACGCCAATTAAGGAGAAACAATTGTTGAGCGTCATAAAAGGACTTGAAGCAGATATCAAAAGAATTCAATTAACACATTTTAACCTTGCATCGCACCATGGACAATGAATTCAATCCATTGACCCATTAGGATAATTCCGTGCTGTCGTTAGGAGCACAACATATGGGGCATGCAATCGGGAAAAAAAAAAAATATTAACCGTTTCGTGAAATGTCACCTGTTGAAATCTCTCAGTCAAAACGTGTGTTATTAGATATGATACGGCAACCTTTCGTTTACTAAAATCTGGTCGCAGTCATACAACGAACCTTTCATGTGCGTACATATTTTTAGTACGATACCAGAATTTAATTAGCTATTAAGGCTGCCAGTGGATTTGAATGAGATTTTATACGGTTAAGTGGTTCTTAAAGAATCCAGCAAAGCAATAAGTCTTCCTTTGGTAAATAATATTAAATTGAAGTAATATAAAATGAATGTGGGCCATTAGAAGATATATTACACGTAAGCGGTATTCTCGCGCCAGTCGACAGGCAGAATTTACCAAAAGAAAGCTGACTTTAACAAACAAAAACTTGTTATCATTAGTTCCATCTCGGAAGATAAAAACCTAATTTCCAGACGGAAATTCATGAATACATCTTTGGACCGAGAATTTCTTTTTTCCATACCAGTATATTTTCGAGAATACACTCAAAATGGCTGAAATGAACACTTATCGAAAACTTTTTGTTGTGGGCTCGTTTCCAGTTAGCTATGGTCTCCATGGTAACCAAAATTAAGATGGCGGGCGAGAAGGAGTAAATGGAATATATAAACCCTTTTTTCTTCGGCAGTGTTAAGATCTCTTTCAGAAATCGTTGTCATCACTTTTAAGACTTTTTTCCAGTATTAGTAACTATAATTCCTAAACGTGCACGAATTTAAGACTATTTTTAACAAGAACGTGATTTTTGTTGAGATCTTATTTAATCCATGAATGAGCAATTCCTGACGTATTTGATAAGACGACTAAAAATAAGCAAACCCAATCTCCGTGACTGTTTTCATGCAAGAAAATCACAACAAGCTATTGAAAAATGGCATGAAATCATACCTATCACACAACACGCCGGAAAACGTACTTCAATGACATTGTTTGGTCGTGGAAAAATAGCCCCGGTAAAACATGACGATTTTGGCAGGCTGAGCTCCAGGATGACTTCCAGGTTGTGACATGGAATGAATGAATCCGTAAATAGTTAAACCTTTAAACCTGAAAACGTTCGCCAATAGTTAACACCAACGTAAATTCAAAGTACCAAAATTTCGGGCAAAATGTACGTACGGAAACGAAAACAGCTTCCGCGAGAGACGACGTGCAACAAGCAAGAGAAGAAACTAATTTCGTAGCCACGTTTCGATAGATTTTTCGAAATTGTGTTATTGCTCGTAGACCAATAAAAGATAAAAGAAGGAATTACCTTGGTTAAATTCGCTGATTATGTTCACCTTGGCTTATGCCGATCCATTAGTAACGCGGATAGATGTCTCTCGTTCTTTTACGATATCACTCAGTTAGAGATCACGAACTGGCAGTTGATGGCAGGCAATTATCAACGTTCTTTTTTATAAAGAGATTGCCACCTGAGTATCACTTGATCACTTACTACTCTTATTATCGAAGAAGTTTGTTTACTTTAAGGTGTTTAGTTAATCTGTAGCGGTACACAAATTGCTAGCATAGACTGAATTCTTGCGTTTTCTTTTATTCGCCGCTTCTTCGATAAAAAACCTTCGATGTGACATCTTTCAACTAGTTAAAAATATTAAAAATTTCCCTTATTTGTACTTCTTTTAAAACATCTCGCACTATACTTTGCGTAGGAATGAAAACCAACTCTTTCGGCGGTTTATAGCAGTTTCATTGTCTTAGAAAATGACCGCAAGGTTATGGGTTGTTTGTTTTAGTTGCAGTAACGTAAACTGTGTCGAGAATGCAAAAATAAAGGTTTTATACAAGAACAATAGCATTTAAAGATTTTTCGGTGAAAAAGTTGCATCAAATCTGTAATTAAAAGCAGCATGCGAGTTAAAAGGAATACGATGACTTCATAACAACCGGAACCAGAAAGCTTATAGCACGACGTACCCACTTGTTTTATTATTTATGCAGAGGCGAATAATTATCGAAGCGCACTCTGTTTAGGCTGACATCTGTATTATTAAAATTCCATTGTTTGTAAAGCTGTCTAGTAAATTGATTTTGACTAGAGTCATATTGAGCTAGCTGTTGCCGTTGTTCACTGTCAATAGAACCAAATTGGTTCTTTATATGTCTTGCGGTTTCTAAAGACATGCGGTTTATCACGACTGACCGCATTCATAGCGCAGACTTACCGCAATCTCACCGCAGTCGCAACGCGGTATTTCACACGTGAAAACAACGCAGTCGTTCATGCACGAAAAAACTGAGAAAAAACGTAGATTTTAGTCGGAGTTGAATATCGAGCAATTCTATATTTTACCACAACTGCAGAAATTCTCGCGCGCTCATTGGCTAATGTTCGCGATCGAAAAATTCATCGAAACACGATGACGGTAGTATGAAGCCATTACGCTAGCTTGAGCGCGCTTGTTGAAAACTTTGAAAAACAACTTCAATCGCTCAAACTGTTTACAGTCTTCAAACTTCGGAGCTGTTAGTTCTCAGAAATAAGCAACAGTTTGCATCCAAAGGGCTCCTTTAAAGAGGAAATCATCAAATTCGCTTTCAAGATGAATATAGATTCGGATTGAATTAATCTGCGAAGGGAAAACACCAGAGTTTGACGTAAAACTCGTTGAATGGGCTACTTTAGCTTTGCCGTGTTCTGCCGAGGCACCGCCAGTGGACTAAACTTTGTATTAATTCATATGGTTTTCGAGAATTTCCGAATGCAATAAAGGTATACAGCTGTTAAAATTCTGTTTCTTCGTTTTGGTCTTGAGTTACTTTATATAAGGAGTTTGAAGTTTGTGATTCTGTAAGTTTTGAATCGTTTCTAGAAAATTATTTCAGGTTCGCTCGCACTTTTACTTTGTGAAAGCAAGTCTTCGCCACTTGGTTTTGTTTTGTTATGGTAAAAAACACTCGGCCGCGGCGGCCTCGTGAGCTGCACGAAATTTGACAATGAGATGAAGAAATTCATTGTCGATTACAAGGCGTACCACAATAACTGAATAAGCTCGTGAACGTCTAATTGTTAAAATGTTTATGCGCCAAAACCCGCCAAATCCTAACACTGGAAACCAGTTTTGAGTTGAGGTAACTTATAAAATTAGGTTCACAAAAGAGACATATGGTAAGATGATGAACTAAAAATCTTCAGTTCTCACTCAACCTGTTATTGTTTGTCTAAGTTTTACAAAATTTAGGCACAAATACAATCGTGGAAGGAGTGCAAGAGCGAAGGATCGGACGCGGAAAAATCGTTCACGCGTGCCCGCGAGAGACGACAACGCGGAAAAACGCACCGTGCAAGCGCATGACGTCAGCAATAGCGGCCATGATGCATCAGTAGCATATTTTTATTCCAAACGTGCGAACTTACTAGCTTATAGCAAGAATTGGAAGCAAAATTATGAAGGTGGAAATTCAGAGGTAAATAAACATAAAGGAAGAAAAATTTTGACTTTTACTTTGACTTTGAGAATAATTTTGACTTTGCTTTCTAAGTTAAAATTGACCTGAAAATGACACACCAGATATGTAATTTCATCCATTTTGCGTCTGTTAGTTAGGATGAATAAATCCTGACACAAAAGGTATTAAAGTTACAACGTAATTAGAACTTCGTTCAGTTGACAAAAGACTTTACTGACCTTTCCACTTACTCCATGCATTGCAACATTGAGAACATTATTTTTTTCTAACCGTTTACGGAATAACGTAAAGCATACGGATTAATTTGTAAAAATTAGAAGGCGAATATAAAAGTTGGTGTAAATTTGAATTCCCTTTTGAGTCGGCTCAGGCGGAGAAATTACCAGAATGTGAAAAAACAATTGGAACATCAATTTTAGCTTTGTTTTCCTTCTTCCCCCAGGCTTGTTTTGTATCAGACTTCACCGTTTAGACGATATTCAGTGTGCCGGTCATTGACTTTTTCACCCACCTAACTCTTATGCCTTGCAGAAAAGCCCAGACTCGTCGAGAATAAGCATAGGAGAACCCCATTCTTCGAAGCAAGCAATTTGGCCAAACTGAAATGATCAAACTTGATAATCGTTTTGTCTATGATTCGCATTAAAATACCGAATAGAATGCATTAATTTTTGGAACACCTTCGATTTCTCGTCATCCCTGCGCTCGTCAACCCTGTCAGAGGGACAAAGGGCAAAGCTGACAAGAAATCAAGTCACATATGGAAAATGCCGGGAATGCATTGCGCGGGTGATAAAGAAATGGTTCTAGTCCTTAACTTCGTACATTCTTAATCGAATAACGTGCAAAACTAAAGTTATGAAGAAAAATACGTGAAACTAGCTTTCATTCTTTAGATTAATTTATTTCATGAAATTAATTCCTACTTCTCTCCGTGTATTGAATGTTATAAAAGTTGTCAGTAATGTGTAGAATCAGTGTTATTCTTTCGCTGCTTGTGTAAACTCGTTGCCTGACATGAGTTTCTTTGCAGTACAAAGTCAATCCCGGGTCAAGGATCGCGGACGTACAATTAATGCCAGAATGTGCAATGAATGCCAGAAAAGTTGTAATTTCAAACACTGCCATAACTTTTTTACTACATGCGTGTGTAAATTTCTTTCCTTCGTGTTAAATAGGCTGCAGCTGATTTACGTACGATGAAAGCACAAAGCAATGCAATCGCAAATGGCTGAAAGGGAAATAAAAATTGGAACTTACCCCACGCAATTTACTTCAGTGTCCGCCGATTAACCGCACTAAACTAACCTTCGATAAATGGGTTATGTTAACAGATGCTCCGTGGATTTAAAGATGATTTTCCATTCTGGAATTTTCCCGCTTTCGAAGAGTTACCAAGGTTATCTACCTTAGATCAAAGGCGAGATAAGAAAGTCTGAAGACATTTATATGCCCGCGTCATTCTCTACAAAGCTCAATTCTTCCAATTCAGTTGCTGTAGTCTGTACGTGAAAAGCGCAAGGAGACCTCTTATTAACGCATTATTATATCTTTCATGAAATTAATGAATGTCTTGTCTCGCCCAATGAACCTCAGAATAATTATATTATCTTTCGTCAGTAGCTCTCAACAACATAAAGTTATTTAGAAAACCTAAGAAGCCCATCAGTGGACGGATGGCACGATATTCAATTGCAGAAAGAATTATATTTCACGTCAACTCAGTATAAATTTCCCTTTACGATTCACGGCCACTGAGAAGGGTTGAGAAAATCAATACAAGTCTGACCAACCAAGCGTCTTAAATCATCACCACGTATTTCGAGTCGGTGCAAAAAATACAATTGTAATTACTACGGAGAATTTTGTGCTTGGGAATTTCGATTGACCAAAATGCTTTAGTTGATGATTGATATCCGTATCATTTATTCTTTTCTAATTAACCCTTTTATGGCCAGAGTCATACCTCGAGTTGTTTTAAACTGAATTATATGTCTATAAATGAAGAAGGCTATATGTGTGACCGATACAAGGTGGTTCTGACTGTTGATGAAATTAAACCCTTTTGGTATTGCGTAGTAGTTTTACGTGGTCCAAAATGAAATTGGGTATTTTTGACACTATTTAGGGTGAAGGGTGTGCCGTTCAGAAAAGAGTGTTTCACGAAGTTGGACTTATTCTAACATATGTTTTTTACATTTAACAATCTTGCTCTTTGTGTTTAGTCGTAAGCCTACACTCTGCTTTGTTATACTCTATTTAGTATAAATACCCTTATTGATACCAATAAGAGACCGTGTTCGGGTTAATATATCGCGTTTTCATAAGTATGACCTCGAGCTGGTTATGGCCTGGCCATGATTATGAATTTGCTTTGCTATAATCTGCGATCAGGCGTTCTTATTTTTAGCGGCGAGTATATAGCTGCCACAATCCAGTTAAGGCTAACTATAATTTATAGCACTCCGGCTAGCCTAAATAGCTCTCCGGTTAGCTTGCCTACTTTAGCTAACCGTTTGAAATCAGTAGTCAGGGCCGAAATAGTTCGGCTCGAAAAAAAACCAGAACTTAACTCAACACCCAACCAAGATTTATAGAATCTCAACCGTGGTCAAGCGCAAAAAAATTTAAAATTACTTCAAATATAAGGTTGTAATTTTCACTGTCTAAAATTGGATATCTTACCAGTATCGCGTTGATTTACTTTACTGGGAGACCAGGAGGGGGCTTTACTAAAAGAGCTCTAAATATTTACAAACGAAGAAATGCGCACCTTCCAGCGTCATTGCCAAAGTAATTTCGTTCTGGTGAGGTGCATTTCAAAAGTAACGAAACTCGTTTCTGGTGGTCGACATAAATTGAAACTCAGCAAATATAAAACATACCTACCCTTGTTCATGTTTCCGAATCACCGTAAATGAAATTCCCCATAGTGAAAAGAAAAGTTTCCTGACACGTTTGATAGTAGTGAATATAGAATATACTCAACTGAGTTTTTGGCAGTGCATGCATCTTGTACACTCCGCACTCCAAGTGGCGTCTAATAAACTTAATCCCGTCAAAAGGCTTGCAACTCCCTCGGACGGTACGTTTGTACGTCATCAAGATTATCTTATCAAAAGATTTCTAAATTTGAGTTCGTTTAGCAAATCTGAATTAAATACTGTAGCTTCCAACAGCGTTCCTGCGTCATTCAGAAATTGGTCAGTAGCGGCTACTAATTTTAGCTATTTTAGCGAGTTGGGTGTGAAAATCCCTAGATTTAGTCGCAAATTTTATAGTTCGCTAAACCTTCAAAAAATCGCTATAATTAGTAGCTGCAGACAATGGTAACGTTAACATGTCTGATTGTCATCAAAATGACGAATTTTTGCACGTACATTCCTGTTCAAAAATATCTTCCTTTACTTGTGATAAAAATATTAATTCCAAATTTTACCTGTTCGGAAGATATTTCAGGGCGAACCCCTCTCTCTAATATTGTTGCTTCTTTTCCCTTTCTTTTAATGTTATTAGCCTAAATCAGAGTGTCGTTTCATGCTCTGCGAAATACAACGAAAAAATTCTAATTGACCTGTGCACGTGTAGTGCTAACTCTACCACTGGAGGTCACATGACAAGTTGTTCTTTCAGTAACTTTGTTGCCGCGGCGCAACCCACTGGCTCCCATGCCGGCCAAAACTAGCCTGCGTTGCAGACGGACAAAACCGCCGGTAAAGTCCGTCTGCGCAACGGCTCCCAAAAGCTTTTTGCAGATGTACTTGCTTATCGATCGGATCGATAACTCCAGACTATTCAATTCGGCAAGCATGTCGGATTGTTTCCTCCCTTTCTCGAGCAATACTCTTTCGTGACTCTTATCTATTAAACGACAGCATAAATTACAATATATGGACAAATTAGACACAGGCTTTTTGACCTTTACGATTTTTGATTCTCAAATTGTGGCGTGACAATAACGCGATATAATACGAAACTAGCCAACCGGAAATGAATACACAGATCCTTGCAAACCTGCAGTGGGTCGGAACAAGCTTTTGGGAGCCGTTGCGCAGACGGACTATACCAAGGATTATGTGACACGTCCGGTTGCAACGCAGGCTAGATAAAACCGGCCATAACGAAAATTGCCCTTTCTTCCGCTTCTAGCGTCATCATCTTTTACCAAAAAAGGCATCACTTATATTCAATCTCTGCAGGAGGAAAAGATCTTTCCAAAGATACCCAGATCAGAGTGAAAGAATTGAGCATGAAATACATACGGAAATGTTTAGAAACTTGAGTGAAAAACTCGTAGGAAAAATTACCTCAATTACCCTTGACTTCTCCATGGTAAGAATTTCCTATTTGGACCACGCTTTCTCGGGAATTTTTGGACTGAAGGCAAGCCTAGTGGAAGGCCAACAACTGCGGCAGAACAAAAGGAAAAACGAAAAGCCTAAAGCCAAATTTCTCATTTTGCGCATGCCCGAGCAAAAATGGCATAAAACACAACGCTCGTGGAAAGACTTTCATGTCGCAAAGGACGTTTTGAGAATATAGGGGGCATATTTAGCTCACAACTGACCAAAAAATTGCACAAATGTCCAAAAAATTGCTTTTTCAATCTTGCAATTGGACGTTAATGACACAAAAATGTGCACTGTCACTAACTTTTGGCATCCAATAACGAAGGAAAGCCACAATCGATACAATTTTGCTCAGAATTAAAGTGGGAACGAATTTCTCTGTATTTGGCAACAGTCGCTTACGTGATAGACTTTGCACGAGTTATGTAAATTTTAAAGGAAACAGACGATAAAAAATATAACAGTCCAGAAAATATATATTAATGAATACATTACATATACTTTGAATGAAATGGGGGAAAGTTAATTGGTTCTTGCTGTATGAAAGTAGTGGCGACAATTAAAAGCTATTAAACTTTTTTCCTTGCCATATTCTACTTGATTAATAATTGCTCTGCCCGCTGAGCATGCAAACATTAAGTGTGGCGAAAATCAAACAAAAATTCGCAGTTTTAACCATTTAAGAACACTTGAAAGCTGTGGTCAACTGAAAAAGAAATCATTAAAATTGGAACTTTCAAGGAATATTTTTAAATTTCTTGCGCAATTGATATCAAAATTACCAAATAGCTTTCAGATATTCACCAGCAGGTGAAATACGTTGTCAAAGGGGAAATTCTCAACTGGCTGATGAATAAGCTGTTCTGTCGCTAATATTGTAGGCCATATTTGTAAGTCGTACTTTTGCTGACCGCGTGTATGATGCCGCATGCAATATATTGCGTATGGCCCGCTTGAATAGCAACGTTTCCATACAATATAGAAGCTCTCATCAGTATTTCAAGCTCCACGAGTCATTTATAATTTGTAGCTCAAGAAATGATATATTGTTTAATCCCGAAAATGAAACGTTACGGCTTGTGAACTTGGTGGGAACCGAGTGGAATTCAAGAAAAACCTAATATGAAACCACAAATAAACCATTCCCACAAACGCTCATAACAAAATTCGTTTGTTATTCGGCGAACTTTTGCATCTCCGGACAAAACTAAGTACACCAAAGCATTCAAAGAAATTCATTAATAAGCTTTGGGATTTTGATATTTGTATGTTTTTCTCTTTGAAAAAATCGGTATAAGGTGAAAATTCTGCCATACCTGCATGCCATGTTAAAATATCTTGGTGGAAAGCTTTATCTTTCATTGGTTCCAATCCGAGTCGTATCACAGTCGAATGCCGTGTTAAATGGAATTTCATGTTTAGTCAAAGCAAAGTCGTGTTTATAAATGTGAATGAAGTCTGAAACAATAGTAGGCTCTATTTTGTGGGGGAGATTTTCTGATAATGCACACAGCCTGCAAATCATCCTTGCTTGACATCGTCGGCTTACTTTTGTGCTTAATAATCGAAACGAAAGAAAAGAGAAATTTATTTCGCATTGGCAATAATGGGTTCTAAAAACCGCTTAAGTAGAAATTTCCAGCCAATTGGCTTACTGGGGGACTAGTCGAAATGTTCCACTTTCGTCTTTCTTTGCGATAATGAATGCATTTAAGATCATTTTCCGAGAGTATTGTTTATAAGCTTGGTAACCCATGCAGGCTGTCGTTATTTCGCTGAAATGCCGCGAGGATTAATATTTGAAATCGCTTTCACGCGTCAGGAGTTTATCATTGCATGCTGGTGTGATGATAAATAATTTTTTGGAATGAAAAATTTATCTGTTTCTATTCTACAGAAGAAATTACTCAACCAAGTTTATTTTAATCGTACAAGTGATATGTGAAAATGGTATAGAATAAATATCCCTTTCAGGGTTGCAATTACTGAGTAGAGATACCATGAAGTAAACTTTAAAAAATAAACTATCGTTTTAGAAAGCAGAATAAAAAATAAGAAGCCGGCTTTATTTTTTTTTACGAAAAATTACTAGTTCTTTACGGACTAATAGTAAGATTGGTTTGGGGAGATACTTAACTTCGCATTCGCATAGGTAGAAGCACTGATATTTGTCGCTGTGCTATGACGTCACATGATATAACCAACCCTACACCAGAACAATAAAATTGTTTAAGAATTAGAAGCCAGGTCTGTAAAGATTCGGCCTGCTTGCTAAGCTTATTGCTTGGATAAATATTATGGGAAATCGCAGAGAATTCAAAGGTTCAGTTTAAAGAAGCTATTTTGAGTCATTTTTTTGCGACGAAACAAATTACATTTAAAACGTAGAAAACCTTAAAATAATAGTGTCTTAAGGTAGAAAACATCAAAGAGGTGATACTAAACCAAATAGGAACAAGGATGGAGAAGATTCAAACGGGTTAAAAGCGACGAGTATGAAAAATTTAGGTTTATTTTTTCAAAATGCACAGACCGTGAGGTAGCTCCTTTAAGATCATTTCACAGCAGTAGAACCCACACTCAGATTCTTTTTCAAACTGGGCCTGTCGATTGCTTATGTTATAGGAACCTAAATTTTAGGATCGACAGCACTTCGTTTATACGTAGCAATTTCTAATGCATCATTAGGATTTTAGTCACGATCGGCTTTTAAAAACACGTTTTCGACTATTGTTTCTTTTTCAACACTAGAAATTGGTCGATATTTGTTGCACGGGAAGAAAGTTATTGCCGATCACGCGTGAAATTATGCGCAGTTAAGGATGCGCAGTGCAAAACTAGGGAACAGCCATTTTTTGGTTTCTAATATTTGTCTGCGATTGACAATTTTGTTCTTTTAGTTTTTTGGGGACTGAATAAACTAATAATTCTGTAGAAAAAGAACGAACAAGTATAAAAGAAAGATCTCATCACAAAATGCCTTATTTCTTAATGATCTTAAAACAGATATGTCTTAGCATAACGACAAAGAATGGCGTACCTTTTAAAATATTGAGTGCACTTGTCCGCAAATGAACGCAGTTTGTCTTACTCAGTTATTAGCACTGAGATATTTCTCCCAAACACTTCTCTAAATATACAGCACTTTTCAGCTTTGAAATAAGCCTTCATCGCACCCAGCTATATCAAATAGAGCGAAATTTCGCAATTCAAAAGAAACGCATTTAAGCCTGTGGCGAAAGGGTTAGAGATTAAACCATTATTAAAATTCCTGATGTGTTAATCGCCTCCAATAACAAAAACAGCCAACGGGCAATCCTCTGGAAATGAGAAAAACTCTCCTAGTTCCGGCAAAAGACCTCCTTGGTCCGTCAATTACGTGCCGTTTATTTGTGTTTTCTTCACTCTGTTTTTCTTTAATTCCAGTTGAGTTAAAGTAGAGTAATTTGTTCTTGCCTCCCTGGAAAACCGGTGATCGCTTCATGTTTCGAGGTAACAGTACAGGTGCAAATGATTTCCATTCATTTGCCTTGCTTGTTTCTAATTCTTTGTTCCCCTACGTGATGGAGCGAAGAGATTCATGAAATTCAAGATTATCAACACAAAATAGAGTCCTCGGTTGGTGTCTAGTGTCAACCACTTGGGGATGTTTAGCCTTGTTGGAGCCCAGTTCCTACTCTGGTGGCCTTATAGATCATGTGGTCTTTTTTAATCACAGTGGAAATTAATTAACTGAGCCTTGATTGAACTCCTGCAGTCGATATTCAATCGGATAGGCCGGAATCATCTAGCAGACCAAATCGAGATCTAGAATTTTAAACGAAAAATCACTTGTGATAATACATAAATAAGGTAAATTTTGGCACGTTTCCTGAACATGTTTTTAAAAGATGAAAGTAATTAATTCAATTATTCAAATTTTGGGGAAGATACCAGACGGAAAAGTAAAAACAGATCTGTAAATGACGTTTCATGTTAACAAGAAACCACTAAAACAATCCAGTTTTTTCTGATCTTGCCTCGGGCACAGTGTTTGATATCGCCGCTTTTGACGTGTTGAACTCATACTATTTATCCTGTGTTTTTAAAACTAATGCTTGCGTTTGGAATTAAAACTTCAGAACTTCCTTCCAGATTTAATCTGCCTTGATTTTAAAAGGTGATCAGGGTAAAATGAAGTAAATAATTCTAGCTCGGTATTTCAGCGACTGAGTGCAATTAACTTTTCAATTTTTCTTTAAGAGGCTTTTCCCTAGCCCGATAAATATTTCAAGTTCATTTCCTTCGCCGTGAGGGATTCATTCTCACTTCTCAAACAATTTTAAAACGTTGAAAGTGCAAGAACAAAGTATAGAGCGGAAACCTAGGTAAATTATTTTGCAAAAGGATAATTAACAACTAATTAAACATGGTTTCAAGCAGAAGAGATAAATATGTAAGTATTTTTTTCTGTTCCTAACAACTGCAGTGATCTGGACACTTAAAAACCCGTCGTCTGACCTCCAAACATTTTCAGGAATGATCTACCTTTGAAGTTCATACTACTGACCAAAATTAACGTACAACATGTACACTCATTTACAGTTCATCGAAAGAACAGTAACTCAGTAACCCACAGGAGCAAAGTCTTCCACGCTAAATCGTAAAGGAATGCCGGAATGAAAATGATAATTTTCGTTTTATCCTGGTCATTTGAATGTTGAGATGCGAAACATAACCTTGCACTGTTTCAGTTCTGCTTTACTTTATTCCTCTTACGGTTTTACATGTCAACGTGCAAATTCGCCATTATTCTGTTCCCCATGAAATTCTAATAGCAACAGTTCTTGTTTTGTTTATATACTCGGCGAGACAATTTCCCTTAAGTGATCGGTTTATGGCCCTATTCCCCAGCAGGGGAGAAAAGATTAAGTCGAGCAGGTCAGTATTATCGGGTCACATATTCTTATTAATTGCTCAACTAAGTTTGCATTGATATATGAGGGAGAATCTGGCTATTCATCACTGTCATGGCCCAAAAAGTTATTAAACAAGTGAGCGGCTTCCTTTTGGCAAAAGTTCAATGTTTTTAATTGCGCCGCCATCACCGGATTGCCCTCTTTGGGGGACATCTTACCGAGAGGCACGTACAAGACAACTAGACACTAGCTCGTGATGTTTCAGGTGATTCTATTTAATGTTGTTTTTGAGAGCTGTAAACTTCAAATCGTCAGAGCGGCAGTCTTTCATTTGCAAAAACAGAGGCAAGTCACATTAACAAACAAGGAAGCTTTTCCGACAAACTTGAAAATGAAGTCGGGCCGACCTTTTTCAAAATCCGTTTTATTCCTCTCCAGAGTCTTAAATAAATGTCCCTTTTTGGCTTGTGCGCCTTTCTTTTGGCCGTACTTATGCAGTTTTTAATCGTTATTTTGATATAATTCTATGACCAGTTGGTCAGTTTAAAAATGCGTAAGCGACCTAGCACCTTTATGACCACGGGCGATCCTTTAAGATATCTTATATATATATGTGCCACCCAGACATATAATGTTTCATCTTTAAAAATAAAAATGAGACAGCTAGACAATGCTGTCTAGTTGCAAGTTTAAAAGCCATGCCGCGCATGTCGATGCAAGTTAAGAAATGTAAAATTGTATAGGGTGTGATTTAAATAATCATATGAAAGTGTTCAAAACGGTCAAAAGTTCCCACTTAAGGCAGATAACTGCCGTCAACTGAATCCCGCACCTATACCCGGCCTCCTCATCTCTCCCCACCCCCTCACCCCGCGGCTTAACAATACAATTGGTGCAAAAATCTGACGATGTTTTTAATATAAGGCCTTGACCACTATACCCTAATTTCTAGTTATTCATATTCCTTATTCTGAGTTCACATATTGTATGCAGATTTACTCCATCTGTAGTTCAGTATCTATCATACTTTCTAATCTCACTGAGTCGCAAACGGTGTGAACAGAATGTTATTGCCCTGCTGCCAAACATTGTCACAGCTCAGTTAAGGGACGCTGAATCATATTTGATGAATCATATTTAAATAAGTATGGCCTGTAGCTTGCTGTAATGCTTCTTTATTTTCTTGCAATAGAAGGAGAAAATGCTAAAAGTGGTGAAAGCAAAGAACAAGCACAGAATATCAAGTAAGAACAAAAGATAACTATTAAAAGATTCAAAATTTCTCCTGCAGCATTTCAGCTCTGTTCCTGTCCAAATTTATTCCTGTATTTGGTGGCATTTGGCACAATAATATGGAAATTAGAACATAAAATTTCTATAATCAGGCATGACAGTGCCCCTTTAACAGAGCACTAGCACTTGCACCCGTCCCGTGCAACAACAAAAACACGTTTGAATTCTGCGGCAAAATTTCAAAGCAAACGTTTTATCCTGCGTACTGCGTTGGCCACTTTCAGTTGCTTACAAATTCTTCAGGAACCATTTCTCCTTCGCTAACTGATTTTCAGACCGTTAAACCAAGAATTTAAACAGCGAGTCTGTAAACAACAAAACTGACAAAACAAGCAATAAAAATGGCCTCTGTGTAGTTTACAATGTAAAAGGTACATCTTGCAGCAGCCAAAATTGTTCTCTATGGAAGAAATAGTTTTCATTTTCAAGGATACTGTAGGAGTGCTTAGGTCTGCTTACAATTTAACATAAAATCCTGGAAATTGAGGTTGGAAAGCAAATGGAACAGCAATTTTCCGGAAAATCCGTTCGGAAATTGTCGACTACGGTTTGAGGTAGTCCTCAGTTCTATTTTCAGGCCTTATTCTCACGGTTTAATAGCGGTTTCAGTCGCCTTTTAAATATGCCGTCTCTATATCAATGTAGATCGTGTATGTTTATCTCATCCATGTCACTTAATTTGCAGGAAGTGATCCATTCGCCATTTCCACATTTCCCATAATACACCTAGTTTGCCCCCAAAATTTGGATAAGCATTTTCCTCACTTTCAAAGGTTATGCACGATTTTGGGGGGAAACGAAGTGTATTATGAGAGATGTGGAAATGGCGAATGCTACAACCGTGTGTCCGGTTGGTCTGAAAATCGCTTAGCTTGATCCAAAGGTTTGACCATTAACAATATAAAGTTAAATGGGCTTCTATTTGACTTTGTGACTGAGGGAGGGGAGGTATCACTACGGATGAGATTTTCCTGGATCTCTTAACCTAATTTATCTCAATAAAAACGCTACATCAATGAAATGTCTACTGAAAGCCCATATGAAGTTTTAATCTGGACACAAAGTTCGACTTACCGGTATGTAATCTCTCCGGTCTTGCACTCTAAGAATCTGGCTGCAAAATAACAATAATAGTCGTGCAAATCTGTAGGAAATTTGGTTAAATGCAATCATTTCAGAGCGCAACTGAATATATCTTTATTATGTGCTTGAAATAGGTATTGTTTAGGAGAACTTGAAGCAATAGTGTGGGTATATGTCTATGTCTTTGCCCTCGTTTAATTGTTGGGTAAAATTAAACGTTGTTGATGCATCTGGTAGTCGTTGTGGAAATGAAATCAAATGAAACATTTTCGCGCAACTTCTGTGGTTGCAAAAAAGCACTTACCACGGAGCAGAGCGGTGAATACGTTGCGAATAAGGTCAATAGCCGATATCTCCAAATAATATGCGAACGTGATAATGCACATACGTTACAATTCTGGCTGCATTTGCTTCACAGTTGCGATTAGACCTTTCACCGTTATAGACCACTGGCTGGTGCGGACTGCCGGTGAGGCAGATGTACTTATAAGAGTTTCAGAAGTAGGAGGAAAATAAACAAAAAATGTGGGGTTGACTCCCTGGGGCTAAATCGGGCCCTTGTGACCCCAGGATCGGAGAAAAATGAAGCAATATATCATGACGTGGCTTTTTTCTGTTAATTATTTTTGTCCTTCAGTTTTGACTTAGACTAATATCAAGATGTCATTCAGCACATTAATAGTAAACAAACAATTTCGATCAAGATCAATAAAAATCTCGAAATAACGTGTTTCTACTGGTCAATTATGTTGCGAAAGAGAGACAGAGATTTGAAAGTCGATGAAATGTAAAAACAGGAACATGTTCAACGGCGTTGCGTTTTATATATCATTGCTAACATTTCGTGTATACCTATTCATCTACGTTGCAGACGAACCAAACCACTGCATGCCCTCTACACATATCCGCATATTTTCGAAAAATATAACCGAGATTTTTTCTCCGTTTGCACCTCTCGTCCGCACGTAAACGGCGTTTTCGGCCACAAATACGGAGGTTTTTGAAAACGCTCTCCAGACTTTAGACTTTTAAAAACGGAGATTTAAAGTGGACGGTCGAAAAGGAAGGTTTTCGAATACGATGATGTCAAAGTTCGGGTCCAGTGCACTCGGTCACAAATTAGCATAAACATGGCGGCGATCAACCGCCATTAAAATATGGCGGTAAACTCTTTGATTTCCCCGGGCTTATGCTTATCACAGGGCGCATGCACTCGTAACCTGCGCATGCTCAATATGTGAAGTCTAGCCTATTAGAATCGTTTTTTCGTATACGTGTGGACGTGCAAATACGATTTTAATACAGTCCGTGTGGACGCCAAGTTTTTCAAATACAGAGAAAAAATCTCCGTTTTCGAAAATATTCGGATACGTGTGGACGGCGTAGTTCGTCTGCCACACAACGTCACAAAATAATTTTGGGCGACGAACCAAATTCCTAAAACTAATAGTTTAGTAAGGGAGAAAAATTTCAAGGAGATGACAGTACAGCCAAAAGGGACATGAAATAATAGTTTGCCAAGGTATCGAAACGTTAAAGAGCAAAAATACTGAGAATAAATGAGGAAGATTGTAAACGAGGTTTGTAAGTTCCGCCACGCATGTTTTCAACTTGTACGCAGGTGCCTCACGTCTGTCGAGTCTCGCTTACAGAAATTTTAGATTTTATCATTATCGAAATTTTTCTCAGTGATAACATTGTTGGATTATTATAGTCGATGAAATGTTGAAAACAATATTTTCTCTGTACACTCATTTGCTAGGCCAAAAACCTACCGAAATTTGAAAGGGTACACTATTTGCTAAGATGCCGTATTCTGTAGAGAAAAAACCTAACGAAGGTTCAAACAGAACTATCTTGCATCGAATAAATAAAATAAGTTCCAGAAAGGGGCTTGAATGTTGATGTTTTCTTTCTTCATTGAAGCCCCATTAGATAACAACACGGTTAAGCTATTCGATCAGCTGATGGAGGGAGTCGAATGCCCTTGCGAGTATTTGCGAGCGTTTCTGTCTTGGAAGCATCGAGCACTTTGCAAAGCGCTAACTTCGCTAAAACCCAAGCATGCGAGCACTTGAAAAATACGCGAGTAGGAGCAAACGAAGCACAGGCAAATTTTGCGAGAACTGCAAAATTTTGAGAGGCCATTTGCGACCTCTTGACGATATAGGTCCGCAATGGCACGCACGGATCGAGATCACTGATCGTTATTACGACATTGGAATTAGAAAGTTAGCGGAACGCTTGTCGCATATAGATAGACCAGGAACATAACGGATCATTCATAGATCACTATTTATAATAGCAAATGAGATACCATAGAATATGAAATCAAACCGCTCCATTGCAACGCAGGCAAAATTCAGTTTATAGTGTTAGCAACAACGGTGCTGCTAGTAGAACATTTTGTAGGCACTTAGATACATTAGAAGGTGCAAAAATCATCAGCTCTGGCAATATAAATTCTTTGGTGGAACTAGTCGTGGTTCAAGTTACTACGTTTATGAATCCCGCCGTATAAGGCGATCGTCAGGAGATCGTACAAGAGAACTTGCGAGTATTTTGGACTGGAATGTTGTCTACAAAAAAATTGCGATTGATTGCTGTTTTAACTGCAATAATGTACCATAAACTCGCAAATTTTTTCGCTACGCAAGCAAAAACATATGAGCATTGAAATTACAGAGGCCGCGACCGGAGGCTAGGTTTATTTTGATAAAACGGGATTACGATATTTCGCAATTGTATCTGTATCACACGGCTGCACCTGTAAAGCTTGAAATTTAGACGTTTTCTTCTGGTCAGAAAAAAATAGTTGATCGCTAGTTCTTATTAATAGAACGTACGCCAAACTAGTAAGTCAATACAACGGTACAACATTTATTTTAATGATGCAAGGGATAATTGTCACTTTTGTAGGAAAAGGGTGTCCCGGTGCGGCGAGAAAATCGGGATGTCCAGTTACCATTTTCAAGAACAACTTCCATTGTAAAATCTGTACCCTATTTAACAAGTGTGCCCGGCGCTATTTTCATACCTATTCTTTACATTTCTACTGCAATTTTCCTTGCCTTTGCAAAGTCGCATGATATTTAATCTTTCTCAGGTTATTTCAACATTATAATCTGTTCCAGATTGAGCTATTTCCTTGACCAAGCCGGTAACATATATAAAAGACTCACAAATCGCTGATTAATAAAGCATGCAGATTTAGGCTCAAATGGTACAAGCTCGCTGATGGAACGGATTAGTAGAATTAATAGAACCAGACAGCCATATATTTGATAATTTGAGGAAAGATCTTCGCCCTTTGACCAGCCCGCTTAATACATTGTAAGCGTCCAATTCTGTCGATTCAAACAAATGCATCGTTTCCATCGTGCACATATGAATTCAAGTATTAATTTCATCGGAATGCCTTGAGTTCTTTACAGTGATTTAGCAAACTGGTATGTACAATTATGAGTCTTCAAGATGTTCCACACATGTCAGACTCACTATGTGGGAGAGTTGACCGGCTCCGTCCGAATCAATTTCACTACGAGTATTGAACTAAGTATTACATGCAATAAATTACTGAGTGTGTAACAAAAATGCACAAAACACTTACTTAACACGTCGCCACGCTGTTTTAGAGAAGAGCTCACGTTTGAACGACGTCCAGATGTACGAAATCAATCTACAGCGAGAGCAGGCTCGAACGTTTAAAGATGGGAAGCATTCAGACAAGCAGGTCGCAGTCAGTACGTTTTCTTGAAATATGATCGCTCTTTCAAAGGCACTTATGACCGTGATAATGGAAATACAGGCTATTCGTGCCAGGATGACCAAGAATTCTCTATTCGTAGTTTCTGTGAATTGATATTTGTCTTTCGGGCTCATAAAATTGAATCTTTGTCTTCGATTCTGCCAGGACAAGAGTTCTGTTGTATTTTGGAAGTGGTGAGAAAACTCCAGATGCTCAAGGTGACTTCCTCCAGAGCTATGCTGTATGTCAAAGGACCACAAACCAGGCGACGAAAGTGAATGTTTTTGTATAAGATCCGGTTTTAAGTTAATAAGATAATTAATTTTCACCGGTACTGGTCACTCAGTAATATATTATTAATTTCACATAGCAAACTTTGACGGATCGTTTTACCCCCCGGGTTTTAACTCTGTATTTCAAAAGCTTCAAACATGAAATAATTTAAGTTTTTTCAACCAGACATTCAGCCCATTAACAATATGAAGTTAAATGGGCTTCTGCCTGACTGTGTGACTGAGGGAGGGGAGGTATCACTACGGATGAGATTTTCCGCTCTACTCTGAGTTCCCGGCGTGGGTAGCGGTTCCCATATGAAGAAGATGGGGATACTAGTCGTATTGTTTAGGAGTGCATATTTCGCATTTTTGGTCTCACTAGGCTAGGGCGTCTCAGGAAAAACGCCGATATTTTTAGGCCTCGAAGTCTCGTTCAGGATTGCACGCCAAGAAATGCAGAAGTATGTATTCTATTTTTCGTGTTTTGGTATCTTTTAGCGGTCAATAACAGCTCTAGCCACGGAAAAATTGCTCTTTTGGGGGGCTAAGTTCCCAATTTCCGACGACATCCCCGTCTGTTTCATACGGGAGTCCACCCGGGTCAGAGGCATAATTAGGCGAAGGCGGAGGGTTTCCTCATTATAGGAAATTAATGCTGGTTAATTATAAATTAACGTATTTTAAAGTAATTAGGCATAAACTAACGAGGACGGAAATGTTTAATTGCTCAAAAAAGGGAATCAACGCCAGTGACAAGGACGATCAGCAAAACAAGAGCAGAGGACATTGCTCCTTTATTGAAATCTCGTTACGCAGAATCAAATATGAATAAGCGATAAAACTTCTGGTCAATTTTTGTTTCCTCTTCATTAGGACAGGATTTAAAATTTTGGGTCAAAATAGCAGAAATTATTTCGCGGAAATTAAGAGACCATTTGTTCCATAAATAAAATTAACGCGATTTAGATTACCGCGATTCAATGTTGACAGTCCTGCCTGAATTGCGCCCATAGCCGTCATATTACATTAAAAGAAAATATTTGATACTTCATATTCAACCTTCCTTTTCATGGTTTCTGATAAATTAAATTGAATCACATAAAAGACAAACTGTCGCACAGTAGACAATAGGGACGACGCCTGCTAAAAAATGAATTTGTATTTTACGCACGAATCTCGCAATTGCCTTGATGTATTCGGTGCATCTATCGCTTTCAAACATATTTCTTTTAGAAAATATAAGGGGGCGTTTATTTTCAAACATAAAAACGAAAATTTAGCCGTCGAGGTTCATGTTCTCCAAAGTAGTCAGAAATTGGTCATTTCACGTTGTTGTTTTGCAGAGGACGGCAGAGAAATGTACAAAGAATTAGAACGCACGTGCAGAGCTATTGTATTGCTCATTAAATCTTTTGTTTAGCGACGTTCTCGTTGACGTTGCAGTCGTGGTTTGCTTAAGCTCCCTACATCAGGGGTATAACTTTTCTCCAAAACGAAAAAAAATATTCGAGGAGAAGATCTGCTACTTCTTGGGTGCTGTTTCTATGGAAGGGAGTTGTCCCTGGTAGGAGGATTACCGTCCAGGCGAGAGAAGTTTTCATGTATTCTTTTTAAATAGCAGCGAACCGTTTACACGAAAAAACGCAAACGTTGGCTCGAGGGACATGCTTACCATGGGCGGTCGAGCCAACTTTGTCTCATATAAACAGTTGGATCTCCTACCCGAGGCAACTCACGGCACGCCGACCGTCCGTGTAATGACCTGGTCCAGATTTGAGGTTTTCAAGAAGAAATTTAAAGACAAACCTTAACTCAGCAAAGGTGACGAAAACGGAATGGACGAAAGGAAGTCGAAGGAAGAAGGAGAAATGAAGATTTGAATATTTAAAAAGGGTTTTAAATAATTAGGTAGCATCGACTTTGGCTCAATGGAGAGGGTTACCTTAATTCCTACCAGGGACAATTCTTCTTCGTATAAACAGGCCCTTACGGCCTTGTACGTTTCAATGGTGGCAGTGGTTCCCACCCGGTTGCCAAATACTTTGCGAACACAATGGGTCCTTTGGTTGGTCAAACACCTCATCACGTTAAGAACAGCGTTGATTTTGCAAACGCTATCAGTGACCGCTCTGTCTCCACGCAAAAAGTTGGTTTCGGATTATGTGTCTTCGTTCCTACCAGCATTGCAGTTCCTGTTGGCGTTTCAGTGCGCAAAAGTTAAAGTTCGTTGGAGAGAGAGAGATAGACTGAAAGAGAGAAGCACCCTTTCGTGCTTGAAAAATGTGTTCCGCATTTGGCATAGGCATACGGGTACCTTCGGACTTTGGGGGCCGGCCTGTAACCTCCATGCCCGAAAAAATTACGCAATTTTCGAATGCGTTAGCATTAAACCGGTATACATCCGCCCAAACATTGATACTGTTTTTGCCCGAATCCTGAGCGTTTTGCCCGAAAAATTTCGGCTCGTACGCTTATGGCTTTCGGCCACTTATTTTGTGTACGCACCTAGCTTCTACAAGCAGATCCATGGGTATGCAATGGGCACCCCTAACTTCTTAGTAGTATTTATAGACTTTTTATTGTATTTGATTGCAATTTTATACTGTCCTGATTCTATTGAACCTTTTTTTGTATATTGCAGTTTTAGACGATTAATCAAATCTGTAGTTGTATTTGTATGTCCTGTTCGGAGACTTATTGTCACCTCACTTTGCCCACAAGCTCACGTGACAACTAAGTTCTCGCCATCAACATTCACTTCAGAATGGCGCCGTGATTTTTATAATTTGCTTCGAAAGCTTGTGAAAGCTGAAAACTAGACTGTTTCGGGAACTTTACTATCTTTAAAAGCATAAAGTTACGCAATATTTTTGTTTTAACTTCTGAATGCCTCTTTAATTGACCTTAAGGAAAACTCCAATATAAATACCGTAGATGTTAAAATCAATTATCTTATTAAGCAGACGGACATTTTCCACCAAAATGTAAAATGTAACTTTAAATTGACATTACCGATAGGAGTACTTTTTCTTCTATACATATACCAGAGTACTTTTACGGAAAAATATACTGCTGGCGTAGAAAAATATATGACTTATGTATGAAAATATATGGACTACCCTAACTGACGCACAGTTTAATATATGATTTGGCAATGCAGCACAGTAACCTTAGCCGCCAAGAGTGAAGTAAGCTAATTCTGTTTTTGAATTTAGCATATATTGACGTAATATACCATATGATCTGAGTAAACGACTTTTGTCCATTAGTGCATCGAGACATCGCCACTTGACATGAGTGTCGCTGGTTGTCACGTCTAGCTATTGTTCAAGTTTAGTACAAATTCAGTTCCAACATATTAAATTCCATGCATCGAATACTGACGAGCAAACAGTTCCGAGTTGAATATTGTGCGAGCTTATGTTAAAACTGAGTACATGAGATATTTCACTTTGGTTTCTCACTATGGAGAAATCTACGTAAAACGGCGCCTTGTTGTATCAGCACAAGGAACCAAAGAAACGTTTTAGAAAAAGTTATCTGAGTTTTTTATCGCCTACTGAGAGACATTGCTAACAAAACAGCTAGTAAAACCAATCTAAACAAAAAAATCTTCAATCACATGCAATCCAAACTACGGCATTATTTACTTACTTAAGAAGGCGGCCTGACATACTGTCTCGAGGCTACCTCGGAGTAAACATGAGTTGCATAAAATAAATGCTGATATTCTTTGAAAGATATGCGGGTCTAGATCTGGAAATGGAATTCTGTTTATAAATATTTTCATTCCGACAATATGATTTTCAAGTTTGAACGCTAAATCCTTTATCCAATAAATAGCTTGTAAAATTCTAATGAATTTAAAAGATTAAGCATGTCTTTTATAAATAAAATGTATTGTGCGATTAAAACCATTTCTTTGGAAATGCCTGAGTTCAGTAGTGCAATAAACCTTCACAGAAATATTATTTTAAGTGATTCTGAATACGTTTACTGTGTGCTAAGAACGTGATCTAAATATATACAAAAATAAAATTTACCTTAATACTTCTCAATCTCAAGAAGTCACACCGTTTTACCAGCGTTTTACGCTATCATTTGGCTTGCTCGTGTTAACGAAGAGAAACACGGCGAGTGCTCCCATTTTACTTTCAGGTGTCAAATAGAATGGATAAATAATTCAAGTCCTTAAAAGCATCCTAGTGTCGGATTCGCTGGTGATAATTAATTATTTAGAGCAACTATTGCTTGTGCATTTCCACAACACACCAGACATGCGATACGCAATACAACGTGCGACAAAACAAAATGAAAACTTTTCTCGTGATTTCAATTCTTTCTCTCTTGTCATTCAGTTACCCTTCTGATCTTAGTTCAAATTGGATGCAGTGGTGCAAAGAAGGTAGTGCAATGTCCTCCTGAGTGCGGTGCGGATTTGACGATTTATTACTTCCATTCACCTGTCTGCTTCAGAAAGTGTTTTGGTATCACAAGACCGACTTTTGGTAATTTACATTAAACTCGACTACGTAGCCCTCGGTCAGTTAAGAATGAACAAAACGCCCTTTTCATATATATTCCTATAATATTCTCCAAACCCACATTACTCACATATTTAATCAAAGACTTTTCGAAAGCAAACCTTTAGGCAGCGAGGAATAAATTGAAGCCCCGAGCTATTTTGGATGCTTCATTTAACAACCAATCAGAAGGTGGAATGTCATATTTTCAAGGCTTGTGTCGTTTAGAACTGATATAGAAGTGGTTTTAGGTTTTGCCTGATTGTCTAGAAGATTTGCGCTTTAAATTTCATTCAATAGCGTGAGAGTGAGAGTAAAATCATTGAAAAGGGAGAAAAATAACAACGTGTCTGCGGCGGTCGTGTTGTTAACATCAAAGGCTACTCAGTACTGACCAGCCAGACTGTCCATTCACGAAGAAAATTCTACGAAGCCCATTTAGTGCCATGGATATTTTGTGCATTTGTTTGTTTGCCGGGCGTTTTTCTCGACTCTCGTTCCATTTTCCTGGCTTTTCTCCCGACTTTTTTTCTCGACCATTTTCTCGACTTGTCTAGCTCCCGACCTTTTTCTCGACTTTATTACCGACGTTTCCCTCGACTTTTTTCCCGACTTTTCTCTCATCCCGCCTTTTGTCTATACCGCTGACAAATCGTAGATTCAGAAAAGGCGAAAAATGGCTTCGTACGTGAAGCCTCCTCCTCTACCTCCTGTTCTTCCGAGTGGCTTGAGAAGGTGAGGATTACTTTCTCATTAAATTAAGGCTTTGTACATCAGTGGCGGATCCAGGGGGAGGGTCGCGGCGCATACGCATAATGATATAAGATATAAGATAAGATAAGATAAGATAAGCATCATGTTAGTGAGAACAGCAGCAGCATAAACATAGGCACGAGCATAAGAAGAACAAACAAACTTGTTTTTCTTATGTTGTCCTCACTAGGAATCGCCTCGGCATAAGCGTCAGCACAACAAGAACGGACTTTGTTCATTCTTCGCTTATGCTTATCTCCGAGTTATGCTGCGGTGATTGCTAGTGAGGACAACATAAGAAAAACAAGTGTGTTCGTTCTTCTTATGCTCGTGCTTATGTCGTTATGCCTATGCTTATGCGCTAGTGAAAACCATCCTTTATAGGGTACGGGCTTCAGGAAGCGCGTTGCACACCTCAGCCCAAATTGTCGGATATCATCCCTGGGATACATAAGGATATATAACCACCCCCCCCCCCCCCGCCTCCTTATGGGCGAAAATGTTAAGGCTCGAAGGGCTGAAATTTTCTTGCGCCCCATTCTAAATTAAGGCCCGCAAGGCCGGAAACTTTTCGGGCCTCCACCTTAGAAAGAAGATCCGCCACTGCCGGGAATGTAAATTTTCTTTACTTTGAAAATCGGCAATAAGTCCTAGTGCTAATGACATTTTTCTAAGGGATTACAAGCGGTCGAAAGCCGCAATGAATGTAAAGTTCAGACTGTTGATGAACCACGGAGCAGTAGAATAGGTGCCACTTACGCTTGTGGCTTTTTGCTGTAACAGTTAAACCGGGGGAGGTGGGGGAGGTTAACCATTTGTCGCAAAAATTCTCCCAAATTTCTCTTGCTGCCCAAAAAATCCGAATTGCCAAAATTTGAGGGGGGCCTGCGCCCCCACCCCCCCCCCCACCCCCCAAACCCGGCCCGTACGCCTATGACTAGTGTGCCTGTCACCTGTTTTCTAAGAAGGTAGAATCTTATTGGCTAGTTGCATTTTTATTGATTGTTAATTTTATCCTGTATTATATCCTATTGTTTCAAATGTGAATATTAAAAGTAAGGGACATCGGAATAGCTAGTGAGGTTTATCGGAAGAGCTAAAAATGGGAGATGGGAAGAGCTAGCCGGGGATATCGGAAGAGCTAGTGAGGGATATCGGAAGAGCTAGCGAGGGATGTCGGAAGAGCTAGTTAGTGGTTTCGGGAAAGCTAGCCGGGGACATCGGGAGAGCTAGTCAGACTGATCGGAAGATGAGGTCGTATGCAGATGAATGAATAGTTTTTAGCTGGATAAAAGAACAATAATAATAATAATAATAATAACAATAATAATAATAACTTTATTTAAGTGTCAATGTGTGTAGCACTACTGTGCTAATTGGGGACACTGTAAACAAATATTGTAAATGAAACAGAAAGTTGTTAAAAATCCCAATTGGCAGGAGGCAGACCAGTTGGCTATTTACAAAGCGTGGAGGAGTTGAATTCGGGACCACCGAAGACAAATTCACCAATTCACCATCGTAGCGTGGTGATACGATGCCTGCTTCCAGTACATAAAGCGGATAAAGTAGTAGGACCGAGCTTATAAGGTCGACAACGGTACATCAAAAATGGTTGAACGCTGAAACTTTTGATTGTTAGAAGTTATAGAAAATTTACAAATCCAACAAAAAATGAAAGAAAATATTTGAAATTTGAATATTGAATAACTCCTCTTCGTGATGATGACAATGAAGCGAAGTACTAAATTAAAGATTTGTATCCGTAAAGTTTTTTAGCCATAGCCACCGTTTACAAACAACGTTCGTTTTTCCTTACCTCGTAGTTCAACGGCGTTCTTCATGGAACGTTTCAGCGTTAATATCTTTTTTTCTGCTCTTTCTGTACTTTCCCTCCTATGGTCGCCGGCGTAGCTTTAACCTAAAATTAAATAGTCAGAATGATATATAGACAAGAATCACTGCATGTTCGCACGCACGAGTCTCGTTGTTTTATTGACATGGGCAACAGCTTTAAAACACAACGAACATTCACGGGCTCTGGGGAGAATACGCAACTCCATCATTTATCTTTGTGTAAGTAAAAATATTCCACCCTGTAAGTCTATTAGTCAATTTACGGTTTTCGTCTTTAATCCACAAAGATTAATATATATATATCCTCTTCCTGTCTAGCAATTTTGCCCATACATAACGGATAAGCTTCTCTTCAAAGCCTGTACGAGAACAAAAGAACTGGAGATAACGAGATATTTATTTTGTTTCGCTCACTGCGATACTTGCAGTAACATCTGACCACTTCCCAGAGCTATCAAAAAATTTCGTAAACTTACGTTTCTTCTAAGACGATATTTTGATGGATTTATATTCCGAAATTACTGCACAGTTGATGCTTATTTCACATGCTTGGAAAATATACCATGAACTGATGAAAAATTGTTATTTTCTTTTGTTCGTTAAATTGAAAACTTGTCAACCTCCCACGAGTAGGGATTCCTATGAAACCTTCACTTATTGCTAGATTTAACTTCAGCTGGTTAGTCAATAAACCAAGTACAAACCGTAAATATATTGCAAGGTAGGTCGATTGGCCTGTACATTAAATAACGCTTACTAAAAAATGCATGGTGGTTATAGAATAATATATTAACTTTCGCTGGTTTCGCTAATTAAAGTACACTATACTTGTTTAATCAGCTTTCTCATTTTTGTTTCAATTTAAAAACTGTTCTATAGCAGGTTGATTTTATTGAATCTAGTTAGCCAATGTGTATGTTCTGATACCAATATTGTACATGCAAGAGATGTGGGGATTTTTCATTCAACAGATTATATTTTTGGAGTCTGTTGCATGGTTTATACTAACAATATCTATATCTGTAAATATGACGTCATTTTAGAAATTAAAGGTTCCTTTCACCTCTGGTGGGATTATTTGGTTTCTGTTCTTTGTTTATTATTCAAAATTCTTCTCTGGATTAGCTTGCATCCCACGTCAGTGCGTAAATACAAAAATTTCAAACAAGCGCTCTCATTGGTTGAAAACTTGCAACCTCCCCGGGGACGAGTTTGGAAAACTTGTTCAGTGTGTAGACTTTTTAAAACGCGGCTACTGAAGTAAATCGCATTTTGTTGACTGCCTTCAAGTGCTCCTTAGATCAAACTGATAATATGCATTTTAACATTTTCGTATACTATGAAAAGCCATTTTTTAAAACTTTTATTTCCGAGAATTTACGGCCACCTTTACTTAAGGCTCGTTTCGTTTCACGGTTTGAAGGAATAAAATGACTTTTATCGGGAATATTGATTCTTCGCGCACGCGTAGACTCATTTGCCGTCCGAGCGCGAAGCGCAAGGACCGCAAATGACACTACAATGGTGCAAATAAACAATATTCCCGATAAAAGTCATTTTATTGCCATTATTATCAATATGCAAGGCCGAATAATTCGCTCGTTCGTACCTAAACGGTTTTCCCGGGTTGAAAGGTCTAAACTTAACCTGATTGGTCTACCTTGGTCGGATAATGGGGCATGAATGATAAGAAATTGGCGGAGAAAAATCCGTAAGCATGAACCAATCAGAATTCAGGGCTGATAAAGCAAAAGCCTCCCGTCTGGAGTCATTTTCGGCCCGCAGAGCGCCTGTTTTCAAGAGGCTGAAGTGCAATTTGGCAGTGCATGTATATTGATAATGATAAGTATTGGAAATCACAGGAAGAGCAACAAAATCTTTGTTCTTGGTACAATTTTCTATGTTGATAATTATTATAATTTCAACCTGTGTGGAAAAAAAATCATCAGTTTATAACTTGACTCGTGACTCGAACTTGACTCGGGCTTGAACTTGACTCGTGCTACGACCAAACTCTATACAATTCTCGTGCAGGCATGCAAGGTATATGTACGGCTGCCTTGTTGTTATTGTAAACAATAACAGGTATTTCTGTTCCTCAAATCTTTTTTAAATCATTAAATGCTCTCGTTCAGTTATACTTTGAATTTCCAATTACCCGAGGGTGTTTTGAATTCTGCATTGTTACTTGTGTTGTATGCAGTTTGCCGTTCCGTGAATTTATCAATTGACTTTTAATTAGCGGCTGTATAGGGGTGTGGGTCTGGTCAACGACAAAACGAGAAAAAATAAAAAAAAATAAAGTCCGTGCAGAGCAACAGCTGCGCTCGCCGGCGATTTTTCGGTTAAGAAAGAAGATCACTAGCTACACGTTTTAGAGCCCCATGGCTTTATAGACGGGCCTAGTAACGTTAATTCCCGTTGTTGCGTTCATTATTGAAGCGTGACATCCCATATACGATATACGATACTCGGTGTGAATCATAAGGCCAAGGTATGTTTTGTCACATGTCCGTTCTCTATCTAATATTCGTATAATAAACAGGCCAAATAAACATCCCTTTTAAAGGTTTTTCCAAGCGCAGTACAGCTGGAATTATTTTTTCCTGGAAATGACAATTTTGAAAATTTAGGCTAAATCCCACCCTGAACAGTTAAGAAAGACGTATATCCAGTTTCATGTCTAAATATGATTATTTCCATTTCGTTGACGCATATATCAATACGGCTTACATCACCTGCCCTCGCAAAATGACACTGTAAACTCTGAACATTATAGCCTTAGTAACCACGTGTGATCACGTCAGGAACATCGACAGAGGAACATGATTCCCATTTTCACCCATAACTCCAAAATAGAAGAACATGATTCCCATTTTCACCCATAACTCCAAAATAGAGGAACATGATTCCCATTTCCACCCATAACTCCAAAATAGAGGAACATGATTCCCATTTTCACCCATAACTCCAAAATAGAGGAACATGATTCCCATTTCCACCCATAACTCCAAAATAGAGGAACATGATTCCCATTTTCACCCATAACTCCAAAATAGAGGAACATGATTCCCATTTTCACCCATAACTCCAAAATAGAGGAACATGATTCCCATTTCCACCCGTAACTCCAAAATAATTCTGAGCACCAGCTCAGCGACTTCAGCGCCTCACGCTTCTTACACGTTTTTTGTTTTCTTATTGTAAGCATGGCTCGTTTGAAAGAGGAGGCTAAAATGAGTTTAAACTTATTCAATTTTAGACGAGAAAAGCCTACAATATTGTACACGCATGGTTGAGGATGTGCGTGTATTGAAACAAATGTTTTCAGCTAAATCTCAACTCTGCGAGCCTTGGCATGCTTTCAAAAATGGCTCTTGTTAAAGAAAAAACATCGCAAGCGTACTATGTTGAAAATTCTCTCTTTTTTGCTTGAAGCAACCTCAGGGCAATATAACGTATTAAAAAATGATGAAATCGATAAAGAAAGTTTATTTGGTAAACGGTCTGTCAAGCCTGTACAAAATGTTTTAATTAAAATTAACAGCTTTGTCAAGGCAAGATTCACACCAGTTATGAAATTAATGTTACAAGATGTCAAAACAACAGCGCCTGAGCTGAACAAACATCTCTAAATTCGGTCTTAGTCATCGATATAACATTGCAGCCATAAAAATTAGTCCATTTGAAGGTGTTTTGTAGCGGAAATTTAAATATCCCCCACTGTTTAAATGAAAATGTAAGTACGAATTGCTACAATCGATCAACTGGCGGGTTTGTCCTGAAGTTTAATTAAAAGAGGCAAATAAATTTAGCTTGACAGTGGTGATTTTCTTACAATAGACTGGTGATATTGCACACGGTTAATAAAACGAAAATCTCCGGGTGATATTGGCATTCGACGCCAAATATTTCCGGATTTATCAACGAGGAAAAAATTTCATTTTAAGTCCACTAATTTTAATTAGTTAGTATGGAATTGGTAAACCTGTATTTTGTCTTTTTTAAAATTAATTTTACCTAACTTAAGGTGAAAAAAAAAAATAACGCCAATATGTTAAACGAATCTTTTCTTTCTTCAATTCGCTTTTGTGTTGAATTTTAATCTTCAATTTTACGTGCGATGCATTAAAGATATTTATTCTACTGGCTGGTCCATAGTGAATTTTCATTGCATTTTAATTCCCAAAATTTGCTGAACTACATAGACTACTTTTAAAATTGTCCAAGACGTAGTGTTCCAGCAAAATTTGGTTTCGCTTTGCCCCAAAAACCATTCGATTGATCTAAACTTTACTGAGTAAAACATACCTAAATATTAGTTGGCACCGCGGGTGAAATTAATCTTGCTGTAGCTTCGTTTTCGCGTTGCTTGAGACTTCTTATTTTTTAACCGACGAAATATTCTCTCTCAGTAGTCTTTGTTCAAACATCCGGCCAGCTCCAATAACTAACTAAAATAGGAAACTATCGAGTACGGATATATAAATGATAAATTCAAAAAAAAGGCTATTATCGCAGTGGTCGCTGATTGGAAAGCACATACATCGATCGCTTTTAAGGCGCCAGTCATATAATGCACGCAGTTGCTTGCGAGATTTTACATCCATTTTCTTATCGCCTTAGGTCATCTAATCTCTAAAACGTACCGCGGAAATGGTTTCCCCAGTTTACAGCTACAAACTCTACCATTTTCGCTTTTGCGCACGCAACATTTTTGTTTTAATAGCTCAGACCAACCCCGGATAGGCTCCGCAACAGCAGCAAATCGATCAACCAAATAATTCCTTTTAGCTTTGAAAATTGCATTAGATCGTGCAGAACCGTCTATGCGATGCTGGTTGATTCACTTTTTTACGAAACTTCTTAATACTTTTAATCCCTGAAGGAAAATAGTTTTCGCTGCTGAAAGCAGGTGAATTATCCTACAGCCGTACTCAAACAATAGGCAGAAAACCCCTTTTTGGTTAATTTGCTGCATAGCTTTCTTCGAGTCATTCATCTTCTCGGCTTTGTCACTGTATTCATTTCATTTTCAAAGCGGCTGTCATGAAAATATCGCCATAAAAAGGCTTCAGGAATAAAACATGATAATGATAAAAGAGCAGAAGATTATGTGTGACCACCATTAGTCAAATCGCACAGGGGCGACGAAGTTTTTCATCCATTAATTAAGGGGCCAGTAATTAACAAGTTGATTTCATTAAATTTTGCAATGTAATTATCTGTTTTTTTTTTTCGTTCTTACACCATCAAGTCTCGGATTTTGGTCTGTCAAACCTAAACATTCAGAAAGTATAGCTTTCCGAATGTTAAGGAAAAATACTCCCACAATTTTTATCAACAAAAAAATCAGCTACTTACTTCACCAGACCATTAAAATAATTTTGATTGCTGCAATCAAATCATTCTGTCAAAAATTATTGTTATATCGGTCTTGACTTGTACGTAATCATTCACAAATGACCAATCGCGGCGCAACGAATGTCAAAATGTGTACCTGTTGAGGCTTCGTAATAACTCGGTTCATGTTCTTATATAAATTATTTTCATTTGGATTACGTGCAGGTAAGCAATTCAGTTTTGATGATGTAAAAGAATCGATAAACTCTTTAATTGAGTTAACTAATCGCATAAAACAATCCATTCGATAAACTGTGGTTTTTTAAAAAAATATTTCTTCGTAACACTAACCAAACTATGCCAAAATTGGTCATCTCAGAATATAACTGAGATTAAATTCTCGTGGCCGATATTAAAGCTTAGCATATATTTTTCAAGTTTTTCAATTACAATCCTTCTCAGTTCGTCGTTCAAAGCCATCCTCGTTTCTTCACAGATATAATGCTACGTCTTGAGTGTTTTCCAACCATGGTAACCAAGTAACTCCCGTTTTCCTTTCGTTTGCAGGTAATTATTTGCATTACCCTGAAAAATAACTTCATTCATGGTAACTAAGACTCTTTAATGAATCATGAAATGTTGTTGCTGAATTGTACCCTTGGTACAATTAGGTATTTCCCTTTGTTTTATATTCATAATCGTTATTTCCATACACCGGAACAAAAGAATATTACCAAATCTTACTTAGAGTAAAATTGAACCATGACCGAACAATTGGCAATAAGAAATAATAGTCTATAAACAATTTCTCGCTTTGAAACTACTGTGCTCCCTCTTGTCCACCGTCACTCTCAATAATTTCATAGCAGGGAAAATATCTGTTTCTATGACTTCAACATGAAAGGTGATAAATATCATATGACGTCATTTCGCTGTCTCGATTTCTCTCTTCAAGTAAAACTGTATGCTCAGAAGTGCCAATGAAAGTTATTTAGTATACATAATTTTCTATTATAATAAAGTTTTGAAATAACGCACGGTGTGATTGGTTGAAAGAGTGTGCTTTATCAGAGTACAAAGCACGATCATTTGAAAAATGGCGGACCATTTTCTGACTTTTGCTTCGGCATTTTGACAAACACAAACAAAACTATCCATTCGTCTTCGATAAACATGGAATGCATTGTTAACAACAGTAGCGTTAAAACGAATAAAAGTAACTTCTTAAGTTTCCGGCAAATTGCAGACGAAAATACGGCAATCAAGTAGCGAAATATGAAATAAAAGATCTGTTAACCTGTCAAGCGCTTTACTGTCAAGCGCTTTAATAAACGACACTATGTTTGTCACGGAGGTAGATATTACACATTAGAAGTGAAGCAACGAAAGAAACACCAAATAGGCTGTCTGTAGTTTTGAAGACAAGCTTTTCTTTCGTAAAATTGTGTAAACAATAGTCCGATTGAAAAGTTACATGGAGGTTGTGCTCGTTCCTGTAAAAGATAAATTTATGGCGATCTCCGGTCACCTGGTCAACTCAGCGAAGCGATCCTCAAGAGTTACAACACGAGTGATCAGTTAGAAACTTGCTCTGGCTACTCTCCTGTGCATGTTCTGAGTGGAAGCAGTAAAGCCGTCCTTTTAACGCTGTGCCAGTTCGGCAATCGCCTCAAGTAAACTTGCTGCAGTTCGTTCCTGGTAAAAAGATATATCTTAGGATTTCTTTCACGTGGTGACAATAAAAATTAAGCGGGCCCAGCGAATTTTGTTTTTAAAATTTTATGACGTCATGCGAAAACCAAGAATAATATTTAGTTACTTTTATAAGGTTTGCAAGGAAACGATGTCCAAACTATTGTATTTTTGATATTTAATTTTATTGGAATCTCAAAACGAAACATTTTGCAAGTTAACTCTAAAATACCAGTATGTTGCAAATCTTTTGGCTGGGAAAGCCCGTCATGTACTTAGCAGGAGCTATCCTAGGCTCGACAAACCGATCAGAGTGGAGTTGTTTGTTTAATGTCATAACACCCCAAATAATAGGAGCCAAGAAACTTATAATTGTCACATAGTAATATATACGAATGAAGGAGTAAGAAGATTTACATTTTCACGGTATTTTATGTAAAAAATCCATCAAAACGATTATCTGGGCCAGCCGGAATTTTTCAGAATTGATATAACGAGCAAAAAAGTTTCGAACGAAGTTCGGAGCACGTGATATGGCTGTGTCATATTCACGCAACAACTATGCCGTACATTAATTCCTTAAATTCGTTACTGGATTATCTGTTTGTGATTACGCTATACGAAAACGCTCGCGGTTTCGAGAATTATGACGTCATTGATTGGCAATATACTACCATATTACGCGTGGCATAGTCGTGACATTCCTCAGCGAAAGATGTTTATACATATGCAAATAGCTGAAACTGCTAAAAGTTTGACGTCATCATTATACGTTACAATTTTGACGTTATGAACTGGCTATTTTCGTCATTACGAGTGGCACGCTCAAGGCATTCCATAGCAAAACAAGTCCGTAGCGAGGTGGGGGAGAGGGGTGATTGGTGTGCCCGCACCTCCACCCCCGCAGGCTTCGGATGTCCACTTTTTTGTTGACCAACGATTTAAAAAAGGGAATTGATAAAAAATAGAACACTATAGTATAGTTCTGTTCGGATTTTGAACTTTATTTCTATTTTTGTTCCTTTTAAATAGTTGCATTGTTCTCTAAAACTGTAAAATGCATCCATAAAGTACTGTCTCTGCGTCAAAAAAATCAATTTTATATTTCAGTTTGAGTAATATCCACGTAATATCCGGCCTGCAAAAGATGTTTAGGCATGCGTGCAAATGACTGAAAGTGCTGGAAGCTTGACGTTATCAGAACAACGGGGGTGACATATACAACTGAAATCTCAAGCTTCCCGTAATTTAACTTTATTAGTTCAAATTTCCCAAAAAATTCCCAAGTCTCCCGGAGTTCAGGCAATATCTTCAGATTCCCAGAAGCAATTTTGTTTTTCTCCCGAAACAGGTCTTCTTAGTGTTCGTGTTGACACATACTGAGCCTGCTATTTATAGCGGAGCTTCAGCGGCCCGAAGGGCCGCAAAGCGGAACCCCATAACCACAGGAGAAGGACAATATGCATAGAAATAGGAGAACCATGCATTCAAGTTTTCATGGTCGACATGGTCAGTGGCATGGATCGCGGGCGCGTGCGCCAACGACGACGACGAAGTCGCACAAAATGACGGCCATTGGGGTAGCCATGCCTTGTCAATACCTTGTCAGCCTTATCAGCTTACATCCTTGGTATTGCAAGGACATTCATGTTATGCTGGCCAGTATCACATGACCAGATCGCGGGCTCAGATTTAGAACTCATCGAGGTAACGTGTTTTTTAGTTGATCGCTGACCATGCATTGGTTTTGTTTCATTGATCGCGGGCTCAGTCCTATTTTTTTCTTCTGGCAACACTTTTAATTTTTCTTTGGTCATTCTCAGCGGAAATTCTGCAATTGGAGTTGACGTTTTTAATTATTCTTATTTATTTCAGAGAAATTATTAAGAGCCAGCAAAAATACGGAGCTCCGCTTTAGGCTTGGCTAAATCTATATATTACTGGCTAGTCTATCAAGCTAGATAGGCTTAAGCATTATAACATAGGTAGAATGCGTGCAAAAAGGGCTGCAATAAATGCTTCATCTTCCCTGTAACCAACGTACAGGGGCGCACGCCCCCGTTACGAGTAATTTTAAAGCCAGATTCGTAAGAAATTGTGCAAGAATTGTTGCAGCTGGTAAAATTCCTTCCTTAATTAGGAAAGAACGGTATCAAGAAAATCGGCTTATACATCATCGTAATTCATTCATCCACTGGGCTTCATCAAAAACCGATTAACTCTAAGCTGGGATTAAAAGCTAACTTTTGCTCTTTCCTCTCAAACTGCCGAGCAGTCAGTCAGACATCAGGTCCAAGTTGAAAAATGTTGGACTGCAAAAGAATTTGAAAGAAACTACTTATTGAAACGGATACAAACGTCTTTAAGACTCTATTTGTTAATCAATAATCAATCAATCATGATCAACCTTGCTTTGAGAAACCGGTCCTTGATGAACAGCAAAATTTTATCCGGTTATTTGACAATTTCCATACAAATTCTTAACATGCTCAGGCGCTCGTGACATGAGCATGATGTTAGATGCTGTGTGTTATCAAGCAGGCAATTGACAGGGACTGAACAGTTTGGAAGTACTTAGTATCTAAATTCAAAGTTTAAAATTCAATTAGAAAATCTTCAGTAAGACATTTAGCTACATTTACTTGATCTTTTGACATTGTCTATTTTAGTCGCGCGTGCAATATCCAATAGTAGACTTATTATCCAACTCCATTTCTGTACAGCCACTCTTGGACACCGGTTAAGGGATATTGATGGTCCTGTTTTCCCTCTGAATGATCGAGAAAAACGGTCATGATTTCAAAAAGACGACAATGAGTGATAATTATCTTATTACACATTTTAATGTGGAAACGCACTGTATGTTTTCAGCCGACTTTTCCGTCTTTGTGTTTTGACTCTATGATTGACGCAGCCCCCGGGTCACCTGAAAGTGCTGCAAACGCACGTAGAAATGTAGTGCGATGCTAACAACGTTAATATAACTCTTAATTAAGTACACCATTTCCTCCTGACAAGAATTGGAAAAAATATAATATGATAGCGGATTGAATTGGTCATTGCAGTAAGTCATTTAGGACAGGAAAATTGATTGGCCAGTGCAACCCTTGTTGAAGAATGATCTCATCATCGTATTGATCTCGATTATCACACTAAAAATACCTCCACTGTGAGATGAAGTTTTAAGCAGTGTTCTCAATTCTCGGAAATCAATTGTAGCATTTCGAGCATGTAAAACGTTCACTTGGAAGCCAAGGGGGCAAGCAACTTCTGAATACATATGAAGGTATACCCTTTCTATTTTTCTTAGATTATTTACTACTGAATGATAATATTTTTTGTCTACCTTTGCAAATTACTTGTCAATTGCAAAGTCAGAGCACAGACAGAACTACGGTAGCTGAATAAAACTCCCTTTTTTGAAAGAGGATCCGGACCCGATAGCACCTAATGGCAGCGTAACGTTTGAAGTCGCTTGACGCGGAAGTAAATGGGTATTTTTATAAAAGCTCTTTTAAGATTATGTTTTTGTTGTTTCAATTTTGCGGCTTGCCCTCGCTTTGCAGTACAGCACAGCCAGTCAATAGCGGCACATGAATTGTAACTGACTTGAACATTGTTAATTGCATTAGATTAGGTGAGCCCCCAAGGAGTACTCGCATTTGTTTCTTGGCGGCTTGAATGACTCTTGTTAACACGATAATGATGCAGCAACTTTGCACCTTGAGCACGAAAGCTGAAAAGCCACAGTGAATCAGCCATAAAGATCGCTAAGTCGAAAAATAAGTAAGCGTAGAATCGGTTAACCATTTCGTCCATTCAAATTCTAATGACATGTATCGATAAATCCAGTGGCCGGTTTTGGCGCATGTCAGAAACAAGTTAGCATGACGAAATAGAACAATTAACAACAAGTACACGTTTAAATGTTTTCTTGCTGACTCAAACATCAGAAACGGCCAGTAGAATAAATCAAAAACAGAAAAAGTGGTGAAGACGTAAAACAAGCAAGGCTTACTTCTCAAATATCTTTTTCTTAGAACGCCCTCGAATTTTCTAGTCTTATTACTCACTTCGTCGTGGGATGACATGGTGTCATTTTTAATTGTGGTAATTATATACCGGGATCCCAGTATATATGCTTAAGTTATTGTTTTAAGTCACTCAACGACAGCGGATCTTCACTTGGCCTGAGTAGGCGGGTATAAAAGAGCAACAAACAACATATTTGTTCATTCAGCAGCGGTGGCAGCGATTCGCAGCCAAGCATTGCTGAGATTATTAAATGCTGAGATGTTTTGGGATATCCAGGTCTTGCAGAGGTTCATGGTCTATTCTACGCTCGTTCTCGTCTTCACTGTGGGATGGATGTTAAAAATCCTCCCATTTTTCAAGTCTGCCGTCAGCATCGCAATGTGCAAAATGACAGACACTTCCTTGCCAACCGAAATTTACTGGGATTCGCTGTTTACCTGGAAAATGCTTCAGAACGTATACAATTGCCTCCTTGCTGACTTGAACAAGAGAGTCAAACTGCATAGCAAAGCTTACAACTCTCCTGTCGTATCGCTTGATGGAAAACGTTGCTACAGACTTTTGGACTTTGAAAGGGGCAGCCGACCATTGGTGCTAAATTTCGGTAGCTCAACCTGTCCGGTGTTTATGAAGATGCTGAAAAGGTACCAACAGTTAGCAAATGAGTTTTTAGAGGTGGCTGATTTTGTTGTGGTGTATATCGAAGAAGCACATCCGGTGGATGGCTGGGCATTCAAGGTGAAAACAAAATGCTTTCCTTTTCTTCTATGTGCAACTGATTGTGTTTGTGTGTAGATGACGTTTTGAAAATCAGTGCAATTTGAATTATTTGTCGTCCTCCCTTTCACATAGATTGTTGTTTGTTGTTGTTCGGTCAAACTTGGAGTTGTGCCACAAACTCGATGAAACTCCAGACATTTTGACAAGAATGACTTTTCCGTTTTTTTCGTAGGGAATTAGCGATATCCCAAAGCACCGTACACAAAATGAAAGATGTAAAGCCGCTCAGAAAATGGCTGCAACCATGGACCTTTCCAGTTGCACTGTAGCAGTGGACACCATGCTAAACGCAGCAAATATCGCCTATGGTGCCGTGCCGATACGGTTATACGTCGTCCAAAACGACACAATCGTTTATGAGGGTGGCGCGGGACCCATGAAATACCGAATGCAAGATGTCAAGACTTGGTTGCAGCATTACCAAGCAAATTTATTACAGCAATGACATTCACTGCTGCGACAAAACAGAGGAATTTCGTCGTTTGTAGAGGAGAAACCACCGACTTTGACTAATTCGTAAGCTGTCCAACGCAAGAACATTATTTAGCTTAGGCGCTTAAAAGAAAAACGGATCCTCGGTATATAAACAATCTTGGCCTTGCCCTTCCGGCTATAGGCACAAGCTGTGATCGAAATCCTGGATCAAGGGTGGCGAACTTGAAAATGATCGTTCATCTTTTTGTAACATACAAATTGAAACTTCAAAAATGTAAGGGAGGCTCGCATACTCAAGCATGTTCAAGTTGATACTCATTGGATTACTTGAACGACCTGAAAGATTATATCTCCGCATCCCCAAGAAATATTTATTACTGATAACGTGCAATGCCAATATTTGCATCAACACTTTGTAAAGTCTGAAAGAACGGAAGATTGGATTAGCATCGTTTGCGTACCATACATCTTTGTAAAAAAAAGAATTAAAATAACATATCTTTTTTGATGCATATCAGCTGGAAAATATCCTACAGCTTGATCCATAATATCTGTCACTTATATCTTGTACGCATGTACATAGTTTTCATGGTTCTCCGTTTTCTCGTGGTTTTTGACATATTGATATCCTGTCATTGTCTGAAAAAAAAACCGATTCGCATGATATTTAATTTGTAGATATATGAAGCTTCGGTATATTTTGTTATGTATTAAGATCAACGGACTAGGCGAAAATCTGACAATTTTTGTTCACTCTGTGTCAGATTTTCTAAATAAAGGAATATCTGTATGCAATTATGAGGAGGAGTAATTTTTGTGTGGGCGATTCAGTGGTCAGGCTGGTCAGGGCAACCCTTTGACTAATGCGAAATCTTTGACCAGGAGGAAATGAAGTGGGCGTAGCTCCATCTAATAACCCACGGGTTCGATGAAAACAAGGAGTACGGCGCGGTAGAAAAAGCGAAGTGTAGAAAATGAGGAGTTTGGAAGATGCGGAGTGTGGAAAGTGCATTTAATACACCCCTCATTCACCACACTCCGCATTTCCTACACTCCTCATTTTCTACACTCCTCATTTTCTACACTCCTCATTTTTTACACTCCTCATTTTCTACACTCCTCATTTTCCACACTCCTCATTTTCTTCACTCCGAATTCCTCGTTTTCCACCCAACCTGACCAACGCATGATATTGTCATCTCAATTAAGCCAACAGGAAGCTTTATGATGGGTTAGTTCTAACAAAGATTTTGCGATTTTCTGATTAACACATTTTGAGACTGATTCAGGTCCAAGCTATGAGAGAGGACAATATTTGTAAGCTCGAGATCCATCAGGTTTCGTGGTCAAACAAGGTCATTAACTATTTTTTTTGTACAAAATACTACGGAACTGTTAACGGAAGATGTGTGTTAGACTTGAGATCCACAAATATTCTTAAAATCTTTGTGATAAAGTAATATAGGCTGTTTCCATTAGTTGCGTATCCTTTGATGCATAACATTTGTTGACCGTTGTTTTGTTGTGGACTAGAAACAAGACTGTAGACAATAGTATTCCTTCTTGGACATCTCTGAACACACATTTTATTTAATCCCATTTGTAGTATTGGCTTACGAATAAGTTATTGCCTAGGCGAAAAGATCTACTAGATTTTCACCAAACAATATCTTAGACCAGTATCTACATTCCTGCTGCTTAATCGAGTTTATCGTGCTAAAATAATTATCTGGAATATGCCTGATCTGTGCACGGGAGGTGGAAAAAAAACATTTGCGATGTCTGCCTTGCCTCTGTGGTCTTATAATTTGTTACAACTTCTCTTATTACAATTCAACTTCTCTAAGTTTCTCATCTTCTTTTTCAGGGCTGTTATTGGCCGTTCCACAAAAGCGCTGGATTAGACTAAGTTATTTTGAAATCGCGAAAGAAAACTATGGTAAGATTACAGTGTATCATACCCTATCATCTAATGAAACACCTTTAGATACTGGCTTTCTCCAGTTGTTGTCTAATTACCGAATGAAAACAGTTCGAAGGAAGAAAGGGCATCTCGTTTATTGATCAGAGTAACGCCCCTTGCGTAGCTCAATACCAATGTAAATATCTTAAAACAAAATTTGCTCAAGTGTTTGGTATAGTATTGAAGCGGTCAGTAATCAAAACCAGAGATGCCGTCCAATGACAACTTTGAGCTATTCCCGGGTCTATTAAATATTCTTTTTGCAGCGTGATTAGGTCACCTTCATTCCAACGAATCAGCATACCAACACACAGATATATTACCGTGTCTAAAGAACGATTTCTTTGTTATATAACTATTGTTTGCCTAACACTAGGAATTAAGCAATTACTCTATCGGCCGAATGGAGATATACATTCCTTTGCGATGCCAACAAATTATTGCTTTGGAAATTTAGGGCAAAACGAGACTTCAGAGAGATTGGGGGCAAAAAAGAATTTGGTAAAAAAAGGTGACTGAAAATGACTTAAGCTTTCGTGAGTGAGACGGTGCAACTGGAAGACTGTTTTATTAGGAGCTTTGTCAGTACTAAGAGTATTACCTTTCCCTATTTATCTGTAATCCTGTAATAAAGCACATCAATTGCATGTCTAGCCGAGTTTCAACGGGACTCCGTGGCCCGTGCAATGGGGCCACCTTTTACTGAGCTGTCAGTTGGTGTGGAATTGAGTAATCGCTCCGGCTTCGATTCGTTAGCTGGGCGGAGAGTTGATTTTAGGTCTGGCTCCACCCACGAATGTACCACTGTACTACACTGTCTACAGTGCAACCCAAACCCAACCCTCAGTCCTAGGAAAATGAAAGTTGCATGTTTCAAGAAATAGGGAGTCAGTAAAATTGCTACTTTTGATTCGAGTTGTCCCGAGGTTTGAGAAATTGGGATTCCGAGTGCATCTTTTATGCATGCCCAGGCCTGTTTATATTGTATTCAAGTTTTTAATTTTATTATTTACTATTACAGTAAATGTAAAAAGCGGCTGCGTGTGTGAAATATAACGATGTGAAGGAATTTCTTAGTGGATCAGAGCAAAGCTGTTTGACAATAACGTTGTATAAGTACTATAATCTCGGGCAAATCACAAGTTTCTTAATCCAACAAAGGTTGCTTTAAGGCCAGTGTTGGTATGCCAAAGCGAGGAACACGGAATCTTTCGACATTACTGACTAAATCACAAACATCAGCTCAACTCAAATAAGCACCGAGATATAAGGCATATATAACATAAGGTTGTAATAACGCGTATACGTAACTGAAATGTTTTACTGAAAGATGTTTTTATTCCTCAGTGGACTAAGTCCATTAACTAACTTTTCTTTCAGCTTCAAGTTCCTAAAATCTCAAGCTAATTTCGTTGTTTGGTTCACACAAAAGCCGTTTTAAACCACCCTGCCTTAGACCTTCTTTGAAGAAGCAATATTCCGCGACTTAACTTAGTGGCAGTTTAGTGAACTAAAGACAAACGAGGGAGCGCTGATCTTTATTAATGGATAGTTCACTATGTCAATATCTTGATATTTATAAATTTTAAAGGACTAAATTTTTCTCTGATGATGAGAGATATCAAATAGCTTGGGAAACTTACGGATTCGTGATCATTATACATGAAACCCTCTACAATAATGACTAATCCTCACGTACTAAGCGTGAAAACAACAGTAAGCGTGAAACAAAAGCTGTACAAAAGATGGAAAATAAAGAACGACTGAAGACAAAGTTCAGCGGACGTGATCCATTAACTGAGATTTTGTGCGCTGAGCAATGCTGTGTACGTGCATGTATGAAGGTTTTAAAGGACCTATGCCACAATATTTCGTCTTTATTTCTGATGGGCGAGAATTGTTTTTAAAACTGTGAGGGAAACTAAAAAATGAACATTTTCTCATCACCGGAGAAACAGGGGCAGATAGTGGGGGCTAGGGAAGTCGAAAGTGCGGGGAAGGGCAATCGGCGAAAAAATGTTGGAACGAAATCGAAGAGCCCCTGGTAGAAAGAGTCTCACTAGGCCAGTTTCAAACAGCTCTCTGAACGATGCCTCCTGTGATTGGATATAAAACATCCTTTGTATTACTCTGCCCAATCGGTGAACCGTAATTTCCAGTCACATTCTTGTGTTCTTACACGGCAGTATCAGCCATACTTTCACTTCAACTTACATCTGTACATCAGGGAGCTCAAATACTCGGGAAATTATTTTAAGGATGAATTTTGTTTTTCTCCCGAAACAGGCCTTCGTAGAGTTGTGACATCCCCCGTGATTTTGGTCCTGCCTGTTTCGTCTTAGTTCTGGACTTAATCTGTTTAGATTTTTTTTCCTGTTTTCTTATGTGACTCACCCACATATAGCTTCCTTGAATGCGTTAAGATAATTTACATTTTTTTCATTGCCACGGTTTTCATTATGCATTGTTTTCTTGTTTGGTTGGTGCGAGATGTTTTTGTAAATGTACCAAGAATAAGAAACTCGCCAAATGAACCATTTACTCTCCAACTACTCTACCCACTGGATCAAGTCCTCATTCAGTCTTAAACTGCCAACTGAAATATATATCAAAAGGCGATAAGAACTATGGAGTTAATTAATAGCAGCGGGTTAATGGCTTGAACAAATCAACCTGCCAATAACATTTTTACAAAACACCTAAGGTATAAAGGCCGTGATTTCTAGGGCCTTGCATGGTTTCTTTCTAGCGTAGCGTGTCTTTTCCACTCATTACTTTTAAAATACAGGGTTGATTCTTTGTTCGAAGATTCCTTCGTACACGAACTACCCACCATTGACGTCATAAGAACCTACACTACCACGAAATCAGGCTAACCTATAAACACAGCAACACGAGATGTGGTGTTTTTCAGTCACAATCTGGTTTTAAACCTTTCTAGTGCTTTCTGTAGTTAGGAAATAACTCCTATAGTTGGTAATATAGCTCGCAAATAAACTTGGGTTGTGCTCCAGACAAGACTTGCTTTCATAACCAATCACGTAATCAAGAAGTTAAAGGGTAAAATAGAAAATTACATCATTATTAAATGCTAATTTTCGCCATTGGGCCTACCATGACTCATCTTTGAGCAATGAAGATGAACTACAAATTTACGTACGTACAATGTGCATTTTAAGTATTGGAAGCCTCTGTTAGGCGAAAACCTCGTTTAAAGATAGTTTTAGAGCTGCGACGTTTGTCCAATGTTTTTGAGCACAATATCTCTAGACAATTGCAGCTCGATGTAGTACTCTAAAACAAATTCATTCGGTCACGGTTTGCAAGAAAACAGTTCCTTCGTGTTCAGTTTCTCGTTTAAAGAATATTCGTGATATCATAAAGATATAAACTCAAGAAAGTTTTTAATGCAGCCTTCTGTCATCTACAATGTTTACATGGCATCACGAACTCTTTATTTGTCACAAAAGACACGTGTTGGAAAGAAAAAGATCGTTTAACACCATGGCAACAAAGATATGAAAAGCAATGTTGAAAAACAAGTTAAATGGTCGGCTCTAAACGGATATTTTTACCTGGAAATACGAACTCCAGTAAGTCCTTTTTAAGAAAATATTTTGGATTCTTTGCGCATTTTGATGGCTGTTTTGCAAAACCAGCCAAAAATGTCCCCAAGGGATAATTTCCCGGATCAGTCAGTCGCTTCACACTTATAATTCCTTTGAAGTATTGTGGACGATGTAAGCTCTTGCATGCTGTGCACACAATCTTTATTTCCAACACGAACGGTTTTATGCCTCAAAAAATATAAATGGTGACCAGTTTTCCAAACAAGGATCTAATGTCCTGCTTTACTGTGAAGTACTCTTCAAATTCCGAGACTTAATAGCCGGAAATAGTTTCAACGCACCAGAAAATGCATTGCCTGTTTTCCTTGGCGCGGACTGGATATTAACCTGCTGTAGACAAAAGGCCTCTAGATCTATTTGCTTAAAATTCAAGTTTGGCCACGATATTTTGTTCTCAAAATTTAAGCTGTAAAAGAAAGTACACCCTATGACCAGACGACCAAAACAGGATGTCGACTCAGTACAAATATGGAATTCCGCTGATAACGTTCAAATATGTGTCTCAGGGTTTGCTATTTCCTGTAGAATCCAAAGATTGGCATTACAGTAATGTAATATTGATTGTTTAAGATAATCAATGAAGCAAGAATGCAACTCAAACGGATTTTAGGAGAATTGAGCAATTTATTGTTTTTGTGCATTCAGTGGGACGAAATTACATGAATCACGTATCAACATGTTATGTTAAGAAAACGTCGTGAGGGTCGTTAAGGCAGTCATTCCTAACCAGGAGATCGTGGTGTCAACATGTTTGTCCAGACCATCCAAGCCGTGCAAATGTTCGCAGTATACACCATCTTACTGCTGTTTTTCTCAGTTGGGGCGTTGTTGAAATCCATCCCTGCTTTCCGGGATTTAATTATCCGAGCCTTTGATGCCATTACCAAAGTAAAGTTACCGGTTACTTCATACTGGGACTCTTTGTTCACTGATCAGATGTTCCAGAATGTGTGGCACAGCGTAGCTTTGGACCTTAACAAGAAGATAAAGCAAGGTTGTGAAGCCCCAAACAGCCCGGTGGTGTCACTGACTGGAAAAGACTGTTTTCCGTTATTACATTTGGCCAAAGCTGGGCGGCCCCTTGTTTTAAACTTTGGTAGCTTGACCTGCCCAATATTTATGAGGCAATTAAACGAGTTTCAAAAAATGGTCAACCAATTCAGTCACATCGCGGATTTTTGTGTAGTTTACATCGAGGAAGCGCATCCTTCAGATGGATGGGCATTAAAAGTAAGTTGGTATTTTTATATTTTTTTAAACTGAGATGAAAACAAAAACGCTGTCGCTACATATCAACATAAGCTTCTATTTAAAATCCTGAAGAACAATTTTTCTCATGATTACAGTAATTGGGATCGGTAAAAAGTCGTCATTCGTATAATACTATAACTGATTAGGTGACTAATAGGGTTTTGGCTCCATCATTTACTCGTCCACGATTGTCAGCGAGAAGCTTACTCCAGGCATACTCTGGAGTTGTGCCTCAGCATTCCTCCTAGTCTCCCGGTGAAAATATGGCAATACATTTTCAATTTTTTCTTTTAGTTTTTGTTAAAAAGTGCAATTTACCTCTTTCTATAGGACAACTATGCTATCAGAACACACAGAACGCAAAGCGAAAGATGCCGTGCAGCTCGTGAATTGGCGCGACAAGTTCCCAGATGCCCAGTGGTAGTAGACACAATGCTTGACACGGCAAACGTGGCTTTTGGTGCTCTTCCCATTCGTTTGCACATCGTTCAGAACAGAAGGGTTGTTTACGTGGGAGGACCAGGGCCTGTGGGATACAATATGGGAGGAGTGGGAGAGTGGCTGGAAAATTACCACACCTTAAAATCACCACAAGTCAATTGAACGCCAGGGATGCACCAATCATGAAGTCATTCCCACAAACACATTTATCAGGCCGACATGGTTTCAATGGGAAAGCCATCACGGAACTTTCTCCTGTGACGCAACTTCAAGAAGCCAACATCTTTGAAAACCTGAGACGCCATTTTAAAATGAACTTGCTTCTACCAAGTCATTAGAATACTTTCGTGCGTGGGACGTTTCTCAAACTGGACGCTGTTAGACTTTGAAAACGGCATACGAAACGAGAGATTCAATAGACGACAAATTTCTTGAACTTGACTTGCCCACTTGCTTAGCTTATCAAATATAGCTAATTTTGTGCGTTTCTTGGTATATAGGAGCGATGGAAATTAATCATGTGTTAGCTATTCCGAAGTAGTTAAATATAATGTAACAGTGAAAGCATTAGTAGCAGAGTCGTGTAGAGTGAAGAGATTATAAATGTACATAAATATATATATCTATAACTGACATTTTTCATTAAAACGTATAAACATACATTTATTTTTTATTAGTATTGCCATCGTACGGCGGCGATTCAAAAAAGTTTAAAAGCAAAGGCCATGTTGGGCCTTATTGTATAGGTGTAAACGCTCATTAAAGTCCCTTATATTGGTCGGTAAAAACATCTGAGTCTTACATACCACAAGAAAAACCCTCTTCGCGAACACAAGCGAAAACACTTTGTTGTCAAGGTGTTATTAGGTGGTGTAAGATACCGACGATCCTTTGTTAGAATTGTTAACCCCCACTCAGGCTGAAGCCTCTCTCAGTCTTGTAATAGACATCATTCTCGTCCCCATAGCCCTTTTAGTTTCTCTTAGCTGGCAGGGCCTTGGCACGAAAAACGAAGGGCTCTGGGGACATACGATTTTCAAAAAAATGCGAATTCTTTTTATTGGCTGTTGAGAACAAAGAAATCTTAAACGGAAGTCAAAATGTTCGCCGGCCGCCATATTACAACACACACCATGTCCGGAAGTCCTAGAATCTCGGACTAGAAATCGTATGTCTCCAGAGCCCTTCGTTTCTCGTGCCAAGGTCCCGCCGGCTAAAAGAAACGAAAAGGGCTATGGGGACGAGAATGAATAGACATTTGAATAGCACCTCGACAGCAGAGTCAATAATATCAGGTGAAGATTAATTTTTCTCGCAAGACTACAGTCGTGAACAACAATTAAAAATAAATAAAGCACTTTACTTGTGTCTATGTATTTAGCACTAGCTGTGCTAATTTTGGACACTGTAAATACGGAAACAAATATTACAAATGAAACAGAAAGTTGTCAAAAATCCCAGCGAAAAATCCCATCAATGTCCTTGATTGTTTACCCAGCAATCCTTTCGGTACAGTAGTTCTTGAAGAGCATGCTCGCCCATCCGCTGGGTGACTGTTTTGAAGTGACGAGCTTGTTTCAAGACAATATAAATAACCTAAAGCTAAACAGGTGGCCATGTTTGCTGGGTCATTTCTGGCATTCGAAAGCAGTTTAAAATATTATCTACATAAGGTTATGTATCAACAAATTTGAGTGAAGGATGGCAAGAGGAGGGAAGACGAGGAAAGAGAGAGGAGAGGACGGAAAGCGGTGGAGAGGGAAATTATAAAAATACGACAAGTTGGGCATCCTACAGAAAAAGGCACTAAAAGGCTGAGGCGAGAGCTGTAAAAGGTACAACACGCGGGACGATCAGGCAACCCTCAAGTCTTTAAAAGAAGCTAAGTTTGTTTTCCTCCTCAAAACGAAAGTTGCGGTCACTCCAACACAACATTTAGATAATAATATAATAGTCATTTATTTACCCTGTGAGATTATTCAATTTGTACAATGATTTTGCATCTCAAAATAAACTCCCTCGCGATTTCAATCACTTTTTGTTTCTAATCGTTTTTTAAATAATTTATAATCCCTACCTTTTTAGAATAGAATAAATGTATTATTTGTCTTCAAATAAAATTTCATACGACAATTTCGCCTTTAAGGTAGCTTACGAGTACAAGTACAGCGATAAGAGGCTAGGAACATGGAATCGAGGGTACTGGTTTGAATTTTGAATTCAAGATGGCGTCTTCAGCTAATGTCGTATTTATTGATCGTCGTATAATGATGTCGCGTTCTTAATCTCATTGACACAGAATTTTTTTTTCAGCAGCCCTCCTCCTCCCCATTCCTGCCTATTGCTTGTTCTATGGTTTGTATTTTTCTGGAAGTTGATTGCCCCCACCCTCGCCGGCAATGACATGTTTAATGAAAGTTTGAGTATTGGATTTTCAGAGTTTAATTAAGCGGCTATGTGCAAAATTTCACATAGCCATTTTTCTCCATCATGTTTGTATTGCCTTTTCGAACAGAGCACAGCACATATTTCATTCTGATTAAGGTTTTTCTTTTTGTGGGTAAATTGAAGCATAAATAGCCTTTTTTGGGCACCAATTACATCAAGCGCAAACTTTAACATTCCACTGTTTAATGATACGCTCTCTGTGTGTACCGACTGCTCTACCGGCAGTATTTTGAAAAATTTCTTCTTTCCCCTTCTTTACAACGAAGAATCCGTTGTCTCCGAACACTCACTCCGTGGAGATGTCAAACTCTCATGTTCACGCTTAATGAGCATCATTTCCAGCAAAACATCTTCATCTTCCTCTTCCTCCAAGATTGAGACCTTCCTGAATTTGCTCTGCAAGCTTACTATCTTTCTGTTCAATATATTGTAGTGGTTTTTTGTACTTAGGACTCTGTGGTCATTTTCCTCGTCACTGGAATCATCCGCGTACCATTTCTCGTCTTTTTCAGGGCTCACGGCAGAGAGCAAGTTCACTCCTAGGATCGCCTTCAACCGCTTTAGTATAAACTCTGCAAGTTCTGGGTCCGTTTCAGCATTGTCTAATTCTGATTCTCTACTCTCAAAGGCGGCGTTTATTATGGAAACGAACATGTTAAGAAGGATTAGTTCCATTAGAATACTGTAACAGAAAAACAAGCCTGGTCCAATGACTCGGTCCACTTGCTGTAAATCATGAAAATAGGACGCGCCGAGGAGGGCATTCAGCATCGCCTGGGATGCCGATGGAAGAGAAATGAAATCTTGCAAATGTGTTCCGAATGAGATGTGGGACACAATTACAAAAGGGATAAACCAAAACTGAAACTGAACCATGAAAAGCAGTAGTTCCTTTCGCATGTTGGAAAACGTTTGATTTAGAAGTTTGATGTAGTTGTTGTACCTTAACAGGTACATAAACTTGATGGTTGTAAGAAATACAACAAACGCTATCATGTGTGTATCAATCTCGTTCCACGTGAGTAGCAGCGAAAAGCTGACAAAAACAAAGGGATTCTCGCTGAGGTCTTTCATGGTCGCGTTTATACTTATCATCTTGACGAAATACAAAGCAATGGAAACAAGAGCGAAGAGGACCTGGAGCAGATCTACCAAATTCCAAAATTTCTTGAAAAATGCCAACCTCTGATGGTACAGCCTTTTGATAACTTTGTAAAGTAAGAACAAGATAACCAAAGCGATGATAAGTTCCGCAGCTAACGCCACGTTAGCAAGCTCACCTACGTATCTATAAACGCGTATGGTATCAATTCTACGGAATGTCACCACTCCCCCGGTTGGCATGGCTTCAACCAATAGCGAGATAACGCTGAACAAGTTCACTTGGGCGTTATAAACCGTAAGCTCTACGAATACACCACGCGTCCGTCGATCAAGCCATTTGTGATGTGCGAGTTCTGTGATTACCTTCTGCGCCTTAGCCGGGAAATAACCAAGCTCTCCCACATACCCTCCCCCTGAGTACATGGTTGTTGTGCCCCACAGTGGAACGCCTTTGAGATCCGCAGCTGTTTGATACCGCCAGGGCCTGGGGCATATGTCATGTGATATATTTGCAACCGGTATGTTTGAAGGACCAGGTACCCACTCAAGTTGATATATGTTGGTGTCTTCATTCTCAAAGGTATACGGTCCATAACAACCTTTTGCTAAATATCTGATAAATGGAATGTCACTGCAGGTGTCTGGAAAAAAAAAATTTCAGAATATGAGTACATGGGCGGATCGGGGGGGGGGGGGGGTGATTTGGGTCGCTAGCTATATAACCACCCCCCATTTTGACTCCTCGACTCAAAAGTAACGAAGAAATCTATTTATTTTCTACTTTAAATTTGTAACAGAGTATTTCTATTTATTTGCTTTTTATTGTGTGTATCCACCATCCCCCCTCCCCTGTAAAATATTCCTAGATCCGCCACTGGAGTTCGTGTTTTTAATAGATTTCATTTGCAAGTACTTAAACGGTTCAAACTTTTTCTTCCCGATGTTGATCGCAAAACATTAATTTTATTTAATTTTTCTTCGTTTAATTTTAGTTTAAATGCCTCAGAAAATAGAGAAATTGGAAAGCAGTAATCAACTTTTGGGATACTGTTTCGTTTTACCAAAAAGAACTAGTGCTAAAACAAATGTATGGAAATTTAAAAAAAACGGTCAATTGCTATATCAAGCGTTATATATTTGTACGGCTATCATGTACCCCGGCATGACGACTTCAAACAGCTGTTTTCACCAAATTGTAGTTTATGTCGAAAACACGATCGTCCGGTCCGCGCCTATACATTATCAAGAATTATGGACTTCTGACTTTACTTCTTACCATTCAAAACCCTTAGCTGTCTAAGACGCGCCATCCCAACAAGAGCCGAAGTCCGGTCAGTTAACAGTCCATCTTCTGAGTCTGTAGCAGGCATTCCATTGTACCACGGACCAACGAAAATATTTGGAATGAAAGCATACAGAACCCAGCCATAGATGTCGTTAAAATGGGTAACCTGAAGAGAGAGCAGATATACCAATAGAAATCGGGGTTATTAACTTATTATCCCTTATTATTAAAATCCAGATCATTGGATAATGCAATTCAAATTGGCTTAATTAGCCATAATGGTATATATAGACAATAGCCTTCAGTTGGTGCGGAAATATTCTCGGATATTTGTCCGGGAACATTAGCTGTAGTTCCGAGACGCAAACAGTTTTCCGAGAGCGAAGCTCAAGCAAAACTGCCGTGAGATTCAAGGAACAGATCATGTCCAAGGACAAATATTCGAGCATGTTTCTGTGCCAAAATAGTTAAGTTCAAAAAAGCCTCAAAAGAATTTAGAAGTTTAAAAAATTGTGATGGGAAGAAACGTAATTACTTACGATTTCATTGTCTATGCATTTTAGTTAAATTCCTCTTTATGTAGTCCAATAGAAAGAAACTTGATAATTAATATAAACGACTCACCGATAACGAAAATTTATTCTCCAGATGTTTAGTCATCTCATACGCGATTGGATCGCGGTGTCCATAGGCCACAATAATTAAAAGAAGAAGAAACAGAGAATAGAACAAAACATCTGCCATGACCTCTGACGACTTTATATCTTTCATCCTTTTCAACTTTGCCTTTTCCAGCGTATTTTTCTGCAGTGGTAGTGAATCATCCCCTGAGATGTTTTCGTCTAACTGGACCTCGGTCGAGCGGGCACCATTTTTATCACTGTCTACTGTCCTTGCTTTTTTCTGCGTTTTAAATCGTCGGTGTTTTTCTCGCCGCTGCATGGAGAATTTCAGGACGAAAGCCAACAACGCCGAAAAGAGGGCAACTTTCACTGGTTGAGATATTGCAGCATCTTGGATGAAAGAAACAAAGAAGGACAGGAGCCACTGTTCTGATCTTTCACTCCCCCATTGGAGAGAGTAGAGCAAGGTGAAGAATGCTGAGACAAACACCGACACGAAACACAATATCCAAGCCAGGTAATAAAAACAACAATAGAAAAATTTCTTCGTCTTCTCGCTGGAGTTTTGAGTATCATCTGTCTTGAAGTCGAAAGTACTCTTCGACCTAGAGATGATGGTGGACATACTGCTTGCGAAGTTTCCTTGGTATGCCATTGGATAGTATTTTTGTGCAGAATGCCTTCGTCCGAATCTTCGACTAAAGATCGTTGGCACCGTCTTAGTAAGCGAAGATTTTTGTTTCTCCTCCCCTGTTGCAAGCAAAGTCGCAGTAGATGATTTACGAAATAACTGAGTTATGGCCAAGTTGAGGGGAAATATGATTAAACTGCTTTGGATTCCTATCATTAGTTGACGCATGCTGATCTTCAGAGGACCGAGATAAAATACGGGAGAAGTGTCAACATCACCTCTATCATAAAACATGGCGTTTGCGATCATGGTGCAAAACAAAATCGACAGACAGCACGAAGCGCGCTGCACGCGAGAAAAATGGCTTTGCGGTGGCTTCGCGGCTACAGAAATCCACAGATGCTCGTCATAAAGACCATCTGCACTGTTTGACAGAAACAAATGCTTATAATTTGCTATTTCGTTGATGTTTGCAACATAAATAACTTTTTCCGTTCTGCCATCATCACTTTCAACTGCCAACCACTCTCCACACATAAAGTTCCATTTTTCGTCGCTGAGTGTGTCCCGGATAACCACGTGATCGAGGTTCCACGAGGGATTGTCTCCTCCATTGTCATGCCAAATATGGAGATATAACAACTGTCCAAGTGAACTTGGAAGGAAAAGAGTACATGTGATAACTGAACCCCTGTTAAATTTGATTTTGGTGAGCTTGCTCAAAGGAACTACACCGCTGGACCCGTTCTCTCCAACAATAGTGAAGGCGACTTTAGCCGTGGTACCTGAATTTCTCCCTTTACTAGTTGATATTGTAATTTCATATGCGTGATTGCTCCATGCTTTTCCGATGACTAGTACTCCTTTCTGTAAAGATAATTCAAGAAAAAGTAGATTCATTAATTTAACTTACAGTTCACAGCTTATCCTGATGAATACTGTTTATTCCTTTCGCTGAACAAGAAATACAAACCCCTATTTCACAGCTGCGAATCCTTGTCCTTTCAACAGGCAACCCCAACCAACACTTGTCCTGCTCCCGAACATTTAATGAACAGTCTTATGTTTGGACTGAAAGGGTTGTTTTAAACTCTAATACGTGGAGGAAGAAAGGAATTATTGCACATGCCGAAATGTTTTAACAAAGTGTAGCGTTGAAGTGACTATTGTTGTAGAACTGTTTGTTTTTATGAAGAAACATATTCGTTTTAAGGAGGACTGTTATATCCGTTACCAGAAAAGTCCAAAAGTCTCAGGTCATTACCTGGGAATCTCGATCTCGTATATCAGCCCTCCGTGCCCATATAATCACCAGAAGATAAAGCAAGAAAATACTGATCATTGTGGCTAGGACAGCCATGTTGTTATGGATATCATCAAAAGCAATCCACACTTTATCGAAGTCAATTGGGTTTGGCTTCACCAGGAGTCCACCGCCAAACGAAGTTAAATGCTTGCAACGACAGGACATAGTTCGTGATAGGGTGCGTCGGCGGCCAGTCTGGAAACAAAATTAATTTTATTGTCAAAAAATAAGAACAAAGAAAGCGTAGAAAGACGCAACAGTCGTAGTTCTTTTTGTATCCGCGTGATCGAAAGTCGCCTGGCACTTGGTTCTCATCATTCCTCCAGTTTTCATTCGGGGAAATTGCAAAATCGCACCAAGTAACACTAAACGACACTACACTACAGTACACCACACGACACATAACGACAGCACACCACACGACCAGAAACCACACCATTCGACATCACATAACGCCACACCACGTCACACCACACCACAATACACCACACCAAATTAAATCACATCAGAAAATGCCACACCACATCGCACCACACGACCCAGAAAAGAAGTACGGCTGTTACGCTCGTGTCATAATTGATCATTTCATCTTTATCATTTATTCACCGAGATGAAAATTTACCTCTCTGATCATATTTACCAAAATAGCATATCTTTTATAAATCTGTTAACGTTTAACCTCACCCTACATCCGCCACCAGAGAATTGATTACCAGAGGGATTCCAATAATTGCACCCCAGGCCCAACGATTCCATTGTGTAGTTGCTATGTGTAGACTTATCATAGCTTTGCTGGCCTTGAACGAACTTTCCATTCGAGGGTTGGGTTGGAGGGGGATCTTTGTACTTGATGCAATCCAATGACCGTTTAGACCGTCCCCATCCCCCACAATCCCTCTTTTTTCGGCTATGTGTATCAGATTGGTTTCCAGGTGTTCCTTCGTATTTCACGCCGATGTAATATGTTCCCACTTTTGTCAAGTATGTACTTGACAGAAAAATACTGTAAGGATTTTCTGTGCAGTTGTTGTAGTCGAAAGGTAATTGAACTGGAAATGGGCAGCTCGAAAAGTTTGGTAATTTTGCTTGCAGGTCGTGCTCAGAGAGTGTAGGCTTCTTTCCGTACTTTACTAAAATTGTCAACTGTTCTTGCTTTTCTAGTGGCTTTACAACGAATTCAATTGCTTTGTTGGTATCTTCGACGTCAAAAGTGTGGTACTGTATACTCGCATTGTCTGATTGTTTGAAGAAAACGTCTGGTGCTGAAACTGGCGTCAGTGGTTCGAAAGGGATCTGAAGATCGATCTCTTCGGCTAGATTGGAGACGTTTATAACCTGTCGAGCTCCGTGCGCCTTATTGATCTTGACATCCAGAATGGCTGTTGTCACTAATTCACTTGACTTGTCCCAGGTGAATGGATTACTTGGAATGTATAGTAACTGAAAAAGGAAAAAGAAAAATACGATCACAGTAAATCAAAAGCCTGAAAATGATGCCTTGCCCTACACATATGTTATTTTCATCATTGTGGTTCTTTGGGACTGATAAACTATAAGTTTTTCATCAATGTATGAACTATCATGTGATTTTCTTCTTTGGATCAAGTCGCATAGGCGTATGGGCACCTTTGGACTTGGGCGGCTTTAACCTCCCTGTCCGAAACATTTACACAATTTCCGAATGTCTTAGCATAAAATCAGCATACAACCGCCCGAAAATTGCAATTAAGTTGCCCGAATCCTGAGCGTTTGCCCGAAAAATCTAGAAAATTTGTAAAACTGGGGGGACTGCATCCCTCCCTGCTGGTACGCCTATGTCAGGTCGGATGTACTTGAAAAAAGAAAACGGTTTAATTTTTGGTTAGTTTAGTTAATGAAATTTTAAGTTATCCCATTGGTTGTTGCTTTCAAAAATGCCTGGAAAACAGCATTGTTAAGGTACTTAAAAATGTGGCTCAAAACAGTTTCCAGCACTTTTCAGAGCCACCTTAACTTTTCGAAAATTTAAGGTGGCTCTGAAACCCCTCCACAGAACTTTTTTAAACTTTGCAAAAAGTTGCATCTTATTATGCTTATCAAAATTCGATAATAAAAAATGGGGGTCACCGAGCTCGTTTTTGGGTTATTAGCAGTTAAAGCTAAAATTAAGGGTGTTCTTAGCAGGTCATATTGTTTCTATGGTAACCTATAAGTATTATGTCACGAAAATGATAACAACGTGTTAACCAATGATTGGGCAGTTTTTTGATACCATGATTGTAGCATCAACTGATAAAGAGTGGTTATAATGACCCATCAAATTCTAAGTCTTTGAAAGTGCTGGAAACTGTTTTGAGCCACCTTTTAACATATGGTGCACGGTCAAGGACATAAAAGTGTTAGCTAAACTAACAACTTTGTTGAGCCTGAAGTCATGACCACTCTACTCGTCTCTATTCGTTATGCCATTAGCCGCACTTCCGTCTCGTGACGTCACCCATTGTTATTAATATGCCAACCAGAGCCTAATTGGCTGTTGAAACAATGACTTCTTTTGTTCCAGTGGTTGGCAAATTTGAATATCAAAAGAAATGTTTGTAAACAAGAAATATCGCTATACACTCAAAACACCTGCGTTTAACTCGGCAATTGAAATCAGACATAAAACACCATTTATTCCCAAAGTCAGTACTCGTATACGGCATACCTGTACATCCACAGCTCGGTTGTCAAATAAATACTCGATATCTGGAAACTTGACACTTGCGTTTCCTGCAACTATGGGATGTTTGACAATAGAAGTGCCTCTGGCCCGTCTGCACGTCATTATGGCCGACTTCGTTGGAATCTCAGTATCGTTCTGTCCTGGTAACAGTTTGTTGAATACAGCTTTGGCGACTCTGTCAAAAGCTTCCATGTTTTCATAAGCTATTACTTTACTCTGGTGACAAAGAGATGAAAGAAAAGCTCTGTCAGATTATTTGGACCGCATTCTTGATATGCTATCGTTGCGATCATATAAGTATAGGTAATCAATACGGTTTCGAGTTCAATTTGGAATTAATTGGCACGAGTGAGTTTTTCAAAAAGCTGAAATTGCACGAACTGCTTCTACTTATTAGTAACATAAACATGAAAAAAATCGCCTGGAGGAATTACCGGAAGATCTTACAGTGTTGCAGACAGGAAGCGAGCATTTGACTTGATCAGCTGATAATGCTACGAACTGAAAGCGGGTTCATTTAAAACATTTGCAACCATAATCCAGAATTTTGATGTGTAATTTGCACTGGTGTTACACTTTTTGCACTGGTGTTACACTTGAACTGCACTTCTCTCAGCCAATCAGAATCGAGCAATTTTTTCATGTTTATTATTAGTCAATAAACAAACCTTTTCCTGATCCACGCCGTTTGTGACATCCTTCCGTCGGAAGTCAGCGTGGAATGATGCAGACATCAAGACGTTAAACACTGCACTCACAAGGTTTACCGCTCCTTCGGTGATCACAGACAAACCAACATCCTCTTGTGATTTGTTTACCAGAAGTGTTATCCCGCTTGAAATCTTATCAGTGGCTATTTGCTGATAATAAAGGCATTAATGCAAATTCAGTAAGTCGCAAACAACTGTCGGCATTCTCGTGACACGATCATCATGGTGAGTATACAAATTCAAGTAAGTGAGGAAAAGAGGCCTGAAATATCCCAGGGAGGATACCTCCCTATGTGGGATTTACGGTGACGTGCCGCTGGACGTGCCCCTCAGTCCTCTACAGGATATATAATTTTAAGCGATTCTGTCTCATCAGGGTCTGAAGCCGTTCTATATATTAGCGCTTAATATACTAAAACGATTTTCTTTTGTCCTAAACAGGGTAGTCAACGTTATTTCTGTCCAAAACAGCGGCACACCTATAACCAAACATGGTTCAATTAACCCCTTCCCCCACCCCCACTACGGGGATCCAAACCCGTGACTTCCGCGATACCGGTGCGATGCTCTACCAACTGAGCTATGAAGCCACACATTGAGAACCTGACCATCATTCTGTGGGTTCCATCTTTCACATGAAGAAGTAATGGACAGACTAGAACATATTTTTGTACGGCGCAGAATGACACTGACAATGACACGATCCTTGCCGTGAGCTCACCAATTTCACAATGATGTTCTTTTCATGGCTCTTTTATTTTCCTGGCTGTGAAGATTTTTTTGCAAGGAAAAGGTCGTTAATTATCTCGCGAGATTTAAAATAATCAAACGATTCATTTTCTCTGTATCTCGAGGTTCTGGGGTCCATTGTTGGATAACGCTATCAGCCCAATAAATGGATCCTGTGGATAAATGTTGACAAAACCATCTATCCTATCCACTGTTTACCGATCTTTTCCGTGAATTGCTTTGTCTACTTTTTTAACAACTGGGTCCGGAATGAGAGGTTGTATAATTTTAAGCTGTGACTGACGTGGGCTTGTACCTGAGCCGTGGAGTTGACAAACTCTTTCACTTCTGATGCCGCCGCTATCATGGTTGACACTTGGTTGACATCTGTCAGTGTTGATAGCGGAATCCGAGAGATCTTTTCAATGACGGTGTAGCGGACCTGTAGAAAAAGACAGTAGAGGTAATCAGCTTCTCAATAGCACCCAAATTATGTTTTCAACATTGTAATGATTAAGTCCTCTACTGAACAAGTTTGTATACATCGCACAAAACACCTCTATTACACTATGCAAAAAGAACTAATTATGAAGGCTTGAATTCATGAGACACTATGACAATTTAACACTCAAAGTCTCTCTCTGCCACCGAGGTGGATAAATGGGTCCCTGTGCAGGGGGTAGGGAAATCCTGCGATGGACTGGCTTCCCATCTAGTTGAGAGTAGAAATACTTGAAATACTCCTAATCGATTCAAATGAGTTACAGAAAGAGCAAATAAAATGAAATATGTTATTATTATTATTATTATTTGATGATTTGTAAATAGGTTTTCTGATTATTATTATTATTATTATTATTATTATTATTATTGTTGTTGTTGTTGTTGTTGTTGTTGTTGTTGTTGTTGTTGTTGTTATTATTATTATTATTATTATTATTATTATTATTATTATTATTATTATTATTATTATTATTATTATTATTATTATTATAAGGAAACCAGGGAAAGGTCCGCCCTGGTGGGCCACTTGGCGCGAGCAGAGTACAACACTAGCCCTACCTTGTTTTGTATGTCATCAATACTCGAGTCATTCCCTGGGTGGGTTGCCTCATAGTTAAGGTTGGATAACACACCACTGACCAATTCCGAAACTGAATCGATGTCTCCGATGTTAAGGTTAAAATCAAGTCGACTGTTGTCGCTCAAAACCAAGTCATCGAGTTCTGATTGGACAAAATTGCGATGAAGTACCTACAAGGAAATAAATTTCGAGGCTCCAATAAAACGTTAGGTTGTATGTTTTAATTTAACGTGTTGTTATTGGCAGTATCAGTATTTTTTATAAAAAGTTAAGAACACCATCGGGCCAGGTGTTAATGTAAGGGGGCCTAAAGTGGTTAGTGGAGCTGGGATTTGTCTTCAGTGGGACTCAATTTGGGCCCATTGTACTGAGAATCACAACCATCAAATGGGCTGGGAAATGCAGTTGGCATACTCCCCACCCCCCTCCTTGTTAAGATACACGCGGCACCATGACAAGAAGCTCGGGTTTACCTTGATCAATTTCTCCTCATCTACATGTGCTCCAAGAGAATCCACGACGCTAAAGAAGACCTTAAGATGGAAGTTTTTGTCACTGGGTTCTCCTACAGCCAGTTTGACAGAAAATCGTTCTTCCTCTGCTGTAAAAAGCGTCGGCTTAAGTTGCGTGTATGGATCATAGTAGGAAAATACGTAAACAAGAGGCAAATGGTTGGTCTGCCAGCCAGAACATGCAAACGTGAACACAGTCTGGTAAGCCCTTCCTTTGAGAGGGCCAACAGAACAGTTGCCCCCATGTGGGGATCGGGAAGTTTTAAAGTTGTATTCTGTTAAGCCTCCATGGCCAAATGATGTGTGCCATAGTCGCATCACATAAGACATCTCTGGTATTAGGACATTTGGCTTCAACACAAGATTCCTTGAGCTTGTATTCGATAATGCTATTGCCTCCAGGTCAGCAACTTTAGTCCACTTAAGCAATCCCGTGTCATTGACTTTCCTGTAGAAAAGTTCCCAAGAAAATGACGAGGTCGAGTTCACCCTTGAACAAGCTCCAGAGATACAACGACTCCGGACGGATAGGATGTCAGTTGTGATCACCAAATGTTTGCAGTTCACCTTGCAACTGGAATAAAAAAACGTTTCTCTGATCACCTTTAAGCAAGAAATAACTGAACCTGTTGTTTCCACCTTACAGCCTTTGTTAGCAACACAACCTGTAACGGTTGCTAGCTTGAAAATAATTATATCAAACAAGGTTATGATTACCCTTCAATTTAATTTTCCCTTCCTTCTAATTAGGCACCCTTAGAACGGTGTACGAGTACGGAATTGAGCATGAGTACAGATTTCAAATTTCAATCCAGTTACGTTTCCAAAAAAGATTGATATGAAATATGGTTATCGGAAGCATTTAGCAATCACGCCATCCTCTGGACAAATCTGTGCATAGCGTAGTTTATTTTGTCAACGCTCATACACTGGATAGTAATGTATCTGGTGGATGGCGGTATCCTCCATTCTGAAATAAAACGGTAGGAAACAAAGCTAGGAAATATCGCATGTCAGTTTGGTCTGAAATGGGTAAGGTAAACAGGAGCCGCGCCGCACATCCTAACATTTTCTGAGATCCCCGAGGAGGCTTACTATAATAAAGCAGTTTACTAACTAATCAGATCATGTGGTATTATAGCATAGAATATTATGGCGTACCTTATATGGAAATGAGTTATTTCCTCGTCAGTCATTTGAACAACTGTTGATTTTGTGGCCTCTCTGTTGCCCGCTGTCAACACTAACTTTACCACATAAACTCCATTCCTGATTATACCTTGTCCGGGAAGAGTTATCTCCGATGAATTCATGTTTAACGTTCCGGTTGGATCAAAGCAGCCATCTGGTAGAGGTGTCTCAAGGAGGACATCCTGCAACGTGGATAATGGTACCTCTGAGGTATTAAATTCTGTAAACTTGTCCGTTATGTTATAGCAATACCATTCAAATTCCAGGGCGCTTTCATCTAAGGAATCAGGGTCCGAAGAGCCAGTTGCGTTGATGAAAACTGGCTGTGAATACATCCTCTTATTGGCGGAGCCCTCTTGAATGTTGACAATCAGATCAGAAGCAGTCACCTTTAGGTATCCTTCCGCAGTGCCCGTAATACTATAGGCGTTGATTAAGGTGAGCGTTAGTTTGATACGATAGAATCCATATTCTAGTTCATTGGATGATAATATCAGGTCCGACGTTTCTGTGACCTTGGTAGTTTGAAGAACAAAACCTAGGTCAGTATAGTTTTTGAATATCTTCCACTGAAGAGTCGCACCTGTTGCTCTTGGGCAATCTATTTGATAGCGGGAGCGAATGATGACTTCTTTAGATCGGGTAATCCCAGTTGGTGTAAGCGGGTTGCTAGCAATGTTCTGCAGAGTTACCTTGGGCGCACTGCAAGGAAGATCCGTTATTACCACAGACGTGTGAACTGACACAGAGCTGAAGTCGTTCTGTCCACTCCAGGTTAGATTATAAACCCCAGGGGCAGTGTAAGAGTAGCTGTATTGCACCGAGGGATATGCAAATGATGGAAATGCTTTGTAGCTACCACCATCGACCGGGGTGCAATTCAAAGAGCCAAAGACAACGCTGTGTCCGCTGCCGAAATCTAAAGTAAAACAAGAGGGATATCCTGTCTCACTTGCTGTGAGGTTCAGTGTCAGGTTATTCTTGACCATAACGGGACCATTGTGGTGTATGCTAATCTGAAGACTCCTTGGGACAACCTTCGTTATAAACTGAACGCTGCTTGAACTGATTGTATTGTTGCATGAGAATTTGACCGTATAAGCACCATACCAAGTATAGTTATAACTCAAGGAAGATGTCAGGTTAAAATACATGAAAAATATTTCGGTCTGCTTCTTGTCATCCAGATTTAGCCAGCACTGAAAAGCAGTTCCTTGCTGTACACCAAAATAGCACTTGGTCAAGTCAGACAGGCCCACGGTTCTGTTACAAGTCACATGAGCTCCGGTTATTTGTACAAGCTCCAAAACTGATATTTTCCGGAGAACACTCTTACTGCTGACGTTATTGTAAGCAGTAATGTTGATGTCAAAAGAGCCATTCATCTGATAGAAATAATCAAGGGTTCTGTTTGTCGAAGAAATTATTTGGCCATCACCCATATTGAATTCAAACTTGGGGTTGGTTCCATTTGTTAGACTGAGGTGAAACAAAATTCGATCGTGTTGGAAGCATGATGGGTATTTACTTTGACATTCAACCGTCACGTTGAATCCTTGTAAAGGAACTTCAACAATGATCATCGCCGAAGAGTTTGCCTGGCTGACGGCATTAGAGGCGTAAAACATACCAATACAAACTCCAACTGTGTCAAAGTCGCACGTTAGTAAACTGTTCAATTTGTTTGGTCCACTCAACACTGTAGTTAAGAATGAAAGTTCGCAGTCATCAAAAGTCGCGTTTACCGATATGTTCGTTCCCTGGGTGATAGAAAATAAAAACCTTGCACTTTCACCCACTGCTACCAGATAAACGCTACAATCTGCCTTGAATCCTTCCACGGTATCTTGCACAATCACTTTGCGAGTTGATGTTAGCGAGTTCACCTTGTTTGTAGCGATTACCTTAGCAAAGAATAGCCCAGCTCTAAAGTAGGAATAGTTTGTCTCAAGGCTGGTCGAGCTCAAAGACGAGCCGTCTCCGAAAAGAAAGGAAACATTAGGTGCACTGAGGGAAATAACATCCAATGAAACATTAAAACGCGATGACATGTTCGTTGCAACTGCAGATGGAGCAGTGAAGTTTAATCCTGCGAGTTCTACTTGGATATGTGCCATTTTCCATATCGTCTGGTTACTAAAGAAGTTAAAAGCGTGCACCATTACCTCATAATCGCCTTCTGAAGTGTAATTATGCTCGTTCGTAAGGGTAAACGGAGTAGTAGCGTTTGCCATAATATTCTGGGCCACTGTTTCGTTGTCACTGCTATCACCCCAGTTAAAGACTACCGTTGAGTTTGTTCCTAGACTCAATTTCCAATGAATGGATAGGAATTGGCCCAATACCACAGAAAACTTGTTACTGATAAGCGACAATCCACTAACTGTAACGAAAGAGAGAAAATGAATTGTAACATCGTTAGTAGAGCTGCGCAATCAAATTCAGCATACGCAACTGAATTTGATCGAGAGCGAGTAAATGTTTCAGTATTAATCCGCTAGACGTTAAAACGTCTACATGTTTCAAGTACCTGTAATCATTGAGAACTTACTGAATGAAGCTAACTTAACAATCGGAGAATTAGAGCGTCGAGCCTAGTGGCCCATATCGCCGGAGCTTATCCCGGTTTCCTTAGCTTGAAGCGACTGAGAGTATTTCTACTTCCCCCCTGGATGGGATGCTAGTCCATCGCAGGGTTACCCCCAGCAGTAAATCTGCCGGTACCCATTTATACACCTGGGTGAAGAGAGGCACTGCGGGAGCAAAGTGTCTTGCCTAGAGTAGTTCGCAGTATACATATAAATTAAAATTATTTGCCGGTGACAGCATCACAACCGACATAACCGAAGTTGCGTTTTTAGCATCTAACTGTACTGGCAAGCGAGTTAGGACTGGTTTTGTTTTTTCTTGTTTACAAAATTTTACCTGGACATGGGTAGTTACACGGAGCAATCTGCTGAATCAAAGGACAGTGAGCCCCAGTGGTTTCATTTACAGGACTAAGACATGTCTTGACCCGTGTCTTGACAGGAGTGTGGCCACATTCCGTGCAGTTACTCCAAGGCGACCACTCTGTGTCCAGCCCTCCATAGGCTGTAGGAAGACATAACATTTACAATAGACTCACAATATCAAAGACCCCTGTGAACCAACTCATGCATGAATTGCATGGGTGCATAAATTGTCTAACAGAATTAACACCCGGAGGTCACGGGTTCGAATGCCATTGAAGCCCTGATTTTGTCAGGCTTCTTCTTTCCAATTGCTTAAAATTTGAAATTAACTGCCATGATCTTTATTCACTTTCGTCTATATCCGCCGTTCAAAATGTAAATTATTTCATATTTTCTACACATCATTCCACTCCTCACGGGAAGATATGAACTCAATAAATTGACCTCGCTCCCAATGTGTGGCTTCATAGCTCAGTTGGTAGAGCATCGCACCGGTATCGCGGAGGTCACGGGTTCGAATCCCGTTGAAGCCCTGACTTTTTCAGGCTTCTTCTTTCCAATTGCTTAAATTGGAAATTGATTTGTTGCTCTTCATTTTGGCACATTTATATCACTAAAAATGATATCAAATACCCAATGAAGAAAATTATCAACAAATAAGTATCCCTCTTTGACGATTTACCTGTCTGGCAGCTGTAATACATTTGAAACCAAAGTTTCGCTGAACAGGATCCACCCAAAACAGCTTTTGTATGCTCTACATAGCACGAACTCTTGCCGTCGCATAAGGTCTCAATAACTTTGAGCGCGTTTGAATCTCCAGAACACCCCCAGCTCGGGTTTGACCAGTAGACCGCATGGATTACAATTATCATGTCGTCATAGCAACGTAGATCACGTGGTACCAATAAATAACTCTCTTCTTGGTGCATTTTATAAACTTGAGAGTGAAGGTAGAAATAATTGAATAATAAGAACTATTAGATATCAAAAGTATACCACTTAGGCTAAGCACCACTTAGCCTAAATGATCAATATTTATAGGTATCATTATCCATTTTTAGGAGCCGTTTTCGTTCTCTGTTTCAGTCATTTGTCCTTTTTCAATTGCAGGCAGACTACGAGTAGACTACGAGAAGTCTCTCGTTTTTTTAGGGTAAGCTAGGATTTAACCTGAAAACTATGTGAGCCATTAGGCTCAATTAAACATGACTGAAATACCTGCTAATTTGTCTGCGCGTTCAAAATATGCGCTATTTAATTTATCGACGTCAGCTAAAAGTTTCCAGCATCTGGGTAAGTTAATTTAAGTTAATTTAGCAAATTTAGAAAGCTTAGAAATGTTTTACCCTTCGACCTAAGCGAAAAGACGAAGCTTTTTCTAAGTCAAATTTAATTGCAAAGTTTCTTCATTTTTTTAAAAATTAAAATATGCCAAACTCAAGAATAAAACAAATAACCAACTTGAAAAGTAATCCAAGGTATGATATGTCTGAATCTGTCTTGCAAGCACAGTCTCGCGAACTCAATTGAATTTGCACGTATCAACGAGGGGACCTCTTAGTTTACGCCTTGAGGTTTTTTGAGGTCTCCTCACCACTTATTTTCTTATCTTTTGTTTTGTTGTTTTTTTATTAAATGATGTAAATATGTGGTAAATAAACATTGAATTGAATTGAATTGAAAAGGGCAAGTAGACAACGATGCCTAAAAATCCACGGGAACTCCAAAAACGTTAGAATTGTCGCAGAATGGGTTCAAATTAAGGAGGTAAACGGCCTGTTGAGGTGTTTAGGAATTTGCTACCCCGCAATTTTTAATTTTATCTAAAAAATTTTGGAATTTAATTAATAGATTTTTCGTAACCGCATCTGTAAAAAAAATGTAAAATGTAGTTTGTTTACTCTCGCTAAGGCCTAAGAACTGGAGTTCGTTTAAACGTGACCGTGCGTTCCAGATAGAATTGAAATTTTGAAATGTTGGTTTTTCAGGAGAGGGGAAAACCGAAGAACCCGGAGAAACATCTTGTCAAGGTCGAGAACCAACAAACAATTCAAACTTAACGCACATATGACGTCGGGTCCGGGAATCGAACCCGGACCACATGGGTGCTCTCCCCGCGCGCCAACCCCACTTCTGTTAATAACTATGCTTAATAAATAACCTCATTTTTTATTCCGTTATACTGTGATTACGATCGGGCATATGGGGCTTAAGTTCTATTCAAAGCTTTTCTGGAGTGGAATAATACAGGAGATAAGAAGAGAGCCCACAAGAAGTTTCCCCGCACCATTTTATGGCCTCCCACTCTCTGTGTACGCATTACAGACCTATCTTTACTCACTTGGCTGGCATCTGTAAGTGACATTGAGATATTTCTTGATCCCAGGACATGAATCATTGAAAACGGCTGCGGATGCTTCAAGATAACACTGGCTTCGTCCCTGGCAACGCTTCCTAACAATGATTTTGCTTCCGTTATTTGACGGACAGCTGTCGTTTCCATAGAACACCGATCGGATCTCAATCACAGTCGGATATTTATGATACATAACATTCTTGCGCAGGAACCCATTGGCTCCTGACTTGGGACAGACAATTGTGATATTTTCTCCTTCATTAAGGCTGACATTACGATCTGAAAGTAAATAAAGGTTTCAATATTACTATGGCTATCTACTATTATCTATAGTTAACTCTAGGTTAGTAATAAAGTTTAACAAATTATGCATGGGTCACAAATTACTTCTCAATTTTGGCGTGAAATTTCAGCGTTTATAGTACTCTCAACAAAGTTACTTTATTCTGATTGGAAGAGAGCAGTACAATTAATCCCAAATTGCACTCCGCAGAGTACGTATAACGTTTCTATAGCAACGCGGGCAAGCAAGGCAAATTTGAAATGGTGCGACAAAATGGCCAACGATAAGTTTCTAAATGAGCAAAAACAATCGCTCTCTACGTGCTTTTTATAGATTTGTGCATTTCTGTGCCGCCATCTGCAAAGCAACAATGTAAAATGACCAAATTCTATGTTTTCTCGAGAACGTGAACACATGGCGGCAAAGTTTCAACGCCGTTCATAGTAATTTAGTTCCTGGACAGTTCGTAAGCATTTTCCAAGTCAAACAGATTTCAATAATTGCGAAAGCGTCACAGAAACAAGAAGTTACATTTTAAAATGACGTTTTCGTCGCCGTCGCTGTCGTCGTTGCTAAAACCCTCTAATAACAATACAAAAACGTCAACTCAAATTGCAGAATTTCCGCTGAGAATGACCATGAAAATTTGAAAAATCCTGCCAGAAGCCAAAAAAAAAATCGGACCTGAGCACGCGATCGAAAAAGTACCTGGTCAGCGGTCAACTTAAAAAACATGAGACCTCGATGAGTTCTAAATCTGAGCCCACGATCTGGTCATGTGATACTGTTCAGCGGATATCTTCTTTCGACAGCTGTCAATTGACCATAACATGGCAAAGATGTAAGCTTATGGTAACCTTTAAAAATGTTAACCAGGTCGAACTCTTCTGGACTATGGCCGCCACATTGATATTTGGGGCGACGTCGTTCGTACGTACTTTCGACGCGCCCGCGAGTCATGCCGCTTGCCATTTTGACCATGAAAAATGAAAGGCATGGTTCTCCTGTTTGTACTTTGAATGCGTGCTTGGTTCTCCTATCTCTGTGGGTATAGAGCTTCGCTCTGCGGCCCTTCGGGCCGCCAGAGCTCCGCTAATATATAAGACCCCCTAAAATCATATTTTGTGACACGTAAAAAGAAGAGATCCTTAATAATTATAATAATAATAATGACAATTTTATTAAACTCTTCTCAAATTAAAAATTAAATACAAATTTAGTGTAACTATGTGTTAAAAAAGAACTTCTTGGTGGTTTTCAAGGGAGCAGATGTAAACAACTGTCTATAGATTAAAAAATGAAAAATTCTATGTACATCCCAATAATAAAGTATCTGTAGCTGTTGAGTGTAGGGAAGTCATAATAATAATAATAATAATAATAGTAATAATAATAATAATAATAGCTTAATTGACCACTCCCCATTGGGGCTTTTTAGGGCCAATGTAAACAAACAAATATTGTAAATAAACATAGTATGGTTAAGAATCCCAACTGGCAGGAGGCAGACCGGTTGGCTATCATCAAGCGCGGTCGAGGAGTTGAACTTGAACTCGGGGCTACTGAGAACAACACCAGTTAGTGGACGGAACGGGACTTGAACCCGCGACTTACGGACTTCAAGTGCAATGCTCTAACCACTCGGCCACGCTGATGGAGATAGATTATTACTTGAAATTGTGGGCAATTTTGAATGCAATGTGTGTTACGCGTATATACGTTAAGTCCGAGCCTAGATTTAATAATAGTTCAAACCTCCGCAGGTATGGTAACAATGTTTCGCCTGATATTTCTTACTCCACGCACAGGCCCACTCCAGAGCGGTGTAAGGAATACCAGGAGTAATACAGTCACGAAATCTCCTTCGTTGGCTGGTGAGACCACAGGCTTCACAAGAACGCCAGGGAGCCCAGGGAGTGTAGACGGATTCCACTTTAAGATAGAATGGTTAATATCCTTTTAGTATAACAAAAAAATGTGTCACGGATTTTATACAATGTTAGACATAAGAAAATGGTCACAAAATTGAGTTAGATTTATAGAGGTCTATAAAAATGAACGCTAAAACAAAAAAGGAACAACTGCGATAACTAAGTAAATACAAAAAACGATACAGATGGACAAACGTTATTGAAATGGTCGCGATATGGGCTTTTTTGAACATCTTTTTAAAGTGAACATCATTTTTTGAAAATTTCAATTATAACGCCCGGGACTCTTTTTCGCACCACCCCTCTCTCCCTCCCAAAGCAAATTTGTACTTACTTTGCTGACAGCTGTGGTAGAGTGAAAGATAATTACTGCTAGCCCTGCATTGTCTTAGACCCAATGCGTTCAGTGATACTGCTGGGATTTCACACATGTTTGAATCGCAATATTCCTCGAGAGCATCGTATTGCAGATCTGCTACACAGGTTATACCACCAGTTGAGGGACAGGCTTCTGAAGTGTTCATTTGACCATAAAAAGGCGTGTTGTGAAACACCAAACGCATTCCAGTAGGACAGCTGATTAGTGCTCTGTCTTGATCACAAAATGTTCTCTTAAATACTGGAAGAAATGATAAAACAACTCTTAATAAAGCCTTTTAATAAGCCCAGCCAGTTAGAGAGCCGAAACTTTCATATTGTTAGCGGGGGGGGGGGGGGGGTGGGGTAACTTTCTAAAGAAACTGTGGTGCTACGTCGGTGGGAAGATTAAGTATAACAAGATAATTTGGTTTTATCAACTGGGTTGATAATGTGAATTGGCCACCCTACAGAGATTCGAGAGCTGACGTTTCGAGCGTTAGCCCTTCGTCGGAGCGAATCGAGGAATATATAGTGGGTCGTGTGTGGTTTATATACAGAAAGATGGAGCTCCGCTATTGGTTGGTGCCTGGTAACGTGAAAAACAACAGAATAAATTAGTTGAATGAAAAGTGTTCGTTGATAGCGTGAGGATTAAGAGTGCCGATTTGAAAAATAAATTTTTGTTCTAGAGTTTTGCGGCTTTCTGTGCTTCCTTGGTGAAGGGAAAGTCCACAAACTGCCATATGTTGCTTAGAATGATTGGGGAGATTATTGTTACCCATCTTACGAGTTCGAGCATGAGATTAACGGGTGTGATTTTTTTTCTTTTCTCAACCCAATCAACTGGCCACAAATAACTGAACAACGGCGTGAAGGGACTAACGCCAGTTGTCCCCGAGAGTTGTCCGTGCTGTCCACCTTGCAGAAATGTCCATTAAGAGAGAGCTAACCATAATCAATTCGACTTCGCCTCCTTGAATATTCACTCACAGAAAACTCGGACCCGGAAGGTAAAGATGAAAAGAAGGAAATGATTTCTATATTTAAAGTAATTCCTCACCAGGGCTGCAGGTGTATTCTATTTTCAGGTACTTAGTAAATCCGGGACATGGATCAAGAAAGGTATCATTGGAAACCATAAAGGTACAATTTCTTCTCATCTGGCATCGTTCATAAACTTGTGCACTATTATGTTCTGCCATGTCACTTGACGGTAAACATGATCCACTTATGAGACCAGTAATGTTGCAGGACAAAATAATTTCTTGATCACTTCCGTAGAATATGGAATCAACGTTGATAAAGGTGTTGTTTGGACAGGTCAAGTTGGCAGTCATAAAATCGCATGTTGTTAACTTATGTTCTAAAAAAACAAAGCAGAAAGAGACATGCCCGGTGTTAATATACACACGATTCAGTTTTCTGCCTGTTTTCATGACTACCTATTTAAAAAACGCCTAAACGTTTAAAATGTAAGAAGATAAATAGCTGCTTTTGTATTATTTAGACTAAGACTGAGCGTATAGTTATATTTCCTGTTGTTTGTACAGTTTTTATTCTTCGCAGTACCAGTGGCAGATCCTAATAATTTCGCCGTTGTATGTTCTTGTATTATCTAATAGTAAAGCCGTCACTTGGGTGAACATGGTCCACGCCAGTGGAATCTTTTAACTACCGATTTACATAGCATAAATCGACTGGTATTAACCCCTCCTCTGCCTGTATGAGATGTGCTCGTCTATCTAGGGTTTTCCAAACCATTTTTGGAAATTCGGATTCTCCGAAGGGTCAGATTGCCCTTACAGATTCCTGTACCCGCATAAGCGAAGGAGGCATTGTGAGAATTACGTGTCTCGATCCAAAGTCCAGCCTTGTAGTTACTTACGCTACGACATATTTTGAGTCAATTTAAAAACTAATAACCGGTTTACCTGAGAAGAAACAAACCAAAGAGGCAAAGAAGATTAAGATGGATTACAAATGACGAATTTGAAAAATTTTGGCCAAAGTTTCAAAATGCACAAGCTATGACATAACTCATTTAACGCGTGATCTGATAGCTCACCAAAACACGCGTTGTAGCATCCTGTTGGGCGAGTTTCTGACTTTACCCCAGAGCAGTCTGCCCCTCCTGTTCTTGTTGAAGGATTGGCACAAACCCTCCTCCTGACTTGATGGTACCGTACTCCACACACATCAGGACACGCACTCCAGCTTTGCCACTGGAGGTAGCCATTCGATGCTGAAAGACAAGTCAGATATTAATCCAGAATGGTCAATGCACTTAGGCTGCAATAGGTGAAAGCGAAAGACGAGATTGAAAACACTCGTCGACCATTATCCGTGATAGGTCGAACGAGTTGCCAAACGCAGGTGCTGTCTTTATCTGCCTAACAAAAGAAAAATTTCTCGATGGGCCAAGTTTAGATGCTGAAACGAGAAATACTGTCAACACACCGTGTGCCGGGCACATGTTTTCACAGCTTTTTCAAGTTCTTCAAAGTGAAATTCACTTCTAATTCTTTTCGGAATAGTGCGAGGTAAGGAAGCGATCCTTTTTGCTCGCGCGATGAACAAGTTCAACAATGTTTCAACGTACAGCACACAAAAATGATTCATGCATTTCATTTATTCGCGATAACTTATTAAATTACATTATCCATTCTTACCTTCCTGACAGCTGTGTTTTATAAAAAATCGAAGCGATGTTATTTTGTCTTTATATGGATCACCCAACCTTTTCCTTGTTACGTTAAAATTACATCTTCTTTTCCCGCGGCATCCCATCAATCTCCAGGTGAAAACTCTTTTAGGGCTGAGTTCTTCGGTAATGTTGTAATACTCATAGCGTACTGAGTTGTTTTGCTTGGCCGGACTGGATATCGAGGAATTTAAGGACGACAGTGATGTAGCAGACACTGCGTGAAGATGAAATAAGGACGACATCGTTAATGATGACAACATCGTTCTATTTTGAGGTAATAACAGTGGTGTCACTACGCCATGGGGTGTTGGTGGTGGTGATGATAATGGTTCCAGTGATAGCGCAAGTGGTACTGTTAATGATTGGGACAATGAGGCTGGAGATGCTGGCAATGGGGCTGTTGACGCTGCTGATAATGAGCCTGACACTGTTGCTGGAGATGCCTCAGATGCTGATGGTAATGCTGGCGATGCTGATGCTAAAGGAGCTGATAATGTTGATGCTGGTGCCGGTGATGACGATGCTGATGCTGACGCTGATGGTGGTGCTGGTGGTGCTGTTGCAGTGTTGAAAGATGGAGCTGCTAATGATACTGACACTGGCGCAGGAGATACTGCTGTTGATGCCAATACTGGAGATGGTGCTGGTAATGTAGATCCCGACGATGATGCTGCTGCTGCTAGTGATGCTGACTCTGCTACTGATGATGTTAATGATGCTAAAGGGGATGTTGGGGCTCCTAATGATCTCGATAATGACGATTGAGATGCCCCTGCTGATGATGCTGGCACTGAACCCGCTAATACTTCTAATGACCCTGACGATGGTGCTGCTAATGATGCTGATACTGACACCGATGAACTCGATAACACTGTGACATTACTTTGGTCAGGAGAAGAAGTCATCGCCATACGCGTAGTAGTAGGGCTAACCGCTAGTGATTCTACCGCAGACCCTATTGATGGCGCCTTAAATCCTGATGTGTGGAGTTGCTTGGAAGGCGTTACTTCAGCAACCAATGCTGTTCGATTTGTTACACTGATATGTGTGACAGAATTCCAAACGTTTGTCTGGAGTACCATGCTCAGAATACTTGACGATGCAGTGAGGAGTGGGATGGTGCTATTTGGTGCCATAGTTCGATTTTTCAAAATGTATTCTACCCCCTGCCATTCCAGTCTGTGAACAACGAATACTTTCCCTACAGGACACTCAAAGCTTGCAACTGTCTCCTCAGGAAGTACAGTTTCGTTGACTGCAACAAAGGAGAAAGTTAATGTTTAAGATATTTGTCTGGGCAAACATGCATTTTAAAAAGGAAAACTACTCTGTTAAGAATAGAAGAATTTTGTGTGGTAAAGAGAGCGAGAGCGATGTATAAATTTATTGGAATACAGATATTTACTATCAAAATAACTAGTGTGCTAAGAGTGGTAAAATGCAGTTGCTAAATTTCGTCTCGCACTGCGCCAATCTAGATCACGTGAATTAAAAACCTTTTATCACGTGAACACTGTTTATTTGTCGGAAAGTCAACAAAAAGCTTAGTGACTTTCGGATACTCTCTGCTGCAAAAACCCATTTAAATTAAAGAAAACCTGCCTTTCTTTCAAGCTCAATATATATCCTGAGTCTTCAGACTCTGTTGGCTGGATAGCGTTATTGTTGTTCGTACAAATTCTGTAAAAACGATGTTTACATGGCCATGAAGAGACCTTTAAAATCACACCATCGCTAACGCTCGCAAACACGAACCACGTGACAATTTCTTTCAGATCGCGTGTTAAGAATCGAACTGCTTCGAGTTCAAATTTCTAACTACATCGAAACTGCAGTTTTACCACTAGTGATTTTGATAGTATCATTGATAGCATTGCATTGACAGGGTTTCATCAAGAATTGGCCATGATGAGAAGAGTTGTTACTGGGCTTTGGCAAACCAGAGGGAGAGATGCATTAAATATTTCATGCATTTCACGTGGCCTAGCTAAGTATGATTATGTGCACCGGAAAGTCATATTAGTTTTGTCAGGTCCGGGATTACATGTTATGTTCATGCCATGCCTATAAATGGTTAAAGAAAAATAATTTTAATTACAACTTACTTATCTTACAGACGTACGAGATGTTAAAGTAACTTGTGTTATTTCCATCGCAAGGTGTTTCTTGACCATTACTAGAACCATTTATAACACAAGATGACTGCCCTTGACAGAGTGGTGTCACTCTCCAACTCAAGTCAATGGCTGCGTTACAAGATGGTATTGCTTGGCTCGATGCCAGACATGTAACGTTGTCAGTTCTTCCAAATGACACAGACTCGATGAAAATCTTGGAATCATTGTAGCAGGTGATGGTTCCCAGCTCCGTCGAGCATATCGCAACAGAGGATGCTGGGTAAAAATGTACACAGATAACGTCATCAACGAACCCATGAACATCTACATTGAGCTATACTGCAAAGAAAGGCGGGCGCTCTGTGTAAAGCGATTAACCATTCCGGAGTTGCACAAGGAGCTGGAGCGAGCTACAAATTTTTTAACCAATAATAAGGTGACACGAATGATCACGATGAGATTGGTCATTTGACAAAGGTCTCTATTTGTGAGACAGCATTCCCCAAAACCATATAAACTCTTGAACTTTTTTGTGATTTCTGTGAAACTCTTAAAAATGGCCAAACAAAGTGATTTTCGCCTCAGCTTCTTCCAAGTAGTAGCTCCGTAACAGCATTTTACAGTTGTAACAAAACTGATAAAAAATTTAAGAGTTTATATGATTTTTGGGACGCCGTTTCGAAATAAGAGACGTTTGTACATGTATGGATTTTGCACCATGCATGTTTCAAAGTCCATAACTTGGTCTCTTTTCAACCTAAAGGCACCAAAATGTGTCAAATGACTAATCTTAACGTGGTCTTTCATGTGGTGAAAACGTTGAAAGCTCGGAGCCCGCGCCTGGATCCGTCACTGCCTTAGTAACTTTTGGAAGAGGCAAAGAGAAGGCATATTCAGTTTAACACTAATTTATAAATCGTGTGGTGCTCTTATAATCACTTAGCTGTACAAGATGGCTCAAAAATTTTTTTCAATAGTTTGTGGATGAATCCCTAGCGCGTGGTCATTAAATTTAAAGGGACACAGTCAGCTGGAGCACATGCGCATTAGATACCTTTCATAGCTAATTTACATGTTACATTTTATCGCGATCCATTCTGTTTTAACTAAATATGATCATATAATATCATAGGATGAGCAAAAGCACACTCAAAAACAGGTTTTCAGTAAACGATTGAAAATCAAGTGAAACACTGCGAAGATTGAAGCGATATTTCGAGATGTACAGGGACACAGTCAGCTTAGGGACCGCGCTGACCTGGAGACTAGTTTTCTCACTTTGAAAACCGTTTACCTCAACCTGAAATCAAAAGTACATCTCGAAATCCGCTTCAATCTTCTCAGTGTTTCACTCGATTTCCAATCGTTTACTAAAAACCTGTTTTTGAGTGTGCTTTCCTCATCCTATGATATTAATTATATGATCATATTTATTTAAAACAATATGGATCGCGATAAAATGTGATATGCAAGTTTGCTATGAAATGGTATCTAATGCGCATGTGCACCAGCTGACTATTATTGAGAAGCACATCAATATGGTGCTGTTTATCATGGTGTTATAACCTTTGACTGAATTTGTGGATGAAACTCTAGGGTTTTTCTATTCACATGAAATCTCTTTTCAAATGAAAGCTGTTTTTAGAGTAGCCCTAGCGTGTGTCCATTCGGATAAAACACATTAAATCTGTAGTTTAGATTTTGCTGTTTCTTTCGCATCAATTTGGAAACTGAAAGTTGTGTCATTCCCCAATTTTACTATTCTTTGAAGTTAAAGGTTTAAATTAATCAGAGATACAGGTTCATAGCTAGCGGTATGGATCTGCCTACTTTCCAACTGAAACCTGAAAAGGATGCATGTTAATTGCTTATTAACTCTTACTGAACTATACGCCAATCAAGTTTCTATTGCTGAAGTTCACGCTGCGAAAGACAGAAGTAAAGAACGGGAGGAAAAGATGCTTTCTATTTCTAATTTAAAACTTCTAATTTAAAAAAGAGATGCTTAATCAAAAGACACCGAAAAGAGATGCTTAATCAAAAGACACCGAACAGAAGAGACATGGACTGTCAAACAATTTTAGTTAGAAATTTTGCCTCAGAAATGAAAATTTTGGTTTTACTAAAGATATCATACATCAGTGCCATGAAGTGCGAACTTTATACAAGAAACAGTGGTTATAAGCATGAGGGAGTCTCAGGACACCAGCATTAATGTCATTTAATGAAGAGTTTTCAATAAACGTTTTCTAATAACCTCTATTCAGTTCATGCGAAGACATATTTGTTTTCGTTTTCTTAAGTGAGGAAGGGGTTATTTAGATAAGTAGAAAGAAGATCATGTTTAAAACACTCCGTAAACTCACCTTTACAAGCCACGAAGGTGAAAGTGACAGTAAAGAGTTTTCAATAAGAGTTTTCTAATAATCCGGCTATTCAGTTCATGCGAAGCCATATTTTCGTTTTCTTAAGTGAGGAAGGGGTTATTTTGATAAGTAGAAAGAAGATCATGTTAAAAACACTCCGTAAACTCACCTTTACAAGCCACGAAGATGAAAGTGACAGTAAAGAGTTTTCCATAAACGTTTTCTAATAATCCGGCTATTCAGTTCATGCGAAGCCATATTTTCGTTTTCTTAAGTGAAGAAGGGGTTATTTTGATAAGTAGAAAGATTATGTTAAAGACGCTCCGTAAAGTACATTTACTCACCTTTGCAAGCTACGAAGGTGAAAGAGAGCATCAAAATTGAAACGAGAAACATCTTGTTTATTTTCTGAGTAAATGAACTTCTCCTTTCATCCATGTATAATAACTAACGGCTGTGAAAAGAAAAACATGAATGAGTGGAAGATAAAGCAACCATTTATCTTTATTTAAACAAGGCACCCAGCAACACAACTGACAACAATCTCCCGGGGGAGGCAGGTACTCGCATTTTACATGAAGGGGGGTCCGACGGAGCTTCATATTGCAAACCCAAAACAATACACGAGCCGCAATTTTCAGACCCAAAAAATACCTGGAATCAAACACCTCAATACGAATTTATTCAATAAAACAGACTCTTCTAATTTATGATTTTGCATCAATAAGCTAATGAGATCGGAGATGTAACCGACCTAAAAATGCTCGTACCCCCCCCCCCCCCTCCCCCGTAGGAAATATCTTAACTTGATAAGTTACAAACTGCTGTACTTACGTTAAGTTCATTTACATATACCTATTAGTGAAGGGAACATAAGGTTAACCCATCAGCATGAATTTACCAGCCAAACTTGCAAGCTATTTGTCATTAACGGGAAACATAGAGAGTCAAAATTTGTTTTCTCGAGAGAATGCGAAAAAATATGTATGCCCCCGTAAAGACTGTAAATGCATTTTATTCAGTTTCAAATTTGCGACAGAAAAACGCCACCTGGCTTTATTTCTGCTAATTACAAATATATTAATTAAATATAGCAAGCACTTTTCAATCGTTTTCAAGTATAAATAAATCAGCCACATAAAAATTGTCTTCAAACAAACTTCTTAACAGAAACTCGCCAGCTTTATTAATTGAAATATGGGACGCCGTTTTTAATGGACTCTCTTTATCGTCCCATCTACGGCGATCATTAAAGGTACCGGCGGAAACTGAGGCTAAAATGAGGTCATTATGCAGGCGCCAATGCAGCTCCGTTTGGTCCTGTTTGGCTAGCATTACTGGCTAAGAAACCGTCAAGTCCAAAATTAAAAATACAATGAAACCAAATAGATTTTGCGGAAAAGAGAAAACAAACAATACCACATGAAAGTAATACTCGCTAGCTTTCATCTAAATGGTTACCGGCATATTGCTTTACCCACATCAATTGACTTGAATTGCAGTTTGATTCTAAGCACGAACAACTATATGAAACATGAAAATTAAGAGCCTTGGTGTCTCAAATCACTCGTATGTCATCATCTTTTAATTTGATTTATGAATATCTGGTTTTCAACTTCTAAGAAAAGCTGGCTCAAATTTGAAGTACAAGATCATTCTTAATGCTATCCATTGCTATCCATTGAATTGAATTGACTTGAATTGAAATCCATTTTTAGGCTATCCTCTACATATACTGGCTATAAATTATCCCAATCGTCTTGAGGGTTTAACGAGGGTGTAAAACTGTCTTGAAAATCGAATTTGTCATAACATTTTCCAGAGTTCTTTCTGTAATGGTGTTTATTCTTGGTTTCCTTTATTGCCAGTAAAACGTTCTAATGAAGGTTTCCTTTTTTTCCCAGCTGTTTACAACTTAATTATAGCCTCCTTCAATTCCCTAAAGCCATTTTGGACCAGTGGTCCAAAATGGCTTCAGGGAATAATCCCGGTCCCTTGTACTAAAAGTGGATTAACGTAAGTAGCTGTGCAAATATATTGTTTGTGAGATTGTTTTATTTGCGAATACAATTTAAAAAAACTAGTAACTTTTAATTGTCATTACCGAATGTAAAGACGTCTGAGGCATGCATTGATGAGGAGCCGAGAAAGACCTTTAGTCATGCCGAAACACTGAACAGGGCAAATACACACATATAGGAGACATACACGGACAATGATGCAGACACAGCAACGTTAAGATTTTATATTCTCATAAATAAAACTGAGTTAACAGTGAAGTGAATAACCTGTGAGAGCATCCAGTTTTTTGGCTCAAAATACAGCCGGAATTCCGTCTGTTTCGCAGGCTAGGGGATTGAAAAAAATAGAAAGCTTTACCTTAGCAGTTAGCGGCAAGTCGATCTCGGATGTGTTTCCTTCAAAGCAATCATGATCACCTGTTGGCTGAACAAATTATCAGCACCGGTTATTATTATTATTACATATCATTACAATTTGAAGGTCTGAATAGGTTTAAATTGAACAGGCAGACATCGCCAAGAGTTTTACAGAAAACTGCATGTGGGTGTCGATCCGCACTATTTGAAACGTTCTTCATTGTGGCGAATCTCATTTCCATATTAGACTCAAAGATGATGACATGGTCGGTGCCATCATTGACAAACAAGCTTTTTGGAATGGATACTTTACCTCTAGTTTAGGCCTGTAGAAAGCCTGTGCTTTCATTATTAGATGAACCTAGGAAATAGGGTCCCCCATTATTATACGGCTAAGAAAATCACATGATATAATTAAATTTTTCAGGCGGGGATTTGGTTGATCAACGTGTTGTTGTAATGGTGAAAGAGGGGTGTTAGCATAACGTACAAGCACGTTTTCATGCCATTTTAGCGACAGTTACTATTTTTTTGGCTATCATCGAATTTTTTCCCCACAAAAAAACAAAATCCCTATCTCACCACTACGCTAACAGGTCGATCCGCCAAATACCCGCAAAATTTAATTATAAAAGATGACTTTCTTAATCTATTTTGCTTTAGTATTGTCCTAGCCAACAAATAAAAGCTAACCGCAAGTAAACCAGTGTGAAAGTGAGCAATTAAGTAATTGGGGAGTTCATTAGTCTATCACCAAATTATTTCTTCGTTACCAGTCGTGGCATCGACCATTATAAATAGCACAGACCGTTTACGAAAGGGAAATCAGGGACGTGCAATTTTCCCTTTTCCTTTAGTAGAAAAAATTTTACTCAAAATTTATCGTTCTCTGATTTTCCCTTATACATACTACGGAATTACTGCCTGGGGCCAAGCTGCATAGGTTAGCTTCGGTTAATGTTCTTTGCTGGCAATAGATCTCATGCTATTCCTTTGCTTGTCTCCGCCAATGTCTTACCCCTCAATATGCTCTATTTTGAAACAGTATGTTCTCTCATGCACGATGTATCTACCAACTCTGCGCCTCAGAATATTTGTGATCTTTTTACCCGTTCATCTAACGTCCATTCATATAACACTAGATTTTCTGATGCTGGTAACTCATATGTTCTTATGACTGAGTATTCGACTTAATTCATTTTCCACTTTTGAAGCTAAGTTATGGAATTGCATGAAGCCCGACTTGCGTAAACGTAGGAAAAAACCTTTCAAAAACAAAATTCACCAATTTTTATTTGCGCTACTTGGTGATGAGGATAGTCATATCGATGATGTATAAACTTTAATCTCAAAAATTACTAGTTAGTATTATTAATTTCTTATATGTTCTGTCTTCTTATGGGTTCTTGCTCTACCAACTATCTGTGAGTGTATATGTATACTTATTTATTTTATTTTAGTTATTTATTTTACCTAATTTACTATTAATCTATTTTGTTAAATTCGATTAGCTTTGCTACATGTGGGTTGTGTATTTCTCTAATTTGTTAAAATTAAAACAATTGAAATAAAGTGATGATGATGATGGTGGTCTCCCTTATATGGTACCAAACTTGTATGCAATTGAAACGTGCACCGGGGAAACTAAACAATGGACAAGCAATAAAAACAACGGGCCATGTCCTAAGACCAAAAGAGATGCAGATTACACGTACAAGAAAGAAATGAGGAAGGCTTTCAAGTAGTGAGTGCAGATCAAACTGCTAACAGTTATCGAAACATCATACCCAAGGAAGACTAAAAGACAAAAGCATAGCACAATTGGCAAATGTTTAAAATGTCAGATGACACTGGTCATTTACGGCGACGGTTCCCTCATCGCATAGATTTAATTTAACCTTTTCGAGAGCAGTGATCTCTCGCTGGTTTCTGTTTGCATGCCTTTCTTTAAACCTTGAACTGAGGAGCTACACCCTTCCATGTTTGTCGCATATTTCTTCTACTTTCTTGTATGGAAAATCCTTCTTTTATGATCATCGAAAAATGGTTGAAAAATGGTTGTCAAGGAACTAAAAGTCAGTTGTTTTCACGGTTTCAACAATACAATACAAAGCAATACGATACAATAAACTTTATTTCACCTCGAATTTAAAATAGCAAAATTGCTAATATCTTCGAGAAAATAAATAAATGGAACTAAAATAATATGAATATGGAATAATAAAATAAGTATATAAAAAATCACAATATGCACAATTACTTAATGAAACCATACAACTATCTACAGTAGGGACAGCAGCCAGTGTCAAATTCTGACGCCATCTTGGTCGGAGGGGGAAGGGCTGCTCGCGGTAGCAATTAAAGCAAATATATGGTTAAATTAAAGTTGGGAATTTAATGACTAGTAATTCATGGAAAAAAATTGTATTCCGAAATATTTAAAACTCAAGACACCAGGAAATAAGATTTACGGATCAAATATGAAGGTATGGGTATAAATGAAGGTTTTCATTTCTCGTGCATTCCGCTGTTGCAGGGAAACGTTCGAGATACTAAAAATGTGATTCCTCGCCTTCCAAAACAACTGCTCCGTTGAAATTTGAACAATAGCATCTTTGAATGAATATCTTTGCCCTCTAGTTCATAGACCTTCATAAAAAGTACAGCAAATTGATCTCCTTTCAATTATAGTGTTTTCGCACACGTGACTGGCGTCCATGTTGTTTTACTGAAACAAAAGGAAGAATTTGCATGAAAATAGAGTTCCCAAAAGACTCGTTCATTCTTCCAACATGGCTGCCATTTCTTTGTTGTACTCCTCCAACATGGCCGCCGTGACGTCACGCGAACACACTCTATTGGTTATCGAGCTTCCAACAGCGTTTCCCATTCATTTACTGTTATTTTTACCCAGTGTGTAAACACCCAATCAAAATGGATATTTCACTGCGTTCCTTTCGATTCTACCATATTTTTCAGTAATAAGGTTATTGTCTGCATAGACGAGAACTGAAAGTAGTGAAGTGGCATTCGTTATTTCATTTTTCTTTGCAAGCAAAAATAAAAGAACTAGGTCATTCATATCACTAAAGGCCTGTATATTGAAAAGTTAGTATACAGTAACGGCGGAATAAGTAAAATTGAACATATAACACCTGCTCATATGTTGCCATGTAATCGCCTTTAACGAACATATTTCTCTTCATATAAATTCCGGTTTTTGCCCCTCAGAAATTAAACCAACCGCGGTTTCCAATGACTGGACGTGTTCTATCCAAAATAATATTTCATAACTAGCCCATGCATTGAGGTTTTGACTTCAATCGTTATGTCAAAGATCGGCCTGCTAAGAACCTGCCAAATTAACAACTGAATCAAGCTAAGGAAATGCATCTTAATGATCATCAATCATTCCTTTTTGGTAATTCATTTGGCACAAAACGTGAATTAATTGTGTCCAATATGCGCTCAATATGTACGACACAAATGTATTGCTTTTTAATTGAAAAACTACTTGGAGAAACTAACAGCGTGATATTCAGTTTATTCTTCGTTCGACGGTACCGCTTTCCAATCTAATTGCCGAGTTTCCTGACTTCAAACAAAACTTTTAACGCAACGAGTGTTTGAATATCAAATGCCTGTCAAGCTGGAAAATTCTTAACCACTAATGCATTAGAACATTGGAGAAAGATAGTCATAAAATTTCAGCGGGAAAACATTGATTACAACAAACCATGATTTCTTAACCCGTAACCCGTAAAAAGCCGAAAACCTGCATGAATGGAAACGAAAAAACCAGACGTCCATCTGTAAGAAAGAAGAACTGCCAATAGCTCAGTGCATTTTATTACTTTGCAGCAGGCAATTAGTATCGCCTGCGGGGTTGCATGTAAAACTTATTTTTAATTGAAGAGCAACGGGTTGATAGTCATCTGATTTTAGGCACCAACAAATTAATGATAGAGGAGCAGAAGAGTCGAGAAAAAATGCAAATTAACAGAGGTGAATTTTACCTATTCCGACAATTCTGTGATAATAATCAATAATATATAACAATGATAACATGTTCAATATCTTGCATATATATCCTCCTCCCAAACTATAGGAAGTACTTCCTTCTTTATCCCTTTAAGATTTGTTAATTTTGTGTCTATTATTGTAAAATCCAAAGGTTTTTCAGTGCATTGTCAACGATAAGGTGGCAGTGGGGGTATTAATCTGAGAACTTAATGGCTTCAGTCGATTAGACAGAACGAGCGGACGGTACAAACACCTTGCGAAACAGTAATTGCTAAATTGCGCACTTCTCGCGATTCTATTGGTTCATTTATCTAAAATAGGCTCTAAACATTGACGTTTTGTTCAAGTGTCAAATATTCACTTGCAAATTTAAAAGGAGCAAATTATTTGCAGTCTTTAAAATATGAAACTTTAAGTACTATCATAACCACAAACGTAGTAATGCAATAGCCTGTTTCTACATAAATTGTAAAAATAACACTAAGCTAAATTAAAAAAATACACCAAATTAGTGACATAAAAAGCCTTTCTCGTGTAATCACTGTGGTCAATACTTTGTATAAAATGCTTCCTTCAAACGTGAGGTTTGTATAAGGTTTTGACCTGTAGATTACAGTATCATGGAATGAAAATATAAGCAATGGCACACGAGCATTCCTTGTAGAAACGCACTGAGCTAACATTTCTGTTGTTATAAGCATGACGTAATCTAAGCCAGTTTCGTGTCTTCAACAACAACAAAAGGCTGAATGCGAAACGATTGTCTAGTGCAATATAAAAATTGAAATACTTATGGAAAGCTGTTCAGTTAGTATAAATTATTTTTGAAATGAAAACACTATACTAGTCCTATATTTTCAAAGATACCTCCGTTATAGCGATGCGTATGCTGTCATTAAAAATCCTAATAATGGACTGAGCATTAGTTAATTTTTGGGGCTAAAAAGTATGTGTACGAAAGAGATAAAAAGATATTGGTGAGTTACATATAAATTGAACAAAAATTACTTCGAGTTTTACTGAGAATTCAAAAGATAAGAAAGTTTCCAGGCTTAGAAGAACTAGGCTTGCTCTAACACTTCTTCGAACGTTTTGCCACAAGACACTGTTTTCTTAACTTACGGCCTTACCTTTATCAAACTCTGAGATCTCGTCAGCTAAACATCAGTCTTAGTATTCTTCAATTGTTTCGATTTTTTAGTTTTCTTTGCCCAATATTTCACAAGTAAGCTCAACATGCTCAACTGACAAGTTGCACTACGTGCTCTTGTCTCGCAGATTGACCCAGCTGGCAGATTAAAGAATTTGCATCAAGTCAATTTACAAGTGAAAACGTGTAATGAATTTTTTTTTCTGAGATAAATATATTTTTTTTAATATCGTTAAGTAACTAGAGCTGTCTCTTAATCTCTAATCTAGTAATATGCGATAGGAAATAACCAGCTAGGAATGGGCGAAGTATTTATCTCCGATTATTTTGCAGGATTTTTTCAATTGTTCAGATGTCATTAAGCTACATTAAGTAAACTACTTCATCTTTTGCAATTTAATGGCAACATGCCAGCAATAGGTAAATCTTCAGAAAATAGACGTGGAATAATGAGAAATTATATTTTTTCACACATAGACGGTTTTTAGTCGTTCTCTTCCCAAACATTTCTGCATCACAAAATAATTTCCTGATGAGCTTCGAAAAGCCTCTAAGGAAACTGAAGTAAAAACAATTACTAGTAATCCCGGGTCGAATACACTTCTTCCTTTAATTGGTTATTTCGTTGAAGATTTAGCTTTGTAGATATATTTCTTTGTTAAACTTTTCTTCTCCCAATTTCTCAAGAGATGTTTGTCTGTTTATTATGGAAGCGTCATACTGCAATAAACAGTAGGCGCTGAACTAAGTGACTGTCACAAGATTTTGCGAGATACGAAGGGATTCCCCGACGTGCAGTCCGTAGATAACGACTGCTACTTTTACATTTCAATAAACTGTGTGGAAGATAATTATTTGCATGGCAGGAATTCAGCGCTTAATGTAATGAATTTTCCTTTCTTTTTACGTTATTATTATCACTGTTAGTCATAGGTTAAATGTTAGCCAGCACAGGTCCTCGCGTTAGACTTTAATTTTGCGGGTTGCATTCTTGATATCCTCACGGAAACTGAAAGTGCCGTACCCGTTTGCTTCTGAGCAAAGAAGCGGAAACGGCGAAACAACAAGCAGTCCAAGTTTGCATTTCCAGTCCGTACTGAGCAGTCTCGGGATTTGTTTACATTTCTGTTTTGAATTTGTCGATACGTTGCACTTCGGTAACTGCGTACAGAGTCCGCTATCGTTTCGTTTGAGAATACTCGATGAGCTGAAACGTCGGTTTGGAATATCGTCGAGGTTCGTCTACTCTTTGTTATTGTTTTGCAATGATATCGGATGTTAATAATGAAGAAAAAGGTAAGTTTTTACCCGTAATTTCCATTTTGGCTTATTTACATTCCATCGTGTGACACTTGATAAACATTGCAGGCGGAGATTGCGCAGTACGGACTGGAAATGGCCTTTAATTTCCCACTTCGATCGTGATTCCTTTTACGAGGTTCCTTTTATTTGCTAGAAGATCTATCTTCATAATTTCTTACTGCAATAGTGATCTTTCTAGTGCGGGCGCTTTATAAAGATTAGAAAATCGATTACGGCAAACTTGTCAGCGCAAATAACCTGAGTGCGAGAAACTCACTGCCTTTCGTGTCCACCGCAATCCGTAATCTTTGGATGTCTGTAAAATGTGGATTGTCATCAACGCCAAAGCAACAGTAAGCCGTCAATACAATCATTGAATCTGACACTTCGTGTGTCATCAGTCGCTTTGAACAAACAAAACTGGAATACTTTTTTTCGACTGTATCCGGCGAAAATAAAAATTGCCGCACATTTTAAGTTCGGTTAAATTTTGCTGAAACGTGCTTTACAAAAGAGGTGGTAAGTTTCTAAAGAAACTGTGGTGCTGCGTAACTGGGTTGATAATGTAAATTGGCCACCATAAAGAGATTCGAGAGCTGACGTTTCGAGCGTTAGCCCTTCGCCATTCGCTCCGACGATGAATCATTTCCGATGCCAAACACGTTGCGGCTACAATTGCAATCGAGGCGTGTAAACGAACTTGATAAGTCAAAAGGGGAAATGTTACTTATTTGCGCAAAAATTCTAAACCTACTATCCTTTCTAAAAAATAGAAGGTGTAATCGAATTCCTCATCTATTAAGCTTTCAGAAATGAATCTTTTTGGGGGTTTTATTTTTAAAGCTTCGCCACGAAAACGTGTTAGCGTGAGGTGGTCAATTGAGGTATACTGATACCTTAAACCCCGGACTCCGAATAAACGCCGGTCTGTCAAGTCGAGTTTTAATTTATGCCCCGGTGTTAAATAGAGGTCCCGTCGTTTATTTGAGGTCCGGCATTTATTTGATTTTTGTATTACACAACTGAATCTCATCGAAAAACAGGTGAAGTCATTTAGTTTCAGAGGCGAACGCGCTCTACTTGAACAGTTCAATTTATTGG
>OX393561.1:40262420-40274920 GCA_947652115.1 Blastomussa wellsi
AAAGAAAGTGATCAAAAGAAGAAAACAACCGTACGTTTGGAAAATTTCTCGGCGAAATCTTTTAATGGCAATTTGTTATAAATTTCGTGTTGGCCAACAGTCAGATCTGGAATATTGCTTTTACTTTTTCCAAAGCCAAAAACTACTTGTTTATATTGATAGCGATTTTAGCGTGAAACAAAAAGGCATCTTTGATAGATATATATATATAAAGAAAAGACTTACATGTTTGTTGCTAATCCCAAACAAATTGTTTCCGTTTTCGTAGCAAACAAATTTTAAATCATTCTGTGGTAAAAGCTTTATCTCAACATGAGCAGTAATTGCTATTGTTTACAGCGTGTGATACGAATACCAGCTCTAATTGTTAAAGGCGATACTTGTTCTCAAGTGACCTGTACGTACTTATTTACAATAATAGTCCACAAACCTTAGTTTTTTTTTCCGAGTAATTTTCGTCTTTCCACACGATGCCGTTCGTTCTAAGAAAAGAAAATCATGACCATAATCCAGGTGCCTTTGCCAACAACTTATTTAAAATTCTAATTTCGTAATAAGCTATTATTAATAACTCATGGTTTCGCATTGAATCGAGTCAAATAAACACCGTTCCATTTTGCCACCTGCAGAAACATTGTAATTAACAAACTTTTTGAAACTGTAATGGACGGTATATATATTGAAATTACAATGATTAAGGAATTTAACGATATTTAAAAGTTAATAATACTCCTGAAGTCGGCGATTAAACTACATTCCTTTTTATAAGAAACTTTTTTATAAGAACGTTGAGGCTGAAATTAACCAAAATTTTTAGAACGCCGGGAGCAAGAACATTCCCCAGCCTGAGACTCGATTAAGAACGTTTTTGTTTTGCTCACTGAATATTAAAATGTTGGTTAACGAAAGCTTTGCTGCATGTACTGCATATGAACTTTATCTGCGTTTTTGCCACAAAATTTTATGTCCCGTTGCAAACCTCTATGTTCAATGCCTTTTTTCTAAAGCCAAATTTAGCCAATGTTAGTTGGCGAAGCATCTCGCACGTGGCATCAGAGCAAGTAGCGCAAGGATGTGCAAGCAACTTGATGCCATATCTCAGCAAGCAATGCACTTTGATAGGTTTCCTGGTCACGTCCGCATTATTGAACTACAATACCATGTAAATTTAAGAACATCGATCGTATTTTATCTTCTTCCTTTCCTGTTTAATACTCGACAAAATCGACTGTGATCGTCTCCGAACAGTGCCATATATGTGAATCCCGCCATTTTTCGATGCTCTAATCGTAGATCAGATCAGAAGGCCCAATGAATGGAATTTCAGCGCAACTATATTTATAAACGTGGAGAAAAAAGAAAGCGAATTTGAAGGATTTGAAACTTAATTTCCGGCAGCAAATATGCAAACCCCTCGCAATGTAGTAAAGACATACAAAATAGAAATACGATTATCTTCTCCGATAACCGTTCGCCAACGAGTGTCACGAGTTGTTTTGCCAACGGCCGGTTCACTATTAAACGTAAGAAACAAGGAGCAGACTTTTTCCAAACAATAATCTACATAACAATAATCTACATAACAACTGAATGAATTTAAAAATATCAGATGAGGTGCATAATTTTGTAAACAACATATCATGTAGACAAAAATTGTATAACGAGCGGAGTGGACGAACGAATACTGTGGCAATATAAACATATTTCCTTTCCTAACCTTCATTTTCTGTCGATATTGGACGCCGAACGCGTTGTTCATCGGCAGCGGCGGCAAAATTCGCCGCGCTCTTCTGAGACGGTGAGATCTTTTCGACCTTTCGCTCCTTTCAAAGCAACTTTGACTTCGGTGATCATGGCACCGATTGCTTTGAAATTATTTAAATTGTCTTTCACGATGTAGAAATGGTAAATGTGGCCATTGCGAGGCCAAGACCTTCCGCACAACCTCGATCTCGGGTTTTCGCAATTCCTGATAAGCCTTCCTCCTTCCTGAAGAAATTTTTAAAATGTCCATCGAGGAAACATACGACCTAATCACTGATATCTACTATCGGACGATGTATTAAATTTTTCCGCGTTTATTTTACAACAGATTACCAACGGAAACAATTTTGCCGTACTGTGTTTCTTTTGGTGGCAACACTTTCCGCGCATCAGTATATACAAAATTCATACTGAGCCGCCCCTCCCTCTAACGATTCTTTGTCATCTCCCAGCTTCTGGGAGACACGTGACCAGCCTGTGCCAGGGTGTTTCTCTCTCGCTCCAGGGGGCGGGAAGAGAGAGACCCTGGGAACGAGGTTGTGTGAACAAGCGTTACATGGCATTTCGCCCAGAAGCAGCTTTGTTTTGTAAACAAGTAAAATACTTTGGGTCACTGTAAATAAATGTATTTTTATACCGAGTATTACCGCGAGACCCGTGATAATTCAGGATCAGAATTGTTTGCTTAATTGGTTTGACAACTCTCACGCTAATAAGCTGAATTCAAGATCGACCGCTCTTCTTTTAAACAAAAACGAAGGAATTTGGAAATGAAATGTACGAAGATGACAGGACCTGACAGGGGCTTGCTCCTCAATGAACATAATCAACAGTACAATCATCACATGTCATCAACTCTACTGACGGCTGATATATATTTTTGTGTCTTGTGCATGTGCGAAGCAAAGACACGATAACGCTAACATTTTTTATAGAGTCGCTTCATGTAAGGCAAATTATGACGACATACTAATAGAGCTTCACCGAGGTTTCTCCCTAGTGACATTGGACATGACGTACTTTGCACTGCATAATAGTCATCGATAATAACTCGTAATTTCTTCATGATCCGAAGTGATCAGCCGATAATAACCGGAACATGTGCTTTCAACGAAGCAAACATCAAGTATTTCGTCAACACCATGTGCTCAGTTTCGACGAAGCAAGCTTTGACGAATCCATGTAAACACCTGTTTATTGAGCGGAAATCAGATCGGGAAGTGAGCTTTTTGTTTCTTCTTCGACGAAGGGCTAACGCTCGAAACGTCAGCAATTGAATCTCTTTACGGTGGCCAATTCACATTATCAACCCAGTTGATAAAACCAAATTATAAATTTAAGCTTACATGTTTCGGGACCTTTGTGGAACGACTGAGGAGTATTCTTATTCAATATGGCTTGTAATTATATAAAGTGGCCCTGTATTCCGTAGTTTATACACCAAAAAAATCCATACCATAACATTCCTTCTCACCTGGGAAAAGTAACACCCGTGCGCGTTATGGGAATACATTTTTTCTGGAACCAAGCTCAGTGATCGAGGGATTGATAAAGTCGCATCAGGGAGATGTCAACAAATGGGCAAAATATTAACCGTCAACCGTCAAAAACGCAATATTTTTACCGTCAGCCGTCAAGTAAGGAAGCCAATGTTAGCCGTCAGATGTCTCAGATTTCCTTAATAAAGAACTAAACGATTGTTTTTTGCGGGCCAAAGAGAGGCCCGCAACACTAATCTTGGCAGTGACCAGCGGATTGCGTATCACGCGTGCGCACCACGCTTATAACAGGGCAGTTCAAGTTGTTGTTCAAACCCGAAATTTTCTTCTTCCACCAAGAACGATCAGAATGCAAAAAATGTGTCAATCAAAACAGTTTCACATGTGAGCGCCACGTTTATAAACTGATGGACAGCAATGAAAACAAAGCGGCTAAATAAACAACAAAGAAGATGCGTGTCAAAGAAGATGCTATCAGATAACCTGTTCGCTGCAAAAGTAGAAAATTCCGAGCTAAAACGAAACGAGAGAAACGTGAGAGAAACTTCGTTTCGAATTGAAGTTAATTAATTTAAGATGGAACCAAAAATTGTATTCAAAGACGTCGAAATAGCAAAAATGTTAAGGCCGTGCAATTTGTAAAGTATTTTTTCAATTTAATAACATTCTATTCTGAGTTACAACTCTCAAGATGGCGGCTCTCTGTGACATGCTACGAAAACGAGGCTCGCATAATTATACAGCGCGCCAAATGGTAAGCATACATTACACAATTCTCCATGCAAGAATCAAATTAATTCACGTAACACGCTACAGCAAAAGTTTTAATTTTAGCCAATTGCAGTCAATCAACAACTCAGTGGTTTTGCCGATCGTTCTAAAAATTCCATACAAATTCGAGGAAGTATTGTATATTACCATTTTGTATTCAGAAGTCTTGAGAAGCCGTATTAACTCCGTTTTCAAGTCTGTGATTTGAAGCCAAACACATGAAAAACCGCCATGACAGTGTGTCTTCACGGCCGTCAAACTATTAAAAGATGACTGCTTCGTTAGCAAGGTTTTTGTACCCTTGACTCCATGATTTTCATCTTGAGAGACACTTAAACACTTGTCCCATAGAGGGAATTTTCTATGTTTAGAATGAAACACAAGGCCTTGGAATTTTGTAAACATGTGCCTCGACTCACCAAGACGCGCCATGATTTTCTTATACTGTTTCACGCGCGGATTAAGAAAAAACTTCTTTGTAGGACCCCAAAAGTTCACTAAAAGTATGGACAGAAAACAGATTCTGATTGGTTTATTGGCCCTAATTTACTGGAGAACATTAGGAAAGCTAAAATGTCTCCAGGGAGGGAGGGAAAGGGCAGCACGTGGCTTTCCCGACCGGTTTTGGCAGGAATGGGAATTCCACGATGCCCATGGATTAAGTGCATTGGCCCGCACTTTCTAACCTGTGGTTACCACTTGTGAATATAAGTTTCAATATATCACAAAATACGTCCAGCGGTAGCAAAGGTGATTTATAATTACGCTAATTAGACATATTGTTGAAGACCAGAACCCTAATTTCTAACACACAATTTATAAAATTAACTGGATTATTAAAGTATGGGAAAAATTGTAATCTTTCATGAAAAATTACAGTCAATTTCGCGCTTTGATTTCGTTTCATGAACGACATTCCAAAACAATTAACCGTCAAATGACCTAAAATTTAACCGTCAACCGTCAAAACGGCTTATTTTTAACCGTCAACCGTCAAAGAAAATGTTTTGTTGTTGAAAGGACCCTAAACGTGGCGATTGTATTTCCATAAAATCATGCTACATAATGGTAATAGGACTGAGTGGAGTCCAATTCGTGCTCTAATATTAAATAATTATATTATTAGATGAGGTTTTTCGTGATAGCCAGAATTATCAAGGGGGAGGTAAGTATCAGCCAAAGGCGAAGGCTGAAGATGATAACTCCAGCCTATTGGGACCTTGATAGTTCTGAATATCACGAAAAACCAAATTCAATAACTGATTATTATACACTGATTTCTCAAAAGGAAAGTTCTAAAGGATGCCATATTTCAGTACAATGCTAACTACGTCTTTCTTCGGGTTCTGTAGTTTTCTTTTTAACGAGGAACTCTTGGAAAACTGCCTAGCTACTTTCATTTACCTTTTTGTGTTGTAAAAGCCCCTATCTTCTACTTTTTTTTTTCAATTTCCCGCTCCGAAAAAGAAGCACCTCGAGCCATTGTTTTCACGTTGTCGCCCAGTGCGAGCTGTGCGATCGCGCTCTCCACATGACAAATAACCTCTATAACTATGCGACCGCGCTCTACACATATCAAGATATCCAGAATTATCTGTAGCTCAGAGAATAGGGATTGAGACGTTAGGATATAATAATTAACAATTATTGGACGAGGATGAGCAAAATATCGTGATTTGTCAGTGACAAGCTGATCAATTGAGACAAATAATTGCGAGAAAACCGAGTTCAATAATTGTTTTATCATTCGATAACTTCATTTGTTTTAGTTTTGCACAATTACCTTCGGAAACTTTTAACCGCCGGCTTTCTTGATGAAGACAAAACCATAACTTCACAGTCGATCATAATACGAGCTATCTTCTTTTCCTTCGTCGTATTCCTGCTGTTTTTTTTTTCGAGTTTACCTGGCAATTTCTTTCAAAACTCTGGAAAACAAGCTTCCATTTTTCCCGGAATTGGACACAACTACGCATGAGCAGACTATTATTCGTAGCAAAATCACTGTAAGACGCTAACGCGCATGAGCAGACCATTATTCGTGGACAGTTATTTGTAGGTCACGTGGTAGGGTTTGGGCCAATGAAAAGGAGGGAAATAAATGAATCGAATGATAGTACGTGATGTGTCGTTATAAGTTAGCGTCGACGGTGTTACAGGAACCAACTCCAACAAAATTCGTGAAAATTCGGGCAACAATGTTTTAGGTTTTTGAATCGCTTTCAAATTGCTGCAACATGTAGCCGCAACAACATGTCGCGTTAAAAATCGTCTTGCTCGCCATGTTAAACGACGTCGATTTTGTACGCAACAATGTTGCGTTAAAAGTCGTCGTTAAAAATCGTCTCCTGTAACATCACCTTTCCGCTTCTTTCCTGCTCTCAAAACTTTTAATTCGTACAATTTCACCTTTTAAAGTTAATTTTTACACTCAGTCTAGCCTTTAAGGAAAGGTTCTTGTCAACATTTTTGGTAATAGTTATTTTTAAATAATTTTAGAGACAGACTTTCATTTTTAGCTTTTCTCACAATTGACTTGATGGACTTGATGTATTCGGTGCATCTATCGCTTTCAAATGAAGCTCTTTCAGAAAATATACGGACGGCGTTTATTTTCAAACAGGAAAACGGAGATTTACCGTCGTGGTTCACGTATTCAGAATTTGGTCATTTCACGTTGTTGTTTTGTAGTGGACGGCAAAGAGATGTACAAAGAATTATACCGCACGTACAGAGCATTTTTAAGGTAGGTAAAGTCTGCATACGAGCCCAGTGGCCCATCCGGCCGGAGCTTATCCCGGTTTCTTTAGCATGAAGCGACAGAGGGTTTCTACTCCCCCTGGATGGAATGCAAAAAAAAAGTTTACAAACTGATCTCAACGCACGTGTATGGAATAATCCAGACAACCATACGGCACAAAATGATGAATCGCCAGCGACGACAATGTTGCCCTCTTTCGATGACAACCCTTTCAGGTGGCGAAAGAGGTTGGGTAGAGGCGGCGGAGTATTTTTTAAAAACGTGGGGGAGGGCTCATCGTTCACCAAGGCAAGCGGGGTAGGGGGGAGCTCAGGTACGTTTTCATTGAGTACGTGCCACCCAGATCTCTAAATTTCTGACGAAATTGCATTCAATGCATCATTATTACCGAACAGTAGCTTACTGCGCGAATCACAGGAATTGCATCAGTTTGTTCGTGATGTCAACGGGCCTAACAAATGTAGTTTTGAATTGCTGCTGATAATAATCGTTCGTTTTAAATCTTATACCCCAGCAAATGGGGACTGCAGAACAGCCTATTCCAGGCTCTTGGTAGCAACCTCGTTCCCAGGGTTTTTCATCTTCCCGCCCGACCTGGGAGAGACCCTGGGAACGAGGTTGTCTTGGTAGTTGCTAAAGGCTATCTGCAGACTGGCAAGTAAGATCACAAGAATGGATATTTCTGCCAAATCAATTTATTTTATACTGTGACAGCAATACCGAAATAAAGTTTCGTTTTGGGGGCTGCCGCCCCCCGTTCCCCCTTCCCCCTGCTCCGCCGCCAATGTTGGGGGAGGGGGGCTAAACCGGTGTTCCAACATTGTGTTTTCTTCTTGTCTTGTCGGCAATTCCTTGTGACTTTCCCTAGCTATTTATATAGTTATTAGTGTTTTTGTGTCAAAGTCTTTTGAAATTTTATGATTGGAGGAGAAATGTGCTTAAGGAGTATCCGTTTTCCAGGTAACCCTCTTTCCTCTCCAGCAATTTGTTCACTCTTCCCCAAACAATTCGCCACTCCCCTGTATTGCATTGCGCATCCTTACTGCGCACGATTTATTGCGTTATCAGCGCGCGCACCTAAAGAAAACTGCGGCGTTTTATTTACGGCTTTGCTCGTGAAGGAGATAAATCGTCGTTTTCTCGTAAACGAGTATGGTGACCTATATTTCTTTACCCTTTTTCTGAGACTAGCAATCACTTTCTTCCTATAACAGGAATATAAACAAATTCCCATTGCAGAAAAATAAATAACCGATGGAGACGTGAACTTATTGAACAGATATTGTGGCCTCGAGATCACTGCATACTAGTAACAAGTTGAATCAAGGTCGACTGGAAATGCGTGCGACTCGGGCAATTTTGGAAAATTTTGAAAACTCTCGTGCAATTAATCCTTAATAGTAGTTGGCCTCATGTGATTACCTATACAATTGTAACTTCCAACGTATGACACGCGACTAATCCACAACAGCGCGTTTCCTAGCCACAAAGGCCTCTCATATATTGGCGAATTCTTGGAAAAAATCTATTATTAATAAACCTCTTATTGAAAAAGAAGATACAGACTGACGTTCTGATTACAGAACTTCGATGTGGATAAGAATTATTATGTCTTGATTTCCAAAATCATTCGCCAAACAAAAACGTCCGCAACACGATAAAGATCCCACGGGGAGTTTTTGTTTGATAGCGTTTGAAAGGCGTCTCCAAACAATTCTTTCTCAAACGCTTTTGCAATCTTGAGTCTCTATCTAGAGTATTTACACACAAAAGTTCAATAAAAAAGCTAATTTTTTCTCAAGTGAAAAGTGTTTGGCTTAACACAGGCGAGATTGACATAGTGATTAATAGTGATTAAAGTTAAAATGTACCTCTTAATTTTGTTTTGTTTCCAGTTTCTGGGTGTATTTTACCCAACTTACGATGCTTCAATTAATTGTAAAAAGTTAACATTTTAAATTTGCTCGAGTAGATTGCCTTTGAGTTGCAAAACAAACTTTAAAAAGAACCCGCAGAAACGAAATTTTACTTTTGTTTCAAATGTCAACACGAAGATACAGAATTATAGGGCTGACCTGTTTAAAAGAGAAATTTTACACCTTGTAATGTATGCATCATTTTAATCTCAGTTTATTTATTAAAAGCGCTATCTTTACGTCCTATATTTCTATGATCACAGGATGTATTAAGGATATTTTTGGGGCGTGTGATCATTGTCATAAGTAGCGGAATCGTTCAACGCTCTTAAGTAAATTTCATTTCATAGACAATTCCATTATTTTTTTATTCAGGAATAGGTACGCTAAATCCATATACGAATAGGCAACGTCAAACGCACACAATGAAGTTCGTTAACCCTTTTGTCCGTTTTGTTTCAAGTGTTTCTTTATCATTTCATCTGGATTTTCCAGGTGGCTCTTCCAACACTTTTTCACACGAAATGATGACTGAGAGATAAAAACAGTCAACTATCCTTGAACTGTACACTGAAGCACTTTTCCAGTAGAGGGAAATAGGAAGTGTAGCTTTCAGTAAATCGGCGTGTCAAAGAGCTTAACGAGTATACGATTCTGTGTCATCGGTCCACAATATTACGATCGCAATTAAACACTAAGGCTAGACGCAATAAAAAACAGGTCCCGTGCTTAGCAACCGATTCTGAGAAGAATTGGAAGCGAAAAATACACTATAAATTGTAATGGCACCCTGCCTCAGAAATACCCATTTAATACGTCGCCTATGTTATACTATGTTATGCTATGAAAAACCAAGTATACCCGTAAGCTTTTTTTGATTTGGAAATCCCTTTGATCGGACCAACCTCGTTGATACAACCACTAACTAATTTTGGAGTCCCAAGCCTCTGAGTTTTTTCCTTTTTTTTCAGTTCTAAATTTACCTTCTTAATACCACCCCTAAAAATGCTCGATGAGATCATTGACAAAGGTTTACAAAAGGGAATAGGATAACAATTGATTTTAGCTACAAAAAGCGCGTCAGTGTGCTCGCTGTATTGTGAACAAGAATCAATGGAGAAATAATTATCACCTGTCGTAGGACCATTTCAAACGGATTTGAACTTGTCCGTTAGTATAACCAGATTTGAACATCCATAAATGATCCAGCTAACAGGTTAAGGGGGGCTCTACCGTTCCTTACTAAAGTAAATTTTCGTTAACTTGCTGATTTTACACGAGTCGTAGTTCGCAACACTGAGTTTCGCGATTGTCAGTAAAGTTTCACTTAATTTTCACGATTTTATGCTACAAATCTGTAAATATAATGCCCAGAAAATTTCATGTTGAAACTACTTTTTTAAATACTTTTTTATCAGTTTCATAGCTCTTTAAACCTGAAATGTTCTCACCTGAATCCACTGTGAGCAGTCGGTGTTGTCTGCATTGAGTAAGATCAAAAGGTGAGGCTAACTCTGTGTCGCACGTACACAGGTTTCAAATTCAGCTTGTTTGCTAAATGGGAAGCAAAACTTACGACGACCAATTGTTCTCACCTTGTGAGATCTCCGGTGTTTATTTATAATCTACATCACAAAATGTAAGTTGTTTTGTTTGTACAAATGGCTTTCACTCGTTGACAAAACGAGTCAACAAATGAAAAATGTCTTTTAATATTGCTAAGAGTGGAAATCAAAAGTCAGAAGACAATATATGTTCGTTGATGCTTTCACAAAGTAGGGTGGACCGAAAATCTTTAATACAAGGAGGTGACGAAAAAAATAAAAAGATATGATCAGGCGAATTGCGGTTTTTAAAAGCATAACACATCGGTCGATTCCAGTTGTGCACATCCTCCCGGGCCAAAGTGGGTAGGGCATTAGCCTTCAAACCTATCACTCCCTGGCTCGTCTCCCATGTGCGAATATTCCCCGCGCCTGTTTTTTTTCTCATAAGAGACGACTGGGACGAGTCAGTTATCACCCCGGGGCATTCAAGTATCTTGCTTTTTTCACCAGATAGCATTGCCACTTCTTTTCATGACCAGTTAATTGACAAATACGATAGGTTTCTTATTAAATGCGTCTTGATATGACAGGAATCGGTCGTACGAACTGTAGACTTATATATTTTTTTGCAATATTTAACGTGAAGTAAGGGGATCGTCGCCCGGGGGACACGGGCAAAGCTGAAATTATACTTGTACTGTAGTCAGTATCACAAATCTAACATTGCAAGTCTCTAAATTTGAAATAAGATACAACAAAAATTCTACAATAGGGGGACAACAGAATATTAAGTGTTCTTTTGAGCGGGGTTAATATTCAGGTACTAGGAAAAAGCGATGCCTTTCTCTCTTTTTCGAGCCAGAGGGGTGTCGAGGTGGGCTAACCCCCCCTCCCACCACCTCCCAATTTCGAAAATTGTCGACATTTTCGGGCAAAGCGCTCAGAATTCGAGCAACATCATTTGGAAGATCTGTGTCATCTGCATCAAACTGGTGTTCAGACTGGTGCTTACAAATTTTAAAGTTTTAGTCGGCTAACTAATTTTGAATTGTAGAAGTTTCAATAAGCATGCGAATTGCGAACATCCTGTTTTTAAGTGCCTTTTTTCTTTTGTTTTTCTATGCCAGTTTAATGGTCACACATTCTGGCGTTGTGAATTTTTTCGGGCAGGGAAGTCACAGCCCCCGCCCCCCCCCCCCCCCACACACACACCCCATACAAGAAAACAACACTCAAACTGACGCTGTTCCCTTTCCTGAAATTAAAGGCAGCTTTATTTTAAGTCTTTGCATAATTTACAAGTGCGAGGGCAAATTTTTGCCATGTGCACATAACCGTCACAAAATTCGTGGTATTCTTGACACTGTGAAGGATACAGATCTTCACAAGCTACAAAGAAAAAGAACAAATGACAGAAGTAAAATGTTTAGCATGGAATCAAAGACAGTTGTTTATTTAAGCAACAGACCACACTTTCTATGGGTTTATAGGGGTAATAACCCACGCGGGATGTTTGGGAGAACACGAGAAAAGTTTGCAAATCACGAGCCGCAGGCATGGGACTGATGCGGACGGGAAATACCTAACCATCAATCCCCGATTTCCCGCCAAACTGCCTTGATCGACCGGCGCCTGGGGACGAGGCAGTAAGATTATAGTTTCCATAATACGTACAGATAACGTGCTAAACGAGTAACACAAACATAATGCAAATATCTCTCGCTATACTTGTATTAACATACTTAAATGGTTCAACGGTTCCGTGGCTCCAACTCGAGATATTTTAAAAGATTTTTTTTAATGACACTCTTGAAACTCTTGAAATCTCTACCCTTCTAAAACCTTCAGCCTAAAAGAGGTACAAATGTAATAGAAATCTGCAAGACCAATGCAAAAAAAGAGATGAAAAGTGCCGGATCTCTTGCAGACCTGGACAGTAAATTATTCACAAGGAAACTAGCAAACAAAAGAAATCTGCCCGATATTCCGGTTTACAAGGGAAACCTTCCTCAGGGGCTGAGCGAAAATCCGAAATATCGGGCAAATTTCTTTTAAATAAATTAGCTGTTTTATTTATTACTCGTATGATTAAAAAGAAATTTTACGAAGCGAACTTAGACCGAGATAAAATAAAACTGTTATTTATCTTACCGTCGGAGGACTGATCCACTTCAATTCCATAAACATTTGTAAATCTGACCCCGGCTTTACACTCTTCTGATTTTATTTATTACTCGTATGA